>JAQFVV010006199.1:7104337-8304337 GCA_028023455.1 Epiperipatus broadwayi
GTAGTAGTAGTAGTTAAAACTTACCATACTTCCCTAAAATTTATAATACATTAATAAAAATTATACAGATAAAAACATAAACATAGGATGATCAAATAGTAAAAATGTAGACAAATTAATAGGTAATTATAAAATAAGCAATGATATGAAATATAAAAAAAAATTATATATAAAATTCATTGTGGAAATTACAATATGATTTACTATGTATATACAGGGAAACAATTAAATGAACTAGCAGAAGAATATAATAATGCAATTAGTAGAAGAGATGGTAAATCTGTATTATATATTCATTATTTAAAATACGGGCATAAAATAGATTGTGTAAAAAATATAAAACCTTTATATCATATTAAAGAACTTAATAGATGGTAAATATATGAAAAGAATTATATTAACTACAACAAACATTAATTATATGAATATATATAAAACATCAATTAATTTAATTAATAATTGGCTAATGAAAAATGAATGGAAAATTATATAATATACAATTTTTTTTGTACATATTGTATTATTGTTATAATTGGTTCTAATTAATTTTAGATATAAAAAAGATAGATATCTCTATGTATTCGATGCATATTAAAGCCTTAAAATATTTCCATCACATTGAAAAGGGCGAAAGTTTTTCTGTATTATTTTTATTTTATATATATGTAATTATTGCTGTTACATAAAGATATTTTATATTATATTGTGTGATTTATTTAAATGAAATTATTATAGCTAACGTCTTTTTTATTTTCTGCATGATTTGATGTAATGGTAGAGTGACAGATTCCAGAACTCATTGTTCAGAGGTCATAGGCTAACTCTATCATTTCTGATGTTCATATGAACTCCCAATCAATAATCATTCAATTACTATTATTTTGATAGGAGGAAAAAAAAAGAGAGAGAGAGCAATATTAGAATTTTATGCTCCACAGGAAAAATTGCAAGTTTTTAATATCTTGTGGATAATTTTAAAATATTAACATTGTTTTTTATAAGAGATTATGAAACACCTTTGGTATTAATTTATATTTCATGTTAATGGATTTCATGTTATGCATATTAATTAACTTCATTTCTGTATATGTTTTAATAGAAGTTGAAATCTCTTACATAAAGCAATATTTTGTATTCACTAGTTTCATGTCAATGATGTATGACTTGTATATATAGAAATATAGAAAAATAAATTTAATAGAGAATAAAAATAAAACAGTTGAGGTGAGTCATTAGATAAATAATGTGTGTATATGATATGATATTATATTAAGGAAATCACCTTCAGTTGTACAAATCCCTATCATAATGTACAATTCAAAAAATTGGTTAATATATACTTGTTTCTGCACAATGAATGTTCTAAGGAAATAATTTGGTACTTTAATTTTTAAATTATGTGTCCGCTTATTATAATAATTTATAATTGGTTAAGTATGTGTGCAGCAAATATATATTTCAATTTTTTTCTTTTTTTCTTATTATTTTAAGATTGCAAGTGGTATGGGTTATTTGGAATCTAAAAAATTAATTCATCGTGATTTAGCTGCAAGAAATATTTTGGTAGGTGAAGGCAATCAAGCTAAAGTAGCAGATTTTGGTCTTGCTAGGATTATTGAAGATTCTGAATATACAGCCAGGCAGGGTAAGTTTATACTACATTTGTCCAAAATTCAGGTGAAATAAAACAATTTCTCCAATAGCTGTCCAAAAGGGACAGTGAAAGAGAATGCATCCCTCAAGAGATTAATGAGTTAACAATTGATAAATGTTTAAACTTTTCTTCGTTATTTTGTTTTCTAGCTAAGAATAATCCGATATAATTTTCAAAATAATAAAAATGTTAAGCCCGTTTGTAAAGTCAAAAAAATTCCAAGTTTTACCGACGGTGATTCAAACTTTAAATGGTGGGTAATCTAGGCACATATGCAATTGCCATTCTATTAATTCCTTTTTATTCAGATAAAGATTATTAATAAATTTTATAATTGTAATACTATGTCAATATTCATGATTGGTTGATAATTATGTTTTAAGCATAGTTGTCTATCTTTAGTTTATATTATTTTTTTATTTTAATCCTTCAAACTCAACACTGAAAATATTCAGTATGACCCATTGAAAAGATAACTGGTTACTGATTTACTCTCCAAGCTATCTACATTACCTTCTCTAAAACAATGTTTGGATCACAAGACATGGATTGTGACAGTGCATTGCATACCTTAATGCCTAATGGAACAACTTATTAATATTAAATTTTGTTTTAAAGTGGATAAAGATTCTATCAAAATGTTTGTAAGGCAGTGAAGCTATGAATCGCAAGAACATTTTCAAATGGTTTATAAGATTTTATGATGGCAGGGAGAACATAGAAAATGATCTGTGAAGATATAAAATATACTGTTACATTTCACGTTGTAACTCCCATGATCCAGACATGCTAGTATCTTAAAATTTTTATAGTGAATAGATGAACAATGTTGCTAGGTAACACTTGCATAGATTCAGAGATGGCACTTCAGACCACTTAGAAAGAGGATCACCTTTGTGTAGTTTTAAAATTCTGTATGAGAAATATATTCAAGCAAGTCATGATAGGCCCAATGTGTATTTTAGAAAATACTGTTTTTAATTTGCTAACTTGTTCTAAAAAAAATCATCAATTTTTATCAATTTCAAATTAACTTTTATTTAACTATAATTATGTATTAAGACCAAACTTCATAGATCATATGGAAAGATATTGCAGCATTGTTTAGAATTATTACAAATATTATCAAATTTACTTTTGTAATTATTTTTCATAACAACTATGATTTCTGTTTAAAATACATTTTTGGATAAAGATCTTTCTTAGATGCTGTCCATATATGAGATAATTGTATTGACTTATTGTAAAAGAAATATAATGATTATAACATTAACATCTCAATAACTATCAAATGTTTTATTTTTGAATATATTATATTTCTGTTTATGTTCAATTGACATTATTTCTAAAGTACAGAAAATATTGATGGATTTCCATCTTAAGATCACCTCATTTTTCTAGCTACACAAATTTTGCTATTAGATATATCTGTTCCTGAAGAAAATTTTCTACAATGTTTATTAATGAACTTCTTCAGTTTATAGAAATACTCAGTAATGTGTCAAATCTAAATTTAATAATTAATTTAATTACTGAGGCTGTTATGTTGAATGAAATATTGACACTGGTATTTTACTGAAATCAGAAATTTAAATAAAGAAAGAAATGAAGATTGATAGACTTTAAAAAGTTATCTGATGTAAAAAATATTAAGATTACTGAAAGAACAGGTCAATTTAAGAAAGTTTTATTTTAAGGTTAAAAATCGACTATAACAAGACAGACATAGGAGATTCAGAGATAGCTGTATTAAGATTTTTTTTTTTCATGTAAGCCCACAATGTTATGATATATAATTAAATATAGTAAGCAAATGCAACTGAATGATACTAATTTTTAGGTGTAAACACTCAAGAATTGTAAAAAACATATCTTATAGTAGTCTTGTTTAGAAAATAATACTCCAAGAAATGAATTATCAATCTGTAGATCATAATAGAAATATTACAAACATCAAAATATATAACTGATGAATAAAGATTTTTCAAAAAAGAAAAGCCAACAAACTATTGATAAGAACTTAACAAATTAAATGAATTTATTAAAAATGGCTTTCATAAATGTCATATCTTTTTCAATTATATACAAGACTAGTAGATAAAATATAAAAGAAACCAATTTTAACCTCTATCCTTTTTAAACTATTTTTAGTTGATTTTATTCTTTTGATGCCTGCAATTTTTTTTTTTTAAGAATTACTTATTAATCAACAGCTATCAAATCTATAGAAGCTAACATTGTTATCTGAGACAGATTCATAAAATTATATGACAAATGAACTTCTTCATTTTCTTTCCACTCCCAAGTCCTATAATTTAGAGGAGAAATAGTATTAAAAAATGATGGGAGAACTTTAAAATGATACGACAACTTTTAAGTGATATGTTCAAGAAGTTATTGTAATACTTTAAGTAAAAGTATAATATCATAAAACTGAACTCTTTATTTATAGTAGAAGAAAAAGAAAAATGCCTAAGGTAACAGGGAGATCTGAGTGGCACATGAATCTTATAGACCCGAGAAAGTTTTAATAGCTAAACTGAAATGAACATTGTTGCTTATCTGAGGTCACCGAAGCAGCAAATGAATATGATGGTAACAATGGATTTGAAAATACATTGAAACTTCTCAAATACTAAAGCAAAGTTGCATTGAAAATGAAGGAAGTTTAGGAAAATAAAAAGAGCTACAAAACGAATTGTGTGAGAATGTGTATATATATATATATGTTCTTGCTTCTTCAAATGCAATATGGAATTTGATAATATTCAAGAGTTTTTATTCAGCATCAGTTTAATGTGATAATCATTAAGCTCTTTCTGCTGCATCTGATAAGCATTCTAATGTGATGTTTTTTTTCAGTTATCTTTAAAAAAAAGTTAATAAATTGAATCCTGCTGTCTGGTAAGAAGAAATGGTGATGTGGGGGGGAAAAGTGAATAGCTTAATTTATTAAAAGAAAAAAATGGAGAAAAGCAATTTCTCTTTTTATTGCAGTTCTCATTATTTAATCTTTAAGAAAGTTTATAATAGCATCTCACATTTTTATGTTTAGTTTGATAGCATTTTATCTACAAATAAATTTTGGAAATAGAAAAAATGAACCTTTGTTCAATTGTTACATACACAATACTTATTTAAAGAATTTAATATTTTAAAAACTCAAGCTTAATCTTGTTTAATAACTGTTTCATCTTTCATGCTTTCAAATAAAGCAAATTAATATAAATATGGTTGGAATTTATTCTGATTAGGGATATTTGAAAACTTGGCTCAGCTGATGAAGAGGATTCTCATAAATGGGTTCTGAGAGCCTTTATAATTCAGAATTTGGCTTTTATGTGGAATATATGTCTTATTTTTAGTATGAACTGATAGTGAGTGCTGAAATACTCTGATTCATACTATTATTATTTATAGCCCTTTAATATATTAAATTATATAGTTGTTAGATAAAATAAATTAACTAAACTTTACTTGGCTATAATATATTTGTTTGTATGCTAAAGTAAAGCTAATAATTGTAATTTTCATCAATCACTTTCAAATAAACTAAATAATATCTTTTTTACAATTATATAAATATCATTATCTAATGTATTATCTCTAGCATCATGAATAGAGGCAAAAATAGATTTATTTTTCAGCAGTTACATGTTGTAATCATATAGCTAGTTTTTGAAAATTCATTACCTTAATCTATGCTCATTACAAGATTTATAATAAAAAAGGAAAATGTTTATAATTCCTACATATGCAGAATTCATATGTGTGCTTATTTCTACTATTTTAAAAAAAATTCACATTTAATAATTGCACAAATTTCATTTTTTACATTTTTAAATAAAGTATAATAAAATCTTAAGATTCAAATTTATTCTGATTTATAGTTATTAGTGTTTGATGGTTCAATATGCTGATGAAATGAGTTCCTATGAAACCAGTCTATTGAATACTATATTATAATTTTGTACTATTTAAATTTTATTTTTGAATGACTAATAGAAAGTGCTTAAATGCTCAGATTTTAAATATATATATGTGTGTGTAAGTATATATTGCACAAATTTACTTTAGAAGAGCCTATTTCTTAACAAGTTAGTTCGTATTCACAATTTTTTTTTATTAAATACATAAGTGATTATTAATTGAATATTCACTAATTGATTACACTACATCTTAAGATTGACAACGTTTTTTTTTTTTTTTTCTGCTGTCTATAGCCATGTGTTTGAAGTGTAAGAGTGAGCATTAAATACACATATTGTTATATATTCTTGTTTATTGTTATTTTAAATATTTACCTTACATATGTTTTGCATTAAAAATAAAAGCATAATTTTTAAACAAAATATTTTTATGTCTTTTTTTTTTAGGTGCACGATTCCCTATTAAATGGACTGCTCCAGAAGCAGCTTTGTATGGTAAATTTTCAATTAAATCTGATGTGTGGTCCTATGGCATTTTACTAGTAGAAATAATTACACATGGCCAAGTCCCATATCCAGGTAATATTACATTTCATAGAATCGGTATGTTAGTTTGTTATTAAATTATGGATGGAAATTAAATTGTAATGAAAGGCAAACATTTTTAATGAAATAACTGAAAAACTGATTAGGGTTTTTTAAAAAGTGTATAAGAAGGATGCTGTGTTTTTTTCATGGAAATTTGAATAACTAAATATAATAAGACTGGACTCTGCTTTTTGATGAAAGGAATTTCTTTACATTTGTTTAAATCCTAAAACTTAATCTTATTGCTTTATATGTATACATATTAGCAATTTGTTTGTTTGTTAATATCAAAAGGAAGGATTAAATTTTGCTATCCAACTTGCTGGTTGGTTTTTATCTCAGTTTATAGCATACAAAATTAGAGAAATGTAAATTAGAAAATAATTTTTGCATTGTTATAACAAAAAAATAAGGAAGTCATTTAAGTTTTATACTTCTGCGATATGAACATAATTATTGAACTTTTATTAACAGACAGCTCCACTCACACACTTTTACTAATTCATGAAATTAAGCGTTGTGAAATTTGGCAACTTTTCCGTTTTATCTCCGTTAGCCAGCCAGCTGTTTTTCTGTCTTTTTTTCCATTTCCATAACAAAGATAAATAAATATTCAACAATATCGTATTATCTTTGTTATGCAGATAATAAACCAAGAAAGATTAACTTAATATAAAAATTAATTAAATTAAAAATTGAAATTAATATGCATAGTTTTTTTTTTGTTGCTATTATGAAATTAAATGAACTTTTGTAATTTATTAATGGCATTTTTTGTTTGTTGTTAGATAAATATATTTATTTATAAATTAAAATATTGCTTAAGAAAAAATACATGTTTTTTTTTGTGATTTCTTTTACATATATATATAAGTTCTTCATGAAAGTAATGTGTCAATATGTGTATGTGTATAACCAAAATAAAATATTTTATATCACATTTATATGTATGTTTACCTTCAGAAATAATATTTAAAAAAAGTAATAAATATTTTTACAATATTGTTAATATACATTAAAAAACATATATAAAATAAAAGTAATAAAGGTAAGATTAAAATTGCATGTTTTCTGTTTCAAATTACATAAAAAAAACAATTAATATAAATATATACATATTATTTATTTATAAAATATTATATCTTAACCATTTTTAAATAATAATAAAAACTTTTCTTTTTGGACACTTTTGCAATGTTATTAGTAGCAAGTGTCCCTTGTAGCTAATCTTAGTTATAATTCTGTGCTTAGATTCAGCTTTGAAACTGAGAAAATGTGGGATTTTTTGCTTGAATAGAGCTTCCATCTATTGACAAAAATAAAATATACTAATTTGTACGATAAAAATTTATGAATATCAGTTAATAATGAAAACATGCTTTATGAAGAAACAGATGAAGATAAAAGAGGCATACTAGTGACACTCAGTTAAATACTGAATTAGTTAATTAGAGAGTTACCTGAACAAAAGGATTAAATAATACAGAAATAATATCCATTGATAAAATAAAAGCTTTCCACCATAAATTTGGAATTTTTATTAATACAGATATTTCAATGAACACAACTTCATTCATCATATGAACCATAATGTCTATGGCCGAATAATTTTAAAACTTATAATAATTTTGTAACTTGCAAATTACAAAAAAAAAAGCATACAAAATGAATTAAAAATGCAATAGGCATTTTCTGACATTATGAAAAGTGCGTATTTCAGTTTAAAACAAAATTGAAATGGCAGCATTATGGACAAATTTTAACATTAAAATTTGATCATTTTAAGTATATAATATATTATAATTAGCATAGTAATAAATGCCATATATAAATTTTAAACCAAAAATTTTTTGCATTTTTTTTTTTTTGTCAGGGATGATGAGTTAACAATTTTTGTTTTTACCAAAAGTAGCTTTTTATTCTTTTAAGTGAAAATGAATACAAATAAATCTTACTGACTAATCAAATGAAGTAATAATGAAAACAATAATAATGAGAAATATACTATATGTTTGTTCCAAATGTTATTGCAAATGACTATTATATTGTAAATAAAGTTTGCAATTTTATTAAACTTTTCTTTAATAAATTGCAATGGAATCACAATATCCACTATATTTTGTTCCAAGTATACCTTATGTACAACATATGTATGTAATAGCTCAAGTTTTATTGACTACAATAGAATATATAATATATTGTTTACTAAACTGCAAGTGTATAGTACTTTTCAAAACGTTCATATATACATAACAATTCCTATTTTATGAATATCGTATCCATATATAAATTAAGATTACAGTATAAACGAATTTAAAAAGTAATAATAATGTAGTTATTAATAATAAATTGAAAGATTTTATTTACATATATGTTTAGTCTGTATGTGTGTTTACTCATTTATGTTCATTCAAAAAATCAAAATAATAAAAAATTTAATGTACCATATCTTTATTTTTTCAAATAAAGTGAATAGTGAAATGTCTTACTTTTTTTATAATTAAAATGCTCTGGGTAAAATCCTTTTTTCCCAATTACTTCTATTTCATTATCAGCGCATTATAGCAGTTTTAGTTATTTTGATATTTTTTAAGTTCATATTGACAAAAATCTATACAGTCACATTTAGATGCTGTTTCCGATTTCAGAGTTTTAGTTAAACTCTTCAAACTTTTAAGCTTTGATGCAATACAAAAATATTTTACAGTTGTTGTTTTTTATGCCACTATTAAATTAATAACATTCATTTTATCACTTAAGAAAAATACTTTACAAACTTTAATTTTATTCTTAGAAAATATTTTATTGTACGAAATACTGTCCTACATCAAATTCAAGAAGTATAATAAAGTGAAGAATAAAATGTATGTGCTTCAATATAAGCTGAAGAAACATTATTAATAAACATGATTATATGACAGTCCTTCAAGATGGAAATGGTTGCTGCCATATTGTAAAATTTATGAATTTTAATATGAAAAAAAATTTTTGGGGGGATAGCTTATAATTGAAGTAGTTTATATTGATGCAGCACATATTGCAACGCCATTATATATATATTTATATCAATTAAATTCCATCTGAATGTAAACTTGTTTAAGTTAAACTATTTTTTTAATATATATATTATTTAAAATATTTATGGAAAATGTATTATGTGTTTATGTATTTTATTTATATAAACTTAAAATAATGTTTGCATAATTTTACTGTGCTGCCACCTCATTTCATTTGTCATCAGTTCTTTCATCAAACTCTTTGTAAAAGTATAATATTCTACTAATAAACATATTTTAAAAAAAACATTAAATTGATTTTAGTAAATTTTCAACAGTGAATTTTATTAAATTATATTCATTAATTATAGCAAATTAATTCAATAAGTAAGGAAGATCCACTATACAGGAAAGATTAAAAATTATAAATATTTTTACTGCTTAACACTGCTTTCAACCAGGCCGGTTATATTCATAGCGAGAGACAGGTATGTGAGAAAACGAACATGTTTATTAATTAATAATTCTGTAAATTTACATATCTCACTTGCATGATAATGCGATGCATGAGTCTTTTTTATTTATTGCTCAGATGTTGTTTGCAATAAACCATGCCTCTTTGAATCTTTTTTTTTCAATCATTATGCTCAGTGCAAACAACTTTAATGTGAAACAGGTCAAAATTATGACCCAACTCAATCTTGTGCTCTAAAAATACTGATTTTATGTTAGAGACAGTTTTAGAACATTTGTAAATATACTTGTGCTGCGCTAATCTAGTGATGCTGTTGGCATGGGACTAATCATAGTAAATTGTATTCCAAGTGGGTTCTTTGCAGTTAATTTTGTAGATTATTTAAGAGCTTGGTTTGGAGGTAAGTGATGTTATTAAGTAATTAATTAAGATTAAGAGGGATCCTAAAACTAATGTTGAATTCTTCCAAGCAAATTGTTTTTAACTTTGATGCATCTGCATTAGTATTATTGTGACTCACTGACCTGGTATTTGTTGCAGAATAGAATTTTTTAAGAGCTTTAGTTAAATAATTGATCATATTCTATCTTAATTAGATCTTTGATGTAGTTTTGAATGTCATATCTCTTGTCTGCCTCAAACTTGCGTAGCTTTTGGTTTTTATGAAGGAAACACTTTAAAGCCAGCTAATTTGTGTGTGGTGGGTGGGGGGTGAATGAGGGATGAATAGCACCTCGAACATTGATTTGTTTGATGATCATTTTATAATTTATTTCTACATTGGAGTGTTGGATGTACATTTCCAAAAATTTTATTCTTTTTGATTCATTTTCATGCTCTGTCGTCCGGACCAAAGAGGATAACTGATTCACTCATCTCATATTTCAATGATAGTTATCTCTTTGGGGAAAATCAGCACATTGTCAATGTAGCATATATATATAGAGGTGAGCAGTTGTGGCAAAATATCTTGGAATGACTGCCTTTTCAAATTTGTTTAGTATAATTCTCAGTATCACGTCCATAATCCATAGACATAATCTATGACATATTAGTTGAATCAGGTTTAGATATTAAGAATATTAATTTTATTGTTGACACCCTTAGATGAATGGATGGTGACATCATAGCTATATTCAACAGCAGATTTTATACAATGGAACACGGCTGGACCATAGAAATGTCACTACGTATCGTGGTTTGTAGCATTGTACTAAACAAATTTGAAAACATTTTACCATAGCTGCCTCATCTCCATATATACTCTACGTCAGTGTGCTGATTTATGCTGAAAAGATAACCATCATTGAAATACGGGATGAGCTGAGTCAGTTATCCTTTTGGGTCTGGACAATAGAGCATGAAAACAAATCAAAAGTAATAAAATTTTGGGATATGTTCATACAACACTAATACAGAAACCACCACTAGTTTAGTATAGCACAAATACATATACAAATGTGCTAAAACAGACTCTGACATAAAATCAGTATTTTTAGAGAATAAGATGGAGTCTGATCATAATTACAATGAACTTCACATTGAAATTGTTTGTGGTGAGCATGATGATCGAAAGAGAAAATATAAAAAGGCATAGTTTATCACAAACAACATCCACATACTAAATAAAAAAGACTCATGTGTCGCATTATCATGCAAGTGTTTTATAGTGTAAATTTACAGACTTACATATTAATTAATCTACATATTGGTTCTCCTATATTCCTAACTTTGTGCTATGAATATGATCGGCTTGGTCGAAAGCAGTGATAAGCATTAAAAAGACAATTATAATTTTAATCTTTCCTGTATAGTGGATGTTATCTTATTTATTGAATTACAAATGAATAAGGAAAGAAATATAACTTATTGACTTATATAGCAAATTAAATTTATATTATGGTCAATAAAAATGCAATACATGGAAAATATATAGTTTTTTTTTTTTTTTGCCGTAAGTAACAAACAGTTTAACAATATTTGTAATATAGTCAATTTAAAAAGGTTATTTTTGAATGGTACTTCAAACTAACAGTGGTAAATGCACCGTACAATGTACTTACACTTCAAAAATAAACTCCAAACCCACACTACAGTCAAACCATCCACATACCTCTTTGGATAGCCAGAAACTACCATGTCTTTTCAGATTAGCCAGTTCATTGCCAAACTTCCCACCACCCACAATTCTTGTCACTCAGAGTCTCATGGTTTTTCTGCTTTCATCTTTAGCCACTTCAACCATTTCACTGTACTATGTATATGTGATCATTCCAATCTCCTATTCCAACGAATATATGGTGTCAGTGGTCTGTACCACATCACAACAATGCCTTTTACTAGCCATAAAATTACCCGAGAAAGTTGTTAAAGATGAAATTGAACCACGCATCCTTTCACTATCACCCCTCCAGTTCTCCAAAAAAGGCTTGACTACTGTGCATGAAGTACATATTTTTATGACAATCCTGAAATCATTTTACAAGGGGAAAAGACACTATAATCCAGCTGGACATACAATTGGCATTTGATTCCACCTCTATCATCATACTCATTCAGATACTCACTAATGCAACACCCTCACTCACTCTCCTATACCTAATCACTAACTTGATGCTGAATTGCCAAGGCCATTTCACCCTCAATGGCAGAAATTTTCCATCTTTCATTCCCACCAATTCCATCTCCTCGGGATCACCTCCCTTCACTACTTTTTATGCTCTAAATAAACCTGCTTTTATAAAAAATGCAGAACAAAATCACTGGAATTTGTATACCATGCACACAACAGTATATTTCTTGCATAGCCTACATGGCTGATGTTACCATCTTTCTGTCCTCTTGGAAATTACTCCCCATATTGCAAAATAGAATCAGTGATTAACATTCGCCTACAAGCTTCAGTTCAGTCTCAATAAAATCGCTGCATAGTTTGTGTCTACCAAAAAACCATGCAATCAAATATTCCAAGGAAACCCCACTTCATTCCTAGGCTTCCCATTCCTCGAAGGCTCATTTGATATGAGACCGGCAATACAGTCCAGGCTCCAAGATATTGCACCCAAAATTACCAATTCACTTTCTATGACATACCTCTCTTTCTATTCCAAAATTTTATCTATTCAATACTCTTACTATTACCAAAATTACATACTATTCCCTAATTACCAAATTTCATTAAAGATATTTATTTCTACCATTCCATTTGCAAGAAACTGCTTAGGAGCCAGAAAACATTCAATTTGTCAAATAGTTCAACTGGCAGCCCATTCATAAAAGATCAAGATCTACACTGCATGCAGAAAATCATCAACTTAATAACTGAAATTATCAGCAAATTCTAACCCCTCCAGTGCCTGCTGAAAGTGATTCCTACTAATATCTCCCTACAATTCCATATCTCAGAGCTTTTATTTGCTCAATATTAAACACACAGTCAACCAGACCAGACCTCTGATAAACTTATCTGTTACTTTACACATATCTTGACAATAACTCACACCCTATGCTCATTATTAATAATCATCATCTTTTCCACTAGTTTAGAAAATGGTCCCTAGAGCCAAGTTTTTTTGACTTCCTGGTCCATCTCAGCCTTTCTGCTCTCTCAATATCTGGTTTTCTATGCAATCATCACCTGTACAAAAATTTTGATCCATTCTGTGGTCTATACCATGCAGCCAAAGAGACTCAACAACTCTTCAAGTCATGTTGAACACTTCCAAAGATCACACATTGCCACAGCGTGTGCAGCTATCTTTATCCTTTTGCCTTCTGGTGCACCTTCATGTTTAGCAACAACACTAGGAAGCTTCCCTCCACATTTACCAACAAATTACTATGATTAAAAACAGGTTTGTAAAATAGCTTCCTCCCTTCTAACATTTTTGCAGCCACTTGCTTATTTCTCAATGAGCAGTCCAACTTGTAAACCAACATTGTCAGTATCTGCCCCTTCAGAATGAGAATATACCAATCTTTATCACTAACCATCATTCCATATCTCATTTATTTTAGAGTTCTATCCACATTGTGAATCATTTTTCCTCAACATCCTCATCTCAGCAATCTAGCACCAAAGAAAGCCTCCCAATCACACCAGTCAAACTCAAGATAAATGAACTTTTATTCTGAACATATGGACTTTATCTCCCTCCTTCCTTTCTTTGTTTTCCCCAACCTCCAAGAGCCCCACACAGCTTAAATTCATAAGATCCCATCAGCTTTGTATAACATTTTAATCAAAAGTTTTTTTTTGTCTGTTCCCTATGATACAATTTACTAAAAATTATTATTAATAGAAATCATATATAATTACTAATGTAAATATTTATACACTGTGAAATATTTCAATGTAATCTTATTTCTTTTAATTGTACTGTAATCACCTATGTTTACAAAATGTACCCAATAACCAATCATTTGTAAATCTATTTGAACAAAGCTGTAAGTTTTTCTAATTGATATCAGCTTGTTAGACCAATCATGACATTATAATCCTGGCAAAGCCACTAAAGTACATTGTTGAAACTTAAAAAGTTTATTTTTGATGATGTTTGTTTATTTGTCTTTTTTTTTTTTTTTGATTATCATTTTGAAAGAAAATATAAAAATAAATCTTAAATTGCTATAATAATTTTCTCTTTCATTATTTCTCAATTTGTCAATCAGATTTATTAACTCCAATACTGGTTTTTTTTTTTTTTATTGTTTTTTTTTTTAAAGATACCATTTAGTTTACTTAAAATTAAAATAATATTAAATATGTAATTAATAATAAATTACATTAAATCTTAAGTCTTAAAAACTTTGAAAAGACAAAAAATAATGATATTTCATAGTCAATGTGGTAAACTAGTTAATAGAAGTTTAGATGATTTAGAGAGGATTGGACATACAATATAACACAAAGACAAAACTCTCCATACAATAGTGACACTCAGTGCAAGCCATAGTAATCAATGGATGCAAAAAGGCTTGTACATAAAATCTCTATCTAATGCCTATTCATCTAATATCCCCCAAACTAGTTTTTAGTTTATGGCTTTGATCAGTGAGGAAGCCTTAGATCTGAGGGCATTGCACCTAGATCTTTATGATCTAATGCAACCCTTCAACAACCATCTTTTACCTTTTTAGTTACTTATACAGCTGTGAGTCCAAAATGAAAACACAATAATGTTTTCAATTCAATTTCATTTTCTTGTATAGTCATATAGTGGTTTGAACTCAGTTCAGCTTCTATATATTTTGGTGTCTTTGGGTCTTTTAATAACCACAGTCACCATAATCTTATTGTGAAGGATTGGTAGAAACCACTAAACATCACATGATCATCATTCTTTATGTTTACACAAGCTGTCAACAATTTGACTCAAAAATTATAAAATGGTTTATAATATTAATAAGTCAATAAGCTAATACACATGCGCTTTGAAGATGTCACTATATAAATGAATACTTTCACTTTTCTGGTGCAGATTTTTATAATTTATGTTCAGGAAATTAATTATGGAAAAGTTTGAATAGAACAATAAATGAAAATAATAATTTTATTTTACAAATCACAAATTAATTATTATCATATAAAGAGCATACCTCTGATACTTGTAAGAAAAAATCATCAGTAGGATCAATGATTTCAGAAAGCATCTTTCATGATCAATGAGATCACATTCAACCTAAAGTATTTTAGTCATTTTGGGTTATTTCAAACAACCCATTTAATGCTAGATATACATATCTTTATGTGTTTCCATGAATGGAAGTTTTAAAATGGTTATGTCATTGTCTGTTTACATTCAAGTACTAGTGACAGAAGAATCTTACTATGAACAACAAAGTTTATTTTTATGAATGGTTTTGTTAATAAGAAAAACAGATAATTATAAAATTGCATTTTCTCAAATGCACAGTCAGTGTTATTTTTGTGAAAATAAAGATGGTAGCGCAACACTATTGAACCGTGATCAATATTTTTTGGAGACTTGCAATGGTGGACATACCTTAGATATAATTTCAGCATGATGGAACTGCTGCTTATCTTTAATTATTTAGAGCTAAACTATGGAAAAAAATTGTAATTTTAAAAAAAAGGCATATGACTTTATTGCTCAGGATTCATAAGAAGTTTAAGCACCAGAATCGAGCCTAAGACTTCCCAATCCCAAGTTGTATATGAGTCAACAATCCCAGAGATTTCGACAAACACCTCATGAACACTACCATGCAGAAGTCATTCTAACTATAAACATTGATGCCTGTTTTGGAAAGTTTGGAAAGAGTTCCTCTATATAAAATTAGAAGTGGATGCTATTTTAATGACATTATTTTCAAAACTTAGCTGAAAATGTTCTCCATTTTGTTAAATTTATTGTATAAAATACGTATTCATACATACAAACTTGTTTTATTATGCCGCAATATTAGTAAATCTTTCTTATAAGAATTTGCTCACTCTTAGTCGTTATTTCAATATTCATTGGGTTATTTTCACCACTAGTTAATAATAAATAGCATGGATTCTCTTGTATGTGTATGTGATTAAACTGTCACACAGGCCATTTTTTGTATTTATAAATAAAATAAAATAAGTAAATTAGGAGCAGTTAAATCATTCTATGTTATCAGTAGGCATCTTTAATCTTTTGATAAAGCTAATGTAAAGCAAACAAAGCATTGCATAACTTCTTGCTTTTAATATCTGTAATAAGAGCAGTAATTTATTCTATTTAATATTTTTTTAGAACCATTTATTGTAAATTTGGAATATTCAATTGACTCTAAATGATAGTGTCATATCGGATCTCCACATGAATTATTTTACATTCATAAATGACAAATGGATTTGCACCCACACATCTCATGTTATTAGTTTGAATGTTATTAAAACAAAGTAAAAATGTATACTAGATTAATTTGTAATCCAGTGCTTTTTATTGATAAAGGTTAATATCCAAAAACTAATGTGAGTTTAGAATGTGATGGCATTATCCAGTGACACCATTAATTATTGGAGTTTACAATAAATAACTTTGGAATAGAGCAAATACAATGAATTACTGCTTCTTATGCAAATTTAAAAATAAACAGAACAGTTATATGCTGTTTTGTTATATATATATTATCTTTAAATCCATTTACAAGGGCTATATATTTACTTTTTTAACTAAATAATCTTTTTTCTACTCATCCAATGTTTTGGTTGAACTCAGCAAATAAAGTTTAAATATTATGCAGTTATTATTCAGAATTAGTATATGTTGTTTTTTTTTTAAGAATAAGTATAAACATAAACAACCTTGTTTGATCAAGATATTGATAGAATAATAAAAAATTAAACTAAAAAGAGATACAGAGTCTCATGAAATACTTTAAATAGAATTAATGATTGATGTTAATTCAACAGAAGAGAAAAGTGAATAAAGACAATATGTAAATACCTTCAAAATAAAACATTTACATAAAATTCTCTGATTTTTTTAAAACTAAATTTCATCTTTTCATATGTTTTAGGTTTTTTTTTTTTTTTTAATAATTAATATAATTTTCCCTCTCAATTTTAGGCATGGGGAACCGGGAAGTTATTGAACAAGTAGAGCGTGGATATCGAATTCCAAGACCTAGTGGATGTCCGGAATCAATGTATGCAATTATGCGTAACTGTTGGGATTCAGATCCAGAAAAACGTCCCACATTCGAATTTCTTTATGCTTTTTTTGATGACTTTTTTGTTAGTACTGAACCAAATTACAAAGAAACTGAAGATTTTTAAAAATTTCTTTTTTTTTTCTACGAAAAAAATTTACTATTATTTGAATCTTGCCTTTTTTTATAAGCAAACTGAATGAATATCATGATAACTATATTTGTGTCCACTCATCCATTTTTAGCTCCAGAAATATTAATTTTTATCATCTCAAATTAAATAAATCAGCTCAAAGTAAAATGAACAGTGAAAAAGTTTATATGCAACATAAAGGAAAATCCGAACATTTTTAGGTTTCCCTTTGTATTCCATTGATACTTGCAGATGTATTCTTAGCATTTTGATGTTTCATTTTATTAATTATACTGTATCATTTAATGCTTATAAATAAACTGCAAGAGGATCTCTTGTTATTGTGATATATATATACTGTATATGTATACTTAATAGTTTAGAATAAACTGTGCAAGTACTAATGCCTTTTAACGACAGTCTTCCATTGGATCAGATCAGTCATGGGTGTTACTGTCACATGAACAATTTCAAGAAAAATGATTCCATATTTATTTTTCATGTGCCTAAGAATTTTTTCCTGTTCCACATGAAAATAAATGAATTAAGATGGAATCTTTTGAAATAATAGAAGCGATAAAAATCAGAAAATCTAACTATTGCATTTAATTTTTAAAAAATAAAATTGAACCAAGTATGTTTATTTTGTGCTTGTTATAATATGAAATTTTGATGTTTGTTTGTTTCCATCTAATTTCTTTGTTTGATGTAATTAGTTAAACATGGTATATGCATGAATACATATGTATAAACACGCACTTATATTTTCATACAATTGCATTAATTACACTCTGATACTGTAAATTTGACAAGATAATATTTTGGATAATTTGAACAGTGTCGATTTTATTCCTAATCTTATCTTAAAATTTAACAGGAAAAAAAAGTTAAGTTGGATAACTTTAATATCTTATATAATGATGTAAAAACCTATTATTGTGTTATTAAATAAATTTGTGAAAGAAAATACTTTGTATGAAATTGAAATAAACTGAGAGCCACATTCCCATAAGGAGTGATAGTCCATTAAAACATTATTTCGTGTGTGTACTGTGTATATATACACATATGTGCATGCGCTTATATCTATTAAAATATATAACACAGATACACTTTTTTTTTTTGTATTTACATATAAAATTTAAATATTTACATTTTTATTCAAATTATTATTTTTATTTTAATGCTAAAAATAAAATTCCAGTGCCCCTTTTTATTTTATTTTTTCTTTAAGGTATTTTTAGTGGAATATTTAGTCTCAAAATAAAGAGAAAACAAAATAATTGTACAGCATTTAATGGATTTACTTTTTTTTTTTTTTAACCAGATACACATATTAAAAAATAACATCTGTGAATAATAAAATTTGTAGCCAGGAATATAATGTTAAAAACTTAGATTAGAATTAACACAATTAACATTGAGTTGTTTTTTTTTTAAATATATGCATCATAATAAAAAGCATCAGGTTGTAAAGTAATTTTTTTTTTTTTTTAGAATCTGATATTGTATATCTTTTAAATTGATATTTTTTCTGTGTTGTAATATAGATGAATGGTGAAACAAATGACCCCCCCCCCCTAAAATGATCAAAAAAGGGCGTTACTATCTCAAGGATAGTTGTATATCATTAATTGCTCTTATCTATAGTTATTTTTTTTTTTTAAGTCAAACCGGTGTTGACTTTGAGATGTAAAATATTTGTAACTTTTTAAGAGATATTTAAAATTACTCAAAATTATAAATAATTGTCATCAAAAAAGGATCTAAGGTGTCACTGGCTTGATCAGGCATCGCATTGCCTTGATTGTTGAGGATTTAACATTCTTAGTACTAATGATTCTGAATTTAAATTCATTTAACTTATGTATAAAAGATCAAATTATGAAATATTTATTCATATAATATTATTCATTAGCTAAAAAAAAAAAAGGAAATTTAAATTATTTATTTTTATCCCAGAATAATCATTGAACCTACTGTACTTTTAAGTTTGGTAAATTAAAATTTATATAATAGCACCCTGAATTGTTTTTGTGGTTATTTAACCCATAATTGTGTTGTGCCATGTATAGTTTTTTTTTTTGTAATTTCTTGGATTAAAATATTTTTAAATGATTATTATATATAAATCTACCATTTAAAAGTTATTTATTGAAAGAAAGTGTTTTTTTCCCTTCTTTCATCATTTGTCAAATTGCCATTGGAAAATTCATTTATATTTCTGTATCAATAAATGAAGGTAATTAGTAATTGATGTCTTATATATTTGTTCCTGTAATTCATTTTTTGTTTGAATGTGTGAATGGATAATGATTCTTAGTGATTTTTTAATTCCTATCTGGGACCAAATTAGAATAAGTATTATTAAAAAAAAAAATTTACGCCAAAGAATTAGATAAATTTCCATAAAAATGTTTTCCAATGGCAATTTATTCCTATTATGTATCTATTATATATTTTTTTGTAATTATTATTTTTTAACCAAGGATAATTTTTGTGTTGATCTATTATAAATAAAAGAAATACCATTTTCATGAGTTTGTGTTTTTGCATTTAGTTGTTTTTATTATACAGTATTTGTAAAAGGTTATGACATGAGTCTAAATTTTTCATGTAGCTGAAAAGTTCTCAAATAAACTAAGAATTTTTTTGTTTTCTGGCAGTGAGCCTGAATAATTACCTAATATTCCTTGGTAAATGGGTACCCAGCTATTTTTAGTAAAGGAAGGAAATGTCATAAAAATAACTTATCATTAGCCTAGTCATTTATTTATCATGTAATCAATTGTTTGGGAAATCAATTTGCATTTAAGCACTAAAATGAAATCTGATCAGCTCCGTTCCATTGTTATCTGACCATAATTGGAATCAAGTCTATTGCTCTTACCTCTGTGCTACACTGCTCAAGTCATTAATCTATTAAGAACTATATACTTTCATCATTTTTTCAATACTCATGAAAAATGTAAAGAAATTTACTCTGCAGTGAGTGATTTCATGGTTATCATTAGGATCTTCTTATAAATGAATACAGCCATTTTAACTCCAAAAGAACAAAAAAGAAAAATATAAATAATTAAAAAGACTAGAATCAGAATTGCTACGAATGTAATTAAAGGATGGAGATGGGATTTCCTAAACATACAATCCCATTTTCACAGTTATTAATTGATCTAAATGATTATTCAAAACTGATTTAAAAAACAACAGAAAAAGTGTTTAATTAATTATAAATAGTAATAATAATTTTTATGCTAATCTATTATAAATAAAAGAAATACCATTTTACTCAATTTGTATTTTTGCATTTTTTTTAAATAATGTATTTATATGAAAACTGCTACTTCCAAAATATATATTATGAAGTTGGGTATACTAGATGTAAACTATTGAAATGTTTAAAAAGGTATCCAAATTTTTTAAATGATTTAGATTTTGCAACATTTGTAATATAATTGTTAATTTCATACATTTGGGGGAAATGTCTTTTGGGATTAACAATGAGAGATCAAAATTAAAAGGAAGGAAAAAATAAATACCACTGAAAGAATTAAATATCGGAAGTGAAACTTGATTGGATATGCCATTAGAAGAGATGGACAATTGAAATCTTAATTGGATTCCAAAAAAATTGATAAATTTTATAGATAAAGAAAAAATTAATGGATTAAAATATCTCTTTTTCAAAAGTCTTAATGGAATATCATTGATCAAGGATTATTTCAAGTGTATCTGAAATAATAGCAGACGAATGTGCAGCAAAATCATACAAAGTGAACTAAAACTCAACAAGTCTAAAATAATGAAAATAATATTAGATTTCATTTTACTTTTGCAAAAGTGATTAATATCTATTTCACATGTGTGATAGACTATCCTCACACTCCACCAATATATGAATATAGTGCATATATCTTTGAGCTTCCATTTGCTCACATTATGCACACATAATAATATAACTTTTCAGATGATGTCTTAACATTTCAGTTTTAACCCTTCCACCACTGATTATATCATTCGCCGCAGGAGGTAAAAATCAAAGCTTTTAATTGGCCAATCAGTTCTTACAAAAAAAATATTACTTTTACATAAATTATTTTTTTTCTATTGATAAAAATACAGTGTGCACACAAAAGAAATACCTTCAATCATGGTTTTATTTTTTTTAGTCCATCCCAATTATAATTTCCAGTTTTTCCACTTTGGTTTTCTTCTTGAAAGATTCTACACATGAACATGATTAATTTGACCCTTTTCTGGTGCACAGTACTTTATTTCCAAGTTAACAACAGCAAAAGTTTATCAATTTTTTAAAATAAATTTATGAGGTGAGACTAACAGAGACTGATGCTCTTCATTGAAGACAAGGATGCAGATTACTTTAAGGGAGTAACTTCTCTACATTTTTATTCCAGTGAAGGTAGGTTACATTGATGAAGATGGTGTCTAACTTTTAGATGAATGTAGCACATGGTTTTCATTTATGAACCATTACATAGTATGCTAAAATCTTGATTAAAACTTGCAATTCTTTACAACAGCTTGGTTAATATTCCTGCTATATTATGCAACAGATTGATAAAGACATGCTTCTTTCTTTATCAGCTAGATTAAGACTTGACTGCTCTCTCTTTAACAGCTATGTTAGGAAAAATTCTTATTAGTCACTTGGCTCTTCTGACTTATTCACACCATTATTTTTAATAGAACAATCTTGAATACAAGCCAATCATAATCTGTCTCTCACCTGATAATTTTATAACAACCACTTAGATAAATTCTTACAAATACAATTGTTCAGCTATTTCCATCCTTAATTATAGATATTGAAAAACAAGTCAAGAAAAATTAACATCATAAAATTTATGGCATTTCTTTTCAATTAAATTTTTTTTTTTTGCAAAAAGAAAATGTAACCAGTTAATTGTACTGATTTGATTTATTTATTTTTTTTGCATTGAAAAGAGAAAATAAAAAAATTCAGATTAATTAAAAATAAAATTTGCCAAAGTATTAAAATCTTTTTTTTCTTTTTAAAAATACTATTAAAAATAACATAGTTTCAATTAAAACTACTGATTAATTATTACTGAAGAGAGAGAATTAAAAAAATAACTTGTTTACATTATTTTATAAATTTCTCTTTTACAATCATTTATAACTCATTGAAATATTCACATATTAAAAGCATTTAACAAATTAAATGTTTGAGAACTTTTATACTATTTTATTGGGACTTAAAATATTTAGTTAAATGAAAATCCATTATTATAAAAAATATGCAGGGAAAATTAAATATTATTTTTCTCATTAATTAAATAACCCTATACTTAAACTTGAGGAACATGCTGTCAACTATAATTATTTTTAATGCAACTGTATAGACATTATCATGAATAATTTTTTATCTATATACATTTAAAATTTTTCAGTGATGGACTAAATTTTTTTTTCATTAAAAATAACCCAATATATTTAAAGTGAGAAACTACATACATACATAAAATGTTACTAATATATGCTTCAAATGATTGTATAACTCAGATATATTATTGGAAGGTAAGTTGCAGAATTGAATTTCCCTATTAACTATTCTATATCAGCCTGGATTATCAAATTGTGAAAGATTTTCTAATCATCAGCATGATTAACATTTAAATATTAATAACTAAAAAAAAACATTTATGATAGCTTATTCAATGTGCTGCTGACTTATATCTGGCCACTTTCACTAATTATAATATTTCATTATCATGTGTATTTAGAAAATTTATAGTAGCAATTTTAAATTGGTTGAATGATTTTTTTTTTAAAAATGTTTTTCCGAACTAAAATTTTGCATTGAAATATATATATATAATATGTGTAGTTAAAAGTAAAGCTTGTGAAAATTGTCAATAGATAAAAACAATGAGGATTGTCAATTCCTCAACAAGCTTTGTGATAAATGCTTAGCCAGAGCCAGCATTTAAAATATCTCCATCAGGAACCCTCCCCCCCCCAAAACCCTGACCATGGTTTTGTGCTTTGGCACTCCTCAGAGAGGTGCCAGGGTAGGTTCAGACACTAGATCTAAAAATACCTCCCCTATCCTGGCACCTCTCAGGAGTCCCAAAGCACAAAACCATGGTCAGGGGTTTGTGAGGGGGGTTCCTGACAGAGATATTTTAAATGCTGGCTCTGCCTAAGCATTTATCACAAAGCTTATTTGAGGAATTGGCAATCCTCATTGTTTATAACTTAAAAGCTTAAGAGAATATGATCATGTGATCTATGATATTTTGACTATTTTGTCAATAGGTGGTTAATAATTTTAAAATCGAGCATCTTCATGTGAAAAAGTTGAATAATTAAAAAAATCCCAAGTTCATCTGCACTCAAATGCTAGGCTGTAGACAAGCTTGATGGCTGCTTTTCTACTACAATTTGAATTAATAGTATGACTTTTTGTAATGTTTTTTTTTTAATTAGCTTAACCCTCATATTGAACCACTGCAAAATATCCCTGTCAATTTAATCATAATTTTGAATGACTGATATATCTAAAAGGTACTGATAATTATAGCATAACCTAGTTATCACACCCACAGAAGATCCTGAAATCTATTCAGTTATATATTATGTTGATAATATATATATATTTCTAGGCAATGAACTTTCACAATATCATTTTTCAGGGGAATAAAGAAAATAAATAATAGGTATGTAAAAATGATTAAAAAAATTAATTAAAAATTATAGATACAAAACAATTTAATGATTATTAACTTATATTGTCCAAATAAAAAATAATTCACAATTTTACATATAAAACAGACATTAGAATTTGAAACATTTTCAATATTTGCAAAATATGCTTATATAAATATTAATAAAATATAGTGCATGTGTTAATTAAATATGATTATTACATATGTTTTAAAAATTGTAAGTTAATATTAATTATGTATAATCATTAGATTTTTTTAAAATAAATAATGTATCTAATCATTAATTTATAATTAATAGTTAATTAATCAAATTGACATTTATTTGCTTATGACAAATATTAGTATTTCAATTAACTCTGAAAGTATTAAGATTTTTAATACAAAGTTGCAGACAAAATCAAAATTTCTCTTTTAAACTTTAAAATAAAAATTAGTCTATATATCTTCGAATTATGAGAATTAAAAGAGAGAAGACTTGATGATGATGATTGTTGTTGTTATTAATAATAAAATAAAAATGCTGATTTTTTTTTTAAAGTAATCTTGAAGAAAAATATTGCTTCTGAATAGTGATTTGTTAATGCCAAAAAAAATACAGTTCCAAAAATGATGAATGTATAGATTTATAACACAATTTTTTATGGCTCTGAATTCATAACCAAAGAAATGATGGATACAGAAAAATGTTAGATGTATATTTGATATATATGCTCATCCAAAATTCTTTAAATTAATATAAACAAAATAAACGTTTAAAAGGAATATAATTTCCTGCCTATTGGGCATTTATTTCCATTTACTATTTTGATTATTTTTTTTAAAATGTTAAGATTCTTTAAATAATATTTTTATAAATAATCCCTAACCTAAGTTTTAAAAAGGTCATTATTTAATTAAAACATAATAGCTAGATATATCTAATAATATTGTTATGTAATTTTAAATCTTTAGAAATGATATTAGATCTTAACTGGCTTTAGACTTCTGAGTGGTCTAATTATTAAGAGATAAAATATTTAATGATTTTTAAAATGTTGATATGTTAATAGTATTTTTGCAACAGTTCATTAAAAATCCTATAAGTAAGTAATGATAAAACAATTTAAATATTCACTTCCAAGCAAGGTCTCTCTAATAGATTCTCATAGAGAAATAATAAAGAAGACAGTATTAATCAGGCTTGGCAAATAGCCAGAGTTTGAGTACTTTTCCAATTTTTATTTTACTCTAGCTACAAATAATTAGTTGACAGTTTTGACTGGATACTAAAGCTGGGAAAAAAACTTCCAAATTTATTCAACCCAAATAATAAGCATTGTAAAAAGATGTGCTGCTGTTAGATTATGAGACCCTTTTTTACCAAAAAATTGTTCAATTATATATATTTTTAAGATAATAGTCTAACTTTTTTAGCTTGAGGTTTAGAGTATTCATACATAATTCAAATGCATATGTTGCCTGTTCACATTTTGAGAAGAGTTTGAAAAGGCTTGACAGCTTGTAAAGATATGTTAGATTGTTATTAAAACAAGCAAAACTCTGTACATAATGCCACTCACTGTAAGCCAGAGTAATCACTGGATTCCAGAAGGCTTGTGCATAAAATCCTCATCTAGTGCCTACTCATCCAATATCCCCAGACTAGTTTCTGGCTTGTGGCCTTCGTCAGTGAGGAGCCTTGAATCTGAGAGCCCTGCACCTAGATCTTAGGATCTAATGCAACCATCCACAAGCCAGAAACTAATCTGGGGATATTGGATGAGTAAGCACTAGATGGAGATTTTATGCACAAGCCTTTTGGCATCCATTGATTACTCTGGCTTGTAGTGAGTGATGATATGTGTAGAGAGTTTTGCCTGTTTTAATAACAGTTATAAGCAAGCATAGGAAATGGTGATCATGTAATGTTTATTGGCTTAAAACCAATCCTGCCTAATAGGATGGTAGTGTTGTGGTTATAAAAGTACAAAAGTCACCAAAATGTATGGGTACTGAACTGAGTTCAGACCTATATGATTATAAGCTAATGAGCTTGGGTTGAAAATATTATGGTGTTTTCAATTTAAAACTCATAGTTTTGTACTTAAGTAGAGATAAAAGATGGCTGCTGGAGGGTTACATTAGATCCTAAGAACTAGGTGCAGTGCTCTTAGATCCAAAGCTCCTCCCTGACAAAGGCCACAAGCTGGAAACTAGTCTGGGGATATTGGATGAGTAGGCACTAGATGGGGATTTTATGAACAAGCCTTCTGGCATCCATTGATTACTCTGGTTTGCAGTGAGTGGCAATAAGTATAGAGAGTTTTGCCTGTTTTAATAAGTTATATGCAAGCATAGGAAATGGTGATCATGTAATGTTTATGTTAGATTATTATAATGTCACTGAATTCTTATATTATTGTTTCCAAATTACAAATTTCTTAAAACACAAATAATAGTAGTTTGAATTATTAATACTGAAAGTTAATTGCAATGATAGGAGACAGAAATGAATCATTGTTACAATGAATTAGAATAATTTTTTTTTAAAAAAAGTTTAATAATATATATGTGTGCATTTATAAAGAAATCAAGCAAAAAAAGTTTGAACTTAAAGCTATCTAACATAAATGTGTGTATGAGCTTGTAATAATCAGATTATTAAAACATACTAAAATTGCAATACATAAAATATTTTTCATTTTGTGTTTTTTGTAACAATGATTTCATAAATATGCATTAATATTGAGCAATAGGTGCTAATCAACACATATTTTTTTAAACCTTTGAAATGTTAATTCTTTGACTTAAACAGCAAGATAATAAATGAAAACTATTCTATGAAGAATAATGTAATCTGATGCCTCCTAAAACCCATTTATCATAGAAATCTGAATTGATACTTCAGGTAATTGCCAATATCTTTAATCATTGCTTACATTGTGGTCTCTGCAGTTAGAAGAGGGATGTCTCTAGAGCCAATTGATATAAATTTTGAAATCAGTGTATATTTTGTGGTTTTAAGCACTAGTAGATTTTTACTTGGTCTTTAGTTTATAATTATTATATACTAATTATTTATTGCTGTTACTATTTTGATTTCACATGAATATAAACATGCATGATTAATCATCATTTAATAGATTATTAAGTGTTTTATGTGTAAAATTTACTATTTTATATTTTACATCTAGCACTTTAATTTCTTAATTATTACATAACCTGCAATCTATATTAAAACTATAGGGACATGGAGCAAATGAAACAAATTCAGAAGAGGTTACTATTGTTTAATGAGTACCTATTGTTATAAATACATTCATTAGACAAAAAAGTTCTAGGTATTACAAATGAACTGTAGTACTTTATATGTAATATTCTTATAATCGGTGCTCAATAATAGAATTAGATTTTATGGTCTGGTTATATCACAGTTCGATTTAAAACTTAATCAACTTAGAAAAAAATATTTATATACCTAGGATAATGTATAGTGTGTGGTTCAAATGTTAAGAAAATATTAGATATATCTATGTTACATTTAATAATAAGGTGGAAAGTTTATATTCTATATAAATCAAATTTTATACTGTTCTTCAAATGTTAGTTGTGGGAAAGTGCCTCAAGTTAATGAAAAGTGTTGGTGAAGAATTTTTTTTTTTTTTCTAACCTTACCAATAGCAGCTCAATAACATTTCATCAAATGAATGGAAAGGAAGTTGTCAAAGATGGGTAACTTATTTCTCAATATATAATTACACATGTTGTGTTAAGTCTTAGATGATTACAGTATTTCAGAAAACAATATTTCCAGCAAAAAATGGACTTCATCTCTAAGTATAGTTTTTTTTTTATTACCTATAACATTTTCTTCTTCAAGAAAAAGAAATATTACATTCTGACGTAGTATTAGATATAAATTTTATTGCAGTTAATTCTAATCGCTAACATTCTATCACGTGATGTTTGATCTTATTTTTTTTACTTGAAAGAAATTTGCTTCAATCATGCAGTAAAGAGAAAACATCTGCAAATATTTGCTCTGATATTTTTACTTTTATTGTGATCTAAAAATAGATATGATCTTTTCTGCCATGTTAAAATTAATTTAAAATTTAATAATTCAATGATTTTGTAATCAAGTTTGACATTATGAAAGAGTTGATTAAAAGTGAAAAAATATCTTGAGAAGAAAAAAAATACTTTTCCTTTTTTCGTATAGTTAGTTAATTTAAAGTCATGATTGATTCGTTCTCATTAGTCTTCGAACTGATATTAAGAAAAAACATCAAATAAAAGCATTCCACCAGAATCGTTCTTTTCATTAGAAAATATTTCAGTTTTATATAGAATAAATAAATGATTTAAAATTTTCAAGTAAATTGACTTATGTGTATCTGATGAGTAATTCTCAAGCAATGATATGTGCGTATGTTTATGCAAATTAATGTTTTATAAAAGCTTTAATCTGGATGGAAATTAGATTTTTTTAAGGTAGATAATGCTACCCATAACTATTCACCGTATACACATAACTATTCACTATTGGGTATCTGGCAGTAAGGAATAAAAATTCTCTCTAATCTGGCCTGATCAGATGGGTATTGCCAAACTGAGTAAAAAACAAATGTGAATATGAAACGATCCATCCTTCACTACTTGTCAAAGAGGTTTCATACACATACACCTATGATCATTGATTCTACCATGTACTTAACATTTATTTCTATATTAATTTGTATTTATAGTTTAAGAAGTTAAATTCTCTGACTGAGGCAGATTGAAGCATCTAAGCAATAAGTTATGTTCTCATAGTATTAACACACAACTATCAGTTGCAGCTTGTTGGCCATTCTTGACAAAATTTATTCTCAAATTTCAATATTTAGAGATACATCATAAACTTTAATAAATCCTTCATCATTAAAATTCCAAAAATAAATATACAATCTTGATTCATAATTAAATTGTTAATATGAATTATGCCATGCAAATAAAATTAGCATTATATATTAATTTGTATACCTAAAATTATATTACACAAACAATTCATGCCTAAACTTTCCAGCCAAAAAAATCTCAACAACCTTTGCCAAAGCAACATTATATGTACACAGAAAGTAGTAATCAATTTCTACCAATGTATAAAATATTATCTAGACTACATATGGCAAGATAAATAACAAAGCAATAATCAGCCAAGAAGCTACAAAAACTTCATTCACATTGCCTTAGATTAAATATTTTCAAGAAAGAAGTAAGAATTAATCATTTTATAATATTAACAATTAATTACTCTACATTAATATATATATAATAAACTGAAAAATATATAAGACTATTATCATATATAAATTACTTCATATATTCAGCTTATCATGTCTAAGGGTCTCCAACTAAAAAATCTCATCAAATATTGTTAAGTCAACATAAGTATAAATCAAAAATGGTAATCACTTTTTATTTCCAATTAAGATGTTGAATAGATCATAACGCATACCAAGATTAATAACCATGTAAAATTATGAATCAGCTGAGAATGTATTATAACTTCATACAAACCACTAAGATTACATATTTTTATTGTAACAGTCATTAGGGAATCACCCCTGACACATGCACTATATGAATTTATTACACTTGAGGAATAATCTCATTTTTAAAACACAAGATAAAGTCTTTGCAAAGATAAGTGGGTGGATAATGTAGTTTTTAGCATTTTTCACTTTACTTTCTTTGCATTAATGTAGATTAATTTGTTTTAAAAATTTTAAAACATTAATTAGCAATTTTCTCTTGGAATTAATTATGTCTAGGCCTATTTGTATGAACTTCTAGTAATTTCTTGATTGATTTATAATTTTGCTTTATTATTTCTTTTAGTATGCATTATGGTCTATATAACATCTTAGATGTGGATAGAAAGTAGTTACACTTTCTATTAAAAATGCTGCCTTTAGCTGGCAAGATTTTTGAGCTAGACTTTAGAAGTGAGGAGATGATTGTGAACTAATTTTTATATGGTAATTATCATAATTTTTGTCATTTTTTAATTTGATACATCATCATCATCATTTTCCACCATTACCAATTCACTGCAAGTTAAAGATATCTTCAAGTTTAATCTAGATTCTTTGCCTCTCATATTACACTATCAAATTTTCTTATTTTATCTATTCATCTGACATGTAGTCACTTTCTGGGTCTTTACAATCTCTTGGGATCCAGTTTAAATTTTCAATCCTTTTTTTATTATCATCTCATCTAAAAATATATCCATATCAGCTTTATTCCAATGTCTTAATTCTTTTAATAGTATCAGTGATATTCTATAAGGCGAGTATTTTGTTTTTGATCCCTTTTTGTTATTCTCAATAGTCATCTTTCTACACTTCTTTGAGTAATTTAGAATCTGTGTGTTGTTCTTCTATTAAGTGTATAAATCTCAGATCTATAAATAAAAATTTATAAAATACATTTCTTAAAAACCTTTTTCAAATACATAAACATATTTCATTTTAATATTTATTTCTACCAAGCACACCACTTAAGTTTAATTCTATGATTGTCTGCTTTAATAATTTAATTAAGGTTTTTGTAGTTGCTCTCTTAATCAAGCATTTTGCTTTTAATCTCTTCTTGTTACTACCAATACACTCAGATGTTTGTGTGTCTCATGGCATACAACACATAGTGTATATATATATATATATATATATATATATATATATATATATATCATCAACCATTATCAATCCACTGCAGGATGAAGGTCTCTCCAAGTTTAATCCATCTTCTCCTATCTTTAGCTTCTCTTCTCCACAACACCCCTGCACATTTTCTTATTTCATCCATCCATCTCACATGTGGTCTCTTTCTGGGTCTTTTACAATCTCTTGGAATCCAGTTTAAAATTTCAATTGTCCATCTATTATCATCTCTTCTAGCAATATGTCCAGCCCAACTCCATTTCAATCTTTTAATTTTTTCAATAAGGTCAGTAACATCTGTTTGTTGTCTTACCCACACATTGCATTTTCGATCTCTTCTTGTTACTCCCAACATACATCTCTCCATACTCCTTTGAGTGGTCTGAAGTCTCTGTATTGCTCTTCTATTAAGTGTCCAAGTCTCAGATCCATAAGTAAGAACTGGTAAAACACATTTGTTAAAAACCATTCTTTTCAAACACATAGGCATATTTCCTTTTAGTATCAAGTTATTTCTACCAAAAGTACTCCAACCAAGTTTAATTATATGATTAATTTCCTCCATTATGTTTCCATCTGTATTAATAATCTGACCAAGGTATTTCTAACTGTTAACTTCTTCTAATTCTTCATAATCAATCTTTATTTTTATATTTTGAGCAAATCGATTAAACATTACTTTAGTCTTTTTAACATTTATCTTTAGTCCTACTTTCCTACTTTCATCTGCTAACTCCTGCAACATTTCCTGCAGCTCTGAAGCATTATTTGCAAAAACAACTACATCATCTGCGAAATCTAAATGACTTAAATACTCTCCATTTATTTTCACTCCTTTAGTTTCCCATTTTAATCCACAAAATACTTCTTGCAGCACTGCTGTAAAACGTTTTGGAGATATGGAGTCACCTTGTCTTACACCTTTCTCAATGTTGATTTTTCCAGTATCATTATGTAATCTAATTGTTGCTGTTGCATTTTTATAAATATTCTTTAAAATATGACAATATCCTGGATCTATACCTTGATGATCCAATGCTTTAATCACTGAAGAAATGTGTATAGAATCGAATGCCTTTTCATAATCTACAAATCCAAAGCATAATGACAACTCATATTTGTTTGTCCTTTCTATGACTTCTCTCAATACCTGGATATGATCTATTGTACTAAAACCACTTTTAAATCCAGCTTGTTCTCTTGGTTGGTGGAAATCCAAAGTTCTATGTAGACAAGTTGTAATTATCTTGGTAAAAATTTTATATAAAACTGATAAAAGGCTGATAGGTCTGTAATTTCTAATATCTTCTTTATCACCTTTTTTAAATATTAATAATATTACTGCATTCTTCCAATCTTCCGGTACATCTTTATCATTTAGACATTTGGTATATAACTTTGCTAAAATTATTTCTATTTCTTCACCTGCTTCTTTTAATATATCAATTATAATTCCATCATTTCCTGGAGCCTTTCCTTTTTTCATACATTTAATTGCATGTCTCACTTCTTCATTTAAAATTCTGGGCAATTCGGAAGATGTAATAGATATAGGAGGTACTTGTTCTTTATTACTATATAATTCTTGATAAAAATCTTCTACCAATTTCATGATGTCATCTCTCTTTTTAGTAATAATTCCACCTTTTTTTCTTATTGCAGATATAAATTTCCTACCAATACCAAAATGTTGTTTAACATTCTTGAGATTTTTATTTTCTTCTACAGCTTTCCTTGCTATTTCACAGTTGTACTTTCTTATATCATTTTCAACTCTTTTCCGTACCATTTTACAAAATTCGAGATATTCAATTCTTTTTAATACATCATTTTTATATATCTTCATATTCCTTCTTTTCTTCATAAATTCTCTAGTCTCATTAAAAAATTTATTAGTCAATTGCTGCTTTTTTCTACCAGCTATCTTTGTTGCAGTTTTTAAAAGTGTATCAGTTATTTTCATATTAATTTCATTCAAATCTGAATCATGTTCAAAATCTCCTAACACTTGAAATCTATTTGTAAGTTCTAATTTAAATTCATTAGAATGTTTCTGAAGATTAGGAATATCAACTGTAAATATTGTTTTCCTTAATAATTTTTGTCTCTCTAGTTTTACATTAACACGTATCTTACACCTTACTAATCGATGATCACTTCCTGTGTTAAATTTATTAAGAACATTACAATCTTGAAATATGTATTTTCTGTTAGTCAAAATATAATCCAATTCTGTTGTACCTTCATTTGGATGCTTCCATGTCCATTTCCTTTTAACATTTTTCTCAAAAAATGAATTCATAATATAAAGTTTTTCTTTTTCTGCAAACTACACAAGTCTATGTCCTCTCTCATTTCTATTACCATATCCAAAATTACCTACAGCAATTTCATCTTTCATTTGTCTACCAATTCTAGCATTAAAGTCTCCCATAACAATTTTAAAATGTTGTTTACTCTCATCAAAAGCCTTTTGAACATCCATATAAAAATCTTCTACTACTTCATCACTATGAGAACTTGTTGGGGCATAAACCTGAATTATCTGCATTTGGTATCTGCTATTAAGTTGTATAACTAATCTTGCCACTCTGTCTGATACACCCTCAATCTCCACAATATTGTTCTTCCACTTTTTATTTATAATGAATCCTACTCCACTTGTATTTCCAATATGCGTGCCTTTATAATAGAGTATATGTCCACTTTTTAAATCAATTGTTTCTTCTCCTTTTCTTCTAACTTCACAAAGTCCAATAATGTCCCATTTAAGACAGTTCTTCTAATTCTTGCAATCTTCCTTCACTTGAAAGTGATCTGCAGTTATAAGTACCTAATATATATATATATATAACCTGGTCCGTTTGCATCCTCACTTCCGGGCAGTATATTATATTAAATAAACGGGTTCCAGCTCAGTTAATAATTAATAAATAAAATATTCAGCATTAAAAATAAATGTTTCACTAGCTCAAATTTAAAATACGAATAAGGTTCAGTTTATAAAATAAATTAAATAAATATTTAATATTTTCATGAGACTTGAAAATGAAAATACAGGTGACAAGATAGATTACATTGAGCCAATATCCTACAGGATACTACCTCAATGGCATAAGAATGCTACCCCCCCCCTTATTACTATTTCAAATAACAAACTTATAGTATTCTTACGACTTTAATAAATCCTACTCATTAAGATTAAACTAATAATTAAATCTTAATCTCTTATCTACTATAATTTAGCTCAATAAAATCTCAGGTTCATAAAATTGTTATAAGTTAAATAAAATTACTGTAGTAAAATATGAGAAGGGATTTTTATGTCATAATCTATTACACTTAAACTAATAATAATAATAATATTCTTCATCGTATAACTAATTCTGTATATCTTTTTTTTTTCACTGTATTTTTATTACCATAATAAAATAATGAAATAATATAATATAATCTTCATGTAATAATATAATAAATACGTGGTAGCATTTGATAATCTGACAAACAAAAGTGTGTGGCAATGGTTAGCATATAATTCGATATAATATTATGATAACTAATTTATGACCATAAGATAATGTAAAATTATAATTACTTAATTAAATGAATACCAATAAAATATTCGAATTCTTAAAAATAATTCTTTATTTATATTTTGTGCAAAATTATATGTTTGTTTCTATTATTATGGATATATTGTGATCTTATGCAGTGTAGTGGGAGGAATAAACAATCTAGACACACAAATTTTTTTTAAAAACAAATTTTAACAAAGTTTATTATTAACAATAAAATAAAATAAATAATTTATATACAATATTTACATTGGATATCCTCACCTTACACCGTTTTACATTTTTTATTACTTAGTTATAAAAAAAATAATTTAAACTTATTTTATGTCTTCATTTTGACTTAAGACAATAATAATAAAAATAATACCATTTTATTTCACTTTATAGTTAAAACTTATGATAAATTACATTTATTTATTTTTTATTAAAATATATCCTATCCTTAAATATTATTTAATTTTACCTTTCTTTCTAATAAACATTCAGAGAAACATACTATGGAAAAAAAAACATAAAAATAACATTATCGTGAGTATGGATTTTCTTAAAATCAAAATAATTTTCATCTTGCAATGTCAAAGATGTTACATAAAACATCTATCCAATAATTTATTATCAGATTTGGGTGGATATTGTTTACTACACTATGTTCATTAAATATAACATATTCTCATTTAGCATTACTTTAATACTGTATAACTGTAATTATCAATATATTCTCTATTATTCAATAAACACAAAATTATACCTATACTTATTATTTATATCATTTTACTTTACACCATTATATTTTAAAATATGCAATACTTAATTTTAAAGATATAATAAAGCATCTTAAAGTTATTAACATTTTGAAGAACAACTTTGTTTTATATATTTTATTCTTAAAATTTTATTTTACTTCCAAAATAAATCCAATATATATCTTATGATTCTTTTCTTTGTTTTAGGATTCATTGGATTTTCAATTTCACTTTATACAAATTCTACTTCTTCTAAGTAAATGAACTAATCTCATTCAAACAATAGCATATCTTAAACTCTAAATTATCTATTATTTCTTTTCAAATATATCTTACTGAACGATGCAGTTACACTAGATAGTGAAACAGATGTATAGGATTTAAGGAAGAAAACTAGAGTATAACTTATAACATATATCAAAATATCATGGCACAGTGTATCAATAAGAAATAGAGGCATGATCTTTTCCTGTCTAATGTCCTCCAATACATCAATGATGTTAAAGCTATTCCTTCAGATTTATTAAAACATCAATACTTAAAAAATTGACATTGTCCAAAATAAATATACAATTGCAGCACTTTGTTAACTGCATTGCACATTCACTAAGATTATATAATATTCTTCATATTCCCTCATCACATCCTATTATAACATCATCTTGGTTTCACCATTTTACTACCAAATCACTATCTTATTCTTATTTCCTAAAGATTTATCACATCTTGCATCAACAAATAACTATCTGGCATATTCAAAACAATAAATAAAATTCATTTATTATTATAGCAAACTTACTGATTCACAAGAAAAGTTTGCTTACTTCATTATTCTACATTATTAACCACATACAAACTAATCAGATAATACTTGAACATCCAATAATATGAAAGTTTTTTACAAAGAATCACACAAATATTTATTATCATGTTGGGTTACATTACTAGTATAAAATCATAGTACGCATTTTCCCAAATAAATCCTGATCTCATAATGTTTAAAATGTTGTACAAAATGTGTTTACATATAATTAAAACATTTATACTTCATTCATTATTATTCATAGGCAATCTAAAAAATAAAACAAAATATACATCATAAAATTATCAATATTCATTAACTATTACCAAGTGACAGTATCTGGTCATCACTTTTTGCAATCTTCTTTCCATCCACTAGATATAGCATTGCATACATAAAAAAATATACATCCATACCTTTATTCAAAATGTTCTTATTTAAATTATTATATTATAGAATTTTAATGTTATCAATAGATTAATATTCATGTTCCTAATCTTATAAAACAAAAAATTTACACTTTAACTAAGTTAATAAATCAATAAAAAATCAAGACTATAATTACATATATCTTCAATTAACTCTTCAATTGACAAAGGTTTTTGATAAAGTTAAAAAAAAATGTTTATTATTTTCTCGAGAGTTTTTTTTTTTTAATGTTCTCCTCAAAAACGCTTCGCTACATCTCCTCTGTTGCTATAATGATGAATAAGACAATATATTTCCGGTATTAAGAGCCATCTGAATTTCCAGTATACACAATATCAGGTTAAAAAAAAATAATAATAAAAATATTACGTCTTGAAATCTAAAAAATTAAATAAAATAATCATCAATCTATTCTGGAATAGTTAATACAATAATAGTTTATAACTTCTATAGTCCTGAATGATGATTATTGAAATCATAATACTAAAAAATAATCCCGTGAAGCTTCCTATAATATTCCATATTGGCATAGTAATGCATTATGTTCCATTTGGCTTAGCTTGATCTATCCGGATAAATTATTTGCGCAATATTTATTTCCATAACTTCATCCTTTTATTTATTAACATATTCATTTCTTTATAGGTTTCTTCTTTAGTAAATTTATTGGGTTTTTTTTATCACTTATACAGAGGTTTTTTTTCTTGTCTTATCTCAAATTATTAGCTTTTACACAATTTTATATACATGTATTAACCCTTTATATGCCTCAGGTTTTCAATAACATACGCTTTTCTAAAATATTTTTCGTGAATTTTTTCTTAAAATATTTTCTTGTAGAATTATTTAATGTTTCCTTTACAAAGGATATAACATTTACTTTTATAACATGATGTTTCTATAAATTTATCATAAAGTATACTTGTCTTATTGCTTCTTAATTTTGGACAAGCTTATCTTACTACATAAAATAATGCATTGTTTTTTTTTACTTTTAATTGGTGAAAAGTTTTTTTAATAAATTTCTTGTACAATGTCCATAGAATTAATTTATTCCTTTTAATAGTTCTCTTGTTCAATATTATTGAAACTATATCAATAAATATTATATGCATTTTCAAAGTATTATAAATTAAATACATTTTATTCTAGTATTTCCATTTTATTATTGCGAAGTTATATATTAGATTTTTGATAAAATACTCCTGGTAAGAAAACCTTTAAATTTAGCAACACATATTAAATGAAGTTATTAAAATATTTTTAGTTTACACTCTCTTTTTGCAAAATACTTTTTAAAATAATACCTATTAGCTTTTGCAAATAAAATTATAAGAGAGTGCTAAAATTGACTAAAATAATAAAATTAAAATTACAATCACCTTGATATCTTCTGATATGATTCAGCTACCTTTAATACATTATTAATCCCCCACTGATAAATCAATGGCAACAGTATTTATACCCTGTAAGAATACCTTATCCTATTGGTTGATTCTTACTTTTAGTTTAATATCAAAGTTGCATAATGTTGCAAACTTACATAATTAAATTTCAAAATAAAAATTATGACATATTAAAATTTTAAAAATATTTAAAATATTACTTTTAAATCAATTATTACTTTACTAAATTAATTAAATACCTTTAAAATAACTTTTAAAATAATATTTAATGAATTTATCCCACCTTTAATATTTAATTTATCTATTTTTATTTTAACAAAATATTTAACTTTTTTATTAACTGTACTCATCTTTATTACATGTTTTAAACATTTATAACGATAGTTAACTTAATATTTAAAATTTGCTTTATGCTAGGTAATAATTCTATCCAATTCTATAATGCAATTTTACAATACTTCGAACTTGACTAATCTAAATTTTAGCAAGCAAGTGTGTGCAAATCTATATAACACAAATCACATGACTAATATAACTAATATAACCTAGACAGCTTATCCGATTTTTTCTGTCTGGGAATAATAAATTGCTACACTTATTGTATTAAATAAAATAATACAATTATAAAATTTTGAAGAATAATTTGGAAAATATAGAATTAAATACAACTTTCACTACCATAAAGATTACTTTTAAAATATATGACATTAATTATAATTATTAAATATAATTTATGAATTTAAATATAACATTTATTTAACTATCAGTTTAAGAATATTAAAAATGAACTTTTAAACATACTTTTAAATATTTATAGCTGAGTTATTTATTATGGCCAGCTTTTGCAACCATATGAAATAATACTTTTAACTTTATTTAACTATTCTTAAGTGATTCATTATAATTTTTAAGCATTACGTATTTTCATTTAGCTTTAAATTGTATCTTAAGAGATTATTAATTCAATATAATTAGCATATCAAGAGAACACATTCTAAAATTTAAAATTTTTAATAATTTACTATAATTAGCTATTTCAGACCTATAGAAATGGGCACAATGTATATATATATATATAACCTTGAAAAGTTGAAATAAACATAAACAAAAAAATTTTGTAGATATTTTTTTATATTATACTGGAATAATAATTAAGGGATTAAATAATTTTGAATAAAAAAAAATATTTTAAATTAAACATCTAAAAAGATATAATTAATATTTTATTAATACTGATTTTGAAATTAAAACAAGTATGTTTTGTCTTGCGTTGTTAGCCGAGAGGTATCGCAGCCGCCATGCAAGCAAGTAGTTGTTTGCAGACGGTTGTGGGTTCGCGTCCCGGCAGATGCTATGACATATGAAAAAAAAAACAAGTATGTTTTTATGTTACAATAGACATACTGGTAGTTATAAATTTCCACTATCTATTTTGATTAACAATTTTTTTTAATTAATGATTGTACACCATATTTTGATTAAAATATCCTGCAAAGTTATTTTTGAAAAGATTATGATGAATTAAAAATAGTCATTAACTTTTTTCAACCAAGACAAATAAAACTTACTTTAATTATTGTGTTTTAAGTCCACCCTGACTGTAAAAAAGTTGGGAAAAAAATTAAAGAAGAATTTTACAGTTTTATAACATTACTATGATTATGAAGTAATAATTGAAAACAATCCAGCCACAATGGTAGTGTTGGATGCACATGGAAGCAAGTTCCAGATTTATGTGATTCATAGCTCATATATGTATATTAGACAGCATAGACTGAAGGGAGATCACTACAGTCCAACAGTAACTAGATTATACCTTACCCAAAGATGACAATAAGCCAGTCTATGGTTTTAAAAGTAAACAGCTTCCCAAGAGATTACCATGCTATATCTGCAGTTTTATCAATATGCAAAAAAGCACAAAGTGCTGCATCATGTATATAAAGTGCTTACAGGAATCAGCTAGCTAAAAAATAAATAATTTTTTACTAAAATATTCAAGTAAAATTAAAGTAATGAAAAAAATAAATAAATAACATGTGTGTTTAGAATATTATTTGTTCCTGATATTGTTAAAGAAAGAAAAAAGAGAGAAGAAAACTCTGGGGATTTTTTTTAAATATTGAAAATGATACAACAAGAACCTGAATTATAAGTAAAACTTTCTTTATTGAAAATAATTTTATTTGGAAATTTTAAAAAAAGTAAACTCCAAAAATCTTTCTATATTGAACAAAAAAACTTGCTGGAGTATTTTTTAAAATGTTTGCAATTACTTAAGAGTAACCTGAAAAAAACAGAAAAAACTTTTGTGGACTGTCAAAGAAGTAATATATATATATATATATATATATATATATATATATATATATATATATATATATATATATATATAGTCAGATTTGTATGTACATTTAACATATATACATATATATTGTCAGATTTGTATGTACATTTAACAAAAGTTAGAGCATGAGCAAAAGTATCCTAAAACCAATCATGCTTGAGATACACAGGTCAGATTTCCCCTGTTGCTCATTCTCTAAATTTATGACCTTATGGACAACAGATCTTATGATAATAATGGAATTTCATTCATTTCAGTCCCAGAGATAACAGAGAGACAAGAGATCTTCAGGGAAAATGTGACATTTGGAAAATATGATATTAATTATTAAAACCCTTAACATAGGAGATATTCACAATTATACTGATATTTCATTAAGACAAGGTTACTGGAATGCAACTGGCTAGCATGAGATGAAGAAAAACATGGATTATAATATAATGTAACCCTTAATGATGTGCATTCATAAAACAACACAAAGTCAAAGAATTGTTAGATAGTAATCGGTTGTGAAAAGTTAATAATTTATTAATATAATTAATAAGGAATTGAATACTAAAGCAATGATAAATATAAATTTAACACATATAGATGACAATTTATTTACATATGGCAACATAATTTAATAGAGTATAGGTTTCATGTGATCAATGCTGATGATTTGCTTATTCTATAGGTTAGGTAATGCTATTATGCATTATAGAATATGGATTACAATAATTGAAGAATATGCAAATAAAAGTGTGTGTATATATATATATGAGTATACTACATGATGTATACTTAAGACAATACAGCTTAATATGCTAATTTAAAATGAATATCAATTTTACAGATTTATAATATTAGTGCTATGATACACAAATGGGGAATTAATGACTATAAGAAACATATATATGAATTAGGATCTTTTTTATATAAAACCTTATTTGAATTATGGTTTACCAGAATAATACAATAAACATGCATTTTAAAAGATATAACAAGTTTTATTTGGTCAACAGTTATACATTACATCAATTATTTGAAATGAATAAGTTTATTTGCAAATTTAGCTGAACAATTCTGATTTCACAGAATTACTAAATGTTGTTTACTAGCGTGGTCAAAGATTGTTCAAATGAGAGAATGGCTGGATTAAATAGACTTTAAGATGATATTTCTAATAAATAATAATAAAGAGAAATACAGAATGGTTTACAGAGATCACAGCATCACAGCTTATACATATAGTAGGGCAATATAAAATATTACTAAGAACATTGTGGTGCTGACTAAAGTAATAACATTAGAAGTGTTTTGTCACCTCTGAAACTGAGAGGCTTCATCAATTATTAATGGATGCAAACATATGCCTGCACTTGTGACAAGGTGATATCTGAATAAATGATTGGTAGTGGATATCACCTGACCTTGATCTAGAGTCAGTGCTTCCAAACCCCATTTTGGAACAAGCCATGAGAAGAAATGGTCTGAGACCTCCAGATGTTAATTTTGACAAAGCACTAATACGAGTTAATAATGCTGTCAGGAGTAAGCAACATGAAATAAGATTCAGGTCCTTAATGACACTGATAGGTTAGCTAAAGCCCTTTTAAATTAGTAATATCTAGCATAATGACATGACAGAATTTAACCTAACCATAAAGGTACACATATGACCTTGAATACTAATTACAATGTCAAAATAAAGGGGAGAAAGATTGTTCCCTTCATTAAACAAATGTAACTATGCTTAACAGGTAAATACTTACATATCCAAACATAATGTTTGATGGTGTGACAAGCAAATGAGATTATTAAACAGAAAGGTAAGGTCATTAAATTTACTTTAAAGAATATACTATAATTAAATCAGTAGCACCAAGCATGATAAAAAATTGATATTAAAAAAGAGATAGCTTATAATCTGCCATCAGACAAATATAACCATTAAATAATATTCAATTGAGTGAACTTTTCATTTGGTAAGAAGACTTATATTTAAGTATTTATATATCCTATAATATCAGGATGGGGAATTAGAATATTAGTTCATTGGATTGAGTCATTAGCATATTAAGATCAATTTTAACCAAATACATGATTATAATAAAATAAAATTTAAGTTTGTCATATTAAAATACACCTTTACACCACTTAGCGATTACTTAGCAATATTTTACAATAGCAATCATCATCAATTTGTACCTACTACTTTGATGTACAATCGATTATTTGCTATAATGATTGGGAAAAATTATAAAAAAAAAAATGTTGGCAGCCATCTTGATTTTTGTGTCACTAATGACATCAGAGATAGCTATATTAAATTCATTTTACATGAAAGCAAAAGTATATTATTGTAATATGTATACAGGTAATGACTTTGCTGTAATTGTATGCACATACAATATTTTATTCATAAAACCCTTAAAATATCTATAATTACTGAATCTATAATACTGTATATATCATATATAATAAATAACACATGAAATGTTCATCCACTTTTTCTTTTAAAATACATATATATGTTCTACAATAATATCAACAAATTAAAAATCCTTCTCCTTTTTCTTTTCAAAAACTTTATTTTCTTATCTCAATACTGAACATATACAGTATATATATTTATACAATACAAAACTCCAATGTTTCAACGTTGATTTGTAATTAATTTAATGTAAGAGAAAGAGTAATAAAATATAGCAGTGGGAGAGAGATATCCTTGAAAATGACTGTACAAAGATAAACAGTTGAAATGTTGGAGTTTTGTATTATATAAATACTGTATATACAGTATATATATATGTGTGTGTGTGTTCAGTATTGAGATAAGAAAATAAAGTTTTTGAATTGAAAAAGGAGAAGGATTTTTAATTTGTTGATAATACTGTATACAAATACTCCAATATATAAATACAGTACAAGGCAAATAAAATACCATCATCACAAACTTTCAGGAAAACACTAAATATGAATATTAAACGGTGTGTGTGTGTTTCTTAAGTATGATATATTATTTTTAGAACACCTGGATAATTATGTAAAAATAGTTATTGATTTTGTAACTTTGTTAATAAACATGTTGTTTACACTCAAGATGTTTCAAATCAAAAGAAAAGCAACATTTTAAAATGCTAATGTCAAATTAGAAAAGTTTAAAAAGAAAAACAGATTGCATTTAATTAATAATCTTTCTACTCGAACGAGGGGGGGGGGCGTTATTACATTACTAAAAATATACAGTAAGAAAAATAAACCTAGCAGTATGTTTTAGAAAATTAAAAGTTAGATTTTTTACTTTTAAAATAAGTTGATTTTTTTTTCTAAAGTTGACTGCTTTACGATAAGCATTAAGCATTTTGTTACTGTGGAGTACATTAATAAGTCTTTATGTTCAATTAAATAATTAATAATTAACCATTGCTTTTTAATTTGAATAATTTCACATAAGTAATAAACATAAATGTATAGTAGTAATATATACTGTAATACAAATTTTTTAAAAAAAGCACTTCAGTATGGATTTTTTTTTCATTATGATGAAAAACTTCTGTGGAAGAATATAAAAACTTTTAAATTCAAATTTAGTTTCACTTTCTCTTTCTTTTTGCTGTTCTGTACTTTTTAAAGTGAAAATATGCATTTTTTTTCCTAGTGATATAAAACTTTTCTTTTTAGATATCGTATTTAGTCATCATTGTCATGAAAAAATCAAGAAAATCTTTGAGCTTGGAAACCAATGTGGATATTTTACGTCGACTGAAACCGACCAATTTTTTTGCCATAGACCCCCATTATAATTACATATTTTATATACAATATTCTTGCTTAACGATGAGTTTTGGAGGACCAATTGCCATCGCTAAGTGGAGTAAAGGTGTAGTAAGATATAGATAAAGCATGAAACCCAATAGATATAATTGCAGATTACAGATTCATAAATTAGTATCTGTATTTTACAAGGAGAGAAAGAGAGAGTCATCATAAAGTTATTATAATTATTATAATGAGTGCCACATTACAAATTATTAGATAGAGAGTTATATTACAATTAAAAGCAAATGATAGTTAAATGATTTAAGAGTTCATGTTACTGGCAATGACGGGATTATCTTTTAATGACTCGATGGCCATATGGGTTGATACACATGAAAACTAACATGGAAAGCATGGGCAGCAACCCAAGGTTTAGATAAAATAATGGGTAGCATCTTTCAAAAGTTAATTCATGATTTGATTAAGGCCGTTCTTGGGTGACAATGGCATGGTAGCATAGTGGTATGGAGACAATCTTGGGATCAGGAAAGAAATTTTTTTCCCTCTATTCAGAAGTCATTTTACCAAAATTTTTAAGTGATGTAGATTCAGTTAGAAACACTTATCTAAAAAGCAAAAGCAGACTGCCCTGTATTGAATTTGTCTGTATTTATATGCCAACAAAATCTTATAGAAAGTTTCTTAACATTGCCACGTGAAGCAATTGGATATGCATTACTTGGTGTGACTTCACTTATCCTTCGTTTAAAATTACATTTGAAAGATGAAAACAGGATAAGTTCTAGAGAATATTGCTCTATTCTATTTCTACATTGGAAATAGATTCAATAGATATAATTTCCATTAAAATTTAGAATTACTAAAAATTCATCTGATTTAGCAAAGATATTTTACATTAAACAAAATGCTTCCTTTCGTTTTTTAAATTTAAAGATGCTATTGACTCTCCAAAACCTTCACTGTTAATTTATATATTAAAAAATACACAAATTATATATATCAAATAAACAGAATATATTTTAATAAATGGATAAATATTCTTTACAATATTTCATGAATCTGTAATACATTCACACACATACATGACTGTTTAAGTGATGGAATTTTAAATATTTCCCCAATTAAAACTTTAATAAATATTCTGTCTTTGTTTAAAATAACTGTTTACAACTTACAAAAAGTGGGGTAATCACATGTATATGTGTACTTACACTCCCTGATGATTAAATGAGTACAAATATGGGTTCAAACTTCAGTTTAAGGTTACTAATGTTACCAGGCAGTGAAGCAAAATATGTATAACAGATTTTACTGCTTCAGTATTAAAAAAAGTAAAAAGAAAAACTTTTTTTACCATTAGTAATAATAAATTAATTAATAACTTTGGTTCATATTATCTATTATATATATATATATATTGTAACAGGCACTGGGTTCAAACCCTGTTACAAAAGGAATGAGAATGTAGTTGTATATAATTTTTATTTATTTATTAGTATTAGATAATTATTTATAAAAGTCGCACATACCAAGTGCACGTGTATTTGCCAGAACGAGGGGTGTGGGTATATATTATGAGTGGCATACGTATATGTAGATAGATATTATTGTTGAGAACAGGAAAGTAGAAGTTTAGAAGACTTTAAAGCAGGTAAAAGAAAAGTTTTTTTGTGAGTATAAATTTCCTGAATGAATTGGCAAAATGGATCGCATTGTTCAATAAAAAGAAAGAAAAAGAAAGAAAACAAAATCCAACCGCTTGAATGGATATATATTTTTCTTTGTGTGTGTGTGTTTTAATTAAATGGATTTTTCAGAAATAATTTTGATTAAGAAAAATGAACATGGAATGCCATTAGTTATTGAACTATTTTTCGATCTCTTTTGTTTGGTTAAAGTTGGCAAAAGGATTTGTAATTAAAAGTTCAGGAATTTAAAAGAAGAAAGAGAGATAAGTAAAAGTCAAGATCGCTAAGTGGTTTTCCTTTTGTTTGACATTTTATAAGAAAATCTATTTTTGAAACAAAGGAATACCAGAGATCAGGAGGGAGGCAACTGGGATTGATTAATTAATTTGAAAAAATGGACAGTTGAGCTCTGCTAGTCTGATGTGCAAGATATTCTAAATTTTTATTTGAAGAAAATTTATTAGCTGAAAAGAAGAAAGTTGGAGAAGCAAATTGTGAGAACTAAACTACATATATGAGTGACCTCATGGATCACATGGGGTAGAATCACCATTGTGCTTGGTCGGTGTTCGGACTCCAGCCATTTTAATATGCCACATTAATATATTCTACTATCAACATCTCCAACTGTCCTACATAACTGAAGCTGTTTGAATCCAGTATAGATCGTATGCCATTCTGGAATTAAGCTGAAAGAATAAAGAACAGAAGATTGAATATGCCACTTTAGAGGGACCAAAGGAATGAAATGTTAAGTGGAAGCGATGGACACCATATTTGCCTAGGTAGGACTCCCGGAATCTTTTTGCGAGTGCACTCGGAAACACATAAGCCAGTTATTCAAATTATACTATACCGGTAAATATACACTTATTATGCCATTTTCAAATTTTAAAATTAATCCAACCTAACTGCAAGAATATTTCATATTATACCTGTATTATTAAATATTTCTTTTTTATTGTCTTCTCCTGAATAATATTTCATTAAAATATTTATTATATGTATATGTGTGCCATTTATTGATTGTGTTTTTTAAATAAGGAATAGTAGATCTGTAGCTAAATTATTGATTTAGTGAGATACACGTTATAGAATTTATGAGTTCTAAAATCTTATACACGTGCATGCTGGTGTGAATTTAACGATAATTTATAGCGAGACAGATTAGATAGCAAAGTATATGAGGATTGTAAAAGATTTAGTTTAAACTTTAATGGGATAATAGAAATAGAAAGATATAGAATGAATTGATTTGAAATTGCATTCCCTTTCATTTCTTCTTCGGCGCACGGCACTACCACACCCTGAGCATTAAGACGGGCAACTAATTAAAAGACTGAATCAAATAAATATTTAATGGACCCTACAATTCTTGTTGAATAACAAGTTTGGCTCTTGGCAATGAACAAAAAAAATACATTTGTTGTCCATAAACGTAGAGGTCTAGTTAAAGTTAAGTTAAAGCTGGGAGGGTTCGATTTCATTACCTGATGTGTATGTGTTTTGCTGTCGGTTGCTTCACTTACCCCTTTGAATGACCCACAGTTAGGGAAAACTTCACATAAGGGTGAATGACTCGATTTGTTTTCAGGAAAACTTCGTATGGGAAGGGCCGTTAGTTATATATATGCGTCACTGTAAAAATTCACCCTCGGAAAGAATAACTGTTGAAAATTGGTTTGATAAAAGTAAAGGCTTGAATTCAGCTAAATTATAATTTTAAAACGTAAACAGTACTCAGAATAGGGGTAAATTGTTTCAATATATATATATATTAATGGAAAGGGAAAACTGATTAGGCTTTCACCTGGTGTGATTAAAATCATCCTCAACCACAAGTAAACAAATATTTCAAATAATGATTTTTAAAGTATATTTTAAGATATGATTAAAATAATAAAATAAGATGTTAAAGTAATGTTTAATACCAAAATATATAACTAATGTTATATATTATAAGATTTTAAGTAATTTTATATATTGCAATAGCATGAGAGATCTTGAGATCTCACTGAGATCTAGTCCACTAAACTCACTATTATAAGCATAATTAACTATAAATCCAACAGCATTGTCAATAAATAAAAGTAAGTATAGGTAATACTCATTCATCATCATGTATAATCAAAAATAAAATGAATCAACAGTCAATCTTGTGATTGGATTTGAAATGAGTACTGTATACCAGGCCAACTATTTAGCCTTTGTTCACTTGGGGGCAATTATTTTACCATTAATTTGGATGCACCAATCTAAGTGCCAATCCATATAATATACAATCATAAAAACAATAATGCTGGAAAGTTAGAACATGATGATCATCATCAGTGTTCTGGCCATTTAGTCCAATTAATGTACTGGCCAACTATAATTTAAATTCTAATAGACTAAACAAAATAAAATGTAGTGCATGGGCTTTAAAGAATATTTTCTTTTTGTTAACCAAGTAGATAATGATGATGATAAACATCTTTCACTGGATGCCCATAAACAGTAATATACATCCCCTTTTTATATCAGACCATTATGCATGAATCTAGCTCAAAGAACATAAGCTCTATAACTGTTATTATGATCAAGAGATGATGCAATACATAATATTCTAAAAATATTTAGAATTGAGTTCACTGAAATAATTTTAACAATGATATATAAGTTTATTAATAACAATAAAAATGATATTAAGGTCTTTAGAATATGGCTATATATATAAATTAAGTCTTATGATTTTGATTAATATACAATAAAAATTATCACATTGTGATTTATATGATTAATATACAAAATTCAAGTTATTATATTGTGATTTACACACATATTCCAATTAGTTTACTTAAAACACAGTCAACACACAGACATGTGTTTTAATAATCTCTAAATATAAAATAATAAAATATATTATTAGAATTTACATTCATCTATCTGACATGCATTGATATATATAAACACAGACATGTGGCATAATAATTCTGAACATATTTCACTTGCCATAAAATAAAAACACATGATTAAAATTTTACCTATATATGTCTATGGTATTTGCACACAGATGTGTAGTACAATTGATGAATATATTTCAATGAAAATTTAATACAAAAATTTAAAAAAGTTAAATTTTACATGTGTTTACTTGATACTCATTGATGTATACACACACAGACATGTGGCATAATAATTTCTGAACATATTTGAATTGTCATTTAATAACAAAACATTATTAACATCTTTTATAATTAATTCCATTGTGAATGTACATAAAATTCACATGTGCATGTGTATATAAAAATAATATAAATGTTATTAAACATAAATCTACTTCTTCCTTTTTGTCTTTTTTTTTTAAATAATATCAATCTTTGTCAGGTTAAAAAGTTATTTTTTATCAAGTTACTCTTAATTAATTTTAAATGTCTTTTTTAAAAAATATACTTCAGAAAATTTCTTTAGTTTTCTTTTTTCTACTCTAAAATATTTTGGAGTTTTAGAAGTGTCTATTAATCAATCATTTTATTCAAGAAAAATTTACCTGTTATTTTTTAAAATATATAGATTTTTAAATATCATTTTCACAAATGAAATTATTTAAAATATCAGTCTTGATATATATATCACTATCACAGTTTGCTCTTAATGTTTTTAAATTTAAGATATAGACTTTAAAATGTCTTTTTTATCTTTTAAAAAATAAGGTGGTTAATGAATAAAATTTTTACTCATAGACTTTTAACCCAAGCAAAATTATCCACTTGTTTACCTTTTTTAAAAATATACATTTTTAAAATATCATTTTTTTATATATATAATACTACTCTCCATATGCATTTATTTGTGTTTCTCCTCATACAGATAAATCAGCATATATACAAACCCATTCTCCGGCAAGCTAAGGAATTCTCTTGGTAAGCTAATCCACAGGTATAATCAAGTAATTTTTGGTCTGCAGTGATCTACTTTCTATCTAGGATTTGATAGACTTCGGGTCAGCAAGGTGTTTTCTAGAACATATTTGTAGCTATGAAACAAAGAAAATGTGTCATTTCCTACATGTCAATTCAAATTCCATCATGAACTATAGAGCTGCTGATGGACTTGCCTCTTTGCCTTTCTTTAGATCTTCATGGAAGCTCTGTATAATGCTCCAAATACCAACTACTCTGTCCAACTCCAACAACACTAATATATTTATCAATCTTTTTCATAGTCAGTTGGGTGACAAAAACACACTAATTAAAGACTGTCTTTTTTATCTTTTTAATCTTTGTTTTTTAATTAAAAGCTACTTTTGAAAGCAATTTTGAAATTTTATCAAAAGTATGATCTACAAGTTTTTAATTAAAAAAAAATTTCTAATAGATAGAAATTTTATAATTATCAGTTTAACATGCTCATTTTTAATTTCAAAATCAGAATTCAATAAAAATATTTAGTAGACCTTTTAATTTATAGTAAAATTTTATTTTAAATCCAAAATTATTTAATCCTTTACTGTTTTCTTTATTCCAGGGAAATGAAGAAAAATATCTACAAAATTTTTGTTTATATTTATTGATATTTTTTCTTTCAACTTCTATATATTGGTGCACACACACTATATTATTGTGTGTTATGTAACAGAACTGTTACAATATATTTACATAACTGAAACACGGGCTTAATATATACCTGTGTCTATATATTTAATATATAGGGTATATGAGCACAGACTTTCACATGACCCACCACTCTCCACTCTATCTAATAGCACTGATACACTCAAGCACATACATGCTGAAAAGATGAATAATCACCAATATACGTATTTCATGCTAAACCAGCAATCATCAGTTGGTCCAGATTATCATCTCCCACACATATATACTATAAGTGCTCAGATATATATTAAGATAAACAATCTTCATACTTTAATGGACAGGTTTCAATCTACTACATCCTCCAACTCTTCAACCGTTCCTTCAATTGAAAATCTGATGATGGAATGCTCAAAGGCCACCCTGTTTCAGTTATTACATTGTAGAGATGACTGCCCATCCTTGCATATGTATTAAATGAATTATGTCCTGTACATGTGGGGTTAAGATTGACTTTAGGTCAACATGGGTGTGACAAGAATCTTGGCCTCAGGGTGGCCTTTGAGCATTCCATCATCAGATTTTCAATTGAATGGATGGTTGAAGAGTTGGAGGGAGTAGTGGATTGGAGCCTGTCCATTAAAGTATGAAGATGGTCTATCTTAATATATATCTGAGCACTTATAGTATATATGGGTGGGAGATGATAATCTGGACAAACTGATGATTGCTGGTTTAGCATGAAATACATATATTGGTGATTATTTATCTTTTCAGCATGTATGTGCTTGAGTGCATCAGTGTTATTAGATAGAATGGAGATTGGTCGGTCATGTGAAAGTCTGTGCTCATATACCCTGTATATAATATATTTACATGTATATGTTAATTTTATGTATATTTTCAGCATGGAATTAATTGTGCATAGAGAAAATATATGGTTTATTAGATTTATTTTTGTTTATAAATACCAGTGTGTGCATACAGTTCCATGGTGCACACATACATTAAGTCAGTCATTAATTATATATTATAAAAATGAATTTCATTTATAGGTTTATGACAATTCAAATATGTTCAAATATTATTATACCACATATGTGTGTGCTTGTATTTGTGTGTGACTTATCTAAATCTATTTTGAGGTAGTCTAATTAAATTATGTCAAGAGCTCTTTTTTACTGCTAATCAGTTGGTTTACTCTACACCTAGAGTTTTTCTAATCTGGTTTCAGCTCCTGTTTTTTCTTCTATATTCCCATTACTAATTCTCTAGACACCACTGATTGAACTGAACTGATAAAACACCATTTGAAGTTCTGCAGGCATTCTTATCAACTTTTCTAATTTGCATAAAGTCAAACTTTATTGACATGCAAATTAGCCTGTTGCTTTTTGCAGTAAACTAATTTTTTTTCTGCATATCATTATTATTTTCTGGAGTGCTTTAATACTGTCTTTAATGACCAGAATATCCACATGCATACAAATTTATATATATATTTTTGTAAGATATGTATATGATTCTCTGGTACTCTAACCCGACCTGCTATGTGGCTGCTAGAGGCGCTGTTTCTGTGTTAGCACACAGAGCATACAGAGTAGGGGCCTCGAAAGCAGATGACGCTTTTTCCTGCTGCTAGATGGCACTGTTCACCATGCGTATGCACAGAAATTTTCGACAAGCTAGCTGGCAGCTTACATTGTCTGCTATCAAGAACCTAGGTGGCGCTGATTGCCATAAACACATGTAACTTATGTGTCATCTGCTTGCTATTAGAAACTACCAAGACTCTTGCCCACTATGTGGCGCTGTTTCTCCATGTCTATACACGAAAAAACTGCCTCTAAATGCATTCATGCTGCGTTTATGAACATAGTACTTAAAACTTTCATGGCGTATAATATACAGGGGTGAATAATTTATAAGTCATAACTATTTAAATATACGGCCAAACATAATAGGTTTACATTCTATTTCACCATTTCATAAATCGATGTATTTTTAAATTATGACTTTGTATAAAGCGATCTGTTTTTTTAATTATTTACTCTAAAAGTGGTTTTTTTTTGTAAATAAAACAAAATGTAATTTTTACGACAATCTAAAAATTGGTCTGTTTTTTTTTTTTTTTTTTTTTTTAAAAAGCTACTTTTTTTTACCTACGGCAGTATTTCTTTCAAAACTGTATTATTATAAAAGATTATTGTTTGTAAAACTTTTTTTTTACACTTTCAATTAATATTTTCAATACATTTTAAAATAATACAAATTATATTTCGGTTTATAGATTACTATTTTGAAAAATAAAGTGTTATTTGCGTGCTGGGTATACCACATGCTTGTTACTCACAAGCAATAATTCGAAGATCTGTTTATCAAAACTTCCTTTCACAATAATATTCAAGGCATAAATATTAATTGAAATTGTATTTAAAATTTTAGAATCATTTTAATAACTAAAAATGTCATATACTCACAAGGAAATTTCAAAATAATAGGTTTAAAAAATACCGTATGAGAAAAGTAAGATATTATACAGAGTCAGAAAAAAAAAAGATTTAGAGCAATATATATATACATTTAATATCTTTATTGATGGTTGGAATTTGAAAAGTTTTTTTCAAAACTGATACTCATGTTAGACTTGTACACTGTTAAAATTAAAACTATTACTCCTCATAAATAATTTGGAAGACATTGCCTGTCAAAATTGGATGATCATTGAAAATTATATATGATCTTAATAGCCTAAAATTCAGAAGCCTGATAGTACTGTCTTTGCCAATGCACTGTTTCTTTCTTTCATTATTGATACATAAGTAAGAACAGGTAAAACACATTTATTAAAAATCTTCCTTTACAGACACATAGGTATATTTCCTTATAGTATCAAGTTATTTCTACCAAAAGCACTCCAACCAAGTTTAATTCTATGATTAATTTCATTCATTAAGTTTTCATCTGTATTAGTAATCTGGCCAAGGTGTTTGTAACTGTTAACTTCTTCTAACTCATCATAATTAATCTTTATTTTCATATTTTGAGAAAATCCATTAAACATTACTTTAGTCTTTTAACATTTATCTTTAGTCCTACTTTCATCTGATAACTCCTGCAACATTTCCTGCAGCTCTGAAGCATAAGTTGCAAAAACAACTACATCATCTGCAAAATCTAAATGACTTAAATAATCTCCATTTACTTTCACTCCTTTAGCTTCCCATTTTAATCCACAAAATATTTCTTGCAGCACTGCTGTAAAACGTTTTGGAGATATGGAGTCACCCTGTCTTACACTCTTCTCAATGTTGACTTTCCCAGTATCATTATCTAATCTAATTGTTGCTGTTGCATTTTTATAAATATTCTTTAAAATTTGACAATATCTTGGGTCTATACCTTGATGATCCAATGCTTTAATCACTGAAGAAAAGTTTATAGATTCAAATGCCTTTTCATAATCTACAAATCCAAAACACAATGGCAACTCATATTCATTTGTCCTTTCTATAACTTCTCTCAATACCTGGATATGATCTCCTGTACTAAAACCACATTTAAATCCAGCTTGTTCTCTTGGTTGGGGGAAGTCCAATGTTCTCTGTAGATGAGTTGTAACTATCTTGGTAAAAATTTTGTATGTAACTGATAAAAGGCTGATAGGTCTGTAATTTCTAATATCGTCTTTATCACCTTTTTTAAATATTAATACTGCATTCTTCCAAACATCTGGTACATCTTTATCATTTAGACATTTGGTATATAACATTGCTACAAAAAAATCTATTTTTTCCCCTGCTTCTTTTAATATATCAATTATAATTCTACTATTACCTGGAATTTGGAATCTTTTCTTTCTTCGTATATTTAATTGCATGTCTCACTTCTTCATTTAAAATTCTGGGTAATTCAGAAGATGTCATAGATATAGGAGGCACTTGTTCTTTATTACTATATAATTCTTTATAAAATTCTTCTATCCATTTCATGATGTCATCTCTCTTTTTAGTAATAATTCCAGCTTTTTTTTTATTGCAGATATGAATTTCCTACCAATACCAAAATGTTATTTTACACTTTTGAGACTGTCATTCCCTTCTGCTGCTTTCCTTGCTAGTTCACAGTTATACTTTCTTATATCATTTTCAAATCTTTTCTGCATCATTTTATAAAATTTGAGATATTCAATTCCTTTTAACGCATCATTTTTGTATATCTTCATATTCCTTCTTTTCTTCATAAATTCTCTAGTCTCAATAGAAATTTTATTGATCAAGTGCTGTTGCAGTTTTTAAAAGTATATCAGTTGTTTTCATATTAATTTCATTCAAATATGAATCATGTTCAAAATCTACTAATACTTGAAACCTATTTGTAAGTTCTATTTTAAATTCATTAGAATGTTTCTGAAAATTAGGAATATCAACTGTAAATATTGTTTTTCTTAATAATTTTTGTCTCTCTGGTTTTGTATTAACATGTATTTCACATCTTACTAACCGATGATCACTTTCTCTGTTAAATTTATTAAGAACATTACAATCTTGAAATATGTATTTTCTGTTAGTCAAAATATAATCCAATTCTGTTGTACTTTCATTTGGATGCTTCCATGTCCATTTCCTTTTAACATTTTTCTCAAAATAATTCATAATATAAAGTTTTCCTTTTCCTGCAAACTCCACAAGTCTCTGTCCTCTCTCATTTCTATTACCATAACCAAAATTATTGCCAACACTTTCATCTTTCATTTGTTTACCAATTAAAGTCTTTAAAATGTTGTTAACTCTGATCAAAAGCCTTTTGTGCATCCATATAAAAATCTTCTACTACTTCATCACTTTGAGAACTTGTTAGGGCATAAACCTGAATTATCTGCATTTGGTATCTGCTATTAAGTTGTATAACTAATCTTGCCACTCTGTCTCATACACCATCAATCTCCACAAGACAATGTAGTTCTTCCACTTTTTATTTATAATGAATACTACTCCACTTGTATTTCCAATATTTGTGCCTTTATAATAGAGTAAATGTTCACTTTTTAAAACAATTGTCTCTTCACCTTTTCTTCTAACTTCACAAAGTCCAATAATATCCCTATTCAATATAAGACAGTTTTTTTCTAACTCTTGCAATCTTCCTTCACTTGAAAGTGATCTGCAGTTGTAAGTACCTAAATAAAAAAGGCATCATCAAATGGCATCCTCTGTCCACAATCAGAAGATTCTGAGCAGCCTATGCCTTTGGCCACCAACTGCTGCCTTGGTTGGTGACTTTGCAGTCTCCTGGGAATAAGGGCCATGATTTATTTTTGTCTGTCATAATCATATATATATTGGAAAAATATTTATCATTTACACAAGCATTCATTCTGCCTTATCAGGCAACTGAGAAGAAAGTCCATGGTGTTTTTGATCTTAAACTCAGAGGTAAAAATCCAATAACCTCATCGTGCTGGCTAATGCGTGTTGGCGAGCAGCCCAACCATGTTTATATACTATATGAATAATCACATAGTAATAACAGCTGCAATGACAAGAATGTATGGAGTGGACATAAAGAATTTGCCTTGCTCAGTTTCTTTAAGGCCTCCAAGAGGAATCAAAGGGTTTCCTTTCAATTAATAGGATGGCAAGAAATTTGTAACCTCCTGAGTGTAGACAATTTCTTGCATTAAATCAAATCTTAAGATTAATCAAAGTAAATTATAGTTTATTAGTTGATATTGTGAAATTGATAACTATTTAAGTGTCTCTGTTGGGTGATATATATTAAAATTTGTCTGTTTAGAAATTCATTTATAGATTCATTAAACCACCTAACTATTTACAAACATTATATTAGAAAATCTGTAGAAATTCTAACCAGTAAATAAATTCAAGTATATTTATTATCTCCTTTAAGTTTGCCACTGTTTTCTGTTTGATCACAATCTCATAAGTTAATAATTATTGAAATCTACCGGAAAATGCTATAATACATCATAATAACAATTCTAGAGATATCATTCAGGTATAGATCCAAGACATTGTCCTATTTTAAAGAATATTTATAAAAATGCAACAGCAATAATTAGATTAGATAATGATACTGGGAAAGTCAACATATTAAAGTAATTTCCTTGAATTATTAAATTGAAAACATTTTTATAAAGCATGTTTATATATATTATTTGAAGTATATTTATAATATTTAATGTAATGGGTGCTTTATAATTAACAATTTTATAATTAATGAATATAAATAAATATAAGAAGTAATTTTCTTTTGAATGGTATGTTAAAGAATTATAATTTCTTTGTTCCTAATATGAAAGATACTTTCTATATCTTTTTTTGTATCATTAATTTGAATTATTTGAAAGTAAGACAAAAGAGTTACTAATGAATAATATTTTTACCTAATTTTTCATATTGTTAGGTTCAACTCTAAATTATCTTAAATATCATAAGAATTAAGAGGTTATTAAGTGTTTAGGTATTTAGCTTTTATTGGTATATAATTAGATATGAATGAAATTAGAGTTTTATTTTGTATATTATTATCTTTAAAATGAATCACAAATTATGTTTCCCCCTTCCCTAATGCAATTTGAGGATGTTTGTAATTTTTATTTTTATGAGATAGTCAAATAATTTGAATATTTAGGTTCAAGAATACAAAAATTGGATAGTTACAATAATTGTAGGCTACATAATTTCCCAGTCACAAAATGAAGGTGTAGCTGCAGTACAAGTTATAAATGAAATTCTATGGAAAAGTCCAAAGATACTACTAAACCATTTTAATAGCACTTTATAGTAAAAACAATTACTGTGCGCATTGGATTTCTGACTTTCAATGCTCATATCTTAATTAAAAACAATTAGGGAACAAATATTTTTTAAAAATTTTCAGGAGAAAAAAGAAAACAGACAAAGAAAATCTTTGACCATTGATCCTTTTTTATTAATCTGAGCTAGGATGAAATAGTGAATGCCCATGCCTTATTCACTCCAATTTTATTTAAGTATAAATTTGGTCACTTAACTACTGGATGCATTCAATCAAGAGCATGATGTGCAGTCCTAAATATTCAAGAAATTAATGTTTGTGTGTGTGTTGGGGAGGGAGAATCAATGGTGTGGCATTCTGTCAACTCAAATACAATTACTAGCTTTTTAATAACAGTGATTTTAATATATATCATTAGACCTGAAATTATCTTGGCTGCTATAAAACAGACTTATCTTCTGATAGATTTTCATCTCACCCAAAGCAATGTCATTCTGATTGTAATGCTTTGCATAAGTCTCATTTACTAAGTCAAAGACTTATGATTTGGAGGTGAATAACACAGGTGATGAATGAACATATAAAAATTTTGCAGTTTAATTTTAATAAAGAACAACTATTGATAAGCAAATGTTCTATAAAAACAAAAATAAATGAATTTAGGAAAAGTTACCGATTTTAGGTTTTTAGAATTTCAAAATATAATATACGTGTATAAACAACATCCCATTAATAGTTAAATCCCCCAGCCAGATAGTTGATTAATAAAACCTCAAAATATCTAGTCAACATACCATTGCAGTCAAATTCCTTACTACAATAGGTGTTTCAATTCAAATAAGTCTTTAGACTATACTGGAGATACAAAAACAGTCCCAAGCATTATACATATTGACTTGAAAACAGGAAATGTTTATCTGAAAATTTGTGATGATAGGGATTTTACCTGTAATTATATATTGAACTATTTCCATCATCTGTTATTAATTATGAAATATTTTTAAAAGATATCAAACTTTATTTAAACTATTAAATACATTCAACTGTTAGCAAAGCATACAGATTAATTTATTATAACATTTTGAGTGCTGTTTTTTTCTCATCTCTTCTTCAAATGTTGCTGGCCTTACCAGTGACAGTACTAGCATGGAAATTGAACCTTGGATTTTTAGTTTTGTAAATTTAAGGTAATGCTTGCTTTTACCAATTAGGCTATTCTGAAAAATCAAGTCACTAGAAATTTTATATATTTATCTATGAAGATTCTCTTGGTTTCTCCAGTTTTTTTTAAGGGCAAGGTTAATGAGTAGTTTTGAAATATGAATTATTTACATTAGACTGATTTATGAAGTTATCTACTATAAGTGTGAATGGTTTGTACAAATTTTACTTTTTACTTTCTGCCCATTATTTTTCTTGTCCAATGTATTTTGGATGCATTTGGTTTTCTTTTTAATCATTACTTTTTGCTCTTTTAATTATGTATTTTGAAATGAGTCAGATGATTTCAGCCATATATGTTCTTCCATATTCACATGGTATTTCATAGATGCAGTTTTTGTTTTTCAATATTTGCAGTTTGTGTTTTATAGAAGTTAGAATTTTTCATAGGGCACTTATGACTTTGGAAAGAAATCTTAATATACTGATCACAGATTTTCTTTAGTTTAGCTGCATTTACTAATACCTATGGATATGCTTTAATACCTATAATTGTTTTTTCTTATGGTGTTTCTTTTAGTTGGCTATTTCATAATGATAGCTGATGGATAAGTATTTTACATGAGAGTTTATGCTATATGATTTTTCTTTTTCCAAGTTATTGGTTTCTGAATAAGAACTTTTATTTTGATTAGCATGTGTGAGTTTTCTGTTGATCGTAATTTTGATTTTGCTATGAGGGAATCTTGTCAAAAGAAAATTAAGAACTGTAGTGTCTGTTCTTGTTTTAATTCTATTGTGAATTTAATTAAAAGAACATAATTATTGATAGTATCCAGAATGTTTGTAGTAATGCTTTACCATATGGCCATAGAAAAGCCAGACTTTAATTGTAGATAGAATTTTATTTATGGTTGTAGTTTCAAGTTCTTCCATGTAAATATAGCTGATCAGAGATAGCAATAAGGAATCAAAAAGCATCTTTTGATTTTGTTGGAAAAATTCTATAGTATATAATAATAGTATGCTGTGCAGAATGTTAAGTGTAATAAACTATCAATTGGAAGAATTATTCTGGTTTGTACACTACTATTGTTATTTAATCTTTTTTTTACATTAGATAATGCTTCATCACAGAGTACTTTTGTGATTAAGTTTTTCACATCAAAATTTACCAATATGTTAGTTCTTTCACTTTTATGTTGATTAATTCTACAATTTTCTTAGAATCTCTAACACAGAACTGTCTCTTGTATGCTAAAGGACTAACAACATTAAAATTTTTGATATAGTGAGTTTTCAGAATTAACAATAGATCTTAACGGAACCTGGCCTTTATTGATTTTAGATGACCACAAAGATGTGGAATTTTTGCCAAAATATGTCAATCTAATTTTTTCTGAATCATTGAAATAGCTGTGATCAGGGATGCTTTCTGAATAATATTTACAGTTGTGATTCATAGCTAGTATGGGATTTTTAGTCTGTTGGGAGAAGCTCTTATTGTATCATAATTACTATTATCCATTTACAAATGTTACATTGCTCTTGCTAGCAGGAAGAATGCTTATAGATTTGTCTAGTTTAAGATTTAATACATTTTTCTCTCAACATAAGTGATATTAGATTTGTATTGTTGGTGTCTCATTTTCCAGCATAATTTTGCTTTCTCTTAACAAAGTCTCACTTGCAGTCTAAATAATTCTGTCTGGGAATGAATTAGAGGATTTAGTTATAAGCTTTTAGAAGCTGATTGGAAAACTCTTATGAAATCTTTATCAGTAATTTTTTTTTAACAAAGATTATTGAAGTCAACATTGAGAAGGGTGTAAGACAAGGTGACTCCATATCTCCAAAACTTTTTACAGCAGTGCTGCAATAAATATTTTGTGGATTAAAATGGGAAGCTAAAAGATTGAAAGTAAATGGAGATTATTTAAGTCATTTAGATTTTACAGATGATGTAGTTGTTTTTGCAACTTATGCTTCAGAGCTGCAGGAAATGTTGCAGGAGTTATCAGATGAAAGTAGGACTAAAGATAAATGTTAAAAGACTAAAGTAATGTTTAATGGATTTTCTCAAAATATGAAAATAAAGATTGATTATGATGAGTTAGAAGAAGTTAACAGTTACAAACACCTTGGTCAGATTATTAATACAGATGAAAACATAATGGATGAAATTAATCATAGAATTAAACTTGGTTGGAGTGCTTTTGGTAGAAATAACTTGAAACTAAAAGGAAATATACCTGTGTGTTTGCTCAAATTATGAAAATAAAGTTTGATTATGATGAGTTAGAAGAAGTTAACAGTTACAAACACCTTGGTCAGATTATTAATACAGATGGAAACATAATGGATGAAATTAATCATAGAATTAAACTTGGTTTGGGTACTTTTGGTAGAAATAACTTGATACTAAAAGGAAATATACGTATGTGTCTGTAAAGGAAGATTTTTAATAAATGTGTTTTACCTGTTCTTACTTATGTATCAATAATGAAAGAAAGAAACAGTGCACTGGCAAAGACAGTATTATCAGGCTTCTGAATTTTAGGCTATTAAGATCATATATAATTTTCAATGATCATCCAATTTTGACAGGCAATGTCTTCCAAATTATTTATGAGGAGTAATAGTTTTAATTTTAACAGTATACAAGTCTAACACGAGTATCAGTTTTGAAAGAAACTTTTTAAATTCCAACCATCAATAAAGATATTAAATGTATATATATTTTGCTCTAAATCTTTTTTTTTTCTGACTCTGTATAATATCTTACTTTTCTCATACGGTATTTTTTAAACCTATTATTTTGAAATTTCCTTGTGAGTATATGACATTTTTAGTTATTAAAATGATTCTAAAATTTTAAATACAATTTCAATTAATATTTATGCCTTGAATATTATTGTGAAAGGAAGTTTTGATAAACAGATCTTTGAATTATTGCTTGCGAGTAACAAGCACGTGGTATACCCAGCACGCAAATAACACTTTATTTTTCGAAATAGTAATCTATAAACCGAAATATAATTTGTATTACTTTAAAATGTATTGAAAATATTAATTGAAAGTGTAAAAAAAAAAGTTTTACAAACAATAATCTTTTAAAATAATACAGTTTTGAAAGAAATACTGCCGTAGGAAAAAAAAGTAGCTTTTTTTTGTTAAAAAAAAAAAAAAAAACACAGACCTATTTTTAGATTGTCGTAAAAATTACGTTTTGTTTTATTTACAAAAAAAAAACACTTTTAGAGTAAATAATTAAAAAAACAGATGACTTTTTACAAAGTCATAATTTAAAAATACATCGATTTATGAAATGGTGAAATAGAATGTAAACCTATTACGTTTGGCCGTATATTTAAATAGTTATGACTTATAAATTATTCACCCCTGTATATTATACACGATGAATGTTTTAAGTACTATGTTCATAAACGCTAGCATGAATGTATTTAGAGGTTGCTGTTTTTCCGTATATAGACGTGAAGAAACAGCGCTACGTAGTGGACTAGAATCTTGGTAGTTTCTGATAACAGACGACACATAAGCTAGATGTGGTTACGGCAATCAGCACTATCTAGGTTCTTGCTAGCAGACGATGTAAGTTGCCAGCTAGCTTGTGGAAGGTTCCTGTGTGTATGCATGGTGAACAGTAAAAGTGTCATCTGCTTTCGAGGCCCCTACCCTGTATGTTCTGTGTGCTGACACAGAAACAGCGCCTCTAGCAGCCACATAGCAGGTCGGGTTAGAGTACCGATTCTCCACTTCATGAAGATTTTCTGTTTTGCAGAAATTTTGACTATTACAGGAATAGACATTTCTACAAAGTAAATGAACTTTTTTTCAGAAAAATGGACATGATTGTCCTGTTGGTACTGCAGCTATGGTAGAGTAAAAAAACTTAGTCCAAATGCCTAAAAAAAATTTCATTTTTTGAAAGTGGGAGATGAATTAATGATGTTTCATCAAATGCTTTTTTTAAAATACAAAGATTTAGACACCTAAACAAAACTTTTTAATATCCTATATAAGGAAATGGCCTTGAATTATGGAACTTTATTATATCAGACTGAAGTGAGGTGCTAAACATAAAAGAAAAGCTTCAAAAATTTCTCCTTGATTAAAAAAAATACATTTCTTGGTTTATGTCATATCTCACCTTGCCTTGAAATAATGGACTAATCCAAATGCTCTGGATTGAGCATTTATTACCACAGACCAATGTGTATACAGATAGATAAAGTATATCCAAAGGCAAGAATAATCTAATAGATGATGATGCTCAATGAATCCAAATGTTTTTATTATGGATGGGATCTGACAATATATAGTTAATACAATTGGAGATAAAGTCAGAGAATTACTATCAAACTTGAATGGCAGAACATATGTTCTCCCAGAGACATCAACTGTCAAGCTAACAGGTAGCATAGTGAGGCAAGTTCAAGACTGGAAGCTGCTAGAACTTACTGCAGACATGAGCTATATTGTCAGAGTACAATCAGAAGTGACACCATACCTACTCAGAGATAGACTGTCACAGAACAGCTAGAAGTAATAGGTAAAATTATAAGGGCACTTAGAGTCCCTTCTTTCTATAATTGCATGAAAACTAGAAGCTATGCCTAGCCAACAATAGCAAATGGTAGTATGATTGTTGTATATAATGCAAATATGCAAGTGTATATTTGTTTAATGTTATATTAATAAATAAATATTATTATTATTGTTGTTATTATTATTATTATTATTATTGTTATTAATAATAATAATAATAATAATAATAATAATAATAATTATTATTATTATTATTATTATTATTATTATTATTAAACATATTTTACAAGTTTGTGTTTATATTGTATTCACCAATAAAGCCAACAGTTTGGCACAATCAGTAGGATCTCTGGAGAATGTGTATTCTCCCTTTCAGCTTTGTGTCAGTAGTTCTCTGCTAGAAAATGTGAATACTGCAATTCAGCTATGTGACAGTTGTTCTCTCCTACAGTAATTCTCTGACCTTACCTCCAAATGGATTGGCTATTTATTGGCAGATTTCCATCCAAAATAGAAACATTTGTCAAATTAGTAGCCGAGATGTCAGTGCAGCCACCTTGCAAGAAGCAGTTGCTTGCAGACAGTTGTCACGGGTTCACTTCCTGGCTGATGCTTTGACATATGGAAAAAAAATAGAAACATTTGGATTCAGTGAACATCATCATCTATTTAATAGCTCTAATATCTCATACAATTGATATTTTTTGAAAAGGTAAATGAATTAAATTCTACAAAGAAAAAATATTACAATATCAACATTGACATCAAGATACACGTTTTTTTTTAAAAAAAAAACGTTTCCTATGGTGTTCTAGTTTTGATCAAAAGATAGATATGTTTGTTTTCTTAAATATTTTGTTTTAGAAAATATCATTAGTTATAAAAATAATCACAACTCATAGTGTGGAATTGATTCAATTTTACTAAATAATATTTTCCAAATTTGAAACAAAATAAAGGAAAATGATTAGATAGGAGCATCATTTGTAAATAATTTACATATTGCGTATTTTTCTTACCCTTACCAAAGGAGTTAATAATCATGAAGCTGAATTCTTTTAAAGCCAAAACTTTAGAAATGATGTCAAGGAGTTTTGAATAAAAAAACAAAAAAATCTTTCACTATCAAACAGGACCTTAATTACTTTAATCCCATTTCCAATATGCCAATCTGTATTCACATTACCATGGTAAATTAAAAATAACCATAGATTTTGTTTAATTACCATATCATTAGAAAACAATTTGAAAATCATAATATAATATGTAAAAAAAAAAAAAAAAAGATTTTTTAAATAATGCTTCTATATAAACAGTACTAGCTAACCAAAAAATAGAAAAATAACAAAATAATCCAACTAAAAAGTAAAAAAAACTATATCTCGGTTAATTTGCCACTCTTGGAAAATATTAGAGATCTGAAGAATCTAGACTTCTTATAAAACAATTGGAAATTGCAGGAATAATGTCATTTCAAAAAGTCATTTGAGGTTCAAATAAATCATAAAAATCAATAAGGTTTCAAAAAGTGCTTTTATGAAATGACAATATTCCTGCAATTTCCAATTATTTTATAACAAGTCTAGATTCTTAAGATATGTTACTTTCCAAGAATGGCAAATTAACTGAGATATAGTTTTTTTCTACTTTTTAGTCAGATTACTTTGTTATTTTTCTACTTTTTAGACAATTAGTATTGTTTACATAAAAGCATTATTTAAAAAAACTTTTTCTATATATATTATTATTTTTCAGTTATAAACTTTAAAAAAATCTGACAAAAATTAGGATTTAATAATAAAATGTGAAAAAAACCAATTAGGATAGCAACATAGATATGGTGCAGAAATTATGATTATAAAACTTTTATATTATTGGCAAAATGTAACTGAAAAATTGTTCTCCAGTTAATTGCTATCGAGCCATGCAAAAAAGATTGATTAAAACAAAAATGTAGGCATGATACAGAAACTCCTGAACAAAAAGAATTTTTATTTATTAAATCTTTTATCTTATCAAACCTTTTTCCTTAAAAATAAAAAATGATTAAAACTAAAAAAAAATCTCAGTCAGTGCTAAATTCAAAAATGTGGATATGCAGACAGAAACTTACACTGAAAATGTGTACAGACAGATAGAAACATACATAGACATGCCAAGTTAATACAGAAGCATATAATATATATTTTGATTTATTGAGTAACAATACTCAAGCACATCTGTCATATTAAACAAATATTGAATGCAAACCTCAGATTATTTCATAAATTTATATCAATTTCTTTCTTAAAATTAATTTTGTTTTTGCCATTTCTCTGGAAAATATTATGTAAATTAAATAAATATAAAAATAAATTGAATAAAATACTTGAACCACACATACAAAATATATATGAAAATTAGAAGCTATATTCATTACATTCCACATAGAAAGCTGTGAATTAAAATTTTCCCTCTAGGGAACCACTGCTAGAAAACGTTTAAGAACCAATTATCTAAATCATCAATATTTTTGCAAATTACTTTAGGAAATGTTACAAAGATTTTCATATGAAAACAAAAAAAATAGAACTAAAGACAAATACTAAAGAATATGTTTAATGCTTTTTCACAGCAGAAAAAAATAAAAATTTGCAATAAATTAGAAAAACTACAAACAACATGTTCAAATGAATAAAATAGTACAGATAGAATGAAAGTAGAGTGATTTTAATATAAATAGGCCTATGTGTTTAAAAAGAAAATATTTTAGATGTGTTTTACCAGTTTTAGATATAAAACTGAGATTTAAACATTAACAGAAAAGCAACACATACAAGAAAAAATTGAAAGTTTTATATGGATAAGAACAGACAGGTTTATCATTGAAAATATTAAGAAATTAAAATGAAGCTGAACATTTTTCTAGATGAGATGTGAATAAATGAACAGTTGATGTCTTAAACTGAATTTTAAGAAAATATAAAAGATATATATATAATATGTGACATAGATAGCTGACATAAAGAACTTTGATGGAGTAATGGCGAAAAGAGAAATTATGTACCATAGAAATGGATCAATAATGGTTGAAAATAATATAGTAATTTCCACATCATTAAAAAACCCTCATTATAAAGTTATACAATTATTATATTATATTATGTTTCAGAGGAAAAAATTGCAGAGAAGAAAATGAGAGGAAGAAAAACAGGATAGAAGAATAACTCTAAAATTTGACTAAGATGATTCACAAGTCTAGGAATCCCGATCCCCCCCCCACACACACACACACAAATAGTCATCAATCTTAGTTGAAAAAGAGAAATCCAACTGCTATTATTATGAGAAAGGAATACCATTTTTAATATAATTTAGAATAGATTTTATGATGAATTTTTTGAACAAAAGATCTGCAATTTTTGCTAGAAAGCAATATTCGATTTTGAATAGTCAATACTTTTAGAATCTTATTGACTAGATGACTGACCATAGTTTCCTTTAACAAGATATAAATTAGTACTGTAATAATATGATAAATCATTCCGGGAATTATGCACGTATGAGCATCCTAGCAGTTCCATTCAATTAATCCGAGTGAAAGAATTTTCCCAACAGTTTATTTTGTGTGTGTGTGTATGTTGAATAAAAAATATATATTTTATATATAGTAAATTACAAAAGTACACACGTATGCACGCACACACATAAACGTTAGTATTTATTTGAAGTATAATATTATATAAATTCTTTTTTTTTTGGAGGCGGGTTAGTAACAATGTAATAATTTGTACAAATCACTGACTTCAAAATAGACATCATTTCCTTAGAAAGTAAGCTAATTACGTCAACAATTGAATGCTTTATTTGGTTATAGATAATCTTTTATTTCCTCAATTCTTCGACAATAAGAGGAAAATAAAGTTTACTTAGCGATTTTCTGAAAAACTAGTTTTCATTTATGCTACATAAAAAATAAGAATTTTGAGTTAACAAAGACTTTTTGAATTCATTCTAAAAATAGAAATGACGACACAACTTGAATGTCTTCCACTGAACTCTTTTTTTATATATAAAAAAGTATAAATATATAATAATTGTTCAAAAAAGGTTTTATATAAAAATTAGTAAATTCACTTGCCATGACAACGGTATAGGTTTAAATTCAGATGGAACATGAAATTGTTTTTAGAATTTATAAGTAAACTTAGTCAATCTATACCCAATTCAAGTAGCTACTCCATATCAATAATTGTAATTGTTTACCCTGAAAAGTAAAGTCTTATTTTTTATTATTACTCTTATGGAGAAATATTGTAAAGCCTTTGTCCTGCAATTGATCTATTTAAAGGTGTTTTAAACCACTAAACATCACACACCATTTATTATGCTTGCTCAAGCTGTTAAAACAGGCAAAACTATAAGTAGGCATTAGATAGTGATTTTATGCACAAATCTTCTTGCATCCATTGATTACTCTGGCTTGCACTGACACTACTGTATGGAGAGTTTTGCCTGTATTAAAGGTGTTTTACCTTTTAATCTGTAGCAACGGTTAGTTTTTTTATATATTAATTCACCTTTTAATGAATTACACGCAAACGTATTATCTTTTTAAAGTTTATTTTAGTATAGTTTTTGTTTTGTTTTTAAAGTCAACTTTTTCCATAATCATTTCAAGTCTTCAAAAAGAACAGACCCTGCATTTTGTAATTGGATTTTTTTTTCCCCACGAAGAACATTGAAAATGACCAACTAAGTTTGACTGAATGAATATTTATGATTTATTTTATACCAGTAAAGTGTTACATTGTATTTATTTTTCAAGAGGCTGAGATTGAGTGGAGTGATAGAATGTAAGATTCTGGAACTCATTTTCAAGATTTACGGCTCCTTTTGTGTCACTTCCGGTGGTCAAACTTATTATAAACTCATGCAACATATTTTTTTTTTATTACTCAATCAGTTTAGCATTTAGAACAACAATAAGAGCTTATGCATTTATTAGTTTCTATATATATAAAACTTACAATGTCTGCATTAGGAGCAATGATTCATTCTATTTATTCTATCCCAGAGTCATCTATTATAACTTTGAGTAAACAATGGATTGTAGATGATTATGCACATTCTTAGACTAAATTTTTATCATCTTTTATCAAAAAGGTGAAATCTATTTGAAACTGCAGCATCCATTATTTCTTGTATATTATCCATCTAAATGAGATTATATTCATTTTTTTAAGATTTAAGTTGTGAGAAAAAATAATAAATATAGTTTCTCTGTTTTTACCTTTTTAAAAAAAAAAAAATTAAAGCGATTGTTTTTCCTGGTTGAAATGAAAGTCTCAGTTAATTACTTTCAAGTAATGAAATATCAGTTACGAAATATATTATTAAAAATGGTTTTGATATTTATTCTAAATTACAAATGTAAATTTTATATTCCTAGTAAACTGATTAGTTTTTTTTAAAAAAAACGAACTTCAGAAATCATGACTCATCATATTTAAAAACCAGACTCGGTCTAGAGATAACTGTTTAGTCGTAGCAGACTTGATTTCAGATGTTAGCTAACGCCGATATCTCCGGAATAATTTTTATAAATAACAATGATTTTCGTTTGTGTAGATTATTTAAATATAAGGAGATAAAATTAATGTTTCAGTAAGCAAGTAACCATTATCAAAAAACAAAAGCAATGGGGTAACGGATAATTATCGATTACTCAAGCTTCCGGTAGATGGCACTAGGATAGAGATTTGCTCTGTTTTCTCTCATTGAAATGCCTGCAAACAGAAAGGGTACGAATAATGAAGTTGTGAGAGAATAAATATAAACAAAGTGATTACCCAGAAAGTGGGTTCTTGGTTTTTATGCTGGGTTTAGAAAAAGATAAGGGAGATTTAGATATAAATGTCATGTAGTTGACAGTGATTATATTGTGGAAATGGAATGGAGCAGGATAAAGAAGAATATGGGAATAACTTAGGGTGGGAAATGGAAAGGGGAGGTAAGGCGGCTAACAGGTTTCTCTTGGCATGATAACTGAGAGATTCTTGACTCTGGAAAAGGAGAAATCACAGTGCATCTCATCTCATGTTTTATATATTTTGCGAACTGAAGAATAGTGATTTGTTGTTATTTATAGCTCTACAAATTAAATGTATTTTGATTTATCTTTACAATTAATTTTTTTTATTAATAAATATAATCAATTCTGTCTAGATTAATTTAAGATTACTTAAATAATAAAAAGTTAAATAAAACACATCATTTGCTTGAAAATGTTATGTTTATTCATGATTTATATGAACACAAACTCATAAAATGACTTCTAATATATATTTATTAATGAAGCAAATATACAAATGCATATTTACTATATTTACACAATTATTTCTCCATCTGCTACTATTGGTAAGGTATAACTTCTAGCTGCTGTGTAATTACAGAAAGAAGGGACGTCAGGTTTCCTTATAAGTTAATCTACCACTTCCAGCTATATTGTGACAGCCTGCTCCATGAATAGCTATGGTAACACTTTCAATTGTATTCTGACTGCTAGTCTCATGTCTGATTTAGATTCTGGCAGCTTTCAGTTATGAATTTGCTCTCACTGCATTAAACCATGCAGTGAATATAACCAGCTTATTATTATTTAGCTTTGATGTTTTCATCTGATCTTACCTCCAAATGGATTGACTATTTATAGCCAGATCATCATCAATTATGGGAACAATTGGATTCAATGAGCATCATCATCATGGGCCAATGAATATGCCCCTAGGTAAGATGCATACAACAGCAAGACAGTGATGCTCAACCCGATCAAGATAAGATGGAATCTGAACTAGTCTATTATTTGAAGGCAAGGTGAGTTATAACAGAAAACTTATACAAATTTTTTAACAAAGATGCATGTGACTTGCAATGGTTCTTAGATTGCTTTTTGACTTTCAGATCTTATACAGTATGTATTTTGGAAAAGTTCTTAGAATTATTTTCATTTACATTTTGATTTACATGCGATCTATACTTTTCATTAATTCCACAAAGGAAATATTGAATTTTATATTTATGGGCTCTTGATTTCCATTTATCAATTGTTTCTCACTCTGATTCACGATTAGTCTCTAGAGTGTAACAGATTACCTACAGAATCCCACCAACTGACCAGATACTATAATAATTAATTACAGATTGGATATTCACATATGGTTTAGTTATTTTCAAAAATATTAACTCTTTTCATTAATTGTAATTCTTAAATACTCGTTGACTTAGAGTTATTATGAAAAGGTACAAGAAACATAAACTAATTAAATGCACTGAGCCAGCTTTTAGCAAAACACTGCCAGAATCATAGTGCTGAATAGAATTATGTAGTAATCGTGTGCTTATATAATTGATATAATGTAATATGTAAATGAGGCATAATATGCTTAAAAGCAATTCGATATTTCCAGACAATGAAACTTATGAATTCTTTTTATTGAGGGAATATGGATTCTTCGCAATTGCCCAAATCTCTTTGTAGTTTTTTTATCATCTCTTTCCACGCATATTATTCTAACATTGGCTAGAGAAAACATATGATAGTGGCGCATTTGTAATCAAGAAAGATTGATCTGTGTTCACATTTTATTGTATAAATATAAGTATTGGGCATTTTCTCCATCCAAAAGTTAAAACAATTTGCATGGAAAGAGATTATAAAAAGAAAATACAAAGACACTTGGGCAATTCAAAGGATCCACATTCCATCAACAAAAAAGATTTATATGTTTCATTGGCTGGAAAATGGAATATCTAATTGCTTTCTTGCATATTGTGCCTCATTTACATATTACATCACATCATTTATATAAGCATACCTGTACTGCATAGCTCTACTCAGTACTATGATTCTGGCAGTGTTTTTCAAAAAGCCTGGCTCAGTACATTAAATTAGCTTATGTTTATTGTACCTTTTCATAATAACTCTTAAGTCAACAAGTGTTTAAGAATGCTTGAGTTATATAAATTTATATTTAGTCTTATTCTCGTATTTACTTAAGAGTTATGCTCATCTAGCAATTGCTAATAACTTAATAAATACTTTAGAGGATATATATATAATGAATTTAATATGAATATCAATTCTCTTTATTCTTCATTGATTTTAAGATAACATTAAAAAAATTACTATACGGCAATATTTTCTGCATAGTAGTTCTGATGAAGTCTTGTGCTATGAAAAACTGTGCTGATTAATTATAATTATAGATAATTATATTATAATATAGAAATAAAACAAACTAACTCCTTTTTAAAACTTGATTTTTAATGACTATAATCATGAAAAAGAAATCCAACGTTTCGACTATTTTTTATAGTCTTTTTCAAGGCACACTAAAATAATATATATATATACAATAAATATCACATATTCCAAAAAAAAAAAAAAATTAAATTAATTAAAAATTACAAAATATATTCATAACCAAAATTTTTTTTTTTTTTACCTTATCTCACTCCCCTTTCCTATTACAATCACAACTTAAACACAACTAATTTCTTTTTAAAAATCTATATATATCATTTAAAAACTTTTAATTAAAAACCTATTATTTTCTTTTATCTTTTTCTATTAACATTAATAGATTTTTAATTAAAAGTTTTTAAATGATAAATATAGATTTTTAAAAAGAAATTAGTTGTGTTTAAGTTGTGATTGTAATAGGAAAGGGGAGTGAGATAAGGTAAAAAAAAAGAAAATTTTGGTTATGAATATATTTTGTAATTTTTAATTAATTTAATTTTTTTTTTTTGGAATATGTGATATTTATTGTATATATATTTTATTTTAGTGTGCCTTGAAAAAGACTACAAAAAATAGTCGAAACGTTGGATTTCTTTTTTATGATTATAGTCATAAAAAATCAAGTTTTAAAAAGGAGTTAGTTTGTTTTATTTCTATATTAGATATATATGAACTATTTTGAAAAGAAGAACTGTGTGCTGGATATATTAAATTATGTAATTATATTATATGTCTGATTATCATTTATTGGCCTCAAATATACTAAGAAATGAAAATATGAAATTTTAGAAACGATTATTGCTAAAGTTGAAACATATTTTAAAATTTTGTTTTGAAAATAAGGGCAATAATAAACTTTGTATTTATATTTTTTCTCCCTACCTAGTTTAAATAATAGTAACAGTATTCAATAATATATCAAATTAGAAAAATTGTTCATTGTTAGAAGTAGCATTCGCAAACAAAAGATCAATGTGCAGTGTAATATTTGACTTGGAAAAAAGTAAATGATTAAAACAATAAAGTGTTTCTAGATCAGTGGTCTTCAATCACTGGGCTGTAGACCGGCACTGGGCCACAGAAGTTTTCTGCTGGTCCATGCACTAGACTGGGAAGAAAGTTTGTAATAACAAAATAATAAGATTTTAAACTTTTAATTAATATAAACAATTTTTATTTATTTTTTCATCATATTTTTACCCAATTAAAAAAAAAGAAACAGAATAAAAACAAAATCTAATCAATCATACATAAATTAATTTGTTTTTCTATTTATCACAGATGTTTATGGAGGGGGGGGTAGAAATTTTTATTTTATTATACAAACTCCGGTTGTCTTTTGATAGCCAATGACAGCCGCTTGACAGCATTGTTAAAACAATAAAATGTAACATGACTTTTTTTGATCTCTTAAATTTTTTCTAGTCTCTCTTTTAATATTTCATTTTTAGTGTTTTTTTTGGCTATACGGTGATTTTTTTTTGGGATTTAACTTTATTTTTGAAATCAATTTTTATTACCTTTTTTTTTTTTAAATAAAACCCATAAGTTCTGTCTCTAACTTTTACAAAGTATTTCTCAATACACCCCCACCACCCCAAAATAAAGTAAGATCAAAACTTTTGACTTTTTCAAGTTTCAGTTTTGTTTTTTTTTTGTTTAAAAATACGGCCACTTTTTTTTTAGCCTATATGGCGATATCTTTTTTGCCTTTATTTGTATATCGCTAAAATACTAAAACTTTTATTTTTAAAACCAAATTCTGTTACCTTTTTTTTAAAAATAAAAACAAACAAAAAATAACTTTGGTATCTATCTTTTGCCTCAGTGATGACAAAGTATTTCTCAACCCACTCCCCCCCCCCCAAAAAAAAAAAATAAGATCAAAACTTTTGACTTTTTCAACATTCAGGTGAATAACATTTTATTCTTGCATGTTTTAACAATGAAATAATAAATGTAAAATGCAAACACATTAATGAGAATGATTGTTATTGTACTGTTTTCTGTAGCAGTATGACTGCGCCACTCGAGAAAAAGTGTTCAACATGTGAAGGTAAGCAACACCATTAAAATACACAATAACTAGTATGCTGTTTTGGTCAGTTATAACAATTATGCTTATCTAAGGCTAAGCAGGTTACATCTTTAAGAAAATTTATCTGTAAACTTCTGCCGGTCCGCGAAATCTTATTCTTATTTTTGACGGTCCACAGGTGTGAAAAGGTCGAAGACCACTGTTCTACTAAATGTTATATAATTACAAGATATGTAATTGCCTTTCAGTTAAACCTATATATAAATAAATCTTTTTTTTTTATAGCGCGATGTTTGTAAACTGTAATATTTAACACAGCATTATGCTGTTGCACATGCGGTTTGAAGATTTTAACTATAAATGAATGAATACTAACACTCAAAGACTTTATCATGTGGTTGAGTGTTAGTATTCATTCATTTATAGTTAAAATCTTCAAAGCGCATGTGCAACAGCGTAATGCTGTGTTAAATATTAAACCTATACAGTAACATAATTAAACCTATGTAGTAACATAATTAATCAGATATTAAAGCTTAATAAATATATGAGCCCTTAAGGTAAACTATATATGTTTTACTTGCTAAATATACATACAAATCTTTAAGGGTGATTTAAATAGTATTCAAATACCTACTAACCTAAGAAAGAGAAGAGTGTCTGCATTTTAGATCCCCTCTTTAAATCCAGCATGATACACAACCAATAAGATAGATTCAGGACTTTTTCATACTATTAGAAGAATCCTATCATGGTATTTATGTGATAACTTGATTTTTTATATCTATATATAAACCTTCTAAACACTTTCCTTCTTCATTTCCTTTCTTTCTGCTATCTTCATATACAATATTGCAATTCAAAATAATCCTTCTAAACATTTTCCTTCTTCCTTTCCTTTATTTCTGCTATCTTCATATGCAATATTGCAATTCAAATAATTCTTCTTACATTTTTTTCAGCAAAAACTTTTTATAATAATAATGTTTTTGCTAAAAAGTGTAAAAAGAATTATTTGAATTGCAATATTGATTTGTTATAATGCTATACTACATCTATTGCCTCTACTTTTGATTATATGTGCCATGTTGTCTTGAATTCTTTCAGATATTATAGTCTGTTTTATTATATTGCTTTTTTTTTTGTAGAATGGGATTCTGCTGGCATCTTGCTACCTTGATGTGGGTTATTTTCTTCTTTAAATATGGACTATGCTCTTGATTTTATCTGTACTATGATTGATATCTCTACTTTAGTTTCTGCCTCTCCTCTGTTGTTTTTAATTTGTTATCAATTCAGGTGGCTTTTTGGTTTTTGTGTTTGTCAATGTATTGACTAGTCTCATATGCATAGGCTGCTTTTTTTCTGACCCATGTTGATGCTTGAGCTGACCATCACTAATCTCTTGAGAAATACATTTAACAATTTTAATTTTTTATGCCATCTTATTTGATCTCCAGAATATGTGCTATATATTATTCTGTCTCTTGGCTGCCATATATTTTAAGGTAGATATGCTGTTCTTATAGTCTTGATGACATGAACACAGAAAAATGTGTTTTAACCTTACATTCCATTAACAATATAAAAATCTGAGTATTTTAACTACCATCTTTCTTCAACCATATTTTTTTTTGCTATTTGAATGACCAGCCAGATACTTTTCTGATGAATTGGTGAATGCACATTCTTGAATTGCCTTAGTGAGAATGCAAGGTCAACTATCTGCTACTATATTGTCTATAATCTTTTAGGGCTTCAATAGTGATAAATTTTGACTGACTGGATGTTTACTAATTTTCATCCATTTTGAATAGACATCTACTACAATTATACAGTTTTTCATAACATTTAAACCTGTACATTTTAAATGTATGCATGATCAGGTTTCTTACTATAGGTCTTTTTACTGAATATTTTTATGTTATTTGGCATTGCCAAAAGTTTTAAGCTTGATTGGATGTCTTTATTCATATGAGGCTACCATAAGCAAGAGTAAATGCATTTTCATATGGACAATCCCAGCATGCCCTTTTAATGAATTAATTATTCTGGAATCCCATAAAATGCGGTTAAACATAATGGATTGTAAATGTGCTTATGAGTTCATAAGTGTGACTACTATTGCAACAATCACATAGAATATTGAGTCATTATCACTGGTAGACAATTTATGGCAACTGATCTAAAAAACATTACTAAATGTTTACAACTTATTCCTTGGTCATCTTTCCTTTATTCATTGCTTTAATTTTTTTTAATATTCTGGTCCCTGCTCTCCAAGTCTTCACTTTCTTATTATTTAAACCTTGGCAATCTGTAACATTAATCACTTTGATTTGTTCCCCATCCCAATATTCAGCCAACCTAGGTAACTAATTGTCATAATGTAACCAGCTTAATGTCTATGTGGGGAATGTCTTGAACTTGATTATATTTAAGATTGCAGCCATAGGTATTAACAAGTTGTTGATTTTTCCCCATTATGTTATTGCTTTAGTTTTTCACTTCCTGTTTTTATAATTTTGTTTCTTTTTATTATGGCTTACCTCTTGTGCATATTTTTTTGTAAAATGTCATTTTATATGGCCACTTTTATTACAGAATTTGCACTTTTTTGTGTGAATCTGTTTACTTTGGGATCAATAATATCTTAGCAAAAACAATTTTTGCTAAAAGTTTGAGGGGCAAGTATTCTCTCACTGTCACTATCTGGAATTTTCCTTTTTTTCTTTCTTAATTTAATGGCCTTGATGTTCAAGTTGCTATCTGCTAATCACAAAAACTGCATAGTTCTTGTTTATGCCATGTTTTATCTGAATTCATAAGCATTTTCAGTTATAAGTTATAGTTTTTTATGACATGGTACAAATTTATCACATAAAACTTCATTCAGAAATGGCTTAAGCTCACACATGTTGGCAAGGTTTTATAATTTGGCTGTGAATAGATTACTTTGTCATATGATTAATTTGATGGATGTATATAAATATTGTGCATGTATTTAAAATACTATCAATATTTATGAATGATTTCAAATATTTTAACTTTATTTTTTAATAATAGAATAAATTGTTATATTCCATTTATGAAACATTTGTATTAGGCATATTTTTTATTGAATATCAGTCAAAAGAAAATTAAATTACTAGATGATTTGATCATAGGATTACAAATTTGTTCATGATATCAAATAAAAATGATCAAACAAAAATTAATGAACATTTGCTTGATGCAAGAAAAGCTATAACTAAAGGCATAATTTATGTCTATAGAATATTTTAAAAAATTATAGAGAAGCAATATTTTTCTTAAGCTGAATAATGAACAAATTTTATGTATAATTTTTATTTGATTATTATAAACTCATTATACTCAAGTATTAAGAAATGGTAATAGTTATTATTCAAAGCTTTTATATTGCATTAAGCCTGCTTTTGTTAGACAGCCAGAATCATAACACTGTTTTATTTCAACTTCTAAACAAAACAGTCCTATGTTTCTGACAGTGATCTGCCAAAAGCGTGCTTATTGCAATATAAAAGTTTTGAATATTAACTATTACCTTTTTTTAATATCGATTATAATGAGTTTATAATAATTACAATAAATAAATAAAAAGAATTAAATAACATTAGTATTTTTATTTAGTAATTATTTTATAACAATTTTTACTATTTAATGTATGTTTCATTAATATACTTATTGTATACTAATCATTTTAAAGCCATTAATGTAAGTGACTGTCATTAATTTTAAAAATCTTAATCTGAAGACTTAAAAATCATTATTTTTGTACTAGTTTTATACAATTTGTGTCATTTAATTGTATTATTAATAAAAAGCAATTTAAGTCATGCGTTGTTAGCCGAGAGGTCATCGCAGCTGCCTTGCAAGCAAGCAGTTGGTTGCAGACAGTTGTTGCGGGTTCGCCTCCCGGCCGATGCTATGACATATGGAAAAAAAAAAAAGCAATTTAATGCTGTAAAAAGCCAATTAAAGACTATGTATTGAAATTTCAGAATAAATTATTTTAAGGCGGTGATTTAGTAATATTAATCTGTATTTAGCAAAAAATTTATGCACATTTGGTCCACATTTCTATCATACATAATGACGGGTGTAATACAGCCAACTCAATAATACAACATTGATATTAACAATAAATAATCATTACAGACAAGATATTTGTTTACATCTTTTACCCATGAAAATTTTGCTTTATTTTATATATAGCAAAAAAAAAATAAAAATGCAAAACTGTAACTGTAAGCCATAAACTAAGAATTAGAGGACAAATAAATAAGTGTTGAATAAGAGATACTGTACCATAGTGTGATAGAGCATAGCCTTATCTTTTCGGTTATGACATGTAATTTTTAACTTGTTGTATATTGCTGGATGTATATATATCTTTATTAATAAAGTTGTATGTGTACATACAGACTGTTAGTATAGAGAGCATTAGAACACTCCAGGGAAAAAAAATTGTTTTACAGCAGGAAGCAACAGGCTAAGGCTAATTTGCATGTCAATAAAGTCGAGCCTTATGCAAATTAGCAAAGTTGATAAAAATGCCTGCAAAACTTCAAATGGTGTTCTGTCAGTTAAGCAGTTAGAATATAGTGGGCCCTGGATATATTATAACTAAAGATGTGCATACATTATGAATAATGCAAATAATTTTTAAAAGACGGAAAAAGTATGAAAGATGAAACTCTTCAATAGATTTATGGCAAATTACCTTGAACAATAATATCAGTAGCAATTGTGATCAATTCAAGAGAAAATTATTGAAAGCAATCATAACGTTTTTTTAATTGGAGTAAGAGTTTTAAAAATAATCTCATATTTTTATATGTCAGATTTACACATTAATATATATAAAATTCAACAGAAAATATCCTTGTCCCCCTCTTTGTAAATTACGAATAAGTAACACTTGAACATCAACAAACGTTAAAGAATATGGTTAATCTATCTATCGTGTCGGCTTTTGATTTGTATAAGCTTTCGTTTTTATATATACTCACGCAATTTCAGAATTATTGCTGTTCACTACAAAAATAATATTTTTTGCTACGTAACTTAGTAAATATTTAAAATAATTATTTTATTTATAATTATTAAATTAATGAATATTTAATTCAAGAGTTATTAAAGCAAATTTGCTTCGCTTGCAATGATTTATTAAAATGAGAATAACATTATTAAAATTATGATAACAAATAATTAACATTCTAATTTGATGTTTTATTTTAATATGATAATGTATGCACTAAATACGTTTCATAATTGTTGTGTAATATTGCCTTTTAAAAATAATAAATTTCAAAACAATTCAGTAATGAGAATTTGAAATTTTTAAGTTCTTGAAAAGTAGGCAAATAAATTATCATTCATTTATATTATGAAAAATTCCTTTAGAAAATGTACTGATCTTAATAAATAACTGAATATTAATTAAATTGATTTTAAAGGATTTCTTTTGATAACCTATTAAATAATATCAGCTTCATCGTCAGTGATCTATTAAAGTTAAAGTGCAAGTCTCATACATAATTTCAAAGTCCTTTCTTCCTGCTCTCCTGCTGACCCTTGGTTTCATTTAAAACTTTTGTAATTTGGCTGAAGATCTCTCAGCCCCATATAGCTATTTGAGTTAGATAGCTGGATTTGAATGCATTTAAGAGTCTGAAATTTTTAGATTTTCTACTCAATGGTTAACTCTTTGATAAATGCTGGCTTTGGGTTGGTATTTTTAGATCTAGTGTCTGAAACTATCCTAGCGCCTCACTGAGGAGTGCCAAAGCATGAAACAATTGGCCTGAGGTTTGGGGGTGGTTTCTGATAGAGATATTTTAAATGCTTTCTCTTGCTAAGCATTTATCCACTAAGCTTGTTAAGCAACTAGCGAAGCTCTTTGTTTCTCTTTTTCATTATTTTTCTTCATATCACAAATGGTTCCAATCTTTTTTTTTCTTTTCTTAATCATTCTAGTTTTTGTTTCATTAACAATTATACACTAAACAAAAATGCTCGATTGCCTTCTTTTCTAGATTTAAAATCAGCAGATTTAGAATAATCTAATTTTATTGATGAAATTTCTGTTTTAATTTTTTAAATCATTGTTTCTATCATATAACTATTTACTTCAGTGCCATCTATTATAAGCTTAAATGATTAATAAAGAAAAGATAGTAATCTTATAATTACATACCCAGATTAGTTTCTGATTATTCTTCATCTTCAGGAAGGGCATTGACCCTACATTTACCCATCAAACAACTGACTTTTTTAAATACTACCCAATCTAATAAATAAAAATTAAAAACATCTAAGAATTGAATGTGATCTGTTTGTATAATTATGAAAATCTGTTATAAGTCATTGACTCTGAAATTAAGAAAATTGAAAATTTTCTTCTCCTAATGCAGACATTAAAAGTAAGCAGAGAAGGTCGTAAGATCTTTTGTTCAGTATTTATCATCATATAACAAGATTTCCAATCACTTGAGAACTTTAACCATGTTTATGACTTCCTGTATATCATTCTTAGTTCTTTATTATCTCTATTTATTTTTATTTCTTTATTTTAGTTCATTTAGTCAAGTTCATGCTTTCTCAAGATTTTCTTTACTACTTTTTATTCTTAATGTAACTTCAGATAATTTTTGATTGCTAACCTGGGTTAGTAGTGGTTTTCATGATTTTATAATATCCATGGCTGGGTAAACTATAAGATTTTTTTCAAGTTACTCAAGTATTATAAATTTTTCCATATAATCAGCTCATAGACACCTACTTAATCATCTAGTATTAGTTAGTAAATGAACTTCAATCTATTATTAGTAGAGAGTAGAAGTCCTGATTTAACCTGGATTGTTTAAATAAACTTTGATACATTAACAATAATATTAATTTAAAAAGTACAATTTGAATGCACTGGTAGAGAGAGAGATAAACTACCGTAGGTATTGAGCATATGGTTTTTTTTAATGAAGGTTTATAGTAATAATATCATCATGATTATTTTTGTTACCAATTCACTATAGGGTCATGGTCTCTCCAATCTTAATTCTGTTTCTCTGATCCATGGGGGTTTCTTTTCCACATCACATCAACAAATCAATCATATAAAGATATGAATAACAATGAGTAATTTAATAAGAAATACTGACCAGATTTGAAGAAGTCTTATTAATAGAATTTAAAGCTGAAATCATGCTAAATTTGATCATTATTTTTATGTAAAATATTAATTATTAGTGTCACCATCAGACGATGTGTATTATAAACATATGAATGTTAAATTTTCCTTTTCATCTTATATAATCAATTTAAAATAATTTTTTTGAAAAATTGTTATTGAAAATAAAATGTCAAAATATTATTTTAGATAAATAAATAATGTAAATAATTCTTTACTACTGGTTATATAAAAATAAAATCCTTTGTATATTTCCCTAATTTATAAATGCAATCCACTGCCTATTTAAGCATTGTGTGTTCCATTACTCCTTAATTAAATTTCATTTAAGTTGAATACTCATTTGAGTGCATATAACTATTTATATATGGTGCCCAAAATGAATTTTTTATATAAAAATAAATGAAACTAATCCCATAATATATCATAAGAAATATTCACAATGTGTAAAATATGCAATAATTGAGAGAGATGTTAATTTAAACATCAATTTTTTTTTATATTTTCTGCACTTCATATTCTAGGAAATATTTATGGAAGTTGAATTTATGTAAGTTGAATTTCTTTAGAGGATCACCTGCACAAATAATAATTAGAAAGATATATATACTGTTGTGTTGTATTTGTTACTTTGATGCTTAAATGTAACAGAACTTCCAAGCAACTGAGTATATAAATAATAAATAATTGAATGATTTATACACATATATAGTGGGATTTCCTTATGTTTAATGTAATTTTTTCCAGAAGCTCATTGTTATAGCAACTACAATGTCTTTATTTAGAGGTAATCCATTCCAAGCCCTCAGCTTAGAATAAAATTAACATCCATTAAAATAGAAAAATATAAGTGCAAAAATAATGCAAAATTAATTTATTTTATATTGTACATACATCTTAAATTTAAAAAACTTTTCTTAGTAAAGACTATAATCAAACTTTTAAAAAATAAAATACCTTATGTAAAAAGCACTTGCTTTTTTGATTATTTAATAATTATCATAAAAAATCTGGAGACAGAAATTATTTGCATTTTAATTTCTAACTCTGACTCAAAACTAAAATTAAATATGCATGTAGCTAGAGTAATTTTTAAAAATACATTACTATATTTTTATTGATAAAGGTGAAGTAAATTAATGAAAAAGCCTTTCAGTAAAAATATGAAAAGATTAAAAGATCCTTTCCTAAAGTAGAAAAATACTTTAATAAAGATATGAAAAGATTAAAAATCTTTTTCAAAAATGTGGTTTTATTTCTAATCTGATGACAAAAGTAAGATCAATCGTCAAGTGTTGGTGGCTGAGTGGTTAGCATGGCTGCCTTACAAGCAGTTGTCCCGGGGTTTGCTTCCTGGCCAATACTTTGACATATAAAAAATGAAATAAAAAGTAAGATCAATTTTTTATCTAAACAACAGGGGATCATCTCATAATTTGAATGTAACCTTTGCACTAAACCACATGATATTTAAGAGTAATCTTGGATTATATCCATGATCTGTATGATTTATGATTTATCACAGGGTCAGATTGTGGAATGTGGGATCCTATGATTGATTCTGGTGCTCACACTTTTAGCACCCAAATTTCTTATGAATTCTGAAACAATAAAACCATTCAAATATTTTTATATAACTTATTTTCCTTATTATCAAGTTAATTTCTAGGAATATTCTTCTTGAAAGACTAATTGGTAATAGTTGGGGTTATAATGTAAGTACTTTATAGACAATGTTTTAGCACTAGCATATGTTGCTAGTGAATTCTGCACTCCTGTTTAGAAAAAAAATTTCCATACTAAACTTCTGGACCATCAAATAATATCATAATGAATATTAATAGCATTGTAAAGTCTATTCCTTTGTAGTAGCCTCCTGTTTTTTTTACATGGTCCTTTGTTAAATATCAAAAAAGAATTTGTCTCACAGAAAATGTTTAATAAGTTATTAAGCAGATTAGACTTGCTAATAACTCGCAATATAGTTTCACCATCTAAGACTCATCTAAAATCTATATCTCTTTTAAAATTGATTAATTATGATTTAAAAATAAAAAAATTTATTTTACAGCATTTAAACTAGCTTGGTTTAGACTTCCTAGAAGCAACTAGATTCTCATCAACAAATGTAGGATAATCTATGGTCTTTGCAATAATCTGCTTCACAAATAGAAATTAACAGCCATTGATTTACAATCTATGAACAATGTAGTTGATATAATGTATTATTACAGTGGCAGAATTGAAAACACTAATAAAGATACTAGTAAATCTATCTTCTGATTTGAATCTATATAGATATCTTTACAATAATAAAGCTGTCTAAAAAATCCATACATTAAATAAATATATAAGTGATATCATTATACAACTGATGCCTAATATGAAGGAAACCATGCTTAGGTGATCTAATATATGCTATAGGTAAGTTAATTGATGACAGCCTTCCCACAAGCCACACAGCAAGTAACATAATTACTATGTGAAACTAATGTCTTTCCATAAAATCCAGACTTAATTTTAATGAAATTGTCAAGAAAATACACTGTAAAACTATTAACATAAACCCTCGTGGTATTATAGAGGATAATCATGGCAGGACATAGAAGTAAGAGTCATTAATTTACATGACAAAGTATTCTCCAATAAAAAAATTCAAGTGACACTGAATTAACATCATAATAAAAACAAACATTTACAAAACAGACTACTAGAATTGCATTCTTTCTTCTACTTTATTTAATATATCTAGCAGTGATTTCCCTGATACAGAAGACAGAAAATTCTCTATCCTGATAATATTAGTTTGACTTCATAAAGAAATCATTTCCTAAATTAGAGCAGTCTCTCAATAAGAATTTTAAAAAATTGAAACAATGTTATTCCTAATTGGCTCATTGATATATGCTGCTGAGTTTTTTTTTGTACAGAATGAGCAATATTGGATATAGCCCATGTATATGGTTAACCTCTTTAGATAAATCAGCTGTTTGAAAATAATATAGTTGCAAATGGAGTCTTACTCCTAATCCAATGAAAACAGTATATTTAATTTTTTATTTAAAAAAAACTACAAGGAATCATCTCATAATCTGAATATAACATTTTGCAATAGTAATCTGAAGTATATGCTCTGACCTAATCCTATTTAGAAATGACCTCGGATCATAGTCTAATTTATTTTTTCCATTTGCTATGATTAGATCAAAATTAGTTTCTATGAATAAACTCCTTGGAATGCTGGCTGGAATTATTTGGGGTTGTGATACAAATACTTTGTGGACAGCTTCTTTAGTATTTGCATATTCTGTTGGTGAATATTGTGATCCTGTTTGGAGAAAAAACCTTCTGAATATTTAATTAAAATATTATGAAAAGTTTTACTGATATGTTTAAGATTAATGCTTTGCAGTGACTTCCTTTTCTTTCCTATATTATTCAACCAGATATTAAAAGAAAAATTGCCTCATTTAAAATGTATAAAAAAACTATTAAGCAGACTCAATATATAATTTCATCACTTAACACTTGACTCAAATCAAAATTCCATTTTTGGATGTTCAATCAGGAGTTATGGCATTAAAAATGGAATTCTTAAGAGATTTCAAATAAATTTCTTTTTCCTGATCCAACAATAAAGCCAGCTAAATTTGTTTTTCCTGGATACAATTGCTTCAAAAATGAAATTTATCAATCACTAATTTTTGTAAATACAAACTATGAATCACATAGTTAATGACTGGAATGTTAAAATATTATCTTAAAAGTAAAGATCCTTACATGAAATAAATATTGAAATGATTGTAATTTAGTTAAAATGTATTAAAAGTAAAGTTTGTTACATGAAATAAATATTGAAATGATTTTACTTTATTTAAAATGTAACAAAGATTATTACCAAATGGAAACTATCTGTTAACAAAAGAAATTTAATTAATGTGAAGTATAATTAAATTTATAAAGTTGAAACAGAATTAATCAGACTGAGAATAAACCCACTACATGAAACCTTCCCATTGGCTGAAATATTCCAGAAATAACAAAAGAAGTGAAAAGGATAAAAGTTGAGGCAGAATAAAAAATGGTATCTTTTTCTTCATTTGAAAATCAGTAGAAGCAATGGGGAAAAATCAATGGGGGGACATCTTTTCCTAGGATTTCAGTTTCTGTAGGTCATCAAGCCACTGGGGACTTTCAAACCGATGTGCTGATCTTATTATGTTTTAGTATACCTCAAGCACTACTAACATTAAGGTAGTAGAAATCTACTTATTATTATCTGTGTATTTAGTATGTTATATAATACTTGACTGTACAGTAACTTTTGTGTATATATATTACTAGACAGTAAATCAATAATTACTGTTCATTTTATTAACTTTAATTGTATGTATATATAATGCTAGATCATAATTAGATGAATACTGTTTGTTATTAACAGAATTATGTAAAATATTCTATAAATAAGTAGTGTAGTTATAAACACTTTGAGTCAATGTTTTATTGTGTCCTCCATTATTCTACCGAAAATTAGTTGCACTCTTATTCTTAAATAAAATAGGGTTTTCTTATACAGGAATTAGGATCTTAGAACCTTGCAATGGCTATCAGATGTATAGCTACATTTTCAGGATTATTAGTTACTCATCTTCTGGTTGAAATCTCTACAAGTTTTTTTTTTATGACATCTTGTTAATAGTTCAGCTGTCTAAATCCAAAAAAAAAAAAAATCCAAGTCATATATTACATGACTCAATTTTAATAAGCTTGTATTACAAATTTAATATAATAAGTATGATAATAGCTCTAAACAAGCTTTTCCAATAAATGCTGCAAGAAAACACATTCAAACTCTCTGTCTAGAATTATTAAGCAGAACTTAATAGTTAAGTATTAGATAAATGCTGTGCTTGAGTTGGTATTTTAGATCTAGTGTCTGAATATCCTAGTGCCTCACTGATGAAAGCCATTAGCTTGAAACCAGTTTAGAGATAACTCTAGATAGAGACTTTGAATGCATTCTCTTGCAGCATATATCAGAAAAACTTGTTTAGAGCTATTAGTATGCTCATTATATTACTGCCTAAATCCATAAGCTAGATAAATAAATAAAATTGACAAACCAACATGAGGCTCGATTATTATAATATAAATATAATTTGGTCAAATCCATCTTAGAATAAATCTCATATTGCATTTTTAATTCTGAGCTACATACAACCTGTGGTGAAGGTTTATGTGAAACATGGTATTTGTGTATGCCATATCCAGCCCATGGTAATGATTTGTGTGGTCCATCTTATTATTAGAGATTTTAATGCTATCACTAATCAATAATCTTAATGTTGATGTTATCTTGTATTTATAATTTAAACAATTATTGTATCTGGTTTACTATTTCTATAAAACCTTTATAAACACCATAATTTTTCTTTTTTATATTTTTGAAATGCCTGTTAATCCTAACTAATGATAGGAATCTCCAACAATTTAATGTATGTACTGTATTTATTATTTGGATGTGGCCTTCAGATAGATAGCCTTGATTTAATTATTTTATTCTTTACAATTTATTATTTAACTATATAAAGGCTAATCAAACCTCCACACTAGCATCATTAAATAAAATCTTAAAACTACAAGGATACTCTCAGCCCAGCCACAAGATAAAGTCTTTAAGGAAATAAGAATGGTCATCTTATTTCTGAACTCAAATGGTAATTTATGAGCCAATCTTAAGTGTCTAGAAGTGAGAGCATGATATATAAATCATTCACTTTAAATCCATTTCTTCTTTTAATATATTTATTAGCACTTCTGAAATATTAACATTTACTTTGTGCCAATATTAGATAATATTAAATTATATAATATTCTATAAATTTTACAAACACAGTGTTTAAACTATAACTATATAGAAGGTAATCAAACTTCCACACCAATACTGTGCTTGTAAAATTTTTAGAGTATTACATAATTTTATAGGCTAATATTGACACAAAGGAAATGTTAATATTTCAGAAGTGAGTATATTAAAATAAAAAATGGATTTAAAGTGATGAATGTTTTATATATTCACACTTTTACTTTTAGACACTTAATACTGGCTCGTAAATTACCATTTGAATTCGGAAAGAAAACAACTGCTCTTATTGGCTGAGGCAAGAGTATCCTTGCAGTTTTTAAGATCTTGTTTAATGAAGCTGGTGTGGAGATTTGATTACCTTCTATGTAGTTACAATTCAAACACAGTGTTTAATAAAATTTATAGAGTATTAACTTATTATTTAAAAAACTTACCTGTTTTCTGGGAGAGTCTTGAGCTTTGTGATAACAATCTTCTAGAGACTTCTTATAGTGATTTCAAGTAAAGATTGCACAATAATCATCAATCATAATTGATTATGACCATGATTATTATTTTCTGATGATACAGAACAATACTACTTTCTGAAAATAAAAGATTACTGGAAAAAAAAGCTTACAATCCTTTAATAATTCATAAAGTCCAATTTGCAGAATATAAAGGAATTCATATAACTTTGTCCAAATGGATTATTTCATCAGAATTGAGATATATGAACTTACTAAGTGGTGAACTAAATAAATACATTAAAATAATGATATATAAAAAAGAAATTTTCCATTAACACTTATGTTCTATGTCAGTGAAGTGTAATTAAAATGTTTTTAAATATAATCTAGTGTAAGTCATGGTAAAATATTCTCTGCATGGCAACAGACTTTTCAACAATCTCTCATAGAGAACAATAAAAACATATTATTTTGTTTTTAATAGATACCTATTTATTTACCACTAATATTATATGATTAACTTGGCTGCTTTTTTTTAAAAAAATTAAATCTGACAGGAACCTAATTTTTTTCTAAGTTTTACCCTACTGGAATTCAACAAAATATTTAACAGAATATCCTTCAATACAAAGGACAACTTTTAGACTTTTTCAATATTGCTTATAACAGTTCTTTCATACCCACTTCAATGCAAACAAATTTTCTTAAAAACTTCTTTATTTTCCTTACAGTTTCGACTGTCCAGCAGTCTTCATCAGAAAATTTGTCTGCATTGAAGTGTACATGAAAGAACTGTTATAAGCCATATATATATGAAGATATGCAAAGAACGTGAAAGAGAAGAATAAGAGAATATACTTCTTTTTCAATATATGATATATAAAAAATTAATAATTTACTTAACATATATATATATAATGTAGATAACATTATAATTCGTTCAAATATTATTATGATGAAAGATTTTAATTAAAAAAAAAAAAAGCAATAATGAAACATTTCAGAATCTAAATTCCTCCTTTATTACTTAATATGCAATGTATTTATTTCTCCGGGATGTGTGTGTTTCCATCAATATACATCATATTATATATTTTAAGGCAGCGGTGATCTGAATTGAAACCCAACTTATCACTTCATGAACTTGAACTAATTATTCAATTATTTAATCTATTTAAGATGTTGCTTATCGTGTGTGGATAATATAGATAAAAAGCTTGAGTTAGTGAATTAAATAACAGTAAGAAAAAAAAAGATGTATTCTTTTATAGATATCGTGTGAGAGGAGCAAATTAAGATTGACCTAAGATTAAAAAATTCTAATTACAGCATTAAAATAAATAAACACACATTATATTAATACAATTCTTTTCTAACAAAAAGAAAAATCGGTATGTTCGTTATCTGTTTTGAAAAGAGATTTTTTTTTTTTTTGAAAATGAATGATAAAAATTCAAATGTGGTGTTTTTCGTGCATCATGTTTACATAAAGATAAAATACTTTCCGAACGTATTTTATTAAGATATGATTACAGTATATTAACTAATTTATTGGAAAATAGATTTTATAATTCCAAAAAAAATAAATTCATTGATTATTATCTGCAGTAGGTTGCCATGGTCTTTTGTTAATCTTAACCAAATATAACTGCGCGTATTTACTGCTACTGTACGTAGTTTATTATTTTTATTGGCTGAAAACTCTTTACTCTGAACAAAACTTTTCCGAATATCTCTTTTTTATTTTTACTGATATTCCATTTAAAGGATTCCAGATGTATCGGATTTGACAAATGGTGAATGTTTACTTTCTTCTGCAGGAAATATACTATGTGCGGACTTAAATCATTTTTTTTTTTTAAAAAATTCTCTTAAGAAAATATCAGTAAAATGTTTTCTGTTTTATGACAAAACTAAAATAGTTATTATGTGAAAAAAGGAACTTTTTTTTCTCCAAATTTTATCTATTTAATAAAAGTTTTGTTTTCTCTATTCTACTGTTTAATGAATCAAAGTAAAAATATTTTCCTGGTAGAATATTATGCAATATTTATTTAATGGCAACTTAATTTTGATTTTAAAAATAACATCATAATTTAAACAAAGTTATATCTTATTTATTTTAAAATAAAGTGTAAAAATGTTAATATTTCAACTATGGATTAATTGTAGGGTTAGAAATAAATATCTTAGTTCTGCCTTGTATATCCATGTAAAGATATAGGCCACATTATTAATTTTGATGAAGCCTAGTGCTGTGTCTTATGACCAGCAAGTAAATAAATGGACAGAGGCAGAATTGAGATGGTAAGATTATAGTTTAATACGGATAATTTTAACTATATACATAGCCTATTATAAGGCGAAATAAAATAATAAAAGGTCGTGGTGACCTGCCTATAAATACCCTAGTTCTGCTTTTGGACATACAGAGGCAGGAATCTCTGACTATAATTAAAACTCAGAACATATTCAGAACAATTAGATCAGGTTATGGGGGTTTATATACCCCTCAAGACTTCTGGAGTCTTTTACATTTCTAACCATATATGGTGTTTTCACTTACATTTTCACATACTGTATTTTTACGTTTCTCACCATATATGGTATTTTAATAGTTTTCTGACCCTATATAGGTCAGCTGGGCTTTCTATTATTATACAACTTTCTATGATTTAACAACATTGCAATTTTACACAATCTTTATACTTAATTACTATACAGTTATTTTACATATTTATTATACATTACAGTTATTACTTTTATTCTACATTTATACAATTATTCGTTATTTTTATACAATTATTATTATTTACATATTCATTATACATTATATATGTTTATACCTTGACCTTGAATACTGCACTAAGGTTGTCTTCTTTGAGAGTAATGAAATAATAAAAAAAATTAAAGAATCTTTATTATTAAAAAATTATGATTCGGAAGTAGTTAACTTATTTAAAAGTTCTTTTAATATTATGTGGATGGGAAGTAAATGGAATTGTGGGTAATGTTTAGTTTAAATATGTTGTTATTTTATAGTTCTCTACACTTAAGATGTCTGCTTGTAGCAGTGAAACTATTGGTAGTGTTTTAGATTTTATTTTCTTGGCTGGTCTGGTTAAGTTGTGAATTTGGTATAATTTTGAATATCTATGCACGTACAAATGTCCTGATGGTCTAATGATTAATCCATATGTCCATGAGATGGAATTTAAATCTTGATAGAATTAGAATATTTTCTTTTAAATAAAAATTTTAAGCAATCTTAGGATCTTTGTTCAAGAAATTGTTACATGCTTAAACCATCTAGATATTCAATAAATAACCAGTAAATAAGTTTGTAACTATTCTTAGCTAGGAGATAAGGTGTGAACATAAAACCAAAAACCCTTACCACATAAAAGTTATAAAACTAGTGAAAAACAATGCCTTCTTTAAAAAAAACCTGTTATTTTAATGCTTTTTAAAAAGCTTTGTCATATAGTAACTAGTATATTAGTCCATAATACCATTGAACTGAGTTTAAGTTCGTATTTTTCTCAATAGAACTAGAAGCTTTTTAATTATCTGAAAAATTTGCAGTAGTTTAACTTTTTTTTTTAGATAACCAATTCATTTAACTATTCACTAAAGGATGATAAATAACAATCTGCTTTTAGATAGAAGACAAAATAAAGTTGCAGACCAATTTGGATCAGATAAGATAGATTCTGATATGTTGACAGAAAATCTATTTAAATTATGTCCGAGCTGGGGCTGGTCATGAGGAAATGTAATGCAGTTGATGCTAGACTCTTGAGTCTAGGCTTTATATAATGCACCAGAAAATAAAAGAAAATAGAGGGAACTTTTTAAAGAAGTTAAACAGTTAAAATTAATTATATTTTATATTATAGACCCAAATTTTTCACATTAAATGCTTGATATGCTTATCACACAATGAATGCAAACTGAACTGAACTTAATCATACATTAAACAAAGTATAATAAAGTGTTTATTTAATATTGATCATTATTCTTCAAAAAACTATTGGGGGAGGTCTAACATAATAATATTTTTCTCAAATTTATTTATTTATTTATTTTTAGTTTTTTTTTATTGTTATTATTAGTTCTAAATCATAGTTTATTGTGATTAAAAGATTATGTCATATGATAAATATTTAAATGTTCTATGCAGAGATCAGGACATTACACTATGTGTTTTCATGTCCTAAAGAGAAGACTTAATAAATATAAAATCCAATCAAGGTATTAAATATCTACATGAGTTTACAGAAATAACATTTTGTATAAATTAATATATAGTGTAAAGAAGTTTTTTAAGATCTAACAATGACAGTGGTATTGGTAGCTTGTCTAAACTCCATGTAGCTGAAAAAATATCAGTTGAAGTGAGTGCTCAGGCTCTGTTTTTTATTTTCTTAGTTTGTTATGAAAAAGTGATTGAAGCTTCCAAGATACTGGAATAAAACAAAAATTATTCTTTAAAAACCATAGGATAAAAAGTATAAATATAGTTATTCATATGTTCGGGTGAGAGAAGAGATTTGAGATGTTTCAGTTCACTATGTTTGTGATCATGTGATGTTACACTTGATATGCTGGATAATTATTAAAAAAGTTCTTCACAGTTTTTCTTCTTTCTTGTGACATAGTAAACATATTGAGTATATGTTTGCAAAAAAACTTTTTTTTGTCTGAAAAGACAATCGTAGTAAGAGCTTCAAGATTGATTTTAATTAAAAAATCCAAATATTTTGGCTCCAAATACCATAATTTAAATCTTTCAATTATTTATTAGTAAAGTTAAATCTAGATTGTGGTGAGTTAATTAATTTTTCTTTCTGTATTTCATGTGTCAAAGCATCGGCCGGGAAGCGAACTCAGGACAACTGCTTGTTGCATTAAAAAATTAAAATTACAATAAACAGTGAATGCATGTACCTCTTTTGTAGTTTTAATTCACCTATTATTTTTAAACTTTCTTGTCTGTTGTTGAACTTCTGTCTTTAAATCTCTATATTGATTATGAAGTCTTATATTCAATATATTAATTTGTCAAGCAAAAAAGTCACTTTTTTTTAATAAAGTCACAAATAATAAGATTATTGGAAGAGAATCAGTCATGTTACTTTTTTTTACTGAAGTCAAAAATAGATTTATTTGTATCTAAATATATTCCCTAAGAGTATTTTATACCTTGGTAACATGACATTGGGAAATTTTTAAATTAGCAACTTTAGTACTTAATAGCAATTGAAGCTTAGCATGAATAACAGACGTTCTAAAGAGAAAACATCAAATTTTCTATGAATATAATTGGAATAAGATCTTTTAATATACACTTATAACTTAAGTCTTGGAGCATACTAGTGTATGATTTGACCAATAATCTGATATCTTGTATTCTGACTCCTAACTAGAATGTAATCTTTTAAATGCTTTTGTTTTATGTACAGATGACATATCTATGTCATTATAGAACTTTTTCTGTCTAACCAATTGTTTATGATGATCAATTCGTGTGTGTGCAAAAATTCAATAACAATAGACTATTTGATTTTTTAGCCCTTTTTTTTGAGTGTCCTGAATCATACATTATGGCATATGCATTAATAAAGTGAACTCAAGTATCATTGTATCAATTAAGTCTCAATGCCATTAACTTTTCATTGATATATTTATGGATTTCAAGAAAGGAAAATGCAAGATTAAATTTTACAGCAGATCCAATATTATGTAGTCTCTTTACACTGAGTGATTTGCCTTTCCACAAATCTTGTAGCCATTTATCTGTTTTATTAAATTTTTTTCCTCTGAAAAACAAATTTCACTAAGAATAGTTATAACAATCTTAAATCTTCATAGCTCCTTAGATATAATGTTGTTCTCCACTCAAGTCATAAAAAGTTTTCATCAGATAAAGTTTTACATTCTATTAAGAAGTATTAAAAACAAATTTAAAAAAATCCAATTCCATTTATATTTTCAAATTTAATCTAGATTTTGTAAATAATCCTTCTTAATCTATCATTTTCTTTTTAAATCTTGTTTTATTTTACATAATTTATATATATAAATAATTATATCATTATTTATGTACATTTTTATAAGTTAAAAAAGATCAGGGAAGATAGAAATTACCATGATAATGGCATATGAAAATCGTGGAGATTTAGAAAAAAAATAATGAAATGTATTTATGTGAATGCAATATTTTTTAAAAAAAGATGGATTTTTAACAAGTTTTATGGGTTATTTAAAAGATTGTATACGTATATTAAAAGATTATATGTAGCGGCAAAAGAAAGATTGGGTATATACAAAGAAAATAATAGTAAGGGGGAAAACATATTGGTGGATCAGGAAATACAAAATGGGAAAGCATAAATAAATGTATCAGAAATATTTAAACATTAAAATATAAGAAGATATGATTAAATAAAATAAAAAACTATGCCCAAAAAAAAGTGTAAAAAAAAAAAGACAGGAAAATATTGGAAAAGAATTGACTCATATTTGAATGGAAAGAGAAAGAAAGAATGAAAGCTCGAGAATGATTAAAAGTTTAAGATAAATAAGAATAAAAATATAATGTCACTAATTATAATAAAAAAATTAAAATGGCATTTTGAAAGTTTGTAAATAGAAAATAGACCAGAATTTCAGAAGATGGTTGAAGAACAAAGTATACAAATAACAGAATATACAATAATTTTAAAAAATACTGAAGTGTTGATATGCAAATCATTAAAAAACAAAAAGAGTCCTGGCTCTGTATAATTTCATTTGAATTAGTTTAAAATAGCAGTTTTTCCAAATAGTCAGAAGCTCATTGAGTGCATAGGGTCATATATTACAACAATTTATAAAAAGGACAGAAAAGATAGTTGTGAAAATTATAGAAAAAAATAGCAAATACACTGAGTTGGACATGTGGAAAAATTATGAACAATAGAATTAAATATGAATTTAGCAATTTGTAAACAGAGGCACAAACAGGTTTCTGAGAAGGAAGATCCATTATAGAATGTTTTGTGTGACTCAGTTTAATAGAAAAGAAGATGGCAAGAAATAAAGGGGTATATCTTTTATATATATGCATTAAAAAGACGTATAATAGTATTTATCTGAAAAGACTGATACACATTGGAATTAACAAATTTAGTGTAATTCTTAATAAAGCAATTAAAAAATTACACAATAATATATATTCAAAAACAAAAAATGATTTGGGATAATATAAAAATAATTAAAGAAACCAAACAGAAATATTGTCTCTCACCAACATTATGTATTTATGACAAGTCCTTAAAATATGGAAATGGAAATATAAAAAAATAATTCTTCTATATAATAATAAAACACATATACATTGTGCTGTATTGATGTTCAAATAAATTTGGCACAGGATCATGGTGATTTGAATTATATAGTTAGAAAATTAATATAGAGAAATATAGAAAATGAGGCATGGAAATAAATATAATGGTTCTACTTGACTAGCTACCGCATGCCACTTGATAGCTCTGTTGCTAGCCAAAAACCAATAAACATAACATACCGGGCTGATTTACAATTTTGTTATTATTTATTCAAAAACAAATAAATATAACGCTTTCACCTGTTTCTTTTTTTTAAATAGGGATTTACATTTATTTTTCTTTAAAACATTTCTTTTTTTAAAAAATGTGCATTTACTTTTTTTTGGAAAACATTAGTTTCTAAATTACATATTTAATTACATTATACATGACAATCCATGAGTATCAATGTAACAAATCACAAAATATGAGTATTGTAAAGACACATCAGAATATAATATTAGAAGATAGTCAGTGGGAATGAAAAATGTGAAGAAATATAAGTATCTAGGCATGAAAATCATATAAAAGTAAAAACAAATGAAGCTATAAGAGAAAGCTATAATGATATTAAAAAGGATGTTATGGCCTTATATAAAAAGTCAATAAAACAGAGAATATAGGACACAATAATGAAAATTATCGTTGCACATGAAAGTAAGTTTTGGAAGTTGAAAGGATGGGGAGAATTGATAACAGAAATGCATTACTGGTAAAAATCTTCAGGAAAATCAAGGAGGGAGTACATAAGCAGTAAAAAAAAATGGACATGTATAGAAGATGTTTTAGGGAAAAATATAAATAAATTGGATATCACTAATAAAGCACTTGTAAAGAAGAAATAGAGAATTTAGAATTTTCAATAAGATTCAGATGAACAAAGAGGCATGGGAATCGGGAATTGGAATGTGTCACAGCACTTAATAGATTTATAAAAAGAAACTTTTTAAAAAGTGTATTTATTTAATTCTGTAATATGAAATTAAATATTGTTTTTTATTATTAAACCCAAAACAATTATTTATAAATTCATGTTAGAATTTGAATTATAGAAGAAAATTTAAAGAAAACAAGTTTTCTTTATTTGACTTTTATTCTTAGAAATATCTGCTTTGTATGATTTCATTAAATTGAATATCATACTTTATTCAATACAGAACTTTAATATTGTAAAGAATGTGTATAATTAGATATTCAATCAACAATAATATATATAGAATATATATGGTCAATCCTTTTTATACAAGTTAGCATAAATCTTATATACTAATCTAGATGCAATTATAAAAATTCTTGTTTAATTGAAAAAAATATAAACAATATTAAATAAATAACTCTAATGCATTTTCAATGCAGACCGTTCTTTTCAAAGTATATATTATACTGTTAAACTCACAATAGGAAATACAAACTTCTATTTTTAATTGTGCATATTCCAAAACTCATTCAATTGAATACTATCAGATTTCTTCTTTATTATTGAATCTATATTTTCCTGGATTATGCTTCTTTTATTTTCCATTTTCTGTTTTTATTTCATTTCAATTCACATTTCTCTTTTATGGCTAGTTCCAAAAATATGGCTAATAGTGCAAGATCCTTTTTGACTATTATAAAGATATATCGATATTGCTTTGTATTAATACTTGCCCTTAATTCACTATAATAAACATAAGACCAATTTCATTCTTGGCAATTAATTATGTAATCAATCCCTAAGTATTCTCTGGTATCTATTTTATCTTTATTATTATTAATTAATTAATTAATTTATCATGAACAAAACTCATATTATTGCTATTTTCACATAATTTCTTTAATCTTATTGAAACTGAAGATATAACTAATGTGGTTATTCAAGATTTATTTTTAGTAACTGCATTTTTATTTAACTTTTCTTAAAATAAACAATGTGTACTTGTTGTATCCCTTTGTTATTAATCTGACAATATATTTTTTTTATTAGTTTCAAATTATCATATACATATACTTTTAGCTTCAAAGTGTTCCATAATAATAAGACTGTCTTATTTAATATTCACTAGGCTGCTTTTTTGTTCAGAGATCAGATACTCTGAAACAATGGCTTTGATTTTCTTAAGGTTTTATACTTTACATCTTTATCGCAAATGGAATGCTATAGCAAAATATTTATGGGCACTTAATATTTATTGGTAGATTGTTCTCCATAATGATTTATAATAGGTAATTGGAGTAAAAATTAGTTATTCAAAAAAATCTCACCACTTGATTTGAGGTTTGAATAATTAAGTCTATACATAAATTACATTATCATCATCATCAACATTTTCAATCATTATCACTACACTACAGGATGGTCTTTTCAAGTTCAATCTATTTTCTCCAATCTCTAACCTTTCTTCTCCACATCACCCCAGAACACTTCTTTATTTCATTCATCTATCTCACATGTTGTCTTTTTCTTGGTCTTTTATAATCTCTTAAAATACAGTTTAAGATTTCAACTATCCATCTATTTTCATCTCTTCTAGCAATATGTCTGGCCCAACTTCACTTCAGTCTCTTTTTTTTCTCTCACACATGTATTTCATTTTCAACCTCTTCTTGTTATTTCTAACATTCATACTTGATTGAGTAGTCTGAAGTCTCTGTATTTTTTTTTGTTGATCTGTAAGTAAGAACTGATAAAACACATTTATTAAAAACCTACCTTTTCAAACACATAGGCATATTTCCTTTTAATATTGTTATTTCTACCAAAAGCACTCCAACCAAGTTTAATTCTATGATTAATTTTATCCATTATGTTTCCATCTGTAGTAATTATTTGACCAAGGCATTTGTAATCGTTAACTTCTTCTAATTCATCATTGTCAATTTTTATTTCCTTCTTTGAAAAAATCCATTGAACATTGCTTTAGTTTTTTTAACATTTATCTGTAATCCTATTTTTTTACTTTCATCTGATAACTCTTGCAACATGTCTTGCATTGTTAGCCGAGAGGTATCGCAGCCGCCATGCAAGCAAGTAGTTGGTTGCAGACGGTTGTGGGTTCGCGTCCCGGCCGATGCTATGACATAGGAAAAAAAAACTCTTGCAACATTTCCTGAAGCTCTAAAGCATTATTTGCAAAAACAACTATATCATCAGCAAATCTACATGACTTAAATAATCTCCATTTATTTTTATTTTCTCAGTTTCCCATTTTAATCTGCAAAATACTTCTTGCAGCACTGCTGTAAAAGTTTTGGAAATATGGAGTCATCCTGTCTCAATGTTAATATTTTTAGTATCATTGCTGCATTTTTATAAATATTCTTCAGAATATATCAATATCATGAGTCTATACATTGATGATCAAATACTTTATCCTCTGAAGAAAAGCTTATAGAATCAAATGCCTTGTCCTGATCTACAATCCAAAGCATAATGACAACTCATATTCATTGGTAATTTCTATAACTTCTCTCAATACTTGGATGTGATGTACTATACTAAAAACACTTAAATCCAGTTTGTTCTTTTGGTTAATTAAAATCCAAAGTATGCTGTAAACAAATTGTAATTATTTTGGTAGAAATTTTGTATAAAACTGATTATTATCCTCCAGTAAACAAGATTAGGATTTGACTTAATATTGATCAACTCCCTCCAATAGAGTGTCTTGTTTTGGCAACACTTTATAATTACATACATAATCATAACCCAAGATTATCTTATTCAAAAAGAAGAAACTATAATATTTATTAAAATTATTATAAAAGTTTATCATTAAAATACATTTATTATTCGCTTATAATTTTATTATTTTTCTCTATATGCTTGCTATTTATAATAAAGCAATTGTTATATTTAAATACATCTGTTTGTCATTATTGAAATCATCGTCTTTACATGTCGTTGAAATAAATGGTCATACATTCAAGCTATTAAATCACACATTCATTGATTAAATTAGCACCATTTATTATTACTATTGCTATCTGAAATACAAATTAGTAGGGTAGATGTATAATAAAATTCCCTTTTCCATTCATCGTACCTAGAATAAATTATTAAATTTTAAATTTATACATTTTTTAATTGATTGATTCAGATTAATTTAGTTAATAACTCTGACAATTAATTAATTAAATTTTATATATAATTTAGAACTGATAGAGGGTTAATTTGTTAGACTTTCTAAAAATGCATATTAATTTGTACCAAAGAAGTTTTTTACATGATGTAACAGAATATATGTATTTAAGAATACTATAAAAAAGATTATTATCATTTTTTCAATTGTTACTAATTTTCTTCTTTTTTAAACCAATGTAATATCTGGCAAAATGAAAAACTATCTTTTCTGTGTCTATTTTCATTTTACATACATTATAAGAATACCTGAGTAATTTATTGTTCATAAATTTTAATGTATTATTAAATTCTGAAATACTCATTATTATTTACGGGGAAAATAAATATGCATTTATTTTAATTCACTTTTCGTAAGTGCGCAACCAGTATCAAAAGCACTCCACATAAAACGGACTCATCTCAACCGGTCGTCTTTTGCTTCTACCTGATTGCGACTTGAACCTTGGGTTACAATTGATAATGCAAATTCTATTGTTGTTATTATTTCTTTCATTTGCATTAATGTTTATCTTCTCTTTCATTCATTATAAAATTGTGTGTAAGAATTGTACTTTTAATCTAAATAAAATAATCTTTTGCACGCTTAATTACTCATGAAATAACAGACTCACGGTTCAGTTTAAAAATATAAAAAAAGTAACTTGTACTGATTATCGTAGAAAAAGGTTTTTTATATCTAGTATAGAAAAAGGTTTACAAATATTTAATAAAATAAATTTTCTTGTCACAAATGTTAATAAATTAATTACATCATCAAGACAATACAGACTCATCCATTATACATATATGGTTTCTTTATCAACTTATTAACTTTGCTACATTTTTAAAATTATATATTCATATTCCATAGTATCTACTGTTGTTTATGTTTTATGAAATAACAAAAATTAAGCTTTTAATTTCTAATAATCTTTCTAGATATAAAATTAATAATTGTAAAGCTTCCTAAAAAATTTTAATACACTTTCCCTCAATTTTTCATACAAAACATTTTTTCTCCATTTTGACAGTTGTTAATAACTTTATGTTATGAGTATGTTTTGATACTGTATATTACTAAATATATGTGCATCTTATGTATCTAATTTGATTCTTAAACCTGGTGGTTTTGCTTAACTAAATTATATACTGTATATGACTTGTAAACATGTTTTTGCTATATATATGATTAGTTTTATAAAATAATAATACTATTTTCAAGATATACAAACTTTCTAGTTTGTCTACTTCAATTCAATCAATTGGGATTCTTTTTTATTCATTTTTTTTTACTACAGACTAATATTTTTGCTTTAGCCAGATTTATATATCTATATTTTTGTTTCCATATTTATTATTTTTAATGTTGGTTTCAATATGTATATAACTTCTTTAACAATTATTAGTGATGTTGATTTCCATCTCTATTTACTTTCTTTAATGATTATTATATCATCTACACATTATAAATTATTTATTATCATTGCATGCATTGATTTTTCTTACATTTTTCTTTGATTTCTTTCAGATGTGTGCTGAATATGCTTGGTCAAATATGGACTTCATTATTACGTGTCTTTTTCATTTCAAACTATCTCTTATTTCTCCCAACATTTTTTTTGACTGGTTTAGAATTATTATAGATATATATTTTTTAAAGTTATTTAGTTAATTCATTTCTTATAATTATTATATTGCCCAAGTGATCTTTTAGTCAAGGTTAATGAAATCTTTATTGAAAATCAATAAAACATAGATATCCTTCTTTTTTCTTTTCAGCTTCTCTACAACAAGCAATGTAATAATATAATTATATAGTGATTTTGCTTTTTCTAAATCCAAATTCCTCATCCACCAAATCTTCTTTCTAGGCCTTCATATTTTCATTCAAGATGTTTATAAAAACAGCAATGATTCTGACTATTTCTTTTTGGTTGGAAGTACTATCAATGATTTTGTCCATTTCCATGTAACTTTTTTGGAAATAACATTATTTATATCTGTTATGGTTCAACTTGCCTTCAATTAATGGACTTGTCCAGATTAGAATGTTATTTTGATCAGATTCAGCATTCAAGGACCAATAGATCTATATGTATAGTGAAGCAGTCAATCTTAACTTAAGATTGAGCTTCATGTTTTCATCTACTAACCTCTGTTCAAACCCTTTATCCCACCCCACTTCTTTAGTCGTGCATATATATTTCTGAGAAGTGCAGTTAAAGTTAAAAATTATAAATTTTAACTTTTCATTATTTTTTTATTATTAATTTTTTTTTATTAAATTAAAGTATTACAAGAGCAAACATACTAACAAAATATTAGTTTTATAAATATTTTATTATACATCATTTTTAAAGCTTTGTCTTTTTAAATTATTTCTTTTTATCAAACTATATTTTGTGAAATCCAAGATGGAAGATGCAACCATTAATTGTCCAAAAATAATTAAAGGGGTGGAAATATAATACTGTTTTAGTCTGGGGAAGGAATTTTTAATTAAAGTTTTACTGAAAATAAAATTGGGGAATAGGATTAATAGATTTTACTTTTGTATAAACATTTTTGTCAAATCTATTTCCAATCTAAAAATAGATTTGAATATATTTTGGAATATTATTACAATTGCATCTTCAAGAATAATAGACACAGAAATACAAGATTTTGTTAGATCAGAGATTAGATTTTGTGCTAGAAATAAGAAATTAAAAGCATTCCACAAATACCTGAGCAGGGTATAAAATGGGCTGATTTTAAAACACTGAGGTTAGCTACTATTGAGAGAACTGTGCTGATATAATGCCCGCTGGTTTGAAATTTAAGAATGATTGAGTAGAAAGCCCAATACCTTCCCAATCCTTGGGGGGAGGGTCATCTGCCATACTATCATGCTCCCATAGAATGAAGTAAAAGTCCAACCTAAGAACTTTAGAATGCTGAATAGAAACTTGCTATTACCTAAGAACTCACATAGATCCCTAGCTGCTGTGATGATCCGACTTTTTAAAATGGACTCTTAAGAAATTGTATAAGGTAATTAATTATCTTCATACCACCTGAAAGTAAATCTAGCCTAATTAATCTCATCAAAATTTCTTTCATGACTGATTTAAATTTGTATCCTTCTAATATGTAAATTGCTCTCAAATAATTTTGATAATTCTCTCTCATATGCTCTAACTTTCTTTAACTTTGGTGAGGTCATTTATTTATATGTATTTATTATTTGATTTTATATGTCTATTTTGTTATTATTAATATGCCAATCTCAAGCAACCTGACAAGCTGAATTTCTAAATCTTTTCTTTCCTCTTTTTTTAATTAAATCTCCATGAATTAAGGTTATTAATGTCCCCTCAAAATATAATGTATGATTAATTAATATGCTCATCAGATTGTTTTGACCTTGAATCAATATTTTATGTTGGTTTTTATTATAAAAATTGTTATTTGTTTAAATCCATTGCTCAAGCTAATTAACGTTTTGAAATCTTTTAAAATGTTATTTATTTAAATTCTGAAAAGGTGACCTATTAGTTGTTTTCTATACAACTGCTAATTTTCTTTATTTTTCATACTCTTTAGAATATCAAATGCTTAAATATTCTAGTTATTATTAAAATCCATGAAGGTGGGATTGAATTTTATTAAATAGCAAAAAAGGAGGGGATCAAATCTTAACGTATATTTTATTAAATGAAATCTTCCTTATATATATATATATCATAGTGGCAAAGCATATTATTTGTCTAAATTATGGCATGTAACAGGGGGCATTTATTATTAAAGCAGTTAATCTTATTCAATGTCATTAATGACATTTATCCATACTGTGTTAGTGTCATTTGACTCATCTTTATGAACTTATATACATGCTTCTAATCTGGGGGTTGCAACATGATCGAACCCATGGATTCTTCTTCATGTTCTGTCTTGCAGAAAGTTGAGCTTCCCTGGACCCCCTTTTTCATATAAAAGCCTAACCACTTTTCTCTAAGCACTGCTCTAAGAAGGGGGTATTAGATTTCATTTTCATCCAGAAGCATGACTTTTTCCTCTTACTTCTTTGCCATTGTTAGTACTGCCACTTCTTTGTATTATTATTTCTTTTGCTTCATATCCCAGTTTTGATGTTGTAATATTAAAATTGTGCTCTGCTCAAAAATATATATATAAAATGCTGAATATTACCAATTTTATTAATTAATAATGTTATTTCGTTCTTATTATACAATCCCACTGTCGTAATCTATTATTTCTGTATATAAGAGTATATGCCTTAGGGAAAAATCAAGTGTTCGGTCTTTTAAATGTTAATTAAAATAATTTTCAATAAATATTTGGGCATATCATCAAATATAATTTTTCCAATGTATTTTATTTATTTTCATGACTGCAATGGTGTGAAAATAGTTTTTCCTTATATATGTAATGAATCTCGGAACACTCCCTAAAATTATATGTTAGTCACCATCTTTTTAATAATTGATTGGTATCTTAATACCATACCCACCAAAGATGTGTGTTAACATATATATACTATTTAGTTGATAAGAGCATATGAGAACCCTTAGCGTGAATCCCAATATGTAATTATCTATTGTTTTATAGACTGCTCATTCACGCACACATTAATTAATATATATAATTAATTCATTATATTAAACAATTTTTTATTGTCTAACTTATTTGAGATGTTTGAATTCCTTTTTCTCCACTTCCACACATACAACCATGTGTATGCATATTGTAGTTAAGTTATAATGTAGTTAATATTATGTCTCATTGTCTTCTCCGCTCTGCTAGTGGGCCGGACTTAAGAATAACTTTTTGTGTGCCATCATTACATGTTATTTATTTGGTGTTTGATCTGTGACTTAGGGAATGGGTCCGAATCCAGGTTGGTCCCTGACCTAAATCTCAGGCTTGACTGGGTTTGAAATACATTTTGTGAGTTCCAGTTCATGTTAGATGGATCAACATGTTTTGACCAGTACAATAGAAAAAATACAGCCAATAGCAGAAACAGATCAGTAGATAAAGTTGCTCAATGAATCCAATTGCTCACATTAAAAAAAAGGATCTGGCTATAAATTGATACTTCCATTTGAAGGTAAAATCAGATAACAACTGATAGTATGCTGGTTGCATCATATTTTTTTGAAAGCTTTATGGCACCTTCATGATCAAATCAGAAGCTGCCAGAGACTAAGCCTGTCATGAAGCAAGCAGCCATTGTAATCTAGAAGTATCACATGAGCCAAGATGCCATGGTATAGCTGAAAGTGTTAGGCATACTTAGAAAATATGTGAAATCCCTTACTTAAATAGTTGAATGACAACTAGATAATATATCTAGTCAACAATATCAGGCAAATGGTATGTCACATGTTTATGTATACATATATATATATATGAGTTCTTAATAAAAATATTTGATTATATATATTGTATATAAGTTCTTATTAAAACTATTTAATCATATTGTTTAGGCTTGTGTTTATTATGATTGAATATGAATACAACTAATTTGATGCAGTCATGATAGGTTTGTTTAGCTTTTTATCATTAATTTTTTAAAAAAATTATCTGCCAACATTATAAGCACATCAATAAAAGAAGAAGGAGGAGGAGGAGGACTGAATGCCAATATTTGCTTGTTTTCAGTAAAGAAAAGTGGGGGAAATTTTTTTTCCCTCCATAGCTGGGAAAAAACAATATGGCTAAAATTGGTAAGTTAAAAAAAATGTGATTCAGACTATCCAGAAAATTACCAAGTATATGGATTGAGTGCTCTCCTAATTGCAAGTGAATCAGATTAAAAAGTCTGAATTAAAATTAGTGACATTTGTAATAATTTGTAGTGTGCAGACACATGAAATCTTGCATTCACAAGTGACACTGTTGCTTTCAGCTGAGCTTGATTTTGACAAAGAATTATCTCTACTGTGACCATTTTTCACCCCAAAACTCTAGCGATAATGCAGAAATATCCATTTCAGTCTCTGTATTCAAGGCAAGGGGAAGAAAGAGAGAATTTTACCTGAAAATTTCAGGGATCTGTCATTGAGCTGTAATTTTAGATATTTATTAAATGAAGTGCTAAGAGAGTGGAATGCATAGTTACAAATTTAGAATAAAATTGTTAATGGATCCATATATTACTTTTGAGTCTGCAGTCATGCAAGCAACTGTAGTTGAATCTATGGTGATTCAGATTGCCCATTAAACAAAAGTAGCTCCAGCATTAAAACTTTGGTTTGGAAAGCTAGATTGTCTAAAGAGTTTCCTGATCAGACTGACCTTAAAATATATATTACTGATAATAATGCTGTGAGTTTATTACAAATATAATAAATCCAGGACACACACATTTTGCATGTCCATTCAGAAATATAGTTTGCAATTTTTGTAAATGAGTTGGACATACAGAAGCTACTTGTTTTAAGAAAAAACTACAAAACTACAAAAAAGAAAAAAAAAGGGAAATGAGTGAAATAAAACCATTGAAAGTTAATATGAATAATGTTAAAGGCATGGCATATCAATTTCAATGAAATTGGATTTTGAATCTGGAATAATCATTGTGTTAAAAGAGACACGTATCATCATTAATATAAAAAAATAGAAATAAACAACTGAAATGTAGTAGTAAAATAGTTATCAGTATTCAAGACAATCAAATACCATTCTTGGGTCAAACAAAAAATTAAAATTACTATGCCTAGTAACACTATTCATTTTCCTTTTGTTGTGTCATGTGATAAGCACAGCAATTTATTAGGCTGTGGCTGTTTCAATCACTTTGACTACATAGTAATTAAAATAGATCAGCAATTGAATCAAAAAGAGTCTACCCAGATGCGTTTGACACAAACTGGATCTGAATTCCATGACAAACAATAAGCCTAATCAGCATTGACCTATAAATAAAATGCAAATAGGCACTTAAGTCCTATGTTGTACAATTGACAAAATTACTCAATGGGATTGCAGATAGTAATTGTTCAAACAGCAGATGAATAGCAACACAATAGGCACAGAAGCCATTTAAGATTAAACCATGTGTCATCAGCTACAAATGAAAAGTCTATCTGATTCAAAGACACCCACATCAGTTGATGAAGAGGATCTGCTGCTGACGACTCCAGAACCCATTATTCTAAAGATACTATCTCTATGGTTAAAGAAACCACACTTACTGATAAAGGCTATCAAATCTAACAATAATACATCTGAAGAAGCCATAAAGTGACAAAGACATCCCCAAATGTATCTCAGTGACTATATTCTCCAGAGTTAATTATAGCCAGGGATAGGGGTGGTTATGGTTCAAATTACCTTCAAGTAATTGGACTCCTCCAGTTTACAATCTTGATCAGATTCAGCAATCATCACTACAGACCAATGGATATATGTGTAGATAAAATATAGCCCATGCTAGAAACATGCAAATAGATTAAGATGCTCGGTGAATTTAATTGCTCCCATCAAGAAAGGGGATAATCATATATTTAGTTGCCAAGGAGATCGTGAGATTTTCGAGCACTCAACAGACCCATTCAATTGTTTGGTAATGAGAATTGTTTTTTTTTATTTAGATTACGTAGTCCAGAAAGAACTTTAGCATTGAGGCCTACCATTTTACCAATGCCCTAAGTTGTAGGATTATGATATTATTATAAAACATTATTTACAATAATATATATACATTTTAAATCTAACATTCAATACATATTTTCTTTTCCTATTTTTTTTTTTTAAAAACAAGTTTATAAAAAAAGAAGAAAATATTTGTCATATTTTGAGATTTTTGCTGCTAGGAAAAATATTTGAGATGTAAAATTTATAAAATTGTTAAATATATATAATCTTGTTTACTTCCTTTCCAGTTAATATTTAAAAAGATTGTTTATTGTATAATGATAATAATATGAAAAAAATATAATACATTATACTTTAGAAATTCATTTTTTGTTTTTTGTTTACTTTTCTCTTCAGTTCGGAGTTTTATTTTTTCTGAAAACAAATGAGTGTATTCATTGTGGAGTGTCACATTTACATCATAAAAAAAATTGAGAACGTACGGAAATATTTTTAAACATCCAAAAATAAAACTATAAATAACATTAAAAAAAAAAAAAGTTTTAAGAAAAAACAATATTTTCAAATAAAGATCTAACAAAATCTTTAATACTAAATTCTTTAATTTCATTTTTGCCAACCTATAAAATTGTAATTTTAAAGAAAGTATTGTTATCTTGGAGTAAAAACCTAATCTAATGTTTTACTATTAAAGTTCAATGAATTCTATTACACATCCTGCTTGGCATCGTATGACATACTAATGCTGAAACGAGCTGTTCGGTTAAGTTGTTTAAAGTGTTATAAAAGTTGCTTGCAAATTAGCTAAATTATAGTCTTCACTAATTGTGCATATACCAGCTATACTCGGGGTCGGCATCAGACTAATTTGTACCATATAAAAGCTACTAGTACCAACCCCCATACATACATACACACACAGTTATAAAAGTCAACATAGAGAACAAAAAAAAAAGACCGAAATTGTATAAAACTATGTACCCCTCAATGAACTACGCATCCTAGGCAGCTGCCTAGTTCGTCTAATAACAGTAGAGAGACTATGGCCATTCTCATAGCTTATATTTTTTGCCTAATAACAGTAGAGAGTCATTCTCATAGCTTATATTTAAATCCAGGCTGATTAAATTTTTATAAATTCAAACATGTTTTAAGTGCATGATTAGCCAAACAATTATTGGTAAATACATAAACCTCAAATTATGTTAATCTAATGTACAAGTGTCAATGTTCCTGTGTTCAGGTATTTGACATCATCCATTTTAGATAAATACCTTAAAGATACTAATCATTTACTTACTTTTTCCATATTTCTTTATTCATATGTTTCAAGAATGTGCTGCAGAATGGAAATTTTTAATATATATATAAATGGATAGATAAATGATAATATTCTTATTGTCTGGGAATTTATAATTCTTTGAGTAATGTTTTTTTTTTTTTTTTGTAAGGCCATTGGAGAGCCTTTGCCTTGCCTTGAGTTATAACTGTAAAAAATGAATTGATAGCTGTAAACATAAATAACAATTATTGTTAAAGTAATAAAATAGACAAGTATTTTTTGGAAGTGCTTGTTAAAAGTGCAATGTTAATAGAATCATATATAATGCTATGTGTATTTTTAAATGTTATAGATTTAAACATTAGAAATAAGTGCTATAGAAAATCCAGACTAATGGTAATTGAAGGGATTATAAAGAAAAAAATTTTGAGAGAAAATTTTTAAAGATATTTAAAAAAACATTTCTTAACAATGTAAGTTTATATCTTATTTCAGCTATATCTTAAATAATCTAACCATTCTGAAAGTAAATTTATTATTTTGTGAGACATATAAAATTAAATAATTGTTTGAGCATTTATGTTGATTATGAACTAGCATTAATTTTCACATTATGTTGTATATTACTTATGGCTATTGCTTATTCTACTTATTTTTATTAAAAAAATTAATGTACATATATTCACTATACATTAGCAGTACAATAAATATATATAAAAAGCAAAAATAAATGTAGTACTATCATTGTTGCACTAAATTAATAGCAAACCATAAAAGAATAAATTAATACACCCATCTAAAATTTATTCATAGACATTAAAATTGGAATTTTATTTAATTTTCATATTATAAAATATTATTACCATTATTATTATTTTGATTATTTACAAACTATTTGAAAATAAAAACCTCTTAGTTTATGTTGTTTAAAAATTAATAAAGGTTTAAAATTTGATCTCAGATCATAGGTTGCTAAGTCAGTTCAAGATGATTTTTTAACATCTATAACAACTTCGAATTTCAATAGGATCACATAATTACTGAAAGTCCACCAGGATATAATTATATTTTGACCTAATGTTTTTGCTATGATCTTGCATGATAATGACTACATAATTGCAATACAATATGGTTTTCATTGTTAGAAGACAAAGTTGTCATGTTATTTCATGCATTGAACACAGTTTATTTTTATCACATCTATTTTTAAACAAATGATTACAGATACTGATAAGCTAGCCTATACTTGTCTATTAGTCCTTCTGTCAATGTGTACATTCATCCATCTCTCTATAACTATCTCTATATGCTTGACCACTCACTCATTTACCTAGCCATTTTTCTTCCTAACCATCTCATCTATTTATCTACTAACCCAGCTTTATTTATCTATCTAGTTATCCATCAATCTATTTATTTAACTACCTATTTACTTGTATTTATATATTGTAATATTGTAGACACTAGCCATGTCAATATTACAAGCTTCTTAAGTTTAAATTTAGATTTATTTAATAGATTTAGATTTATTTAATAGGGAAATAACATTTAATTTTCTATATGTTTTATTTTAATAATAACAGATAGTCTATTTAATTTAATGTTTTTTTCTTACAACTGAAGATTCTAGACAATTTTCTTTAAATAATTCTCAAACATTATTTTTTTATAATGATAGGTGATACAAATTATAAATAGGTGTAAAAGGGAAAGAAAATTGATCTCTTCAATAATTTAAAACTATTTACCAGTTTTGATTTTGAAAAGTTTATTGAAACTTTTGAAAGAAAATAAGAGAGATGAAGTTTTACATTTAATAGTATTTTTAAAAATAAAAAGAGAAAAATATGATTATAACATTTTATTAAAATATTATTTTAATTAGAGTTTTCTTTATTTTCTCTTTATATCTCTCCAAAAGAAATGATAAAGTTTATAAAATCAGTCTGATTAATCTGATTATTTTGTTTTCTTTTGGTAAGAAAATTTGTTAATTAAAAAAGGAATGTAAAAAAAATTATGATTCTAATTTAGGTTTGTGACTTGTGTTTCAATGTCAATGTTGAAGGAGGGAAATAACTGAACCATTGCATTTATAAAAATTGACCTAATTGGTTATTACTAATTGTGTCATGTTGGAGATTTGAGGCAGGATTGTTCCAAAATTAAGAGGGAACTAAATAAGTGAGAAGACCTATGTCTGTTAATAAGAAGGGAATCTTGAACCAGCTGTTGAAGAACATAGTAGGAGAAAATTCTTGATTCAGCTGCTGAAAAAGACAGTAGGAGAAAAGAAGTTCCTCTTCCAGATGCTAATAAAGTAAGAAGCAAAAGTTTTATTTAGGCTGTTGAAGTTTTAATCAAGCTGTTAGCATACTATGAGTTTAATTATAAAAACAGTTTCTACAATGAAAACCATGTTCTAAATTCAGATAAAAGCTAATGTCATCTTCCTCTATGCAATCTGCTTCACTGAAATAAAATGTAAAGAAAAAGAAAAATGCCTCAAAGGTAATCTGCAATCTTGTCTTCAACAAAAAGCATGATTTTATATGTGTTATTCTCATCTGGAAAATTTTATCAGAAGCAAAATGGATACATTTTTTTGCTGTTTGTTAATGTGGAAATGCATATAAAAATATGGCAAATTACTCATGTAAATTACAAAGAGGCCTTTAAGAAGAAAACTTACCTAGAAAAAACTGAAAGTTATAACTAAAAAAAAGGACTCCAAATAAGAATAAATGCATGGTTAACAAAGGATTTTTTAAAAGTAATAATTTTATAAAAGCAAGAATTAATAATTTTTAATAATTTCAGTAATTTAATATTTTCTTGTAAAACATGTTTATTTTAATCCATTTAATTTTTCTCTTCAAAATTATGAAAGTTTTTTGGAAAATTTAATTTTGTGAAATTTAAAATTTTATTTTGAAACATGTTTTTATTTTCATTCATTTATTTTCCCCTCCAAAATTCAACAAAGGATTAGTTAACTAAATTAAAGATTGTTATCACTCATGTTAAAAATGGTTTTTCCAACTTTTAGTTCATTTAAAGAAATAACTTAATTAAAGTTAATTATTTACATAAATAGAAATCAACTGATTAGTATAATTTCTATGAAACTATATATTTTTTGATAAAATGGAATACTTAAAATTTCATACTATTGAGCCATTTTATTATTTATTGACAATCAGTTATTAAATAATTGTTTTAAAAATAATTTTTTTAGTCATAATGGCTTATTCGTCCAGCTATCTGTTACATGAATTGGCAGTGTGTGGAACTTTATTTCAATACAGTTTAGAGTTTAGGGACATTAAAATTATGCCAGTAAAACTAATTATAGCAGATTAAACCTATAAATGATTTAAAATTTATAATAAGCTGTCATATTTATTTATTGCTAACAGTAATAGTTTATAGAGTTCTTGCTTCATGAGCTAGATTAAAGCAGAGTAGTTACTTATAGAGATTAGTATTTTGAACATCTAGATGAAAATTCTAAATGGCACAAAGATATATCCTTAAAGTCCATGAACTACATTTTTATTATTAGAAATTAAGTTTTAGTAGGCCAGTGTATTAATGGTAATATATGGACAGAGCATTAATGATGATCAGTATGTTTCTGTATCTCAGCATTATATTTTATTGCAATATTCTGATGGTTTAGTGCATCCAAATTATTGTTTATATAATCTGACCTGAGTTTGGCAGTGGCTAGATAAGATAACCTATATATAATATACCTATCTAGTCACAAGGCTGATTGTTGATTTTTTGATTCTTGACTGTTCTTTGGTTTTTGTAGATTTATAATGCTGATGATTAATGATTATTTTTGTTGAATGCTGTGTAGACTTATAATTAGTCGTATTCTTTGTTAATCTCTCATGTTCATTCCTTTTGTTTATATTTAATTTGATTACTTATTTTATGGATGGATGGGTTTCTCATTATCCCATCTTACCCTAATCTGAACCATTATGATATATATGTATGTATTGAGTTTTTTATATGCCCTATGTGTAATTTCATTTCATAGTTTCTGTACTTACTCAAAGATTTAAAAACAATCTTGCTACATATTCAAATAATATTTTGCCAATGATAAAATCTGTCTCATCAAAATGATCTGCTTTATCAAGTATTATAATATTTGTGAAACAACTATCTGTACAGCTGTAAATCATAAAATTTTGCTGAGAATAAATTAAAATTATTGATATAAATACATCAAAAAATAAATTTCTCATATAAGAAACATTATAATATTATGCAGTTGATGGAATTTTTATGAGAAATGAAAGAGAAAGTATGAGCATATTTACTGTAAAATATATTTATTGGAACATGCCTTTAAGGTTTAGAATCTTCCACTCTACCATTATTATATAATTACAAAAAGTTGCATTATAAATTTGCAAATAATAAAAAATTATGTTTAATACAAATAACTGAAAAATATCTGTTACATGAGTTTAAACATTTTTGTCAAATTCCAAGATACAATTTAAGTCAGAATTTCATTAATAGAACAGAATGGCTTAATTTATTATTAGAATATGTGGTTCAAAAAAATATTTTAATATGTTATCAAATAATTAATAAGTTCCTCTGGAATGAATAATCCTTGGGGGCATAATTTGTTTATAATCTTGAATGTGTATTATTTTCCGTAATACCTACTTCAGCTATGAGCATAGAAATTCAATAAGATAGCAATGTATTTGGCTTGGATTTCTAGCTATTTAGATGAATAATAAAAGACAAACTGTTCTTATGCTTTTCTTGATCAATCATATGTTCATTGGTACATGCATATTTTTTTATTTTAAAAACATCTGGTATTTTTCATTTTAATCATTACTTTCTCATCTTTATATTATTTTTCAATAGGCTCACTGATTTCATTGATATATATCCATGCCACATTTTTTCCACAAATGCAGCAGTTTTTATTTTTCAGTATTTTCCAATTTGGGTTTTGTAGAAGTTAGTAGTCCTCATAGTGTACTATAACTTTCAAAAGCTGTTCTGATATTAGACTGATGCAGATTTTCTTTAGTTTATCTCTCTATCCCTGATATGTATGAATACACTAATGTATGGTGGATCTTTTTTTTTTGCTTTCTATTTAAGTTTTTCTTAAGAATAGTTGATAGATATCTATTTTTTATGAGAATTTGTTCTATGTAAGACTTCCTTTTTTTCCAAATCACTAGTTTCTGAACAAACTTCTTTTGTAGTTTTCTTTTTTTTTTATGAGTAATCTTGTCACAAGAACATCTAAGAATGCTAATTTTTGTTGTGTACTAATCTACTGTAAAGTTGTTGTTGATGTGTGTTTAGAATGTTTGTGATAGTGATTCACCATATGGTCATATAACAAATTTATCATTAACATAATGAAATCAGATTTTAGATAGAGACAGTATTCAAGTTCTTCTATGCAAATATTACTAATCAGGAGTGGCAGTAGTGAACTTATAAATCATTCTTTGATTTTATTAGAAGAATACTGTGTTGTATTGAAAATATATTATTGTTAATCAGAGTGTTGAGAATTCCATTATACTATTTTGTTTGTAAGCTATTGTTATTTAATCTTTTGCTTATAATAAGTAGTGTTTCATACAAAGTATATTTGTGATTAAGTATTCCATATTAAAGCTTGACAATGTGTCACCTTCTTCAATTTTTATGTTCTTGGTTAATTCCACAAAGTGCTTAGAATTCCTGATAATGATCTGCATTTTTTAATGCCAAAAGAGTAAGAACTTTATGAGAAATCTAAGTTTTGACATAGAGAATTTTTAAAACTAAGAATGTATCTTAATAGGACATAGTTCTTTATGGATTTTTAGGTAAATCATAAAGGGATGGAATTTTGCTGAAATATGAAGTTAATTTACTTATTTCTGAACCAGTGACATACCTACAATGCTTTCTAAATAATGCTTGAAACTTTGTTTCTGTAGATAGTATTAGATTTTTTGCCATCTTATTGCTTTGGCCTGATGTGAAGACTCTTATTTTATTATCATAATCAGTAGTATCCATTACAACTGTAACATTGCCCTTGATAGCAAGAAGAATGAATGTAGATTTGTCTAGTTTGAGAAATTGCCTCTCACAAAAGTAATATTTGATTTAAGTTATTGATGTTTTTTTAAGTGTTCTTTTTATTTACTCTGCTACTTTTTCTGGAAGCAATTTTTCAGTGACTTCCTCAGTTGCGCCATTATATTTAATAATGAAATATTAGATGAGGTGATGATAAAGTTTAATTCAGAAGTTTTAGCATTTGTTAGATGTTTAGAATGAAGAATTTTAACTGATAAGCTTCTAGATTGCTTAGCACAGTATAAGCTTTTCTTTTGATGTTCTTTTATTTTTTCCATGTAATTTAGAAAATGTTATTTTACTGATTGAAACATTTTTGTGAAGTCTTCATCAGTAAGTTTATTCTTTAGAAAACTTCTGCATTAATAATGTTATGCAGGATTTGAGCAACAAAGCCTCATTTTCTGCAGGATTTTTTTTAGCTCTCATGGAGAAATTGGAGATTTTACTTGCACAATTTTAGGGACAACCCCTTCAAATTTACATTTACTCAGGGAAATTGATTTTTTTATTGCATCCATATTGAAAAATAATTTCTCATAATGTCAAAAGTTGTTACAGTATTGGTTCCTTACTGAATACTTAATAAATTGTCTTTTCTCTTCACCAATAAAAATTGTAATTATAAATGGGGGATTTTTTTCGCATACGTTAGTGAAGCTATAATTATAATTTAAGATTAAGTATCCTTTCGGGATACTTAATAAAATGCCACCATCAAATATTCAGACAAACATATATAAATTGACTAGTATATATATAAAAACTAACCACATAAAAAGAAAATCAAATAAATTAAAACATTTGTTTAATATAGTATTAAACAAAAATAAATTATAATCACATAAATATATTTAACACCCTTTCATCATACTAAAATTAATATAAGTGTGATCAATCATTAAACAAAAGCTTTATAAATATATTAAATAATCTCAATATTACCATATATTCTTTTAAATTCATATAAATAAAGAATACAATAAACAACAAATGACCCCCCAAAAGTATTTCATGCTGAACCAGCACTCATCAGTTGTCCAAGTCACTATCTCTTATATATATCTTTATTATATGAATTTATCTATATTAAATAATTACATTTTGAATTACAAGTGTCAAATTAACTCAATCCACATCTTTGTTCACCATCCACTTTAGATAAATATAATAATGACTATTATTAATCATTTACTAAACTAGAAATTATCTCTAGCACAGACATAAACTTTAAAACTCAATTAAAGATTAATATATCTGATTTTTTAAAATTAAACACAAATACATGATGAGTTCAGTACAAAATGCATTTTGGGGTCATTTGTCTTTTATTATATCTCTATTTATATGAATTTAAAAGAATATGTGGTAATATTGAGATTATTTAATATATTTATAAAAATATTACATATGGGAAAAAGAAATGTGAATAAGTCCATGGATTTAATTTTAAAAAATCAGATATATTAATCTTTAATTGAGTTTTAAAGTTTATATCTGTGCTAGAGATAATTTCTAGTTTACTAAATGAATAATAATAATCATTACTATGTTTATCTAAAGTGTATAGTGTCAAAGATGTGGATTGAGTTAATTTGACACCTGTAATTCAAAATGTAATTAACCTGAACAATATTGCAATCTAAAAACAAATGTTTTCTCTGCCATCATATACTCATTAATTACTCAAATTTACTCTGGAATGAGAAAAACTTCTGTTAACATATTGATTGCCAAGAAATTTTGAATTTTTCTCATATATCAATCTGAGTTAAATATTTTATTTTTATCATTTAATCTCAAAATAAAAATTTCTTATTGCTAAACAAAAAAAAAAATGATGAAAAATATATTCATCATTTGATATGTGGATAAAAAAAAAAAATTTCTCAGGCACTACATTATGAAATTTTTTTAAATTAAAATAATTTATTAATTTTTAAATTTTGAATTATTATTATTATTTTTACCTAGTGGTATACTATTTATTATAATTTGCTTTATAAAAGTGTTAAAGATGTCTAAAATCATTTACTTCAAATAAAATAAAAATTGATAATTATTACTATTCATTTATTAAGGTAAAAATAAATATATCATTCCTAGAATGGATAAAATATTAACTTTAAATCTAAACATTAATATATCTGTTTTCTAACTAAATTTAAACAAATGGATTAATTTATCTTTCTTTTTTCATAAGTGATATCTCTTTTTAAATATACTTAAAATTTACATTCTACCATACATGTTAGAACATATAAATAAGGTCATATGAAAAAGACAAATAACCTCAAAATGTATTCCATGTTAAACTAGCACTCTTTAGTTGGCACAATACAATTTCTTACACATGCCTTCCTCATTTGTTTAGTATTACAACTTGATTTACAAACATGAAACTGAAAAGAAAGATGTAATTGAATTATTCATGTGTTTATGTTTAATTAAAATAGATATATTAATCTTTAACTGAAGTTTAAAGTTTATATCTGAGTTAGAAATAGTGTAATAACCTCTACCTTAATAAATAATTAGTAATAATTTATCTGAAATAGATAGTATCAAAATTATGAGTAAAAAAAAAAGATACATGTAAATAAAATTATAATAATTTGATATTGATAAATATTAAACAATTAAGGAAGCCATATGTAAGAGATTGTGACCTGGAGTACTGAAAGAAATAAAAAAGAAAAATGATAGGCTTACATTGAATAAAAAGATGACAAAGGAACAAAAGTTGCAGATCCAGAAGGAATATATTAAATATGAATATAATGATAGGGTTATAAGAAATATATTGAGGAATAGGAGTGGATATAAAAAAATTAATAATAAAAATAAAAGAAAAAATAAGAAATGGATTTCTATTCCATATTCAAAGGAGGTATATAAAATTCTGAGTAATAGGGAAGAAAAAATGGATGAGAATATAGGCATAGAATGGAAAAATAGTCAATCATTAAAAAGGTTAGTGAGCAATGTAAAAATGAGAAATGATAGGAGTGATCAGATAGGAATAGCTTATAAAATTATGTGTAAGGGATGTATGCTGGTATATATAGATCAGTTGGCAAAGTAATATAGAAAGGGAGAAGGAACATGACAGAGCAAGTAAATAAGGAGAAATTAAATCAGGACTATTTTGCCATTTTTTAGAAATAGGGCATGTTATAAAATGTGAAGAAAGTATTGAAGTGATAAAATATTGTAGAAATTATAAAGAAAAGAAAGTGTATGAGACAATGTATATACAAGAAAATAAAGAGAAATGTATGAATTTAGTACAAGACTCAATAAAGTTGGGAGGAAAATGGACATTAAATAAAAATTGAAAAGTATAAAAACATTTTTTAGCGCTGAGGTTGGTCAATAGAGGGTGTGCTAAGATATGTAAATCATGTGACATTTTGAATTGATGTAACATCTTGACAAGGTTCAATTTTGAAAAGTTGATTAGATGAAAATAAATATATGATAAAAATATATCATTGTCTTTTAAGGTGTAATTATGGTTACATATTTAATTCAGTGATAAAGTATATAAGAAAGGCAATATAATGGTTTTAAAGGAATAATCATCAAGTTATATATATATTAAAATAAAATAAGCATATAACAATAAAAGATATTAGTAAAATTACAAAATTTCTGTTAAATTTTTCCACAACCATGAAGATGTTCAGCCTGTGGCTTAAGGGCCACATGCACTCTAGGATAGCTATGAATGCAGTCCAATGCAAAATTACAAACTTATTTAAATCATTATAAGATTTTTGTTGTGATTACATGTCACAATGTGATTGAAATAAACATATGTGTACACTTAAATACAATGTCAAATATACAACTAGTTTTATATTTCCCTTCTTTACTTTTATAATATATATATATAAACATCAATGATGTTTTATTATTTAGATATGGACATTTTCTTTAATAGTGATCATAAACTTAGAATATGCTTAATGATTTTGGATCACTGCATAATTAAGATTATTATTTTAAGGACTTTTTGCCTTATCTGTGGTGGAAGTCACAAAAATTATGCATAGGCTTTTTTGTGTTCATCACCATTCAATAATATTTGTACATCTGATGGGTGGCTCAAGACATCTCTTCTTTTTCAATGTGACCAGAGATTCAAAAAGATGGATACCCCTTCTTGACTATCACAATTCACTATAAATAGCAATCATCCTTGATATCAAAGAAGTGCTCATAAGATTGATGGCTTCAGAAATTAACAAATGTTAATGATGATTAATATTTATAGCAAATTGTGGATAATTACATGTATGTATTTATAGAAGGTTTTGTTCAATAGTTTTATACAATAGTTTTCATTTGAGGAAGTTTATCTGTTTATTATGCTATGAAGTAAATTTTATAGAAATTTTATAAATTTTATTACTATCTTTAATTATATAACAATTTTTACTTCTTTTATTATGTAATTCTATAATAAGTTTTTATTGGTTTCCAAAGAAAAGATTAATTTAGTTAAACTTTAAGTAATAAATAGCTAAGCAATGCTTTCAGCCTAGAAGGTCATATTCATAGCATTTAAACTCAGTGGCTGACACTATTATTGAGGGAAAAATCACTTATTATTTAAAGTTTAAATAAATTATTCTTTTCTTTGATTTGAAAGCAAATAAATACTTAGCATAGAATTAGTATTTTCATTTTTATGTATTTGTTCTATTTTGTAACAGCATAGGATTAGTAAATATTATATATATAATGAAAAACCTTCAGCAATTAAACAGTAAAAAAAAGAGACAATTATAAAAACTTTGATATTAATGCTACCAGTGGCCAAAGAAGAAAAAGATGAATTAAAAAGAACTTCATTATTTAGATTTCATAATCATATATATATATTGATAATAAAAATATTTAACCAAGCATTACTAAAGTGTGCAAAAAACAAAAAAGACAAGCCAATTATTTATAGCGGTATAATTTTACAAAATTTACAAATCAATAAATTTATATGTAATGTATAAAGGATTCAAACTCCAACCCCCACTTCTATATTAATGCAGGGTAAAAAAAATATGACATTTTTCAAAAATTATAATCAATCCAAATTCATAATTTTAGGTTTAACATGTGCTAAAAATTAGAATAACAGTTGTTTTTAAAAAGGTGAAAATCAAATTAGGTTTGATATTGGGCTTTTTTAAAAAAAATATCGTTATCGTTTTAAACTTGGATTATACTAATCTATGATCTATATAACAATATACATCTATAAATGCGTATACAATATTAACTTCTTTTATATTTTGATTTCTAATTACGACTTACATCATTTTTTTTGTATAAATTAAGCATTGTTGATAATCAATCCATATGTGTAAAAATTTCAATAATATCAGACCATTTGAATTAATAAAGCCAATGATAAAGTTTACAATGCCTATCACACATAAAATAAAGTCTCAAAAAATGTATTTTAATGCTGTTGATACAATAAGAATAAAAGTTAATTTCCCTTGAAAATTTTGAATCTACAACTCTAGAGCACAAACAAATAAATACAAGTACTACTGCATAAAATATTTTAAAATATCATTGATTTTCATTGATACCTCTAGGAATTCCAGCAACAGAAGATAATGTTAGACTTAACATCACATCAAAAACTATGCAGCCTTCTTTTCTCTAATAATCTGTATTTTCAAAAAAAAAAAAAAGTCTTTGTCCATCTATTTAATCAATTAAACTTCTGAAATATGACTTTCATTAAGAGCAATAAATCTCTCTAGTTATAGTCAATATAAAAACAAGCCAATTTCATCTATAATTGTCTTGAGTCATGTTTATAGAATTATGTATATATATTAAAATAGAATGGATTTTATTACCTACATACTGAGATTTACAAAAAAAAAATTCTTGTAAAAAAAAAAAAATAGTTATTGAAACTTTAACAGTGAGCTAAATTTTTTTAATAGAATTAAACTCATGCTACAGACATTAATTATAGATCGTTAATAAAACAATTTTTTTATCAGCTTGTTTTTTTAAAAAGGCAAAAACATAGAACTCTATTATTTTATGCCTCTATTACATGATAAGTTTGTATTGGATCTATCTAAATGTACTACTAGCTGAAATTTTTCATATACAGGGACTATGGATTCAATATGGTTTTGCATAGACCTAAACTAAGTAATTGTAGAATAGTGTATTAAAAATTTCATAAAATAAAAGCTTCACTTAGAACCTCATGAAATAAATTAATGCAAAAAATCACACACACAAGCATAAAAAATCCAGTTAATATTTTTATTATTATATTGTATATTTATAACAGATAATTTGACTCAATTCTTTATAAACTTAAAAAAGAAGAAAAATTCTATCTTTTTTTGTCTCAGCCTTTTTGCAATGGCTATATTGAATATAAATAATAACAATAATCATTCCATATATATTTAACAGTCTTCTTTAGAGTTGTAAATATATAAACTTATAAAAGTTTACTTAAAATTATCTATTAATGCAAATATATATATGTTTTAAAATTTTGATAGGTTAAATGTAAGATTTAATATAAATTAATTTTAGATATAATTTTAAAAATTAATATAAATAAAATGTGTATTAGTTTATGGTTGAAAAAGATTTAAAAATAAATAATTGATATAATGTATTTTAATTTTTTTATAGAAAATTTAATTATTGTAGTAGTATGTATATATATGATGTAGTTCTGAATAAACAAAACTGTCAGCTTAAATTTAGAAATAAATAAGTTGCACTAAGTATATATAGTATGATGATTATTAATAATAATAACTTAAATACGGAATATATATGGTATGATTATTATTAATAATAATAACTTAAATACGGAGTTATCATTGGTAAATAAAATATAGAAATCATTTGTCATTTGAAAATATAATTTAGTGCCTGAGATCAAAATTAAATCTTATATAAAAAGTATTTAGAGATAATAATCAATGTGTAAAAAATATGACGATTCAAAGAGAAAGCATATAAATTAACAAAATTGAAATATACTTGGGATTGTTAATGACACTTATACCTAAACAAATTTTTATTTTAGACAAAATGAAACAAAACTATATTTCCGTTTTTATTTCTAAAATAAAAAATTCTGCAATCTAATATAAACATGGGAAATATTATTACCCTTAATTATTACATCTTTGTATGTATTTAACATTGTCTTATTTATACAATTTTGTTTCCTCTTTTTTCTTAATAAAAACAAAACAAACATTTATATATTAACCTTTTTCAAATTAAAAAAAAAAATCAAGCATAAATTCCCTCTAGCTGGTCAATCAGTTTATATGATTGAACATTGTCTTTTACTTTTATACGTTTCATATAAGGATGAGCAAAAAGCATTTTTTGAATTAAATTCATCCATTATTAAAAAATTATGTTATTGTTTTGACTGTTGTGTGACAATAATTCAAAGGTAATGGCAATAATGCATATACATATATTGTAATGGACAGTAGGAACATCAATATCCAACACCAGAATTGATTAGGAATTTGAGTAAGATTAAAGGAAGAGTAGGGGTAGTTGGATTATTACCAAGATTTGACAAGAGGTATTTATTATATAGAGCATGTTTTATAAATGAGAGATTAAAAAAATTGTGTGAGAGAAATGATGTTATGTTTGTGGATAAGTGGGATTGGTTTATTGAAAAGAGAGAGTTATATAGTAAAGACGGATTGCACTTAGAAAAAGAAGGAAGTGAAGTTTTAGGGAATCTGATTTAGAAAAAATATAATATGGGAAACTTATAAAGGAGGTGGAGTTTTAAATTGCAGTATTATCAAAAAGAAGAAGAATGGACATGTAAGAAATAAGCAAAGGGTAGTTGATTTAGATATAAGTGTAGATGTGGAGAGGAAATGGATCTGTAAAATTAATGGTGAGCAAGTTATTTATAAACATAATGGAGAAGAACGAATTAAAAGAATTTATAAAAGAGTAGTTATGAAAGAAGAAATTGTTAAAATTGGTTATTTGAATTTACAAGGTGGTAAGAGACCAGAAAAGTGACTGGAATTAAACAAAACAATTGAAAATGAAGAGCTTGAGGTATTAGCAGTAGTAAAAACATATCTAAGAGAAGAACCTATTCTGGAAGATTTGGCATGGCATGGTAGAAATAGAAAAAAAAAAGGAAAAAAAGGTTATGGTATAGGTGTTATATCAAAAAAATATCTAAATACTGTTAATGTCAAGAACATTTGTGGTTTAAAATAAAGTTGGGAAGACAAGAATGAATGATGGCTATACTTTATATAGCCACTAGTGATAGTCAAATTATAATGGAGTGGAACAGTAGCATATATGAATGCCTAGTTAAGAATATATAGAATTTTAAAGAAAAGGGAAGAGAATAATGCTTATAGGGATATGAATGGATATATTGAAGAAATTGATGATGTAGATAATAAGAATAGACAGCTTTTGAAGAAATTTTGTCAGAGTGAATTTGAGCATTGGAAACTTATCAAATATTTATGAGGGACAATACACATGGTCTAGAAATATATTCCACACAATAGATTATGTATTGGTAAAAGAAGAGGGAGTGAATAAAGTGCAAAAAATTAAAATGTTTGATAATAAAGAGAAAGTATGTAATAATGATCATAACTTCATTGTAATAGAAATGGTTAGTAATGTGATGGAGAATAGAACTAAAAGTAGAAACAATAGTGAAAAATGTGGATGGAGAGTGAATGATAAGAATAAAGTTGGAAGAGTATAAAATACAAGTTGAAGAAACCATGGAAGAGTTGATTGTGGGTGAGTATAAGGACTGGTGTGATGAAATAGGAAAAGTGGCAAATAGGGTTTTATGTGAGAATATTCAGAAGAATAAAAGTAATAAAAAATGAGAGTTGGTAAAAGTGTAAAAGAGAGAAAAAAAGCATGCAGTGAATATAAGTATGCTATTAAGAATAAAAAAAAGTGAAAAAGATATTAATGCTAAATGGGAAAAGTACTTAGAAAAGAAGAAGTTGTCTAAAATAGATAATTATAGAAAGAGATGGAAGTAAAAAATTTTGGAATTACATTAGAAGGAGAAATGTAGGGGAGAGATAGTATTACTAGAAGATGAGGAAATAGGGTGTAGCTCTAGAGAATAATAAGAGAGAATCTTAAATAGGTATGTAATGGATATAGAAAAAATATTAGATGTGAAGAACAGAGTGATAGAAAACATGAAAACATTTAGTAATGGAAATATTAGGTTTACAAAGAATGAACTGAATGAGGCAGGGAAGAAATTGAAAAGTGGAAAGGCAAGAGGTTTAGATGGATGGACAGCAGAGATTGTAATGAATTTAGGGAATAGGGCAAAAGTAAAACTATTATCATGTTTTAATAAGATAGTACAGAAGAGAGTTTTTCCAGGTAGTTGGAATAATACAAGAGTAAGATTATTATTTAAAGGAAAAGTTTGTAGTTACACAACTTATGGATATGAGTAGGAATTCAGGTAGACTGTTATATATAAGTTGTATAGATACAGAGAAGGCATTTGATAGAGCAAATAGAAATAGATTATGTGTAAGTTTAGCAAATATGGGAATGAATGATGCTGTAATGGATATTATTAAAAATTATATGAAAATAATTACTATACATATCAATTAGGGGATATAAAATCAGTTAAAGTTAAAAATGGGGTAGGACTAAGGCAAGGATGCCATATGTCACCTATTTTGTTTTTGTTGTATTTGAGTGAAATGGAGAGAGCAATAGAAAGACTAGGAAAAGGGATAGAGATACTGTTAACAGGTGGGAAGAGAGTATATACTTTGTCAGGTCTTTTTTTTTGGCTGATGTCTTTCTTTAAGCAGAAAGAAGAGAAGATATGGAAGTTATGCTGAGGACATGCACAAGGGTGGGTAAAGAGTGGGGATTAAATTTAGTGAAGAAAATTCAAATATAATGATGGTTAATACTGGGGAAAAGAAGATGTAGAATTTTTATTGGGGGATATAAAGTTAAGTGTGGTGATTAGATATAGTTATATGGAAATCATCTTAAGTAATCAGAAAAATTGCTTGGATGAATGGGAGAAAAAAATTGATAAATGAAGCAAAGAAAAGAAAGGCATTGATAAAGAAATTAACAGCATTTCATATAATAAATATGATGTAGCTAGAATTGTGTGGGAGTTGCAGTAGCAGAGTTAACATATGGCAATGATGCATTATGTGTTAGTAAAGGGGTATTAGACCTAGAAAAAGTACAAAGGGAAGTAGGAAGATATGGATTAGGTGCAGATGTGTGGACAGCAAAGGAAGTAATTTAAAAAGAAATTTGATGGTCAAGTTTTTATATGAGAGATGCAAAAAGCAAAATGAAAATATTCAGTTGATTGCGGTTTATGGATAATAAAAGAGTAGCCAAAATAGTATTTAATTGAATTATGAGTAAAGGACAGGCAATAAGATGGATGAAAAAGATAATGCAATATGCAAAAGATTTGGATAAAGAATTTATATCAATATACTTGTACAAAAGGTGGAATGATTGTGTTAGGGGAATTGTTGAGTGTTATAGTAGTAAGGAATGGGATAAAAGAATAGATGCATTAATAAAGAATAGGGAGTTGAAGAGATGGAGAACCAGTATGGAGAATAAGTAAAATGAATACTGGGTATGAGTTATTTTATGATAATAGAAAGGAAAGTAGTTTATTGTTTAAGGCTTGAATGGGATCTTTAGAACCAAGGGAATATACATGTAAATGGAAAAATATGGGTGATTTAGTCTGCAAATTGTGTAAGGAATGTATAGAAAATATCAGGCATCTGTTTATTCAAGGTAAATGCTTGAAAGCAGAAAGGGTACAAATAATGAAGTTATGGGAGAATAAATATGAACAAAGTGATTATACAGAAAGTGGGTTAATGGTTTTTATGCCAGGTTTGGAAATTGGAAAAAGATAAGGGAGATTTAGATATGAAGGCCATGGAGTTGACAAAGATTATATTATGGAAATGGGATGCAGCAGATTATGGGAAAATGTAGAATGGGGAATGGAAAGGGAAGGTAAAGTGGCTAACAGTTTTTTCTTGGCATAATGGCTGAGAGATTCCTGGCTCAGTATAAGGATAATCACAGTGCATCACATCACATCACAAGTTAGAAGAGTATAAAATAAAAGTTGAAGAAACTGTGGAAGTGTTGGTTGGGGGTGAGTATAAGGACTGGGGTGGTGAAATAGAGAAAGCAGAAAATAGGATTTTAGGTTAGAATATTCAAAAAAATAAAAGTAATAGGATAGTGAGAGTTAGTAAAAGTGTAAAAGAGAGGGGAAAAGCATGCAGGGAATATACATGTGGTATTAAGAACAAAGAAAGTGAAAAGATGTTAAATGCTAAATGGGAAAAATACTTAGAAAATAGAAGTTGGCTAAAGTAGATAATTATATAGGAAGAATAAAATTGAATAGTAAATTGTTGGAGGATATTAATAAAAATAAAAAAAATGGGGTAAAAAAATTTGGAATAGTATTACTAGATGATGAGGAAGTAGAGAATAGCTTTAGAGAAGAATTAGAGATTATATTAAATAAATATATAATGGGTATAGAAAAGATGTTAGATGTGAGAGCCAGAGTGATAGCAAGCATGAAAGCACATAGTAATGGAAATATTAATTTACAGAAAATAAACTGAATGAGACAGGAAAGAAATTGAAAAGTGGAAAGGCAAGAGGTTTAGATGGATGGGCAGCAGAGATGGTAATGATTTAGGGCATGAGGCAAAAGTAAAATTGTTATCATGTTTCAATAAGATGACACAGAAGATTTTCTATATTGTTGGAGTAATACAAGAATAAGGCTACTATTTAAAGGAAAGGATGAGGATCATAGAAAGTTAAACAATTATAAACAGATAGCAGTTACACCAGTTTTATAAAAGTTTTTTGATATATGGTGGTCGGAAGGGTTGTAAAATGGATGTAAGAGAATAATATAGTGGGAAAAATGCAAGGAGGTTTTTATTGGATAGGCATTGTAGTTACACAACTTATGGATATGAGTAGGTATACAGGTAGACAGCATATATGGCTTTTATAGATGATAGATATAGAAAATGTGTATGATAGAGTAAATAGGAATAGATTATGGGTAAGTTTAGTAAATTTGGGAATGGATGGAGCTTTAGTGGATAGTATCAAAAAATTATATAAAAATAATTACCATACATATCAATTAGGGAATATAGAATCAGTTAAAGTTAAAAATGGGTTGGAACTAAGGCAAGGATGCTCTATGTCACCTATTTTGTTTTTGTTGTATTTGAGAGACATGGAAAGAAAAATAAAAAGACTAGGAAGAGGGATAGAGATACTATTAATAGCTGGCAAGATGGATAGAGATACCATTAATAGCTGGCAAGGGAGTATATACATTATCGGGTCTTTTATTTGTAGATGATATCTTTTTGTGTGCAGAAAGAAGAGAAGATAAGGAAATTATGCTGAGGACATGCACAAGGGTGGGTAAAGATATGGGGATTAAGTTTAGTGAAGAAAAATCAAAAGCAATGATGATTAATACTGGGGAAAGAGAAGACAAAGAATTTTTCTTGGGGGATATAAAGTTAAATGTAGTGAGTAGATATAACTATTTGGGAATCATCTTAAGTAATCAGAGAAATTGTTCAGATGAATGGGAGAAAAAAATTGATAATGGAAGCAAAGAAAAGAAAGGGATTGATAAAGAAATTAACAGTGTTTTCATATAATAAATATGACAGCTAAAATTGTATGGAAGGGAGTGGTAGTAGCAGGGTTAACATATGTGTTAATAAAGAGGTATTAGATTACTTGGAAAAAGTACAAAGAGAAGTAGGAAAACATGCATTAGATGCAGATGTGTTGATGGCAAAGGAGGAAATTCAAGGAGAAGTGGGATGGCCAAATTTTTTATGTGAGAGATGCAAAAAGAAAAATGAAAATGTTTGGTAGATTGCAGTTTATGGATAATAAAAGAATAGCCAAAATAGTATTTAATTGGGTTATGAATAAAGGGCAGATAACATGATGGGTGAGAAAGGTAATGTGGTATGCAGAAGATTTAGATAAAAAATTTATGTCAATATATTTGTACAAAAGATAGGATGGTTGCATTATGAGAATTGTTGAGTGTTATAATGTTAAGGAATAGGATAAAAGAATAGATGCATTAATAAAGGAGAGAGTTTGAGAGATGGAGAACTAGCATGGATATTTAAAAATGGTTTAAATATATATAGAAGCAAGCAGAATATTGGGTGCAAGTTAATTTATGATAATAGCAAGGAAAGTAATTTACTGTTTAAGGTTCAAATGGGATCTTTAGCAACAGGGGATTATATATGTAAATGGAAAAATGTTGGTGATTTAGTCTGCAAGTTGTGTAAAGAAGGCATAGCAAGCAGCTGTTAATTGAATGTAAATGCCTGAAAACAGAAAGGGTACAAATAATAAAGTTGTGGGAGAATAAATATAAGCAAAGTGACTATACAGAAAGTAGGTTATTGATTTTTATGTTGGGTTTGGGGAAAGATAAGGGGGATTTAGATATAAAGGCCATGTAGTTGACAAAAATTATGTTGTGGAAATGGGATAGAGCAGGATATGGAAAACATAGGGCAAGGAATGGAAAGGGATAAAGTGGCTAACAGATTTCTCTGAACAGAGTTGCTGATAGTTTCCTGACTCCATATAAGGAGAAGTCACAGCACATCCCATCACATCACATGAATGTAAATTTATCAGTAAGGATCTTAATTATAAATGCCTTTACAGCTACATCATTAAGATTAGATAACTAAAAATGTCTCTATATCATGGATAATAAAGATTCTGTAAAAACATCAATTGATAGAGCAGAAAACAGTAAACAAATGCTAAAATCGATTTATAACAAACAAAACAAATTTTATTAACAGTTTAATGTAGTATACGGTTCAAGTACAAACTGAAATTTCCACTTTATATGTTGGCATAATTTGCATTTGATATCTGGCAGCTTTTAAATATTAATACTTACAAAACCTTAGATTACATCTCTGAAGACCATTACTAAGTAACTGTTATTTATCTGATTCTGTTTAATATGTATTCTAAGTTAAAGATGTGCACACATATATATTTCACTTTTGTATTAAAAAACCAGAAATAATAAAGCATCTGAAATCAACCTATAAATGTTCACAATGTGCAGATCATTATAAAATTAAACCTATACACTATGAATTTGATCCCATACCACTTTAAAATTCTTTCCACAATAAATAGCCACTAACCATCTGGAGTACAAAGTAAAATAAAATTCATGGAATAAAATGCTTCTGAACCCAAAGCAAAATCAAAGTCATTCTTAATGGGAATAATATATATTATGGAGAGGCAAGCAAACAGATACAAAATTCAAGTGCAACAGATGAAATACCTACAGGATTGCTATATAAAATGCATACATATATGTACCAATCTTTCTTTCAGATGCATATGTGAAGCAAACAAAATAGGGAAAACTGCATATGAATTTTAAACACAGTGAAATCGACTTACTGAATAATTTATATGATACATGCAGATTAGATCCATAATACCTTGACTTACATTAATGATTTTTGAATATATTAAGAGAGATAATTTTTTTAATTAAATTTTAACTATTTTAAATAGCTCAGTCTTTCTTATATTTTTTTAAAACTTCTTCTTTAGAAAAAAGATTGACTCAATTTTAAACTAAATCTTTATTATTAAAATCACCTCCATAATGTAAAATTCTTTGGAAGGAGAAAAATAATTAAAAAACAAAACTGATTTTTCCTTTACGTCTCTAGTATTTAAAAATGAATTATACCCATTAAATTTTAAAAAAATAGTGTCTACATCTTTAAAATAAAATATTTAAAAGTGTACCAAAATATATAAAAGTCAAACTATAAAACTAAATCAAGTGTTATAAAAAATAAATATTAAAAGTAAGTTAACATGAAAAATAAATATATAAAATTATAGAAATTATAATGTGTCCAATATCTCTAAATATTGCTGGGTTTGTAGCTAATATTTTAAAAGTTAATTAAATCAGTCATAGAATAAATAAATTGGTTACCTTATGGCTTAAAGGAGATTATTTCTCTATCAAGGTAGATCACAAGAGAACTCTTTGATAATTTGCTAGTAAAATCATTCCATTTATGGTTCAAATCTTAGTTGAAATTGGAATTTATGTTTCCAGATAGAATTTGTCTTGAAAATTTATTTACCTTCAGTGCAGAGTTGTTATGAAATTTTTGCTGTTGAAAAGTGCCTCTGTTTTAACTGCAATTAATATATATGAAGATATCACATGATCACATCTCCTATACTAGCACATAATTGTTTATGCACAAGCCTTCTGGCATCCATTGATTACTCTGTTTAGCACAGGTGACACTACTGTATGGAGAGTTTTGTTTTGTTTATATATGAAGGTAGTTGATACAGCACTGAATCAGTTTGAGCAAACAGAATTGTACAATCTTATGTTTATAAGCTCTGTTCTGGAATAAAATTATTTAGTGCCTTCTAATTACACGTGCTTATTAGTGCAGCAGTTGGTAGAGATTCTGGTACTCTATGTTTTGCAGGCAAAAGCAAAGACCAAAACTATTTTCTGAATGAGAACTTTATATCATTACAAACTTTGCAAAATATTTTTTTTCTTTAATTAAACAAGCCAGTAATTATTTTAATTACCCAAGTTTACAAAATTCTTTAGATCTGTAACCTATTGTAATACTAAAAATATATATATATTTTTAAATATGTTTGACATTTAAAATGTTTCCAAAACATGAAACAAAGCTTAAAAGAAATCAGTTTTTCAAAAATTTTAATTAATAAAAAGATAAATTATTTTATCAAACTTTTCTAAATTATTCTGATCCTTTAATTGGGTTTAATTAAACTTTTTTCTAGAATATAACTTTTATAACAAATTTATTCAGTTGAAATAAATTTGTTTCTGTATCTTTTAACTAAACTTAAAATTGACTTAATTTTGTTTTAAGCACATATCTTTATTAATGTGTGTGTGTGCACCCACAATAGAAACCTAGATTTAATGAAAAAATCTAATCTGTGAAACCCAAATTTTAATTTCCATTTGACAACTACATTTTTAAAATCTAAATTATAAATTGAGATGACTATATTAACTTTTTTTAGTTAAAAATAAAATTAAGCATAAATTTAGTCTAACCTGCTCAATGACTATTACATAACTAATACTTTTCAGAATGCTATGGTGACAACATAATAATTTTCTGTATGATACAATTCAGAAATTAAAAATGAAATTAAAACATAATTCAATTGTAGAAATATTAACAAAAAATATTTGTAAATTCAAAATAAACAGATAAATAAAACACTTTACCCGAATTAACAGCTCAAAAAAGTAACTGTGATGCCATGGATAGCAAAATCACAATAGACAGAAAAATCAAAAAATTTCCCAAACCTCTCTACGAATTTTAAATCTCGCGGGTGAAAAAAAAAAATTGACTCTCTGATGGATTAATCACGCCAGTCACTTGGTTACCATGACAACATTGTCATGCAAAAAACGTCGATGTCTACCGGAAGGGAAATCGGTAAGTCAAAAACGTCATCGGTTGAATTATACACAAGTACCAAATTTTCTTTTACTGTCAAATGTTTCATATAAGGAGAAGCATTTTTTGAATCAAATTCATATATTATTAAAAAAGTATGCTGTTATATGATAATAGTTCAAAGATAATGGTAATAACTTACACATATATATTTTTTCTCTATGAAAGCAATTTTTAAATTAAATCCACAAAATAATGCATATAAAGTTATGGCATGACAGTATTTAAAAAATATATTCATAATTGTCTATATAGTATTATACATCATGTCATGAATGAAGTTTACAATAAAATAAATTTGCTATTGAAATTTCATTTGAGTGCTATTTAAAAATATTTTATTAAAATTATCTTATAACAATAGATTACTCTTTGTTTCATATTGTATATATATATTTTTAAGTGTCATAGCATCGGCCGGGACGCGAACCCGCAATCCGGGCAACTGCCTGCAAGTGCAAGGCAGTCGTGCTGACCTCTTGACCACCAATGAAAGACATATTGTGTATATTTTTATGAGCATATACTACAACCACTGTCATTTTGATATCAACAAATCTATTGATAAACATTGTATAATTGGTTCTTTATCAACAAGATTATTTAGTTTTTTGTTCTCTGAATTTTATTGATTTAACAATAATTAAGTTAAGAAAACCAAAATCAGAAACGGGCAACTTTAAATAAGAAAATTACAACTAGCTGTTATAAAACAATAATTTGGATAGTGGGATGCCTAGAAATAACAAAAAATTTTTGGTCATGTCTTCCCTTTTTTTAAATAAATTTGGCTGGTTTAAATATTTAAAATAAAATAAAAAAAAGAGAAAGACATAAAAACATTATTAAATCATCTAAAAGCAACGTTTTTCGTTGACTCTTTTGTATTTTGGCTCACAATAAAAAATCTAATTGCTTCCTCTTTTGTTAATCTCACACATCTTTAATGCTGTTTAAAATATTAAGAGATTTTGTAACTTTGCTTGGCTGTGTAAGCAATAAATAAAATTAAAAAAAAGTTATTATTAATTTATAAAAGTAAAATTGTTCAAAATATTGCCAAAAATTATCTTAGTTATGTTGTTTTATTAATTATAAATTCAAATTTGAATACAAAATAGCTAACAGTATACTTTTAAAAACATTTCAAGATAAAAAGCAAGATAAGGTTTTTTTTTTTTTTTACTAAAAGCAAGTGGGGAAAAAATTATTAACTTCGCTTTTTAATTTGGGATCTGAATTTATTTATTTACTTTTTACATAAAACTTTAACCTTTGTGCTTATTTAATTCATATCTTCATTTATGTTTGAAATAAATACAATACAGTAATGAACATATGCTTTAAAATATATTATAATGTCAATATATAAAGTGGATAATTGACATTATTTCTATGGAATTATATTTCCTGTTCAACACATGATTTTCCCAGATCACATCAACATTATCAATAAATATCTCTTGAATATATGTATACTGAAGCAATACTATTAATCTGGAAGTTTTGCTACTTTGAGATTTCCAGAATCAACTCTATGTGGCAAAAAAACAACAACTGTTGTTCAATTATGATTGAAAAATATTAAGTGCAGCAAGTCAATATCATCTTTTAGTGATTATATGAAAAATCATTTCTCCAGAATGCTCTTCCATCTGTTTAATTGTTTAGTGAGCTCAAATTAGCAAAGTCACATTGCTTTATTTGGATTGATAACAATTCACTTGGTCATTAAAGCTCTATTAATATGAACAGAATGATAGCAATTGTATGATATGTTTAATATTATATGGAATGAAAAAAGACTTGAGTAACAAAACTATCAGATAAAACATTTTTATTGCTCTTTATATTATAAATTTTTTTGCATTATACAATCACACTTATCTTCATTGAAATAAACAATCACAAACACTAAATTCTTAATAAAATAACAAGTGAAATTAGATCTCATTAATTGTGTAATAAAGAGCTTTTTCACTTTGATTTTATTTTACTATCTTTGATCATGTAGGTTAGTATAGAGCTCACTCATTGTAACTCTCTGATGCCATCAGTTATCTTCTTGCATTACCTATGATGATGGATTTGTGTGTTTCTGCCAACACATTTTCATCCTATAATTACATACACAGTTATTCTAACTACAATCTTTTTTCTTGTTCTAAGTTTTTATTTTTTCATTTTCTTTCTTTGTTTTTTTTCTGTTGGGTAAATATTACTATATAATTGAATGACTGCTTAATGAATGAAAGAAAACATACTGCTATTTAAGGTAAAGGCAAGGGAATTGGATAGAAAAGAAAAACTGAAAATGTGATCATTTCACTGAAGAAGTGATTTATGTAGAAATGGAATGGAAAACTGAATTGTAGAATGTTGAAAGGAAAACAGGAGAAGCTTAAATGTAAGAGCAGTTAAAAAGTTTTTTTTTATTGATTATTATGACAAGAATGAGGGATGTGATAAAAATGATAAAACAATTTTTATTAAAATAGGATAGAATAAAAATAATATATCAATATTTTTTTTCTCATGTGTCATAGCATCAGTCAGGAAGCGAACCCGCTAACCTGGGACAATTGCTTGTAAAGCAGCTGTTGCTGACCTCTCGACCAACAATGCTTGATGAATAATATATCAATATTGAATAAAGATTTGGTAAGAGTATAATAAATGAATGGAAAGAGATTCACACGGCTGCTTATGAACACAGAATTTAAACGTGCATACATAAATTGGTATGAAAAAGTATCAGTGAGAAGGAATGATTAATTTGGCTAATAGGATTTTTAGATGTATGGCAATTGTTTCATAAAATTCCTAACTTCTACATATCTTCACATATATACAAAAGAACCTGTTTTATTCTCGGCTAAGAAACTTTCACTTTGAAATGTAAAGTATACTATAACTATAATTTGAATAAGAAATTATTTAGATGAGGTTTAAATTAATAAAACAATATTTCAAGTGCCATGCATATATTATAAGAATAACATGCATCAAACATTACTAATGTAAAATTAAACAAATTAAAGACTATCCATAATCTAAGTACCTTCAAATAACAGTTTTCTTAGTAGTCATGAAATGCTTCATATTATATTTTAATTTTGTAGTCAGTCTTTTGTTATATTTACCTGTCCAATTCAGATTAACATAGTACTTATAATTTTCAATTACAAATAAGTAGATACACATTTACTGTGCAGCAGATAAATGTTTAAATGATTTGAAAAAAATCTTAAAATTTGCTTGAAAATTCTCAGTGTGAAAAAATAAAATCATTTCAGATTGTTGGTGTGTTAAGCAAATCACCCCATATACCATTGACTTCTCAGTTATGTTTTAACAATAAATTAAACATTTTCAATTCTAAAAAAAAGAATGTAAGCATTATGTAAAAATCGTTGAGCATTATTTACTAATGAAATCAGATACCCTCATCTCAAATAGATGAATAAAAGCAAAATATGACATTTAGATAGATGTAGTAAAATGTCCTATACTAAAAAAACCAATAATTCAGAGGGATGATTTCATTGCCATATAAAGTTATAGATATTATTCATTATGTATATTGTGACCTTTAGAGTAATCACTACAGTTTGATAACTATAAGACTACATATGGTTCAATATTATGTAAACATCTGTCTAATAATCACCATAATGAAATTGTGAAGAATGAGACATTAATTACTGGGATTGTCAGTTACTAGATAATTAAGAGTTTTTATCCTTATTTCATCTTCTGGCTAAGAGTATCTAGATATTCATTTACTACCCAATACTGAATAGTTAGCTCAGTTGCTTATGAGTTGAGTAACAAAGAAGTTCTAACTTTTATTTAAAATAGATGTTGTACCTCATCCAGATTTGCTTGGGATCATAGATATAGTAGGAAGATGTGCTACTGCTATATTATAAGGTCTGTATAAATATATTTATTCTAGTTTTGTGATGGATGCCTAAAAAATGGTAATGAAGAAAAACACTAGCTTTAAACCTCTATCCTAAGATAAAACCAATGACATTCTTAAATAGTAGCATGCATAAATCTTAATTATTAACATGATTAAAACGATTGTGCTACTTTGTTTAATAATTATGATATATACTATAAAATTTTTGGCTAACATTAGAATATTGAACCACTCACAATATCGTTAAAAAAGTTCTAATATATGATATAATAAAATATGAGAATGAATATCATGTGACAATTTTTTTTGTAGCTGATACAATATGTAATAAAGACATTGGATATTAGAACAATGAAAAAATTCAAAAGTAATTGCTTGTAATATATGTTTGTTAGATAACTCAACTTGAACATAGATACTTGGATCAGTGATAACAACTGATCATATTAGTAATAATAATTTAAACTTTTAGTGATATATTTTGTAATACGATTATCAAAACATTTTAATAATTACAATGTATTTTTAATGATTAAAAAAATGATGCATTCTAGTTCTTCATCTTAGAGAATAACTCTCTACTTGAAATGGATTGATAATAACTGATCATTAGAAGTTATGTAATCCATCTTTGGATATAGTACAACATCTCTTTCTCTCTTTTATAATTATATATATTTTTTGTAAGTATCTGTGAACATTTTCCTATTATAGTTATGATCTGGGTTGGAATTTAAATCAAGCAATCTTAAACATTTTTTTCAACAGATTGGAATTTTTTTTAAAGTTAACCAGCTCATATTAAGCCAATCAGCCACCCAATATTTTATTGGTTAATGGATATTAAATATTTTTAGTTAGAGGATAAGACAAGTATAAAACACTCAAGTGCTTTCAATCCTGCTATTTCTCAGAGATGCTGCTATAGAGGCCTTTACTATGCAATGCACTATTTAAAGACTGCTTTACTTATATATACTTTTTATCTTTAATATGTTCTCAATGTTTTTATATTTAAACCTTCCCTTTATTACTGTTTCACTTTAATCTTTCATTGTTATTTTGTGTAATTTGAAAAAATAAAATTCATAAATAAAATAGGTCATGGATATTCATAAAGAACATGGCTTGTACAAATAATTATAAATTATATTTTAAAGAAAATAATGTTTATATATATATATATCATATGTCAAATGCATTGACTAGGAAGCAAACCCGGATCAACTGCTTGAAAGGCAGCTATGCTAATCACCAAGTCACCAAAACTTGATAAATATATTAAAATGCAATTACAGTGAAGCCACAAACTATATTGTATCAATATACACAATTTCAATTATACGCCATTAAAAAAATGTGAACAAACAAAAATGTAAATAAACAAATAAAACATAAAATTCATAACTTTATTAGATTTTACAATATGCAGGTAGCCATTTTTCCATCTCTGAGTGTTGTATGTAATCATGATTATAAAAAATTGTAAATAAATTTTATATTATATCAGCAATTGTTTTTTTCATCAAGAAGCACATATATGATCATGTTTATTAATAAAATGTCTTCAGTTTATGTTGAAAACATATTTTAATCTTCCTTTATTAACTTATCTGAATTTGACAGGCAATATTTTGCATAATAAAATGTTTTTAAGTGTAATGCTATAAGTTTTACAAAATTTAAAAACATTTAAAAAATTGATACTGATTAAAAATGTCAAAACAATTAGAAATATTCCTGTTTTTTTAGTAATGAGATTATTATTATGTATCTACAAGAAAAAAATGTTATTGAAAAAAAATCATCCAGAACATATTTACTTGTGATGAAAATCAGAAATTTTGCTATTCATTTTATTTAAAAAATAAAAATGCATTAAAGTAAGTTTTATTTTTATTTTTTCAGTGAATGTTTGACTGAATAGACAATAAAATACATGTAAACTTGTCCCCTCAGTTTACTATCAATAATTACATTATGATTTTTTAAAAAATTTTTTATACTATAATCTTAATTTAAATATGCAAATTATATATATATATATTATATTATAGCATATTATATACCTGTATGGTTTAATAAACAATACTTATTTTATTCTAGTCAAAGTTTATCAACACAATACTTATTCTATTCTAAAAAAAGTTAATCAAGGGAAAATGTGAGCTATTATGTGATCGTTATGCTGTTAAACTTGGTTAGTAAATAGAGTTTATCTAGAGTGTTTGCTTATTAAAAACATAAATAATTACTAAAGTGTGCTAATTTCAGAACTGCATATTATTAATGTATATAAATATTGATATAAAAGTGCATGATTAAAAAAACAGTGCTTATGTTTTATATTGAATGAAAATTTAGATTTTCTATTACAAAAATCTGGATAATGGTGCTAAATTATGAACCACATGATGTCATTAGTTTTTTTTCATATTATAAAAAGTTTTGTTATTTATTTATCATTTTTATATTTATTATTAAAAAATGTTAATTCGGTTAAACAAGCAAACTTGTTTCAGTGATCATTTCAATTGATTATGCAAACGTATTAGCTAATAAAATTGTAATATTCAATGGTTATATATTGATTTATATCTTACATTTTACAATAAATAATTGTAAAGGAATTCAAGAATCAACCGATTGTATTAGTAAGTGCATATCGTTATGTATTACTTTCTTTCCTTTAAAATCAATATATTATTATTATTTGAAGTAGGTACACATTTTATATAATAATAGATTAAATAATTTGTTATAGCTAGATGCTTGGTAAGTGATTAGAAGGTCATCATAATTATTTTAATAGTTATATATGAAAATTACTTTGGACAAAATCCATATTGGACCTAGTTTTGTAATTTGTAAGGTATAAATATCTTAATTTATTCAAGGTAAACAAAGGCGATTATAAACTGAATATTGGTATATTACTTTAAATTACAACTTCTTGGTTGTTATAATAATTTATTATTTGATTAGAAAGATAATAATTTTATGTTTTTATAAAATTAGCAATGATATGTCATTAAAATTGATATTTGAATTATACTAACTAGAACAATTTCGTTTGTCTAGATTTAAAACTTGCCGATGTAATCTATGTTTAATTTAAATATCAAGCTTTTAATATGCACACTTACTTAAATAGATGATTAATAATACTATGCATATTATAGTTATAAATCTGGGGATATTGGATGAGTGGGCATTAGATGGGGATTTTATGCCCAAGCCTCTGGCGTCCATTGATTACTCTAGTTTGCTGTGTGTGGCAATATATATATAGTGAGTTTTTGCCTGTTTTAACAACATATTATAGTTAGTTATAATTTGGTGTTTAATGTTTATACTTTATCATATTGAGAGATAATTTGTTATAATTTGATAGTTGTACTCATAAGGGTAGTAAATAAGAATCTTTCATATATTTTGTGGCTACGATTTGAATATCATAATTTTAAGGATATGTGAAGTGTTGGTTTTTGTCTTTCATGTCATTATAATTTGGTGCAAATCATGAGGTATGTCAGAAAATTTAATTTTGTATATTCTGTTTTGTTATAGTTTTAGTGTTGTAAACAATTTATTCTACTACAATTTGAAACTCTAAATTCATGGGGTATTTAGAAAGAATCTTATGTGTTATAATAGTTATAGGCTGATGCACATAAATCTGTAAGTCATAACAAAATTTATTATAATTACCTTATATATTTTTATATTATTACACTTTAGGTGTTGCCATTCATGGAATATATTGAACAAAAAATAAGCCTTGCATACCATTTTTGTATCATTGTAATTTGGCACCTCTAACTGGTCTTGAATGAGCATACCTGATCATCATTTCCACTTTTATTTCATTACAATTTGATACTTCAATTCTTGAGGCATTCTGAAGTTCTTCTTCTCCATCCATATCACATTTTCGTTCCATTACAATATATATATAATCAACTTTATTTTTAAATCTTGATTTATGAAATTTTATTTAAAATAATCTTTAAATACCTGAATTTATTGAAGTTTATTATTTCTAAATATGAGATACCAAAATAAATTATGAATGACAAGTGATTATACAATATCACTGATAATGCCATCAAAACATTATAATGAAGATCATATGATGTTTTTGATGTTTTTATACCTATCCTACCTATAGAGTAATGGTGACTGGAATTTTTGAAAAACCAAAGTCACCAAATATATAGATGCTGAACTAACTTCAGATCTAGATGACTATACAAGCAAATGTGTTTGGATTGAAAACATTGTTTTCATCTTGCAATACTAGCTTTATAGTTAAACCAAATAGATAAAAGGTGGTATGCTGGAGGGTAGCATTGGTTCCTAAGATTTAGGTGCAGTGCTCCCAAATCCAAGGCTCCTCACTGATGAAAGCTACAAGATAGAAAGTAGACTGGTAATATTGTATGAGTAGGCACTAGATAGGGATTTTATGCACAAATCTTCTTGCATTCATTGATTACAAAAGCTTACACTTGGTGGCAATATTGTATGGAAAGTCTGCTACTATTATCACTGATAATGATTATATGAGTTTGTTTATTCTAAGTATTTTATTATTTAGATGATCTTTAGGGTAAAGAACTTTAAAGATAGCATATTTTTCCGTATGTCACATACTGTAAAATTTGTGTTCCTGCAGCACAACTAATGAAAAGTTTTGTCATAACCTTATTTGCATTTAGCATTTAGCTTTCTTGAATTAGCATTTGGTCTCAGTCTTCAAAAATTGTCACCTAAATGATATAATAGCATAGTAAAGCTTATTATGAATCAGTAGTGAACAATTTTTTCTTTGGCTAATGTTAATATGAATAGAGAAATTATCAAATAGTGATACAGATTTATTGATTTGTAAAACAAAAATAATTAATATTTTCTGTTTCATTATATATATTTAAGTGTGTAAAAATAAATATTGCAATAAAATATGTTATTTTGGTTTTGAATTTTTTTTTTTCGTAATCAGCAAGAACTATTACTATTTTATTGCAAACAAATATTTCTTCACTATTTCAACAAATCATTCTCAGACTTTTTTTAATGATCTATCAAATTCTTCATTTCAAGCTATTTTTTTCTCTAATATAATTTCTTATCACTTGTTATGGAACTATGTTAAACTGACATGTCTTGTAGTCCTGTATTTTTATAATAATATTGATGAGATCAGTGTGAATTTTAATTCTATGACTTTTTTTTTCTCTCTAGCTAATTCTTATAACAACATGATTATTTTACATTTCTTTCTACTGCTTGTAAACTCAATTTTTATTGTTGAATTCAAAAACAAGTCCAAAAAAAAAACATTTAGCACCAGATGAATGTCAACTGAATATCAGTTAGTTATTCTATAAAAACAGCAAAGTATCATATGATTGGCTTGTGGAGGATTTGAATAGACTTCTGAAACTAGTAAATAAAAATCTTAATCATATCATGAGAATGGAAAGATATACTCTGGTTTCCACTTTCATTCTTAAATATCAATTACCTCTCTAGCAATTCATCATATAAAAATTAAGTAACTCCTCTCATCACTTACTTTTTCTAAATCATTTTATACTTTTATCCACAATCACAGTATTATATAAGCATTAAATGGTCAAAGAGAACTAAATAGCAAGGCAATTAGTACTCGTTACTAATTGTAGCACTAATTAACTTCAGGTAAGCAGAATAAACTGCTTGATAAAAATTTCAATTATTCTTTGATCTTTTAATTCTATTCCAATCATTAATATCTTTTGAATCTATCGCTTAATTATCTCTTAACCTTTATTTAAAATCTAAATTAAAATATTTAAGACAGGAGACAAGAGCATCTAAAACAATTTATTAATTATCTTGGAATTTTGGAAGCTTTGAGTACATTACAATAGTTATGAAGACTTGACAACAACTTAGAAAATAGAAAGTGATAACTTTATCAAAACCATTTATAGAAAGCTGAAAATTAGAACATGATTTTTTAATGACCTCTGTGTTACATTATAAAAGACATAACTCATTTTCTCAAAAATTCAGCCTTGTAATGTTTAGATTGGTAATATACTTTTAAAGAGTAAAATTTATGATAATACTTAGTGTACCAAGAAAAGACTTATAATGGACCAGAATATCCACTACATTTATTTCCAAGTCACTTAACAAATGGAATAAAATGGAAAATAATAGCTCTAGTAAACAATACACATTGTTTATTGTCCTGTCTTGTGTACACACAGTATTTTTCAACACACCCATATATCAAATGTCAAAAGCTAAACTAGTCAATATCATAAACCAACCAATACCAATTCAGAACTAAATTACTAGTCAACCTAATAGTTTCTCTACCAAGGCAGACTTTGTTAAATAAATTGATGCTAATACATGAAAGTGACATTATTTATGTGGCTTAAAAATAATTATTTAGTTATAAATTATAAAATGTATTCAAACTAGTTGGTCCATAAGTTTATATATTCTCAATGTTTCATATTTAATTACTATAATTTATATTCCAAAATAAACCACTTTATTACTAATGGAATAATAATTATTTTATAATATATCATTAAATTTAAAATGATAGAATAAAGTGCATTAAGCATCACATGATCACTATCTTATACTAGCACATAATTGTTTATAAACAAAGCAAAACTCTCCATACAGTATTGCCACCCTGTGCCAACCATTACTCTGGTTGGCACATGGTGGCAATACTGTATGGAGAGTTTTGCTTTGTCTATAAACAATTATGTGCTAGTATAAGATAGTGATCATGTGATGCTTAATGGTTTAACACCAATCCTGCCTAATAGGATAGTGGTGGCTATGGTTGTTAAAGAGCCAAAGACACCAAAATGTATGGGGGCTGAACTGAGTTCAGACCCATATGTCTATATAAGCTATTGAGCTTCGATTGAAAATATTTTTGTGTTTTCCAATTTCATTTGCATAGTTTTGTAGTTAAGTAGAGATAAAAGGTGGGTGCTGGAGGGTTGCATTAGATCCTAAGATCTAGGTGCAGTGCTCTCAGATCCAAAGCTCCTCACTGATGATGGCCACAAGCCAGAAACTAGTCTGGGGATATTGGATGAGTAGATAGGGCTTTTATGCACAAGCCTTCTGGCATTCATTGATTACTCTGGTTGACACAGGGCGGCAATACTGTATGGAGAGTTTTGCTTTGTTTATAAACAATTATGTGCTAGTATAAGATAGTGATCATGTGATGCTTAATGGTTTAACACCAATCCTGCCTAATAGGATAGTGGTGGCTATGGTTGTTAAAGAGCCAAAGACACCAAAATGTATGGGGGCTGAACTTAGTTCAGACCCATATGACTATATAAGCTATTGAGCTTAGATTGAAAATATTTTTGTGTTTTTAATTTCATTCTCATAGTTTTGTAGTTAAGTAGAGATAACATGTGGCTGCTGGTGGGTTGCATTAGATCCTAAGATCTAGGTGCAGTTCTCTCAGATCCAAAGCTCCTCACTGACGATGGCCACAAGCCAGAAACTAGCCTGGGGATATTGGATGAGTTGGCATTAGATAGGGATTTTATGCACAAGCCTTCTGGCATTTCATTGATTACTCTGGTTGGCACAGAGTGGCAATACTGTATGGAGAGTTTTGCTTTGTTTATAAAGTGCATTAAGTGTATAACAATTAATGACAAAGTATATCATTAATAATGAAGAATTGCCATTTACCAGTGTTTTAATATAATGCTAAGAATATAAAGTAGAGATGAACCAACAATTATGGTGCTATTATTAGCAATGAAAATATACAAAACAATCTCATTTATGTAGCACACATCTTCAACTGTAAACCTTTTACATTTGGTGGAAGTAAATGTGATATCCCAAGATTCAAGAATTTTAACATTTGCACTTTGTATGTTAATTAAAGATTTTTTATGAATTTAAATTTATGCACAATAGAAATAAAAAATTTTAATTAATAGACAAAGTGTGAATGTTAAAATTCGTGAATCTTGGGATATCATATGATGTTTACTTCCGCCAAACTTAAAAGGTTTTCAGTTGAAGATAGTAATGAAAATAATTGATAAGTACTTCTGTAATAATTATTTTTAAAATTTATTATTATTGTTAATACTTTATTGTTTTATTATTATCACAATAAATAATCTATAACCGATATTTTATTCGACATATACATAAATAAAGAGAGATATTAAATAAGTTTAAAATACAATACTTATCTTTAACAAATTTGGATAATTTTAAAATTTTATTTAAAAATAAATCCAAACTTTGATTTTTGTTTGCTGAAACTGATTAATAAGTATTTCGTTTTTTACAAAATCATCTATAATAGAAACGTGTTACTTTTACATCTCATAACTGATTTCAACGTAGCATGTTCAAACTTATTACAATAAAATACAAATATAATTAAATACAAATTAAATTAACTTTTCGATACATTGCATTACAAAATAAAAGAATCCAGAATGTGTGCAGTTTATTTCTGATCTTTTTCAATCTTTATTATAATTGAAATACAGGCTTATTATATACCTGTATCAATATATGTAACATATAGAGTATATGAGCACAGACTTTCACATGACCCATCACTCTCCGCTCTATCTCATAACACTGATACACTTGAAACATATATGTCGAAAAGATAAATAATTACCAATGTGCGTATTTCATGTTAAAACAGCAGTCATCAGTTGGTCCAGATTATCATCTCTACACATATATGCAATAAGTATTCAGATATATATTAAGTATCTTTTCAACATATATGTGTTCAAGTATATCAGTGTTATGAGATAGAGTGGAGAGTGGTGGGTCATGTGAAAGTCTGTGCTCATATACTCTATATATTACGCATATTGATACAGGTATATAATAAGCTTGCATTTCAGTTATTACATAGTAGAGATGTCTGCCAATCCCTCGTATATGTATTAAATGGATTATGTCCTGTACATAAGAAGTCATATTGCCTTTAGGTCAACATGGGTGTGATGAGAATCTCAGCCTCAGGGTGGCCTTCGAGTGTTCCATCATCAGATTTTCAATTGGATGGACAATTGGAGAGTTGGAGTATGTAGTGGATTGAAGCCTGTTCATTAAAGTATGAAGATTGGCTTCATTAAAGTATGAAGATTGGCTATCTTAATATATATATATCTGAGCACTTATTGCATATATGTATAGAGATGATAATCTGGACCAACTGATGATTTTCTGGTTTAGTATGAAATACGTATATTGGTGATTATTTATCTTTTAGACATATCTGTGTTCAAGTGTATCAGTATTATGAGATAAAGCAGAGAGTGGTGGGTCGTGTGAAAGTCTGTGCTCACAATCTTTATTATAATAACAAGAGCTATTAAAATTTAACAATAATAATAAAATAATTAAATTATATTATCTAGGATAAATGTTTTTTTTTTTTTATTATTGCTATCTTAATGAAAAATAAGGTCATAGATAAAAAATAAGTCACATTTCATTACCAAGATGAAAGAAGAAAAAGACTAAAGCATTTAGCAAGTTTCAAAAATAGACAAAGATTTTTTCTATACTAATTTAAAAATAAATAAATTTGAAAGCAATACATTTTTGCTAGAAATTAACAAGTTCTATTTGAAGCTAATAATATTTCACTGAAAACTATACATTTTTAATATTTTAATGATATCTAGAAAATAACTATATTTTTTTATACTTTAGGTATTAAATTAATTGCAGCTTGCAGGCAACATGCAGCTCTTCTAAATAATGTTGACTTTAACATTATTTTAGTATGATTACTGATTTGATAAACTTTTTAAAATTATCAAAAAAATTACAGCAACTTTTACTGGTTATTAAAAAATAGTCTATATAGAAGCTGGTGAATAATTTTATTAATAATAATATAATTAATTACTAAAATTTTTATTCATCAACTTTCCATTTGAAATCCCCCCCCCCCCTCATTTTAATAAATTTAACAAATCGGATCTTATGTTGACTTTTGACATCACGAATGCAGAAAAATATAGATGTCGTTTCATACAGTTAACGTTAACAAATTGTAGTTGAGCTAACAGGATTCTGTTTTGCAATTACACTTTGATTATTTTATATGTTATTTATTAGTCAGTATTTAAGCAATTTCATAAATAGATATGATTTTAATTCTTATTTCAAACTTTAATGATTAAATTATAAATTATTTGCCTAGAAGAACAAAATAAAAAAGACAATAAGAAAACCAATTCTCAGTGAAGAATGGTAATTGATAATTTTTTTTTATTATTCAAGTAAAGAATGAAGTGATTTGTCTTATTAGTCAAGAAAGTGTATAATTGAAACATTTTAGTACAAAATGTTCATATCACAGCTCAGAGTTAACAAATGAGTAAACAGCAAAATGTAGATTATCCGTGCAAAATTTAACAGCAGAGCAAAGTGTTTTCATTAAACAAAATTCTGAAAGGGAAGCTCCTATAAAATTTGCTATCACTCAAAGGATAGTCAAAGCAAACAATGCTTTTGTAAATGTTGAATTCATCAAAAAATGTTTGATTGAAACAAATATTTTATATACTAAAAGTATAACAAATTCAAAAATATTAGTTTATCCTAAAAGATAATCTTACAATGGATTGAAATCATTAGAAAATAGTTAATCTATATGATGAACAATAACTATTGCAATTGATGAAAATATGGACAAAATAGTTATAGCTACTAAGTTCTTATATTTATAAGAACTACCCATGGAAATTTGGATATTATTGAAAAATTCTTGACAATGAAATTATAAACAACTGGGGCTGATATTTTTGAAAAAGGAAAAAAAAAATGTTTGGAAAAGTAGAACTGCTGCTACTCAATAATCCCATTAAGTATAACAACTGATGGAGATTGAAATATAAGAGGTACCAAAATTGAATTATTAAATATATTTCAGATTAAGTTCGTAAATGATTTTCAGAACATATTTTATTATTCATATATTGCATAATTCATCAGTAAGTATTATGCAAAAATGTAACAGTAATGATAATGGTTGATGTTTAATTTTTTAATAAAAGTACTAATTATATACTATCAATAGGGCTGAACTTCTGACAATTTGTTATATTTGGAGAAGAATTGGATACAGGACATATTGATATATTCTATCACATAATGTTCAATGATTAAATTTGGGAAAATTTCTTAAAAGATATTGGGAACTAAAAAAAATTACAATAGTTTTAGAAATCAAGCAATATGGTGATTTTCCAGACTTAACTGACTCTGAATGGAGATATGATTTTGTTTTTTATATTTAGTATATTAATCACCTGAACATTTTGAATTTGTTTTTCAAAGGCCAGTATACCATGAAAAGATTAATTATTTATTAACAAATACAGTAATCAAAAACAAAATTCAATATTTATAGAGGACAATTCATAATACTATACAATGAGTTTAATACACATTTCAATAATAAATAAAATAAACATTATTAATTATGCAAAATTCATTTTTTTAGGCACCGATTCTGCAATAAATTATGTTAGAATTGATTGGCCTGCAATGAATACAAGACTGCAGAATTATACAAATTGCCAAACTTAAAAATTTTAATGCAACATTTTTGATGAGTTTTGATTTTATATTTATTTGTAAACAATCAATTTCCATTATGAATAAGCAAGCATTTTTTAAGATCACAACTCTTTCATAACTTGGAATCTTTGCAAAATGAATAAAAACACTAACAAACTTTTATGTTTGAATAATTTATTTGGAAATTCAGACAGACTTACAATAATTATGTTGTTAAACGCTCAGTAATGACTTTAAAAATCATTGACAAAATTTACTTTTAGATTTAAAAACTAGAGAGAAAATTTTTGTATTATCTACAAATGAATATTGTAATGAAATAAGGACAATTTATTTGTTGACTATTACTTTTATTATCTTTAAATAGCCTATTGAAAAGAAAAGACCTCTTCAACAGACATTCTCTCTTTAGAAAAATATAAGAAGGCATTACCAGGCTTTCTAATAGCAAATAGTAGGGATTTGGACAGTTTTTCATCATTGTTTTACTCTCTAATTAAAATGAACTGTTCGCCCATTTACTGATTAACAATGAATGGATAATTGAGTTGAATGCATGCTGGTATCCATAAATATAAAATCCTATGTCTAAATACAATCCAGATCATAGGCATAAAAAGTGGATTAACTACCACTATACCAGGAAAAAACATTACTCATGTATTTACATAAATTATATGTAATATTTAATGTAAAAAAAAATTCCAGTGAAGACATAACACAATAAACAACAAATTTAATTTTTATTTAATCAATATTTAATCAATATTTTAATTGTGATTAATAGAAAGTCCACCAGTTATATAAAAAAACTGTTGATTTGAAAAAGCTTGAAAATCAAGACTTCTGAATTGTCAATAGTCAATTTGCAGATACTGTATCAGAAAAGTAGATGACGTCATACATTGGTGACTCATATACAGATAAATAAATAAATCTGTATATATAAATTAAACCACTTCATGTAATTTTCAAGCCATTCTTTTTATTGCTATTTTTTTACTATTGTAAATAAAAAGTTACATTTCTTAGTTAGCGTTAATTATGATGGATACTGATGATCAAACATCATAACACTTATATAACTATTTTATATCACTAATATAAAATATATAGGTGATATTTTATGATCACCATATACCAAAACATTCTGCGGAGAGTTGTATTTAACTCTTATCACAAATATTTTTTTTATATGGGTTTGAATTTTACCACCACTTATCTATGAGTCCACTTTTTTTTATCAAAAGAATATATATTGGCTCATTACTCTGAAGCAACACCATCTCAATTTTACATCATTAACATCTCAGCCTTCTATCAGCTGACAACATGATTTCCCAGGATAACAATAAATGGTTGAGTTGTACATTCAAAATGAGACTAATAAGAATGGCACAAACAACTAAATATATTTATATATCAAAAACAATTCATCTATGGATCTTGAATGGTATCTATTGGTATAGATATCAATTTCTCACAACTAGATATCATTATGACCATTGAATATCTACATATTAAAAAAACACATAGAAAAATTATTTTGAAAATTAAAGTTTAGTTATGTTGGAGTTAATCTTCTATTCTTTCCAATTTATTAATGAGCCCTTCATTTCTGACATACATTTCCTTTTTACAAACAATTATAATAAATAATATTTAGAATAATATTAACAATAAAAATGGAATATTTTACAATTGAGGTCCACAATATTAGTCATTGTAATCCAAAAAACAAAATAATATCTATAATGAAAATAAAATGTTTTATTATAATGAAATTACTCTTAATTATTGAGGTTTTTATTAACTAAAAACTTGTTGCAGCTTCTTTGATAACTGAGTATAGATATGTCAAATACCATGATGGTCTTCTCAATCCCAGTTAAATGAAATTCTTAGTTGCTGTCTGATCAGCATTGACTTCTTTCTTGTTCACTTCTATCTTTTTAAGTTGATAATCTTCTAATTAGTAGATAGACTTGATAAACTTTGGGCAATGAGAAAATATTTACATTATGGATAGGTAAAACTATAATTTAAAGCATCACAATTTTTAGACTTGTAATAGGCACTAGTTTATATCCAAGGGGCTACATAGTGGAGTCTATGGCTACTGCAACTTCTGGATGGCTTTCCATGGCTTCCATTCTCCAGATAATTACCATTATAACAAGCATAATTTTTCACTTAAAAGTACTTCTAATAATTGCATTTAGTAAGAAATTACTGTTGTAATTCGAAACCTTTATAAGTATTAATGAGATTGTTTATCTTGTTTAATTTCAAGATGCTCTTTGATTGCAGTCATGTACACTTTGATTCTTAACCAATATCTTCTGTCTGCATATTTTTTCTCTATCTTTTATATATATATAGTTATACCAATGCAAAATGAGAACATATCTTGCACTCACCCTTAACATATTTCTTTTTTGTTTTTTAAATTTGTTCAAACATTATTGTTTTATTTTAATCCTATAATTATTACTAATCAGTTATTTTTAATCAATATTTACTAGATTTAATTTTAAAATCCCAATTTTTTACATTACTTAATTTTTTATTAATATTAATTTTTAACTTTTAGAAATTTATGTGTATCTTATATAATTTTTATTATTTATCTTTATTACTTATATATATATATTACTAAAAAATCAGTCATATATCACATGATCTATATAGCTTGTATTACCAATATGTAATATAGAAAGAGCCTGCTAATAGCTCTAAACAAGCTTATTTATTTATTTTTTTGTGGTAAACAAGCTTATTTATTTTTTTGTGTAGCATTTATCATAAAAAAATAATAAATAAATAAGCTTGTTTAGAGCTATTAGCAGGCTCTTTCTATATTATATATATATTTGTCTTCCTTTTTTTGACAAGAAGTATAAATTGTTTACTATGAAGTTTCTAAATCAAAGAATATGGAGTTTATTTAATATTGACAATTATTTTTACAGAGTTCAGTAAAATCTATGTGTATAAATTTAAAAATATGCTAATTTTAAAATCTTTTAATTCTATGTTTGATTTCTTTAAAATAAATTTAGTTTAACTCTCTTATTTAGCAAGTTTAATTTTTTTTTACATGATTATTCAAAGTAAAATGTATATTTCATTTTTATTTCTATCTTGTAGTTTTTGTCTCTCATATTCAGGATGGTACCAAGAAAATTTTATTTCTTTATCTACTTATTTATTTAATTTAAACTGTTGAATCTGACTCTTTATTTGGAGTAATATATCTTGTAATTTATAATGATGCTACACTTGGTTAAAATCACATAATTACAATGCATTTACCAATAAAACATCACAAAATGTTCTCTACATGATTCATGCTACACTTATTAGATGCAGATAACAATACTTTGCAAATCAACTGTAATTCTGGAATGTACAATGAAGAACATTTGAATTGCTTCAAGTTCATTGGCAGGATTGTTGAGATAGCTCTCTATTTTGGAAAGCTTTTAACAACTTTCTTATCAGTCTATTTTATAAAATGATATCATGGAAATCTATCACTTTAATGGACATGAGAGTCAGTGGATTATAATTCTCTTAAGTGAAACAATGACTATAGAGTTAAAAATTTCTTGAAAAAATTCCACAAAGATAATTAATACAAAAGGAGCAAATTGTCATCAAATGGAAATTTTTTATATACAACAACAAATGACAACCTTCATGGTTATTAATGGAAATTACTATTAATAAAAAGTATATAAAAAAATCCCCAAAACGTAAAAAAATGATTGGAAAATGTAAATAGTATTTTTAATATTGTTAATAATTCAGTCCTACAAGTTTGTACCAAAATTGCACAGCTCATAAACACCGTTTCTTGCAATTAATTTACATTAGGTGGTGCTAATTTCTCTATCCCCACTTTAAAACAAATCTATGTAAGAAATGAACAATCAATGTTTATTAGACAACAGTGCAAACAGATTTCTCTAACTAGATTCTAAATAATTAGCTTACATTGCCAGGAAAACACAATCAGTTAGAAGCTGATTATAGCATGTTTGTATTAACATATATAATTAATCAATTAAATAAATGACTCCTTTTTTCTTTCAAAACTGGCACATCAATTTTAATACTGAAAAAAAAAAAAAAATTTCACCTACTCATTTTTTAAAATTTTTTTTATTTATTATAGAAACCAAATTTCTTTACAGCCATAAATATATATACATTGAGATAGATCTTTTATATCTCAATATCTAAGTTATTTTAAAATATTTCATAGTTGACAAAGCACAAGCAAAGTTTTTTTTTCTTATATGTTTGTATCAATGATGAAGCATGACTTTTTTAGGAATGGAAGCACACTAAATCTTTTTTTTTTATAATGTTTTTATTTTACTTGCAGCAACAACTTTTATATAATAGCAAATATTGAAATGGTACATTTCCTTTATTACATATGTTTCATCTATTTACCCATACACTTCTATCTGTGCCAGATTTAAACCCTTAAAGAGTACCCATCTAAAAATGCTAACACACTTGTATATATGATGTTGCACACATATATGCAAGTATAATGCCTGTAACATAATTGGTATAGCTATATTGCAGCAGATATTTATTCCAAAGTCACATATATTTTAATTTATCATTTATTTAAATTTAAAAGTCAATTTATATTTTATACACTTAAAATCACGCGTATAATGTGTAGTTCATGTACCACCATGATACATATATAGTGTCATGTTGTCCAATCATTTCACAAAATTTATAAATTTGACTAAAGGATTGAAGTTATTTTAGTAATTAAAAATATCAAAGTTGAAGGGTCTAATGGATTTACTCACATGAGTTGATCTCAGTCCTGTATAAATAAGCTGGATTTTATATTATAAAAAATGCACTACATAATTTAAAGAAATGCTGCTACTATACTCCACACTGGTTTTAATTTTAATGTCAGAGTAGGTGATCTCTAGTCTCATTTCTATGTGCAAAATGGCATATCATTATCATCATGGAGTAGGAAGATGTTCCTGCCAATGGTCATGCTGCCTATCCAGAGATCAATATTTTCTACCACCCACTATCCAGCAGTGCTGATGGACAAGCTACTGAGAAGTCAAGTAACAACTTCTCAAAACATCATAGAGAGCTCTAAATGTACTTTAAACCTTAGCCTTTAAAACTATAGCTTATAATTTAAAATGAACATTCAAAATTTAACTCTTTAATTTATTATTTAAAGTAAATATGAAACCTATTATAAATCTTGCCTAAGATTACATTTGTAAACTTTAAATTTACTTATTCTAAAATAGATTATAGCCATTTGTTTATTTAAAATCTATTTTCTATCCTATATAGCGGTTGTGCCTATATTTTTATTCATTTTATTTCTCAAAATTTCATTTTATTATATTTAATTTTATAATTCTTTAGTGAAGCTATTATAATTCATATCTTCAACTTAATAAACCTAGATAAGGTGTATTTAGCTTATTTTGCCTGCTATTTCGAAATCCTATTGTATTAAGAATAGTAACTGACCGCTCTGCGCTTGTTATTATATTTTTGATTTAGTTTATATTGATTAAATATTATGGTTTGCACAATTAGAATTATAAATTGAGTTTAAAAGATTCATCTTTTCAAAATAATAGACTAGATACAGATGGAGGTATATTTCATAATGTATTATTAATTTGACTCTGCTAAATATACCTTTCCTCCCAGTCTGACTCTAGATGCAGCTTAAATATCTATTAAACTAGATTAAGCTTACCATTATTATATTTATATAATGTCATATAGTCACTTGCATAATCTGGCCTTATGGCATACAAAATAATATGATGGCCTACATTCCACTTTGGTACCTTCAGTGGTGGAGATTGCTGGGTCATGAAGTCCATCTCCACAACAATTTTTACATAATAGCTAATATATACATATTATGTACATCTAGAAAAATCTGGAACTCTTTTATATGTTAATCAGACCATAATTAGTTTATAGATAATACATTATCAACCAATAATGTGTTGGTCAAACTTATTCTTTGTATATAAAAACAATTCAACTGTTGTTAAAAAAAAATTGAAAGTCAAGAGAAATTCTATACAAAAAATAATGAGTTTGAATTATTCATTCTTCTTTTTTATGTGTAATCAGACCGTGATTAGTTTAAATATAGATAATACATTATCAATATATTTTTATCTTGCAAATGCTTTTAACATTCTTAAGTTTTAATCATAAATTAAATTTTAGCATTATGTGAACTTATAATCAACCAATAATGCATTGGTCAAACTCATTCCTTGCCATATATAAAAACAATTCAATTATTGGTAAAAAAAATTGAAAATTAAAAGAAATTCCATACAATAAAAAAAAGTTTGAATAGTTTCTTTTTTTATGTTTAGCAAAATAGTTGATTTTTTTTTTAGATTTTGCAAAATAGCTTATATATACTAATGTATTTATTGTTCTTACTATACTATTGTATATGCAACTTGTTGGATCGAGTTTGTAAAGTTAAATATGTATATATTTTAGTGAATTTTTTAAATTGAATTTTAATTAAAGCTTTTGAAAGTTTTAGTGAATATTTCTATGGAAGCACTCATTCTGTTCAATACATAGATGCTTCATCCCTGATTTGTATATATGTGTACATATTAAATAGGTTTGCATTATAGTTTGGTCAATATTATTTTAGTTTGAAAAAAAAAACTTTGTAATAAAAATTATTATAAATCTGTTTAAAATTTATAATACAGGAACAATACTTAATCTATAAAACTTTTATCAATTCTTAATAATTTCATTTTTTATCAATTAAAAAAACTTTTACAAAATAAATTTTTTTAAGTCTTGTTCCTGGTTTTAACATTATCTGTAAACTCACAGATTCATCTAATTAAAAATAAAGAGAATTATTGTCTTAATGGATTAAGAAATTTCTAGTACATCTATTGATGAAATAATTACTGGCTTATCTATGTTTAAAAAATGTAAAAATGGTCATTTTCTGGCTTTGTTAATTAAAAATTATTGGTAAATGAATGGGATAATTAATTAAAAATTGAGTGCTATTTTCATCTGCATTCTTTTATTTGTGAATATTGCCTTTGTTTGCTTAACATGTAGTATACAGAAATACCAGTGATCATTTTAAAAATTATGAGTAGCTAAAGCACTGGGAAGCAAACTTTATTTTCCAGTATGTAGTTGATTACTATTGAATGCCTAATATTGTTTGCTGAGTTAACTAACAAGATAGCCAACTACTGCCTTCAAATATGCTATTTATTAAATGCACTTCTCAATGCTGAAAGAGAAATTCCAAGATGAGTTCTCTTTACCAGATCAACAAAACCAGTAAGACATGGAAACTATTACCCACATTTGTGTGCACATCCATCCATATAATTCAATCTTTCTTGAAAATAGTATCCCCATTTCCATCTTTTCTTTGCATTTAAAGTAAACTTTATGTGTGACTGTTTTATTAAGAATTTATCAATAGCCAGTGTTAGTTCAAGTTAAATGGTGTAATTTTATATTTATACTTTTATCTGTTTTGTAAATTTTGTTTATAAGTTTTAAACCAGAGTATTTGATATTGGTAGCTTTAGTTTTAATAACAAAAAGTAATTTGCTCTTAAAGTTTAATTTTTTTCTCCCTTCATAAAAGTTTATCAGAAAGGAAATCATCTCCATGATTGTTGATTCATGTTACTTTTAGAAAAAGATTTTCATTAAAAAAATAGTTTTAAAAGAGATTTTATTTTCTCATATATGTTATAGCTAATAATTAGTAAGATATTTCTGAATATTTTAAAAATCATTACTATATAAGTGTGCTTGACGATATGCACATAATTTTATAGATCATTTTTTAAGCTGTTTAAATGATGGCAGTTTATTAGTTTACTCTGTGTCACATACATTTGAAATTAAAGGAATTGATATATGTATATGGGTGCATTGTATAAAGTGATCCTAGATATTTATCTACCATGTGAATTTATTATTATATATTTTAGCTCCTGTGATTTATGATTCCTGCTTGAATATTCATGATTATTGGATAAAGTGACCTTTCTTCCCATGATTATATATATTTTATTGCTTTATAACATGGGTGATTAATAGGCCTATTTATTGTCATTCCTTATTTTTCTTTGGTTAGATCCAATGCTCTGCATATAGGTTTAATTTTTGTAATGGTCCATGTATGTGCCCATATAGAGTGATGAAGGCCAATGAGTATTCATTGTTTATTAATGCTAATGTGAAAGATATATGTGCTGTCAAATACATTATATCCTTATTTGAAAAGAATCAATTAATATTTAAACTCTGTTCTATGTGAAATAACTCAGGATATTTAAACCCATAATTGAATGATATATTATATTTTGTTAAGTTGTTAATAAACTTTGTTTTGTTGATTGTTAATTTGTTTTACATTTTGTTTACTATTGTCTGATTTGCCAATTGTTATTTGCCAAGAATCTCTTCTCTCTGTAATCTAGAGGTGATTTTTAGATATATGAGTGATGGTAAAGGTGTGGTAGACTTATACTTGTTATCCTCATCAGTAAACTATAAATTTTCAGACTAGTTATCTATGGTTCCCTCTGATGATGGATATTAAGTGCCTTCTGTCTGTTACTATATATGTACTTATATATTATCCTACAATTCCCACTCACATTTTGATCTTATGATTATTTTCAAGATTTATTTCTAATATAATAAAAAAAACTATACAAAAGAATTGGAAAACAATTGAAAATGATCATAGATTATGATAAATGGAATTGTAAGATGAGATCATAGATTATGATAAATGGAATTTTAAGATGATATGCATTGTAATGGGAATAATCAGGTTTATATGGATTGATCATAACTTAAAGTTCAAATGGAGTAGTATTTTCCTTTATCATTAATTATATCATAGCATAGCTATTAAAAAATGTATCTGTGCACCGTGACCATGGATTCATTCACACATTTGACAAAACTGATATTTCATAAACTAAACATTAAGACATATTATCCTAGTCATGAAACCAAAGTAAGCCTGGAACTAACTAAATAATTGTGGTAATCTTAGTATCAAAATATTGCATAAATCCTCTGGGACTAATAAATAATATAAACATAATAATAAAAAAGAGAATGCCCTCTTAGATGTTTGATCATGTCTGCACAATGCAAACTCTTTCAAAATTACATACACATGCACTTGGTTACTAAATACAAACTTATTTCTTTTTTTAATAAATAAATAAAAAAAATTAATAATATAAATATTTAAACATAGTTGAGGAGAGTTAAGTAAAATTGCGCAAATTATGATAAGCAATATAAATTAATATTATAAATGATATACAATTTAAATATAAAATTAAATGTTTAGAAGATAAAATTCAGAAAGCAATTTTAGTTAAAAAAAAAAAAAAGAAACACCAGACATAATCTATTTTCAGATAGAAAATATTTTAATGGATAATTAATAAAAAAACAAACAAAAAAAACCAAATAATATGCAATTGATAAAAATAATTTCCATGTAAGGTGTTTAGATAATATTATATAAACTTTACCTGCTAGAAATTAGAAGAAATTATTTTATTTCTCCATGACAGAATGAGTTAAAAAAATTAATAAATTTACAGTTTGTACACACATATAAATGATTAGTTTAAAGAGAAAATAATTACATTACTATTAGAATTTCATAGAGACTCATGCAAATTGTAGAGCCTCATATTATAGGGAAAACAAGGCAGCAATAGAAAACAGATTACTACAACACAAATATGCATATATTAAAGCTCAGTCAGATCCATCATGTTATTCCATTTTTGCACTTCATCAGAAACTAACAGGATACCAGTGAGAACCCCAAGATGTCAACATGGTCTGCAAAGAAAGGCACAACATAAAAAGAAAAGTTAAGGAGGCCTGCTTCATTGCGATGGATTGCAACACCATCAACCGCAAGGACACATGCTTCGCAATCTCAAAGAAATGGAGTAATTAATCTTTGAACTTTGCATAATTTGCATATAATTACTTCACTTAGAGCTGTGAAGATGAGAGCATGTCTCTTGAAAGTGCTTGCAGAGTAATATAATTTTGTTTTGTTTTTAAGTAAAAAGTAGCTTTGCGGTCAGGTGCAATAGCGCCTATATTACTTTACAAATAGAGACATACATATATTTCCAACAATCACCTCTTCTTGCACTCTATCACCTCCTCTATAAGGAAAGTACAAAATAATAATAAAAATATCAATAATATTTTCCCTCAGTGTGCTGCAAACACACACATAACTACACATTAATTTACAGAATTATTATACAAAAAGGACATTTGTCAAGCATTGTTCACCGAGAGATCAGCGCAGTTGCCTTGCAAGCAAGCAGTTGGTTGCAGACGGTTGTTGCAGGTTTGCCTCCCAGCCGATGCTATGACATATGGAAAAAAAAAAGGACATACAAAAAATATGTTAGCATCTATTTTTGTTTAAAAATAACATTTCAGCTTTTATGATGCCTCTTTCATTAACTAACATCTTCTATAAAATGTTATATTGGAATGAAAACTTTTAAATAAATCCCTGGAATAATCCATTTAAAAAATTACTTTCATATACCCTCCCCATCCCATAATTTTTAGGATGGAATATTTCCATTTAAATATTCTACTGGAAACTTCTTTATGCTCATACTATTTTTATTTATTCCCAGTATATTTCAATGTATATTTTCTTAATATATTTCACTTTTATTTTAATGAAGACTAGTATAAAGCTGGTTTAAACACCTTATTTTAAATGTGAACGAGTAACATAATTTTCTTTTAAAGCAAATCCAACAGTAAGTTAAGCAAATTATATTGACATTCTTTCTTTTCTTAAAATGAGTTATAGTATAGTTCATTATTCAATTGCACACTAGTCTGTTATTTACACAGTTTTCCTTTTAATAAATTTATTCTTAAGAAATATATTCACTCTATGTATGAAAATTTTTATAATCACATCCTTTTTAAAAAAACACAAATAATAATGACATCTTTTTCAATGAGAGTAGAATTTTTTTCTGGGTTCTTTTCATTTCAAGTATTATTAATAGATTTTTTTTTTTAAAAAAAAAAAAGAAGTAAAATTTTTAAAAGTCGAGAGCAAATTTGACATTTTTCTTCAGAAAGAGAAAAAAATGTGGTACATTCTACAAAATTCCTGATATTAATCAGTCATAAACCTTGTTGTTTCAGCTAATTAGGTATGCAAGAATTTTAGCTTGAACTTTTATTATATTTTAAGAAAGACTAAACAAAAATGTTTGTTTAAAAAAATAGCAATAAATCATTTTCTTTAAATAACTGATTTTACAAAACTATTGAATTAAGAAAATATTAATATCTGTATTCTATTTACAAAGTGCTTTACCATCAATTTCTAGGCATAAACTCTGAAATAAATATAATGTTTAAACCTGAAAACATTTTAGAAATAGCAGATTTTGAATTTTATGAATTGTCATCATTTACTAATTTCAAGATATTGATCATGAAGATAATTTGAAGTAGAAAGAGTTTTGTATCATGTGCTAATTCAAAACTTAATTAATAAAAAATATGAATTGTTGCATGGCATACAATTATTTATTGGAATGGAATATAAATACTAAAATTATCTACCTGCTAGTAATACCAGGTCAGTATTCACTTTAAGTTGAAGAATCCTGTTTTTCATATGGGCAGATTTTGACAGGATGTTCCAGAACCACTAATTCAATTTTTTGAAAATTAAAATGAAAAATGGCACCACTTAATGAAAACTTAATAATGAAAAAACTGTCGCAGACAACGTTGTGTACCATGAATAATTTTTATGAATCCCACATTGTTAAATTTTTATAATTTAAAACATTTTTCTTTTCATTAATATTGAATAAATATAAATTACTTAAAGGCTGAATAAAGAAACTTAATTATTTATAAGCCTATAACAATTCAAAATATTGCATAGGGGCTAATAGTTATTATTTCTTTTTGTATTATTAATAAATAGTTGAGGATTTAAATTTTTTTAAAATCCTGATAAATTATTAATGCAATCAAAAAATAGAATCCTCAAAAGAATTATAAGGAATATATATATACAAACAAAATGTCCATTAGTTAAAAAACTATTGTAATAATAATAAATATAATGGTAATTAATTATTATATATAGTCTTTCACTCCACAGAAGTACTTTCAGTTAATTCCTTAACCTGCCTCAACTGCCATTAAGTAAAAATTTTCCATTACAAATTGTGAAACACTTTTATGAAAGAGCTAATACACACAATAAAAATGATGGGGAAATTTGCTAAATTATTAATAATAAAATTTCAAGTAAGCATTGCACGCTTTTATATTAAACTTTGCTGGAATAGGGAGCAAACAAAAAATATATATTTTAGTAAATAAAAATTATTAAAAACTATTTATAAAATTGAATGTTCTAAACATGTTTAAATTATCTATCTTTAATTGTAATTGAAATGGAAGAAATTGAAAAATTAGATGCAATAGAATTATTTAAGTTTTACAACTGAAAAAATCCAGTAGATTTTGAAATTTTAATTCAATGGACATAAAATATCTATTAATCCAATTATTTAAATCAAATACTGATTGTAAACCTTATAACAATTACAATGTTTATATTTATAAATCAGCATTTATTTTTATAGCGTCTGTATACAATTGTAATTACATTCATATCGGCCTTTCAAGCCAAATTGTGCAAACGCTTTTGCGAGTGTTAAATAATAAATGAATACCCTCTGACCAAACAAGATATAGAATTTATGCAGGAATAAAAGGATCCTTTTATTCCTGCATAAATTCTATATCTTGTTTGGTCAGAGGGTATTCATTTATTATTTAACACTCGCAAAAGCGTTTGCACAATTTGGCTTGAAAGGCCGATATGAATGTAATGTTTATATTTGTAATTTCTTTGTGATTTTATAATTTTTTTTAAAAATCTTTTTTTGGATATTTACGTATTAGTTCAATGGTGAAGAAAAATCCCAGCACTAGCAAACGTGCAAATAAAGACGGAATTAAACACATTTACAATCTTCTAAAAATGAAAACAATTTTTAAAGTAAATATTAGATAATATCCCAATCCAGAGAAGGCTAGTAGTCAAAATGTTGGCCTATTATCTAATATCCACTTAAAAAATTATTTTAGTTTTTAGAAAATTGTAACTATGTTTAATTCAGTCTTTCTTTGTGCAGGCATTATAATGTAAGTGCCTAACTTTCTCCATATACAAAATATTGTTTTTTCTATCATCTATTGCCGGACTAATATGTATGTGAAATTTCACTCTCGGACTAATACCTAAGTACCATTTTTTGTTACAGTTAATAATTTATTTTGCGTATAAATCTTTTTATAGATTTGCTTTTGTAGTGCCTCCACCCTCCTGGTTTGATATTAAATTTGTTTTAATAAATAAATTCTTAATGATACTTACCCCTAATATTTTCTAAATCATTATGAATGGGGAAGGACTAGACTTTAAGCATATGGAAAGTCTTTTACCATATTTTGCTTAAGGGACTAAATTTTCTATCTGTATCATTATTAAAGAACTTAAACACTTAAGATTTTGAAGAATATGTCTATCATTTTACATAATAAAATTTTATCATTATTAAAAATCTTGGCTGTCAAAGCTAAACAGAGTAAGATTTTACAATGATGATATATAGAATATGCATAAATATAAAATAATATGTTTGCCTGAAGATCTGTAATGATGACACTTTAGTTGAAATCTTGGACTATTTCCATAATCTAACATTAAATATTAAATGCCTTTAAAAAAAATTATAATCTTTATTCAAATTTTCCAATTACATTCAACTATAGTAATAGTGTGCTAGAAACCTGTGTGCAATGTCCTATTGCTAATAGCTGAATGTAATTGGAAAATTTGAACAAAGTTTGAATTTTTTTCTAAAAACATTCAATATTTAATGTTAGATTATTGAAATAATCCAACATATTAGTACAAATAAAATAATATGATCTTTGCCTAGCATTTCCCCCTTTCCCCAAGATTGTCATTTTTAATAAAATGAAATTTTTTTTTTTTTTGAAATTTTTTTTTTTTGATAGGCAGTTAAGAATGTATTGACATTTTATGGTATTTAAAATTTATTTATTTACTTTTGTTTCATAATATTAATATAGTTTAAAGTTGGAAGAATGTATTGATATTTTATATTTAAAATTTATTTATTTACTTTTGTTCTATAATATTATTATAATTCAAACTTGGCATCAATTAGACAGTTTTGCTATCATTAATTTCACAGATAAATTTTATGAATTGTAAAAAAGTCAATAATATCATTAATAAGTATTAAAAAAATCATAAAATATATTATAAGTATATTATTACCATTAGTTTTTGGTAAAGAATTCGAAACTGCAAACTTAGTTTACTCTCACAGTTTATATATGGATTATTGATAATGCCTCATGCATTAAACAGTGATTATGGTTAAAATAGTTTAGACAATCTATATTCTGAAAGTACGATAATTCAATTGTTGGCAAGACAAGGTGATGAGGGCTAATCTTATATTCATATTATAGATATTTATGCTGTGGAGTTTAGTGGATTGGTAGAGCAGTAAACTCAAGAATTAAAGATACTCGATTGATTCTCAGATGTGTAAGCAAAAAAAAAAACAACTGCTTGATCACTTGAATTATTGCATTCAATATATCATATAGATATTTAAATGTTGTGATTTCCTAATTAACTTACTATATTATTTTTCTAGATAAAAACATTTAAATTCAATAACAATCACTTTGAGAGCATCTGCAAAAACAGTGTCTCTATGGAGTTTAGATTATTATGTAATATTTGACAAATGTAATCTAAATAAATTCTGCTAAACATTTTTATGAATGTTACAAAAATGTGTAAATTATCTATTATTATTGGGAATTTCAAGTTTGACAGTGAATTCTGATAATCATAGTATTTTCAAAGTATCATCATTTTCAAATATTAATGACCCCCTGCAAGATGGTCTTTCTAAGTTTAATCCAATTTCTCTGATCCCTAATTTCTCTTTTCCACAATCACCAGCAAACTTCTTTAGGTCATCTATCTATCTCACATGTGCTCTCTTTCTAAGTCTTTTAAAATCTCTTGGAATCCAGTTCATGATTTCAGCTGTCCATCTATTACAATCTCTTCTAACAATATGCCAAGTTCATCAGTTCAGTTTCTTAATTTTTTGTCAGTGAAACTTATTTGCTCTCATATCTATACATTTTATTTTCAATCTCTTCTTATTACTTTTAATATACAATCCTCCATATTACTTTGAGTCCTTTGAAATCTCTGAATTGCTCTTCTGTTAAGTGTCCAAGTCTCAGATTCATAAGTAAGAACTGGTAAAATATGTTTATTTAAAAATATTCCTTTTCAAAATCATAGACAATTTTCATTGAATATTACCAAAATCACTTCATCCAAGCTTAATTCTAAGATTAATTTCATTCATAATGTTCCCATCTTTATTAATGTATTTATAGTTGTTCTTTTAATTCATTATTATCAATGTTTATTTTTATTCTTCTGTGCAAATGCATTTATCTTTAGTCTTACTTCATTTCTCTTATCTCTTAAGGATTGCAACATTTCCTGAAGCTCTGAAGCATTATTTGGAAAAACAACTACAATAACTGCAAACCCATAAAACTTAACCTCTAGCTTCTCATTTTAATTCATCAAACATCTTTTGTAAAACTGTAGTAAAAAGTTTTAGAGATATAGAATCAACCATGAACTCTTCTCAATGTTAATTTTCTTAGTATCACCATGTAATCTAATCATCACAGTTGCATTTTGATAAATATTCTTCAGAATATAACTATCTCAGATCTATAATCTTGATGATCTAATCCTTTAATCATTATAAAAGTGCTTGTAGAGTCAAATGCCATTTCGCATAAATAAATCCAATCCATAATGGAAACTCATATTCATTAATCCTTCTACAATTTCTCTCAATACTTGGATGTGATCCATTGAGCTAAAATCACTTTTAAATCCAATTTGCTTTTTTGATTGGTTAAAATCCAACATTTAACTGTAGATAAGTTGTAATTATCTTGGTAAATATATAAAACTGATAATTTCTAATATTTTTTATCACCTTTCTTAAGTATTACTATTATTATTATATTCTTCCAATCATCTGATACATCTTTTTTTTTTTATCATTTAGACATTTTATATATAATATTGCCAATAATTTTTCTATTTCATCTGCTTCTTTTAATATACCAATTACAATTCCATCATTTCCTGTACCTTTTCCCTTTTTCCTAGATTTAATTGCAAGTCTCACATCTTTATTTAAGATGGTGAACAATTCAAAGATGTAAACTGACTATATGGATGTATTTTTTTTTTAATACTGTATAATTATTCTTGGAACCCCTTCATATATTTCATCTCTTTTTTAATAATAGTTCTACTTTTTCTTATTGCAGAAATAAAAACAAAGATATTGTTTTACACTTTTGAGACTTCTATTCTCTCATATAGCTTTCTTTGATGATTCACAATTATATTTTCTTAAATCACTATTAACTCTTTCATAACATTTTAAAAAGAACCCTTTTTTCATATACTGTATTGCCTCAATACAAAATTTATTACTAGAATGCTGCTTTTTTGCATCAACTATTTTTGCCGTAGCTCTTAATAATGTATCAGTTGAATTCTCATTGATTTCATTCATATATGAAACACCTTTATAATCTGCTCTTATTTTAAAATTATTTGCAAGTTCTAATTTAAATTCATTGGAATATTTCTGAAAGTTAAGAATATCAATTTTTAAACAGTTTTCTTAGTAATTTTTCTAGTTTTGCATTAATACATATTTTACATCTCACTAATTGAGAATCACTTCCTGTGTTGAATATTAAAAAACAATATAATCAAATTCTGCTGTAGCTTCATTTGGATGCTTCTATATCCAATTCCATGTAGCATGTCATGATATACAGAGTTTTTTTTTGAAGATTTCATAAGTCTGTATCCTCTCTAATTTCTTTTGCCACAACCAAATTTACTCACAGCACTTTCATTTTTCACAATTTATCAATTCTAGTATGATCAAAAGCATTTTGTATATCTAAAATAAAAATTCATTACTTTTTCTGTGTAACGGAACTTGTTTTGCATAACCTGAATTATCTACATTTGATTTCTTCCATTAAGTTGAATGATTAATCTTGCTGCATTGTCTGATACATCATTAATCTTCACAATGTTGTTCTTCCATTTTTATTATTATAACAAATCGAACTCCACTTGCTCTTCCAATATTTGTGCCTTACCAATTGTCTCTTCACCATTCCTTTAACTTTGGAATTCTCAATTTAATATTAGATAGTTCTTACAATTCATGCAATCTTTCTTCACTTGAAAGTGGTCTGCAGTAATAGGTACCTAAAAAAAGGCCATTAAATAGCAGTCTGAATCCACATCCAGAAAGTTCTTAGGACATTCTGCCTTTGACTGAGCACTGTTGCCTTGATAAATGACTTTTACAGTTTATTAGACTTAAAAGCTATAATTTAGTTTTGGCTGTCATGATTATAAAATATCTATTAAAAAATCATTCACACACACATCAATCCTAACTTCATATAAGAACTATTAGGCATTTGAGAATAAAGGCAATGGTATTTCTTTATGCTATAGGTAAAAAACCCATGATCTCATCATACTGGTGATGCATGTTGATGAACAGTTCATCTATATTTGTTAGCATGAATAATCATGTATTGCAATGGAGTAAACATTAGGAATTTATCATACTTGGTTCCTTTAGGACCTCAAAAGAGAAATCAAAAAGTCTTCTGAAATCAAAAGTCTTCTTTCAGATAACTCCTTTCTGTAAGCTAAAGTGGTATAAGAAGGTAAAATAAAAACTCTTTCCCTGTGGTATGAAATGTAATCGCTGTTGAGAAAACTATGATTAATAGAGATATTAAGAATACGATAGAAGAGAAATGAAGAAATCATAATAATAAAAGATATATTGACTCTTCTTATATAATTAACTATTTTCTGCATTCTGAATATTTGTTTTAGTGAGGCTTGGGATTAAAAAATTATTTATCATGCATTGAGACAATAACACTATAGTTACATGCTAGTTTATATGTTTATTAATAAAGATATGAAAAAAAGCTTGGCTTAGCTTAGCAAAGTAGTAAATATTGTTTTATACAAAAATTGTCTACATATTATCTGTGGTATATACATAATTTTTTTATTCTTATATGTGTGTGTGCGCACGCGCATGTGCAAAGCTGGTCAGCACAAGGTAGTGTTGTATCACTCTAGAAATAAAGATAGCTGAAAAGTAGAAATAAGCAAAGTGCAAGTAATTTACATATTTTAATTTGCATAGCGATAATTATCTAAAAATATGCAAATTAGAAGAGTTGTTAAAATTCCAGTAGAACTTCTAATGAGAAGAAGAAAAGCAGACTAGTGATAGTAGTAGACTGAAAACAGTTTAATGTGTGCAAAGCAACTGCAGACCAAATAGTGCAGAAGAAAAAGATATGGTCAAATCTAATTGGACTGACTCAAAAGTGCTGACTAAAATTGCTAGTGAAAACGAACATAGAAAATTATGGAATTAAAATTATAAAACTTTGAATAAAGCAAGTAGATGTTAAAAGAAGGACTTTTAATAGAGTGTGGAAATAGAATCACCAATTGAACTTATTAATCTACTACTAGCTTATATATTATTCTGAGAAAATAAACTCAATGTTGGAATGTTTAATTTAAATATAATTATTAAATATAGGGCTGCTTGGTTATAGTCTGGCCTTGTATGTATTAAGAGATGCAGTTGACAGTTTTTAAACCTAAATCACAGTCTGCAATACCTGTATAAAAATTTTGAATTTACATATAGATTTCCATAGTTGAAGAGATTGAAACTATAAATGTTAATTGGTGGAATTACCAGACGTTGGATACATTAGATATTAACAGGGACAATATATACTTATAGAAATGTAGAATAGTATGATAACACCATTCAATGTGAACAATCTGGGACAGTGACAGATATACATCAATCATGTGGAAAAATATATGATAATAAATGGAGATATTACTGAAGACAAGGTGAAAGTTGCCACTCTACTATGGGTGTCAGAACAGGATGTCCTGTGACTGGCCAAACATTTATATGATCTGAAGATGCTGGAAGAAATCCTGTTATGAGGAATTGCTTAGAAAATTAAATTCCTGTTTTAAGCCAATGATACTGGAATACCCAGTGCATCTTTGTTTTCATAGTAAAGTGCTGTCACAACCATTTAGCACCATGAACTTTAGTGAAGGAATGTGAGTTTAGAAATTATATAGAGGAAATATTATTGGACCAGTTATTATGGGACATGAGAAACATGAAGCTTAGACAGATGCTTCTAACTGAATCTAACCTAACATATAGTGTCACCACTGAATGTGGGATAGTATATGTGACCATCCTAGACCATGCACAAGCATTTAAAAATGTGATAGAGATTGTCACTTCAAATACATGGCTAAATGTTGCAAAGGCATAGATGACACAGAAGAATTTGTCACAGACATCTAGTATCTGTTGTTATTGCAGAAACAAGGGGGAAATTTGCAAACTCAAAACATATGAATGTTTTAACCATAAATACCAGGCTATTTATACAAGATGGGTAACAACAAGTGACAAATATCAAAAGAAGATTACCATCAAATAGGAAATCAGGGGAAAGAATGGAAAAGAAAGCCATGAATGTGAGGCTAATAATGGAAAGTGATGATATGCCAAAAATGTTAGAATTAAAAGTCTGTGGATGGAAATTGATAGCAAGGCTGGAGTATCATCAATGTCCCTTAGAGAATGAATGACTATTGTAAAAGAGCCAATATTAACATATAAATAAAGAAAACAAAGTTAGTGGTGACAGGATTGATATTAAAGGGTGGTATTAATTCCCATAAAAGTGAATAGCCATGGTAAAAATTTACCATGTTGTTATGAAGTTAATGTGGTAATAAAAAATATTAGCCCAATAATAGGACACAGTTGATTTAAGCCTCTGGGTATTAGAATAAATATAAAAAAGAGAATAAAAATAGCAGCTTAAATAAGAAGCAAATTCCCTCATCTCTCTTCAGAATTAAAGACAAAACCAATTAATGTTGAGCTAATAGAAAATATATAACAAATTGATAACAGACCAATGAATGTGCTACTTATTCTTAAGCCCAAAGTATTAGAAAGCACTAAATTTGATAAACAAAGCTATCATTACATCAATGAAGGACTCTGCTTGGGAAATACCTATAGTTACCATACCGAACAGAAGAGGAATGTTAAAATTATGCGATGATTATCGAGTAACAATTAACAAAAATGTTAACAAAGGAGTTTAACCTGTAACAAGCATAAGAGCAGTGTTAGCTTCTCCACAGAGAGCTTCATAAGTTGAAAAACTAGATTTTCTATTGGACAAATCCCTGTCACAAACAGAACAGCAGAGTTGTTTATGATAAATACGGATATGCGACTGTTTATATTTAATAAATTGCAATACAGAGCAACTATAGCACCTAACATTTTCCAAGCAGACGTGGATAAATCTTTTAAAAGTAGTAGAGGGGGCAACACCATATCTAGATGATATCCTGTAGTTGCTGAAAATGAAATGCAGTTAAAGAAATGAGTATATGCTGTCTGCAAGAAATTAAATAAACTTGGTGCTAGACTAAATGCTTTAAAGTGTAATTGGTCAGTGAAAGAAGTAAAATTCCCCAAACACATAATAAAAGACAAAGAAAAATACCATAACTCAGTGTAGGGCACTGCAGTAATAAAATGTTCTGAAGCCAACAAATGCTAAACAGTTGCAATCATTTGTAAGCTTACTGAATTTTTTTGAAAGGTTTTTAAAGGAAAAATCTCATAAAGCCACACTCTTTTATGAGCTTTAAAAAAACAGAGATAAAATGGGGAGTTCAACAAGATGAATCTTTTAAAGAAGTGATCAAATTATTAGTAGCAGATAGATTACTAGTTCATTACTGTGAACAGCAAGAAATAGCAATTATAACAGATGCCTCAGTTTGGAGTTCAATGCCATGATTTCATATAAAGTATATGGAGATGAATGTCCCACTGTATACATTTCTAAACATTTTCTATGGCTGAGAAAAACTATAACCAATTGAAGGCTATAGCAATTGTATTCACCATGAAGCAAATTCATCAATATGTTTATGGATAATCATTCAAAATGTATGCTGACCATAAACCACTATTAGGTATATTTAGAAAAAATAAGAAGTCTCCAGAACATACCAATCAGTGTATGCTGAAATGGATAAATATCCTAGCTTTATGTGACTATGAATTATTATATTGTACTGGTTGAAAGACGCTACCCAACAACACGACCCAATCCGCAAAGTCGGATTCAAACTCAGTCGAACCAAAGGGATTCAAACCCAGACCAAACTGAATTCAAACCCAACTCACGAGCTCAGATCAATCAATGGATGACATATGTTGACGGTACATGACTATGCACCAAGAACTAGCTCAATGGATGATGATGATTTGAGACCCCTGATCAGACTCTAATAACATATAATAAAATAACTAAGGATATTTATAAATCAATTCATATATGTATGTTCGGGTTGCCAATACAGACAGCGAGCATTAATATTAAAATAATTATTGAATAATAAAGAAAGTTAAAAACCAAATGTGTTAATAAAATGTTTAAAAAGAATACATATTTTGTTCAACTTTTGTGATTAAGATTATATAGATTACCTCTAGTCTTTAAGAACGGAATTTGCAATAAGAATGGCAGTCGTTATCATATGCCAATAACTATTATGCAATACTATAGGAGGATTATATGTATCTATGCCCTGACAAGTAAATAAAGGTCAATAAAGGTATTTGGCATGAACAGAAATTATTATTCTAATTTTAAAAGAATGTGAGATTCATTTTCACATTCGTAAATCAACTCACGAAATGCATGATAAATATTTAGGGCATAACTTTAATATTTAACAAAGAATTGACTTAATTATAATGAATATGAGATTGTTTGACTTTAATAAAATCAATTCATCACAATTTACAAGCATGAGAGTGGAGCTTTATTTGAACTGAGAAATAATGGTGCTGACAATTTACGAGCCTTAAGAATAAATATGAAAAATAATGGCTTGTCAGTGGTTTGAGAAAACAGAAGGGTGGCTTGTATATGACAAGTCTTTGATGCCCTATGAAGGATCCATGGAACACAGGGAAAGTCAGGCCGGGTCATAGCCACGAACCTTTGGTGTTCCAGTATACAAACGAGCAAGCAAGGAAGTGGGTTCTTCCTAGGTAATTAAAGTAACAATATCACTGAGGACAAGCCTACGAGGCAGGAGATCGCTCGTGTCAGCCATGTTCGGAAAATGATGACTTAATAATCATCGTGTTTAAATAATAAAACCCAATCTATATAAGGAATGCTCTACGTAATGACCTGATCATGTTGAATTAAAGTCAAACGAGCTTTAACTAAAAGTACTTAACACAATTACAAAATTATGCTAATTATATCCTAAATATCATGCCCTCCCTGAATACTAATATAAAGTATAAAATTTAACTTAGAATATACTGACATTAAATTCCTTTATCGACCTTTTGCAAAACATTTTAACATTATTAATATGAATGAATAAATATTGCTGAAACTCAAGAAAATAGCCGGAAGCATAGGTTAGAAATGGCTAATGGTTATTATCAGCTGTTAGTAAAAATAACAAACATTTAATAAATCCTTCAACACGATAATTAATAGAACTGTATTAAATTAGTTCTAGTGGGCAAGAATTACTATAACTTAATATTATATTATTTTCATGAGGGAATTTTAACGAAAGAGATTATTATCAAGTTGAAGTTTTATTGGCATATAATCAAAAATAAATGATATTAATAATCATTCAACAAATATATAATACAATTAGTGAAATGAATCACCATCGTAAGAAGGGAAAGTTAACAAATATTAAATTTAAAGATGAGAGAGATAGAAATAAAGAATTGCTTATACAAATTAATGCATTATAAAGCAAGAAGGAAATTTAACAGTAATTAATTTTAAAAGGTGGTGTAAAATAAAGTTCAGAAATGGCCAGAAAGCTGCGGTTCATTTAAAGAAAGATATTACCATTTCCTCCTGGTTGGTTCCTTAGTTTACACGGCAGAGTCCAATTGGGTTGAAACGTAAGCGTGCATTTTCACCTATACGAATAGCATTTGGATTGATTCTTTCAGGTTTTGGCAGCACAATTTGGTGTGGAAAAAGTTTAATTTTGCAGCTACATTGAAGATCTTCTGGGGACTTTGGGCCCAGCAATCAGATTCCTGAAGTTAGCCCATCACCATGATGGAGACACTATAAAAATTCATAATTTAAAACGCACATAGCTTCTAGCAGCAAGTTCTCTTAAACAAATATGGCCTCTCTCTCTCGAAACCTTTTCCAGGCTATTTATACCTGTTCTCTGGTTTCCCGCCTATACCGACTTTTTATGCCTTCAGGCTAAAGCTTCTTACCTTATCAAAGTTACAAATTTTGTTAATTGATTTTAGATACATTTCTTTGATAAGGCTTTCAAACTCATTAACTTTGAATTAGAAAATGAATTTGTAAATCTGAAAAACGATTTTAATTAGGAACCATCTTTACATTTTAAATTATTATCTTTTTGATAATTAATAAAACTTTCCCCATTGTCTTTGGGAGTGGCGAATGTGAAAGCTTATCGAAAGAATGTAGCTTTTAATCAGAGAAATTTGAACAAATTGGTATAAGTAAAATAAAACATTCCGACGCAATGAAACTTTATAACGAATATATATATTTAATTATTTATAAATACATACACACAATCCATGCAGTATATATGTTTTCATGAATAATTTTATCATGAATTTATTAATGATATTGATTAGTTTAAATATTAAAGTAGTTGGTTTTAACATATATTTATATAATACTGTTTTTTATTGAAACTAGCATGTATTGAACGTATAAAGCCCCATTGCATTCGAAAATTCACTGTTAGTACTAGGGTTTGAAGGGGGCTACAGGTAAGATATCATGAAGCTAGGATTGAACTTAGATCTGACCGCTTCATTATAGGCTGGGAAAACAGATAAAAACATGCTTATACACTATCCAGAACTACAGATAAAAGCACATGCAAGTTTACATGTTATTGAAATAAATTACATAGATATTATAAAGTCCAAAATATTTAAAAACAAAGTAGTAGCAAATAGACAAAAAATGATAAAGATTATAAACTAGACACAAACTGGATTAAACATGGATGGCCTACGAAACAAGCAAATTATATAGTACCGACAATTTGGAATGCACAGGAAAGTTTGTCATTGTCTATCAGGAGTGTATTTCAATGACAGATTGGGTAGTAATTCCAACTGACGGGAGGAAATGTGTTATACAACTGCTACACAAAGGATCCTTGGGAATTGTACATATGAAAAAACTAACTGGCTAAACATGAACAGAAAAATAAAACAAACTGACAGGGAATGTTAAGATTGCCAACAAACAGTGAGGTTATCGGGTAAAGAATACCAGCTCTTCATGCCAAGTTCTGTTATGAAAAAAACTTAGGCAGAATTACTATTGAAATGCTGTGTAAAGTTGCATGTCTATATTAATTCACAACATTGAAAATGATGTTAAAATGGATATGTCTAAGAATATTAAGATAGATGAAAAAGATAATCTTACTACTCAAGAGACACTACAGAATTAACTGGTAAAATTCAACCAAAAACAAGAAGAGGATACACCAGAGCAGCTAAAATAAAAATCAATTTTATTGAGATCTGTTTGAAAGATATATACCAAAACAGTTACAGGATTATTTTCAGTGAAAAGGACTTTTTTTCTAGAGTGAGGAGGAAGTAGTGCTACATACTGACTGGAGTGAATGGAAGGTATTGCTGTATACAGACTGATTTATGTATTTAGTAGTAAAGATATATATTTATAAGTGTATGTGTATGCAAAGCTGTCAATATAGGTAATGTTGTGTCATTGTAGAAATAATGTTATAAGGAAAGTAGAAATAAGCAAACTGCAAAAAACATATGTATTCTAATTTGCATATCAATAATTGCCCAACAATATGCAAATTAGCAAAGTTGTTAAAATGCCAATAGAACTACTAATGAGAAGGAAAAAGGAATCTAGGGATGTTAGTAGTGCAGAGTGAAATCAATTTAATGTGTGAAATATAGCTGAAGATCAGATAGTGTAGAAGAGATGCAATCAAATCTAATTGGAATCATTCAAAGATGTGAGTGAGCAGTAAATTGCTTACTAAAATCGCTAAAAACCAACATAGAAAGTTACGGAATTAAAATGATTAAAAGGACTTTTAATAAAGTGTATAAATGGAATTAACTCTACATACGAACAGTTCAGTGATTAATATTATTTCTTATAGAGTTCAACCAACAAGTTATCAGTTGAACCTACTAATCTATTACTAATTTATACGTTATACTGAATAAGTAAATTCGATATTGGTATACAGTTTAAAGTATAATTATTAAATGGTACTTGTGTATAATTCAACCGATGACGTTTTTCACTTACCGAATTCCCTTCCGGTAGGCATCGACGGTTTTTTGCATGACAACGTTATCATGGTAACCAAGTGACTGGCGTGATTAATCCATCAGAGAGTCACTATTAAATTTATGATTGCTTAGATCATGGTCTGGTCCCGTACACATTAATTCTACAGAGCCGAAGATTCGAATAAGTGCAATTATGGATAAATTATTTGCTTTTGCATCGAAAACTTTTGTTTTCTAACTTCAGTTTATTAATTCCTGGTCTAAATTTAGTGAAAAAAAATCTTGAAAGATTATTAAACTATGTCGAACTTGTTTCACGTAAACACACCTATATTTGAAATATGCTTGTACGCAGCAAAGCGTTTTTTAAACATATCTAACAAAAATAACATTTTTTCAGGATAACATTGGTTTAAATTCTAGACAGAAGTAGACAAACTATACATAATATATAAAAATATCTTTACGGACACAACGTGATTAATCTAAAAACAATAAGCATATTGTTAAAAATTACAATGATTATCTATCGCAATTAAATAACTAAACATAAAAAGTATTTGTCATAAGAATAACTTGTTTAACTTTCTTAAATGCTTAAGGCAATTTGTGTCAATTCCTCTACATCTTAAATTATGAAAAAAAAATCAGAAAAATTTATTTTTTGCTTTTATCTTAAATATCCTTACATATTTTTTGAATATCAAGTGTCACAAATAATAAATTCATTATTCAATATTTCTTTTTTCTTCTTAAATTTTTTTTTCCAGCTTTTATTAAATAACTAGAACCTTTTAAACTTACTAATATTTAATTATATTCTTTTGCTCAGTTTTATTGGACTACATAGAAAGAGTGAAAGAGTGTTTATAAAGATTGACCAATCACAAAAATTGTTTTAAAATATACTTTTCTATATGTATTAAGTATTTTCAGATTTATTAGCAAAATTCTGATTTTTTTTTCTTATTTTCTAAACTATAATCATAATTTATTATGGTAATTATTTTTTAAAAATTATTTTCTGCGTTTAGTAAAGCACTCGTTATCTTTCTCATACATAGTATCTCTCTCTTTTTTTTTATGGTAAGAAGGCGGCGGAAGTAGCGAAACTTCCATAAGCGTGATGAGGTTGGAGTTGGTGAGTACGGTGTTTTGACTTCCTAAAATATTTTTTCTTTCAATAAAATTTATTAGTGTGATTATTATTGATAATCAAAAGTGATAGGATTTTAACCACGGTTTGGATTTAATCCCACCATGGGCAATTGTTTTAGTCGGCCAGTAAGTAAAACAACCACGAAAAAAGATGTAACTCAAGTACCGGTTAATCAAAGAAACGATACTGTTCCTATTGAAACTCCAACCATTATAATAACCGAAAATCCACGAAACGACCCTCGGACGTGCGGAGTTAATTTATCGCCACCGCCTGAAAATGAGTCTTTGCAAAGTACTAATGCTAAAATTTTTGTAGCACTTTATGATTACGATGCTCGGACTAACGAGGATTTAAGTTTTAAAAAGGGTGAACATTTAGAAATTTTAAATGACACCCAAGGTGATTGGTGGTTTGCGAGATCAAAATCAACAAAGTCAGAAGGATATATTCCGTCAAATTATGTAGCGAAGTTAAAGAGCATTGAAGCCGAACCGTAAGTAGTGCCCATAGCATTATATTTGTATATATATATTTATTAATTAGTTTACATTTCTTTTGATTAAAATGTTAGAAAAAACGTTAATTCAGGGCTTGTACTCTATACTTGAGTATGTGTATAGTGAATAATTTTTCGTTGAAAAACAAAACAAGTTTTAACATTTAATAATATCTTTTACCTAAAATGTTAAATATATTTAATGATCTATTATTTTTAAATAATAATTAAATCTTGTTACAAGCTTTTTATCTGCATCAACGTTATCTTAAGAGTAAAGCTGAAATGGTATTTATGAAGGTCGTTTGTATAAATTGCTACTTTATTTTAAAATTCATTGAGACCTATTAATAATATCTACAAGTAACAATTCTAAATTGTGTTATGCATTTTTTTTTTTTGCGTGATTTTTTTTTAATTTCAAAAGTTTCATATTTCTATAATATTGTAAATTGTTTAATTGCTTTTTGTGCGCTACATTGTTTATTCAGTACTATATTCATAAATTGTTGAAAGGAATATATTTAAGATGATTGTTTTCCCCCGCGCAGTTTGAAATATTTTATTATTGAAAGGAATGATCAGTTGCTGTTGACTCGATTGTGATCTACACTGCAACAAACTGCCCTATGTCTCTGCTTTCTAATAAAGATATTGGTTATTGATGTTAAAAATAAATAAATAAAGCAAATAGCAAAAAAGTCTATAAAGAGAAAAAATATATCTATTGCCCAGAAAAAATTGTTTAAAACGCGAAATTATAATTGCAGTAAATGTACAATAGATTACAAATATACTGTATTTAGTTTTGTTATTTCTATAACCAATAGATTAAAAAATATATCTAGTTTTGGCATCTCTAGTTTATCAAATATGTACTGCTTATTATTAAAATCTTTAAAATAGTGGCACTACTGGATTATTCAAAATATCTAAATTCATTATTAAAAGAATATTTAGTTTTCAAGACTTCTGTGAGTGAGCATGCTTGGCTTGCTTTATGATGAAAATATATGTATAATTAGGACAAGAAATATATTCAAGCCTGAACTGGTTCACTGACATTATATTACAAATAGATTGGAAACTCAACGAGATGATTAGCAGTAGACTAGAGAATTCTCATCTGGTACTTGAAGATAAGTCTTTTCAGAATAGATTTACTCTGAAATGAGACAATGAAATAAGGAATTTTGCTAAATAATTATTGAAAAGGAAGGCTTGTGGCAGATATTTGTAAAATATTGGAGAGACTTTTCCTCATCAATGGTTGATAAAAACAGTAATAATGAAATCATCTTTCAATCAATATTAAGATCAATAATATTAACATCTGATTAACTAATATAGGTCTTGCATCTCCAGAAGAAAAAATCAAAAGTAGAAAGATAAAGAATAAAAAATTAGAAAAGGAAAAAGGAAGAAAAGATTAGCACCAGAATTTCTGTTCTAATTAATGATGGAAAAAACAATCTTGTTATCACAGCTAATATAGGGACATGATCAATGAATTAATTGTTTGCATTAAAAAATCTAAAAATATTCTATAAAGAATTACAATAATTAAAAAATCTATGATACTTATGATATTCAAATAGAATGGTGAATGCATTTCAATCCATCTATCTCTAGTTTGCAATGAGCTAGATTTCCGTGGGAAGACACCAGCCATGCAAGTTGTACTCAAGCACTAAAGAATGTTCTATAATAATTTGCTTTTATTCATGAAGTTATGATCATTAGGGATTGAATGAAGTTGATGAAGTGGGTTAATCTATCACATCTTAAAGTTGCAAGCAGCTTTGTCATTGATTTTATATGATAGCAGATTGCTAGTATGTAATACACAGCATGACCATACACTTCATTTTATATTGTTTAAATATTATATAAATTGAAAAAAAAAAAAATTTCTGCCCTGTTTTTCTACATCACATTCTATCAGTATGGTATATAGAATAATTGATTATATATATATGCTGTTCAGATATTTGACCATAGCTAATTCACTTTCTTCGAGTAGTGGTCAGTAAAAAGGTAACTATCCCACCACCATCTAAAGAATAAAAATTCCAGGATAATCTGGTTTAACGAAATGAGCATCAATGGGCTAATCACAAAAATAAAAAACACAATTGCTGTATGATATAGATTTGTTTCAATATTTTAAGCCAGTATCAGGTAGATGATCATTAATTCTAATCCATAGGTTTTCTACATCCCTCCCCCAAACTTTTGCTTCTATCCATTTCACATAACTTTAAAATCTTTCAAGATTCACTTTAGTATTCACTTGTCCATCTGTTATCTGATAACATCCAATAAATATCTGTTTTGTTATCTGTTTTATTTTTGATCATTTTTTGACTGAGCCAGTTTTTTTTCCAATCAAAGATATATTGAAATTTTGTGAAAAACAGTACAACATAAAGAATATTTTTATTAACAGGTTCCATATAAATATTATTATTAACTTTTTTCACTAATAAATGAATAAAAATTTGAGATAATTTTCAACTTCAAAATGGAATCCTAAACAGCCGAATTGTATGATAGACAATTCTATATTTTACTTTCATTGGTTGTGATTCAATGTGTGATTGAAGTCTACAGATTCTCTATATTTAAGAGGTGATAAACTGAGTCAAATGATCTGCAGAGTAACTTTGATTATTAACTTAGTGTTATTTGTTATTCATTAAAAAATTTGCTAAAATTTTTTATTTTAAATTATATCAATATTAAATGCTTGTCAGTGTAATTAATGTCTTAAAATTCAAAAGAAATCATTCAGACGAAAAGGTTGCTTCTCTTCTCTTTACTACTATTTCAGTTTACCTTATAAAAAATATAATTTTCATTAAAATGTTGTCATTTAGTCTTAAATATATTTTATCAAATATTTTTAAAAATGATTTTCTACCCTAATTATTTTCAAAACTTAATCAGGGAAAGAGTTAAGAATCTTTATCAACATAATTTTTAATCCATTAAAGCTACCACTCCTAAGATATGTATTTGTTTTATATAATTATCCTTTACATTTAATTTTTTTAAAAACACTATTTACAATAAATGTTAAATTATTTGTATAAAAAAATTTAAAAATATGGGCAGAAAATGAAATCAAATTACTTTTGTTTAACTGAATTCAGTTGACAGCTTTTTAAAAATTAATTGATTGCTCTCTTACTATTATCAGTGATTTTAGTAAAGTTTTACTTTAGCGACCACATCATATTCACCCTCTAGTTTTTAAAATTAGAACTAAAATATTTTAAAATCTTATGTATATGCTCCTATATTACAATTACAGTAAATATTTATTAAAATGTAAAAGATAATAAAAACACATTTTTAAGCATAATTGTGTCCTATGCATACTAGGAAGTTGGAGAAAAAGGCGGCAGTGCTGTGTCTACTCTGCTGGTACCAGATTGGAATTTCAGCTTACGCTTCGCTCTCATTCACATATTTTCAATATTCTGGGTACGTATGTCTTAGTCTTCACGGCAAAAATTAGCCGAGTCAATGACTATTTTTTGCTGACACCGGTCTCATGCACAATGTATTCTTGGGGCAAATTATGCGACAAAAATACACTATATTTATAATTGTTCTGAGAGACAGATGACTTCGGGAAAAGAAAGACCCCTTTCTTATTGTGCTCCATCGGCGACATTCTGCATTGCTATCTACATCCCATCAATGCCTGCAGAATACATCACCAGCGAACAATGAACTCCGCACTGTTGGCATGTGGCATAATTCTTCAGATGTCTTCTTGCAAGCCATTTGATGGCCACTATAAAACTGTACACGTGCGTGTAATTCTAATTTTGAACTCAATGGGTGTTTTTTCTGTAATAAGTGCTATAAATCTAGATAGTTTAAATTCTTAAGTTTCAAATAATTTAAACTAATTATTTTAATTAATTTAGTGTAATTATTTCAACTTCTTTAAAATGGTAAATATTTTTTGTATTATCTTATACATTTTAATAAATTTTTATGTAATTGTAATATAGTAGCATATACGTAAGATTTTCGAATAATTTACTTCTAATTTTGAAAACTAGAGGGCGAACATGATTTTTTATGATGTGGTCGCTAAAGTAAACCTTTACTGTGATTTTAATAAAATAATTTGCTATTTATTATTGTTGCCAGAAAAAAAAGCTATGATTTGAAAAGATAAAAATTTACATCCAAGTCTAGATTACAATCAGTATGAGATATCAGTAACACGGAAGAGGGGAGGGGTGTATGAGGTATATAATTAAAATTATATAAGCTAAATTCAAACTAATTTGATTTTTGCAAAATAGAAACATACTTAGAAAGTACTAAAATAGACACCTGTTTATTTTAAAGAATATTATGAAATTAAGGTATTTGAAAATTGATAGTATTATCATATACAGATTGTAATTGTTCCAGCTTAAAATGACATTAATGACAAAATAAATAAGATTTGTAAACAATGTTTATATTGTTTCAAAAAATATAAAAATTAGTTATGGAAAATGTGTGTTAATATGTTTAGACTATTCCAACCAATCCAATTGCCTAAATATCTCTACATTTTTTATGTTTTTGTTTATATTAATGAAACTTCCATTCTTATTTTTTAACCCTAGCTTAAAAAGAAGAAATCATTTATATATGTAATTTATAACAATGATAAGCTGGTTTATCTTATTCAACATACTATGTCCATACAAACATAATAATTGGAATGCATAGTATAGATATACTTTTAAATTAATACAAAAAAAAAAAGTAATGAAACATATTTTTCATAGTTTTAAAAAATATTTAAAAAAACTTATTCTTTTAAACTTTTTTCTTCTCTTAGTAAACTAAATTGGCTCCTTTCAATTAAATTTAATAATGACTGCAAATAATTAAAACTTATATAATAATCTTTTTTTTTTAATGATTTCTGTATCTTTTTAAATCTACTTCAAAGCTTTTATTATTGTAATAAATGTATTTAAGAAATGCAATAGGTTGAATAATATGTAATAGATCAGTAATGAATAATATTGTTCTGAAACAATTTCTATTTTCTATTATAGTACATGATTAGAACATGTAGAAAATTTGATTAATAGGAGTTACCTAAAAGTATTTAAGGATTTATAAACTACTCTCACATACATTCATTTATGTGATTACATCTTAATTGCGAATTGATCTTACTAAGTTGATATATTATAAAGTGATGTTTAGATTATCATCTTATATTAAAGGCATGGTTTATGAAAATTGAAAAAGTTATTAATCTATTTTCAATAATATTTTGTTAATGCTGAGTAATTAGGTAATATTTTTTCAGTATTTTTAATTTTTTTCATCTACTGTATAAATCCAATTATTAAATCAGTTTGATGTAACTTCGAAAAGTAGTAACCCCATAAATCAAAGTCATGAAATACCTTTGTTTTTTATTAATGCATTTTCTCTATTTTGCTATTTCATTTATCTCTGTATTGGTCTTCTGTTAAATGCCCAAATCTCACATCCATAAGTAAACATTGCTAGGACATTTATTAAAATTTTCTTTTCATTCACAAAGTTATATTTCCTAAGTTATTTTTATCTTTCAAAATACTGGGCAATATAATTAATTTTATGATTTTTTTATTTTATTTATTTGTTCAAGATATTTGTAATTTTTAAGTTTCTAATTCATTACTATTAGTTTTGTCTTTGTTTTTGAAAATTCATTAAACATTAATTTTCATTTTTAATCCTATTTTTCAATTTTTATTTTTTACATTCTGAAGAATTATTTATGAATACAAAATTACATGTATAAAATTAAGGAACTTCATTTATTTAATTCTTTGCTTTTTGCTTTAATTTATAAAATTCTTTCTGTGAATCTGCAAAAAAAAAAAGAGTTAATCTTATTATTATTTTAAGTTTTCATTATTGCTGTTGTTCTTTGGTTAATATTTAGAATGATCAGTATTTTGGGTTTATGTCATGTTTCAATGTTTTAATTATAGGAGAAATGTTTATAGAATCAAATACTTTTTTATAATTTACAAATTCAATGCATACTTTTTTATAATTTACAAATTCAATGCAAAATGTTAATTTGGACCTCCGTAACTTTTTGTAATATTTGGATAGAATGTACTGTGTTGTAATTACATTTTAGATTCAGATTATTCTTTTGGTGGCTTCATATTAATATCAATGTCTGATTCCTACACTCATCTAAATTTATCATTTAAATAATTTATATACAGTTTTGCCAACAGTTTTGTTTTTTAATCTGCTTTTTAAAAATATCAATAGGAGTTCCAACATTTCCTATAAGTTTTCTGCTCTTTATAGATTTAATTGTATGTTGCACAGCTTCATTTAAAATATGTCATTTCAGTTGATGTTATTTATTTGTTCTGATTTCATTATTGTATAATTGTTTTTTATATATATATAAAATTCTCTCATATTTCATGATGTCATGCTTATTTTTAATAATTATGCTATCTGTTCCTATTGCATCCAATACTATCAAGATAATATTTTATATTTTTGAGACTTATTCTATTCTACAGCATTTTTTGTTATTTCCTAATTAACTACTTAATTTGGCAAAGTTCTTAATTTAGGGTTAGCAGCATTATCATTTATATGGTTTTATGTTTGCTTGTTAAAATAAACACATTTTGTTTATTTAAGTCTTTATATTATCTATCAGCAATAGTGGATATCCTTCTTTGTTATTAATTTGATGTAATCAGAATTGATTTCATTGAATTTTTAATATTACTTGTTAAATTAAGTTCAGATTTATTATTATTTTTTAACCATTTTATTTGAATTTAAATAGATATTTAGATTTTTATCATAATTAACAGGTATTCCATAAAATCTTTTTCTGATAGTATGCCAGACCTTATAGCCATAGAAAAAAAAGTCAACAATGATAATGAAAAATTATTGAAAATATATTAATAGAAGATTCATTAAAAAAGAAAGAGGAATCTTTTGGCATGTTAAGATAGAAGAAAACATGTGAAGTATGTGTGAACATGAGAAAAAATAAGATAAAGATATTGAATAATTATTGAGTGTAAATATAAATAATGAGATGGCAGTTATGCTAAGGACTAATGATATTCTAGAAGCAAAATATTCTGAAACGAAAAAAAAAGATTATACATAAACAATAGAAATATTTGAAATCATTTAGAAATAATACAAGAATAATGAATTAGATGAGGCTTGATAAGTTGAGTTTCTAGACTTTTTCAACTTTTTTAAGAATTAAATTTTTTTTTTTTTTTTTTAAAATAGCAATTACTATATATCCAATAGATTTAAAAAATGTTTATTTAAAAAAAAAAAGGGTATTGTTCAGAATAAATATTTAATTGTGATGAATTTGGATACATCAATAACTTTAAATCAATATGTTTGCTATCTATTTTAATAAAAAAATAATAAAAATATTAAATTTTTTTTTTGAATGCATTTGAATGAACATGTACAGTAAACATAAAAGTAAATGTGCCTTTTCAATTTATTCATAACTGCATTATTTTAAAATTTAGTTTATATTGTAATCATAATTTTCATATATATATATACTATATATTTTAAAAAGGCAGTGTAGTAATCAGTATATATTGTAAACAAAATACTATCAACAAAGCATGAGTTTTTATCTGCTAATTTATATCACCATTTAGAGTGGCTTGGTGTGAGGTTTACTTGAATAAGTAAACTGATTTTGTTTAACTAATATCAGTGAAATTTAATTTTTCTTTAATTAAGCTTTTTAAAGCAATAGCTGGAAGAATATTTTTAACTTATTTTCTTCTAGTGCTTTCTGAAATTCATAACATTTTTTAATCTGAAGTATAGTAACTAAAGCAATTAATACTGTAGGAACTTTTTTAATTGCTAAAACATATTTAAAATGACAACTTTAGAATGCTAAACCTGTTCTCATCATTATTTCTTCAATGTCCAGAGCTGACCATGAATGAAATTAAAAGATGGAAATGGTGCCTAGATATTACCAGTAGCATGAAAGACAAAAGAGACAATCAGCTTTTTAGTAATTTAAAACCGAATACAGTAAGGTAAAACAAACAAGAACTGATTGAAAGTGGAGATGGAATATAGCATAAATTCTTAAAAATTAAAAAAAAAGTGTCTTATCAATAAGTCAAACAATTATTTATAATAATATCAAGAATTAAAGTTAAAACTGTAAGGAAGATAGAGCTCTGACGTAGACTGCTGGATAGTCGAAACTGTAAGAAAAGAAAGAAGTTTAAGAAAAAAACTTGCATTAAAGTGTATATGAATGAAGTATTATAAGTAAAATATCAGGAGTAAATAGCAGAAAAAATTGCATTTTTATATGTAAATTTAAATATATTTTTCTTGTTACACACATTCTTAGAAACTTTATTATTGATGAATTGTCTTTTCTATAAATATTTAGATAGAAATATCTGAATTTGCTATATTTTGTACATCTGTAAAGTACAGTATATCAATTATGTCATTTCTCCATATTTAACTATTAAAATATAAAATTACTTTTTTAATATTGAAAACAGATACATGGGGGTTGTTCAAAAAATTAATGGAGCTTAAAATGGAAAAATATATGACAAAGCTTATAAATATTGATAAAATAAAATGCTGGGGAAAAAATACTAAAATTTTAACTAATTTTTTGAAAATAAAATAAAGTACTTCTAAGCAGACTATAAGTTATATGAATAAATAATTAGGAAATTAATTAAGTGGTCATAAATAAAATAAGGATATAAATGAGAAATGAAATGACTAATACATTTTTTTACTAAAAGAATATTCTGTTAAATGATTTATTTCACTTATAATATTGTATGTAACAGTAACACTGATTATTTAAAACAAAAAAAGAATAAGAAAGAGAGAATGAACAATGTGTAAATAAGATTGAAAAAGTGAATTACTAAAAAAAAAAAAAAGTGAAAATAGAGGAATAACGAGAACTATGGTTAAAGGGAATAATGAGAGAAGAAATTTTTTTTTTTTTCAAAAATCAAATAATTACTTCCTTAGTAGATAGTAAGATATTTGAGCATCAGTAATGGCAGATTGAGTTTCAATCCAAAATCTTTTATCTCTTAAAACCATCATTCTGCCACTGCCCTAAATGATAAAGCATGGTAAAAGAGAAATAAGATAAATAATCTAATGAAGATGAGATAGAACTATTAATGGTTATATGAACAAATTGGAGATTTTGAGAAAATGAACTGTGATGATTTATGGAACTTGCCTCAAAGCAGATGTCTGAAGATATTAAGCAACATAGCAGTGTGTGAGTATATATAGATATAAAGTTGAAATGAAAAGTAGAAATAAACACAAAATTTTCTATAGATATTTTTTATATCACATTGGAATAACAGTTAAAGATTAAATAATTTTGAATTAAAAAAAATTATAAACATTTAAAAAGGTATGATTAGTATTTTATTAATTCTGATTTTGAAATTAAAACAAGCATGTTTTTATGTTGCAGTAAATATACTGGTAATTAGAAAATTACATTATTTTGATTACCAAATTTTTTTAATTAATGCTTGTATAACATACTTTGATAAAATTCCACAAAGTTGTTTTTCAAAGGATTAATGTGAATTGAAAAATAATCATTAACCTTGTTCAATCAAGATAGGGAAAACTTATTTTAATTACTGTATTTTTTCTATACCCTGAAAAAAAAAAATTAGGGAGAGTTTTTTTTTAAGTTTTAGATGACAGTTATCATGAAGTTATACTTGAAGTCAGGAGAGGGAAAGTCCAATTGCTGCTACTAGTTTACTATGGTAGTGTCGATTCACATGAAAGGGGTCAGATTTCTGATCTTCATAGCCTATATATATATGTATGTATGTATTAGACAGCATAGTGACTGAAGGGTGCTCATTGCAGACTAACAATTACCTTATTATACCTTTCCCGATAATGACAAGTCAGTCTACTGGCTAGAAGGGATCAGCTTACATAGGGAATCCATCAGCTTGCTGAAAAATTATTTTACGCATATACTGTTTTATCTGTATGCAGAGGGACACAGATAGTTACTGTATCATTATATATAAAGTACAGCTGGTTAGTTACTTTAAATAATTTTAGTGAAAATGACAATTGTAATTTTTATAATTTTTTTTTTAAAGGACTTTATTCAACAAAAAGTAAGATACATTTCCAATTTCAATTTAAAAAAATAAAGTAAACTCCAAAAATCTTTTTAGATTAATGAAAAAAAAAACTTTTACTTTTTGTGCAAATAAAGATTATTTTGAAAAAAAAAAAAACTTGCTGGAGTATTTTTTTAAAGAAACATTTATAATTAATCAAGAGTAACCTATCAAAGATGTATTACTTTAAAAAAAAAAAGAAAAGGAAAACTTTTATGAAAGTCTGTCAAAGAATTAATAATATTTTTTTTTAAAGAAAAAAAAACCCCTTTATTTTTGTTTACCATTAGATGATGAATGAATTAATAACTGATTCATATTACTTTATATATCCACATATGTGTGCATTTTATATGGAATTAATTGTAAAAAATATATTTTTAATAATTTTATTATTTTGACAAATTAAAATATCATATGATATAAATGTCAGTGCGCACACACATATATGTTAAATTAGTCATTACTTCATCATCATCATCATTATCAACCATTATCAATCCACTGCAGGATGAAGGTCTCTCCAAGTTTAATCCATCTTCTCCGATCTTTAGCTTCTCTTCTCCACATCACCCCTACACATTTTCTTATTTCATCCATCCATCTTACATGTGGTCTCCTTCTGGGTCTTTTACAATCTCTTGGAATCCAGTTTAAAATTTCAATTGTCCATCTATTATCATCTCTTCTAGCAATATGTCCAGCCCAACTCCACTTCAATCTTTTTAATTTTTTCACTGAGGTCAATAACACCTGTTTGTTCTCTTACCCATACATTGCGTTTTCGATCTCTTCTTGTTACTCCCAACATACATCTCTCCATACTTCTTTGAGTGGTCTGAAGTCTCTGTATTGATCTTCTATTAAGTGTCCAAGTCTCAGATCCATAAGTAAGAACTGGTAAAACACATTTGTTAAAAACCTTTCTTTTCAAACACATAGGCATATTTCCTTTTAATATCAAGTTATTTCTACCAAAAGCACTCCAACCAAGTTTAATTCTATGATTAATTTCCTCTATTATGTTTCCATCTGTATTAATAATCTGACCAAGGTATTTGTAACTCTTAACTTCTTCTAATTCATCATAATCAATCTTTATGTTCATATTTTGAGCAAATCGATTAAACATTACTTTAGTCTTTTTAACATTTATCTTTAGTCCTACTTTTCTACTTTCATCTGATAACTCCTGCAACATTTCCTGCAGCTCGGAAGCATTATTTGCAAAAACAACTACATCATCTGCGAAATCTAAATGACTTAAATAATCTCCATTTACTTTCACTCCTTTAGTTTCCCATTTTAATCCACAAAATACTTCTTGCAGCACTGCTGTAAAAAGTTTTGGAGATATGGAGTCACCTTGTCTTACACCTTTCTCAATGTTGACTTTCCCAGTATCATTATGTAATCTAATTGTTGCTGTTGCATTTTTATAAATATTCTTTAAAATATGACAATATCCTGGATCTATACCTTGATGATCCAATGCTTTAATCACTGAAGAAATGTTTATAGAATCAAATGCCTTTTCATAATCTACAAATCCAAAACATAATGACAACTCATATTCATTTGTCCTTTCTATAACTTCTCTCAATACTTGAATATGATCTACTGTACTAAAACCACTTTTAAATCCAGCTTGTTCTCTTGGTTGGTGAAAATCCAAGGTTCTCTGTAGACGAGTTGTAATTATCTTGGTAAAAATTTTATATAAAACTGATAAAAGGCTGATAGGTCTGTAATTTCTAATATCTTCTTTATCACCTTTTTTAAATATTAATATTATTACTGCATTCTTCCAATCATCTAGTACATCTTTATCATTTAGACATTTGGTATATAACTTTGCTAATATTTTTTCTGTTTCTTCACCTGCTTCTTTTAATATATCAATTATAATTCCATCATTACCTGGAGCCTTTCCTTTTTTCATACATTTAATTGCATTTCTCACTTCTTCATTTAAAATTCTGGGCAATTCGGAAGATGTAATAGATATAGGAGGTACTTGTTCTTTATTACTATATAATTCTTGATAAAAATCTTCTACCAATTTCATAATGTCATCCCTCTTTTTAGTAATAATTCCATCTTTTTTCCTTATTGCAGATATAAATTTCCTACCAATACCAAAATGTTGTTTTACATTCTTAAGACTTTTATTTTCTTCTACAGCTTTTTTTGCTAGTTCACAGTTATACTTTCTTATATCATTTTCAACTCTTTTCCGCACCATTTTACAAAATTCGAGATATTCAATTCTTTTTAATGCATCATTCTTGCATATCTTCATATTCCTTCTTTTCTTCATAAGTTCTCTAGTCTATTACTTATATATCATTAAAACATGATAGGTTTTTTTTTAATTTTATCATTATATGACAATTCCTATATGTTCCAGCATGTCTTGTGCTTATGTAGATGTGTGCCATGTAGACACATGTTAAATCAGTCATTATAATTATCAAAATGAATTTCATTTATAGGTTTAGGATAATTCAAATATGTTCATAAATTATTATACTGCTCATCTGTACGCTTATATATGTGTGTTCATGTAAACCTATTAAAACATTTGTAAATTATAATGTAATAGTGGAATTCTTTTTGAATTCATCAAAATGAGGTTTAATTTATATGTATAGTCATATTCTGCTGACCATAATTTCATTTTTATTATTAGAAAATTAATATTTCATTGTTAAAGTTATTCCAGTGTATTTACTCAATCCTAAATAGTTTTAGAATATTATATGTTGTAATATCTTGCTCACGGTAACAGTTATAGAGCTTTTGTTTCTGAGCTAGATTTGTGCATAATCGTCTGTTATATAAAAAGGGGTTTATATTCAGTGTTTATGAATATCCAATTAATGATGATCCTGGATTGGCACAAAGGGTATATCCTTTAAAGTCCATGCACTACATTTTATTTAGTTTAATATTTATTAAAAATTAAGTTTATAGTTGACCAATACATTAAAGGTATTAAATGGCCAGAGCATTGATGATGATCAACATGTTTTAGTATCCCAGCATTATTTTTTTGTTATATTCTTATGGATTAGCACTTAAAAGATTGTGCATCCAAATTATTGTTTAAATAATTGCTCCAAGCTGGAAAAGGCTAAATAATTAGCCTGGTTTGTAGTAGACCCATTTCAAATCCAATCACAAAATTGACTGTTGATTTCATGACAATGAATGATTATTTCTTGTCAGTAATATTGGTGAACTCATCGTTAGTTAGTAGTGTGTTGATCTCTCATGCTCATTATATTATTTATAATTGAAATTTAGGATAATTCATTAACTAGGGATGATGATTTTCCATCACTCCAGGTTTACCCGGAATTTCTTTGTATCATTACAATTTACATATTATTTAACAATATTATCAAGTCCTGTCAAGATGATGTAAAGTCTTTACAATTGCAAGAATGACAGTTCTTTAAAATGACATCTGGTTTTTAATATTCTTTAATAGCACATTCATCACTATGATGATCCATCTATCTCACTGCTAATCGTCCTCTTTCTTAGTTCTTCCATCATTTTTTTCAAGATGCACTTTTCTGATAATTATATAATCATATGACTAAAATGCTCAGGAGGTTGAGTGACAAGCAAAAGTGGTAGATGGGCATTTATCAGTTCCATTCAGCCTTTATTCATTTAAGATTGAACTTGGAACATTTGCTTGTTTACCTGCACCCTCCCACTTCATTGAACTACACAGGTTCTTTTCTATTGAAGCTGTTTTTTTTCATAAGCAAAATGAGTCAATTTTGATTGATAACTGGGTTCTCAAAAGTTCAGGCTTAATCTGTTTACATATTCATTTATTCATTTTACTTTTTGATCATAATATGATCAAAAATTAATAATATTATTGAAAAACAATTTTTTTGTTGTTCAACATCCAATTTCTGTGTTTGGAGTCACTGAGAAAAATAAAATTTCTTATTCATTAGTTCTTAAATAAAGTAAAGCCAATTGATTCCAAAAAATTGATATGGCTTGCATTGAAATATTTATACTACAATTTATAGCCAAGTTATCATCCAACATAATTATTTAAACAAAGAAAAAAATACAAAATGAAGAATACAAATATATATAATTAGCTGGTGTATATAGTCCATAGTTGAATTTTAATAAAAACTAAACTCAAACTTTTAATAGAATAAAAATAAAATTGTAATAAAAAGTTGCAGATAGTTGATTTATTCATATTATATTCAGAATATAAGTTTTATTATTGGGAAATTCTTGTTTTCTTGATACTACATTTTAACTTTTGTTTTCTGGGCTGATAATAAAAATAAATATTAATATTTTAAAATCACTAATAAAAATCATCTTACTTTTCTGCTTTCTTGCTTGGAAACTTTTGTTTAAATGTTTGATTTTGTTTTCTGAACTGGCAGTGAAAATTAAAATCAATCTTTCAAAAACATAAATAAACTTATATCAATAAAAATCACTTTATTTCTGTGTGCTCATTTGACATTTTTCCCTCTTAACTTTTATGTTCTCTGTTTTCAGTTCTTAGTGAAAACTAAAAGTGATCTTTTAAAAGCATAAATAAACTTTTGTAATAAAAATCAAGTCTACTTTCTAGTTTGGAATTTTTTTTTGATGGCATTAGTCAACTTTCTAATTATCTTTTTCAGAGGTTTTGAAATACGAAACATTTTACATATACTATCCTATGTTTATCAGTGGCAAAATTGTAACATTTGTATTACTAACAGTTTTATTGCTTTTTTAATATGGAATATTTTTTTCATGGTATTAATCAGTAACTGTAATTCCCATGCTTATAGCTAAAATTATTATAAATATGCAGACAAATAATTAAAATAATAAATATAACATATTTTCATTGCTAAAGATACAAATAAATGGATAAACTAAATAAATTTGAAATTAAAACTTTATAAAATGGTAAAAATGTCTGATATAAAATGTATTTTTTCTACAAATTTTTGTTAAATGAAACAGGGTGCTTATTGTATAATTTGTTTGTTGTAAAAGCTTTCATTATAGTAGATTTCGCTATATATATCTTTCAATACCCAGAAATGTTTCATGAGTGTTTCAACGTAACATTGGTTAGTATAAATCTGCAACGAAATTCTTGATTGTTTTATCCTTTGATGATACATGATTAAAAATTATTGATAAGCATCTGCCAAAGTCATTGTAACTAATTGTAACTATCTTCGTATTTAATAGCCAAAGAACCATCTTTTTACTCAATTTCTTACACTTTCCTAATAAGTTGCAAGTGAACTATTTATCATCATATCTAATACTTACATTTCTTTCATAAATTCTGAATCCACATTCTTTTACATTTAGTATGGCTTCCTCATTACACATTCAGCATAAGTGGAATTATGGATTGGATAACAAAATATAGTACTGTCTAACTTCCTTGATAATATGTTACCAGAATGTTTCACCTTTACTAGCTAAAAAAAGCTTCTAGTTCTGTATCAAAATTCCTCATAATAACAATAAGATATTCTTATCTAGCCATTTTTCTAGAAGCAAATTCAATAATTATTATTTTCAAATTTAAAATGTACTAAACTAACTGAAACAAAATTGATTTACTTCATTGGTTTTCAGTCACATATAATACAATCATTTATTATTTTTAGAATTCAAATTTTTTTTTTTTTTTAAAAAAAGCAATCTGATGTCCAAAGATTGTTGTTTATAAGCAATTATGAAAATCTTGTAATGTATATGGCCAAAAAGAAAAAAAATGTTTTTACATGGCAAAATTAATTATAGTAAACTATTTTTAATATAAGTTTACATATTAATAATTATGAAAACCATTAATATAAATGGAATAAACTTAGAGCATATTCTTTATGTAATATAAATAAGAAACAACCAGTTTTAATTTTAATGGCTTTTTGGTGCCAAGTACCATAATTATATTAATATTGCTAAACATTTAAAATTAAAGAATAAAATTGAGATGTATTTATCATAAGAAATCTGATATGAAATATAAACAATTCATAAATGATTACATACAATATTTTAAAAATTATGTACTTTGTACCCATTAATTATTTGTTGTATGAGAAGTGATGTCTATAAATATTTATGAAGCAGGTTAGAAATTTTCTAATAAATAGTTGACTGATCGCCCTCATGATAAATCAAGCATTTCAAATGCAAGCTAATATTTTTAAAATAGTGATTAAATAAATGTCCAAATTTATGGAAGAAAAATAACATTAATTTTCAGATAATTTCTAACAAGTTAACAAAAAGTCAGGGGCATCTAGAGTTAATGCTGGATAGATTTTCAGAAAAAAACTTGCTGGGGCTTCTGAAATAAAAAAAAAAAAAAACCACAATGATTTTTTAAAAAAAACTTTAGTATTGTATTTATTTTGCGTACAATTTTCCTCATAATGTTATGCTGAGTTCTTATAAATAACCACCCCAGAGAATTTTACTTTTAGATAGATATCAATATAATGATCTATATTGTTAGTGACCTTGAATTTACAAAAAAATAAACATTCTTAAAAAAAAAAATTAACTGAAACTTATCAAACTAAATGAAATAAACTTTTTATAAGAACAATAACAGATAACAAAAGTGAAAGAAAACAGTTTCAACCTAACAATGCCCTGGTTGCTCTCGGCCGATGCTATGACACGTAAAAAAAAAAAAAACTAACAATAATATGTATGAGCATATAAATATATATAACAACTTAAAAATAAGCAGGCCCATTTTAACTCCAGATGAAAATTAGAAGAGAAAAAGACAAAGAATATAAAGTTAGGGGGGGGGGGGGTAGCATAAATACACAATTGTATTGTTATAATCAGTGCTGAGAAATGCCCAATAGCATGTGTTTGTGCAATTTATAATTAAATATGAAATATTTAAAAATGAAAATCATTAAGAACAACAATTTATTAAATAAAAAAAAAAATTCCATTCATAGGACATTAAACTTTTATATGTTAAAAAAAATTACATTTTTTAAAATTTCTTTTTGTTAGTTGCTATGTGAAAAGCTTATTTTATAACAGCTTGCATGAATTAATTACAGTAAAAACAAAACATAAATAGAAACAGGATAAATCCCAAGCAAATCTAATAATTAAAAAATAATGTTTATATATGAATAATAAGTATGTACAAATATATGTATATAAACTGTCAATAAAATGATTACTTTTCAGATTTTCATGATATTACCAAACTCAAATGATTTTTACACAAGAATGAAATATTCTCAAATTTTGACTATGGCTTTTCAGTTATTTTGAAATTTTTACTGGCAACTCATTTTTTTCCATAACCAAACACTTTTTTAAAAGTGTTACATTACTGTCTTGGCACAGATATATAATGGCAATGATAAACTCAAAATTAAGAATTGTGTTTTGGAATAAAATTAAAACATTTTAAGTTATGCTATCAAACACTTTAATTTCTTACATAATTTTCATTTTAATAAAATAAAATAGCACCAAAACATATTCGAAACATTAAATAAATAGCTCTCAAAAAGATCTTGAACAACATAGATTAAAAAAAGAAGTAATATTTAAACCATGTAAGATTATTTTTTTAGTTTATTTTGCTAATATATTTTTTTAAGGAAAAAAATTAATTAATTAATTAAGAATCAATTAAAATAAATGAACTGTTTGCTTGTTGGGAGGTCATGTGATATTCTAGCATCAAAAGTGAATGACCTTTCCACTCTCATCACAATAAACATCACATATAAATATGAAAATAGTACTTCACATAATAATTTTGTGGGTGTTATTTATTTAATAACTAGGAAGTTTTAATGCCAATTATTTACTTAAAATGTTTTCTATATCTGAAAAAAGAAAACATTTGACTAATAAAACTCATAATTTTGTGAAGCACCTTAAATAAGTCTTATTGCTCCAGGGCTAATTTGTCAATTACTTGTTTACTGAATTGTGACTTAAAATAATATTACTTTCATAAAAATATCAACTTTACAAAAATTTATCTAATAAAACTAGTATTAGCTAATGAATACATAAGTATAGTAATATATATACTTATATATGTTATGGACTTATCCATAATATTTTGAACTTGCCTAGGAATTAGACTTAGAACCTTAATCTAGCAAGTAAAGAACAGTCTTATGATCTTTTTGTTATATTTTAAAATTTTGCAGAGCATTCAGTGTCTCAAAACCTCATTTAAAGTAAACAATAAATTAAATAAAATAACAGTTCTCTATATAGGCAATTTAATTGCAATAATTATTTCCCTGTGATGAAATATCTTAATTTGTAAAAAGTAGCAACAGCAGCACATTGGAGCCTATGTTGCACCTTAACATCTAGCTTACATTCTCAAATTGAGAATCTTCCAAATCAAAAGTTGAAGATTTTTCTTCCATTACTGGCTAATAAAAGAACTTGAGTTTTTTTTGATCATTAATTATAAATTCAAAATTTTTGCATGTTGCATTCAAAAACATTAAATACATTCTATAGATCATCTTTTGAACTGGCAAAAAATAGCACAATCATCAATCAGCATACTATAAACCCAGAATGCTTTTAATTGACTGAAATTAAAAATTCCATTATTAAACCTCCATTACATCTTACCTATCTACAACATTTAAAAAAAAAAAACTATTATAAAAATTGAAAATAATGGAGTAAGTACTAAGCTGGTATTTTTCTGCCAGCTCATAATCATGTGTGCCCTTATCTATAGGTCATAATAAGGTAGAATGGTCAATTGCTAAAAAATTTAAAATTTTAAAATACGTTTGTGTAATATATTGATAATTGTATGATCGATTAGATTTTATAGTACAATTTAAGGCTGAAGAATACCTGGTATGTAAAAGTGTAATGGATTATTTTAAAAAAACAGTTAAATAAAGCTTAATTATATCCTTGCTTATGGTTGTAAAAGCTGGCCATATAAAATAATACAGCTATAAATAGTTAAAAGTATATTAACAATTCAATTGTAATGTTTTAAAACTAATAAATTAAATAAACGCTATATGTAATATTATAATTATAATTAATATTCAAATTTAATCTAATATATTTTAAGATAAACTTTGGGATGGTGAGAATTATATTTAGTTCTACATTTTTAAATTATTTTCCAAATTTTTATAAAATATATCAGTTTTGGTAATTTAGACCGAGACGTAAATTAAAAAAAAAAATCATCTGATAAAGTTAGTAATCATGTGACTGTATATTATATACCTTCACACACACGCTTGTTAGAATATAATAATAAAGTTTGTGAATTATAAAACTAAATATAATTGCTATCTATCATTAAAGTAAAAGTTGAAATATTGAATGTTATTTTAATAATTGTTTTAAAATTTAAATGATTTTGATAAAACTATAATTGAGTTTAAAAATACTATTCTAAGTAATATTTTAAAACATGACGTCATAAATTCTTTATTTTAAAAAGTTTAATCTATTATAAAACTAAAAATGTGTAAATTTGTTCGCGTTAAAAAAAGTCATTAACCAATCAACGGAAGTATTTAGCAGACGAAATATAGGAATTAGACGGAGCGGGAGAAGGAATGTGTAAGTAAAGGAAGGAGGAACTTATTTTTTAGCTGTATAAGATCTTAAGCTAGAAAAGTGTTATAATTTAAAAATTTTTTGTATTTATTTTAAAAGTTTTGTTTTAAAATATAATATTTTGAACTGCCTTTAAATGGAAGGCTAATTTAAAAGATTTCTTACCAGGATTTTTATTCAAGTTTAGCCGAAACCTTGCAGTAAAATGGAAATACTACAGAAAAAAATACCTAAAAGTATTGATAAAGTAAAAATAATTGTAAAGTGCCTTGAATACAGTTTATTTGTGATCAACCAGAAAATCATTAGAACTCAGATAAATATAATTTGGATATTATACAGAAAACTTAAAAGTTATTTGCCGTCAGGAAAAATTATGACGCACAATTTTAAAAGGCTACTCCGAAGTTTTTTTTTATTCTTCTCTATGGAAAAATTAAGATGCGTATATCATAAAGAAAAAATTATGTAAAAGTTATAATGGAGAAAGAATGTTTATCTTTTAAAGGAAACATTACAAAGTATATAGTACCAGAATTTTAAAAGAAGAAAAAAAAAAAGTTACAGAATAATAATATGAAAGAGCTATTGTGTTTTTATGAAAAAGGAACAGAAAAACTTTCTCTAAGAAGAATTAAAAATATTATAAAGTATTCATTAGAGAAATGCTTAATAAAGATAAAGATTTGGAAAATATAAATCTAATTTACTTAATGAAATGAATCCATGGAAGCAGAAAAGTTTTATTGAATATTTAAATCAAAGTACTGAGAAGATGCATCGTAAAAGTCGCGCGGGAGAAAATATTAGCAAGAAATATTAGAAGAGAATATTTAGAAGTTTTCTTTACGGGATTAACTAATATCATAATTAATAATTGTATTAAATATTATAAAACCAAGGATTATCATTCATGAATATTTATTGAACGAAGTAATATTTGTTTTACCTTAAAATTGAACAAGCAGGGAGAGGAACATTAAGTGAATGGAAAAGAAATGATAAATAATTTTTTTTTGGCTTTAGTATGAACGGTTTTCAGGAAAATTTGATGGAGTACAGTAAATATAGTTTGAATATTTTTTACTAATTTATTTTAAAATATAAAATGTTATGTGAGATTAGGGAAAACATAAAACATAAATTTAGTAATATTAAAATTTAAATATAATAGCTTGATAAAATTATAGAAATAGTGTTTAAAATAAAGTGTATGGATGTGAATCTTATATCTACAAGGATCAAATGGATGGTGAAGCCTACGGAACGCAATCGAGGAGATAAAGGTCGTTTGGTAACGTTAATAGTTATTTATAATGCATAATGTATTTTTTTTAGATCATCTATTGATCTAAGAATGAAGTGTGAAAGTCTTAATTATATGTACACACTTTATGCAACATTTTAACATATAATGAGATAGGAATAATTCGGAATATGCATGCAACAATTTATTTAAAGTATATTAATAATATAATTTAACAGAACAATTGTGTGATTCTTTTGAACTTTCATGTGATAAAGTATTCAGATATTTAAATAGTTTGTATATGATTAAATATACGGAGGAAAGTAGTAAAAAGATTTTCTTATAGAACAGTGGAATAGTTTTAAAATATCAATGAATTTTATTATTGTTAGTAATGCAGATATGTATTTGTCGATGTACTGTATAGAAAAAATCTTGAGAAATAAGATCGGATAGTGACTTGGAATTATTAGTGGAGAGGAAACCAAGATGATGTGTTTTTTTTTTTAAGAAATAGGAAAATATAAGGGATTTGGATCATATTTAGTTTTGTGTGGTTTAGTATACTTAACTAAGTCCTATGACTGAACACATATGGTTTGGACAGTGTTTTGCATATCTTTAAACTTTTGATGTTAGAATAAAGCTGAAGAAATAGCTTTAGCATCGTTCCTATGATAGAGGTTGGTAGACAGGTAAAGGTCACTCCTCTATAATGTCTTTTAATTCACTGTGCCATGATTGTCAAGGTATATGATGAGTAATATTCTAGTTGTATTTTGATCCTATGCATCTATCTTCGCTATCCTTATTTCGTGAATCTGCATCGGTCAGAAGGATATTTTCAAAGAAATAATGAATAAAATAGAAATGAAGATATGTTATCGTTTATGTAAGAATAGTTTATTTGCTTGAATGTATAGAATTGTGTAACTTTAAAATTGAAAGTCCAAATATCATAAAGAGAGAAAGAATCATATAATACATTGTAAAATTAATTCAGAAATGAATATAAGATTTTGAAAAGAAATCTAAACCAAGTATTTTAAAAGTGATAATAAAATTTGAATTTTTTTTTAATATTAATGTTGGAGGGAATGAGTATTGCATATTTATCAAGAGAAAATTCAATAAGGTATAATAAACATATACTTGTGCATGGTATATTAATAGTTGTAATTATATCATCCAAAGTAAGGCTTTAATGAGAATATTAGGATTAATAAACATCGGATAATGAATAATAAAAACCTAATACCGAATGTAGAATAGTGTTTTGACTTTGTAAGATTCCATACAACCAATATGAAACTAAATTTTGTTATTTTGTAGAATTTTATTACGAATGTAAATTTTTTGTAAAAAATGTAATTTTAATAATATTAGGGATGAAAAGTGTCTGTGATAATCATATAAGAAATGCATTTTGTAATAAGCTAACCATAATAATAAATCAAGTAATAATACTGTATTTTCTTAAGTGTTAAAAAAAAAAAAGATTTAACTAGGAAAAGTAAATAATATTTTGATTTTATTTTATAAACTAATAAACTAAGTTGAGATATGAAAGTAAGGGATATCCAATGTATATAGTGTAAAAATATTGTTAATTTATTTATGTTGTTAATAAACTTTGTTTTAAATTTGTTTTAAAGTTTTTGTGTCCGAGTTGTTATTTCTCCACATGGATGCATGAAATCACGATACATTTATAATTGAAACAGACATATAGATTTTGCACAAAAGGTAAACATAAAAGTGTTATAAGAATTTTGAGAATTTATTGGTATGTTAAAATTAAAAGATCATAATTTTATATTATTTATTGGTCATAAGTCGGTTGCCACAATATTACATTAAATTATATGCTAATGTTGCCACACGTATTCTGTTGTCAGATTATTAAAATACTACCACGTACGTATTTATTTATTTCATTTTAGGAAGAAATAAGATTATATTATATTATTATTATTATTATTTTTTATTATTATTAGTTGCTGTGTAGTAGATTATGACATAAAATTCCCTTTTCATATTTTACTACTGTAATTTTAAGTCAGTTAGAATACAATTTATGAACCTGAGATTTTATTTTATTTTACTTCATTTTATTTAATTGAGCTAGATTCTTGTTATAAAGAAGATTAAGATATGATTATTATTTTAATCGTAGTGAATAGAGCTCAGAAAGTCGTAAGAATACTATGAGTTAGTTATTTGGTATAGTAAAAAGGGGGGATAGTGTTCTTATGCCATTGAGGTAGTATCGTGTGGATAATGGCTCAATGTAGTCTATCTCGTTCCCTGTATTGTCACTCCATGTCTCATGAAAATAGTAAATATTTGTTTAATTCAATTTTAAAATTGAACCATATTTGTATTTTAAAATTAGAGCTAGTAATCATTTTAATTAATGCTGAATATTTCATTTATTTATTTGTTAACTGAGCTAGAACCCGTAATATTCGTAATAAACAGTATATGGGTGAGAATGCACGGGGGGAGGTTAGAATATATACACACATATTTTGTAAAAATAAAATATATACATTGTAATAAACTTATTTTATTAGAAATAAATAAACACGCACATATATATTTTGTTAAAATATAAATATCGTTTTATAATACATAATTTAAAAAAAAAAAAATTAACACTTAGTGTTTAAAATGGGGATTTAAGAAGTTAAAATAAATTAGATCGAGATCTTGCTTATTGATAAAAGTTTGTCTTTTGTTTAGTCTTTAAAAAAATTCTTAAAGATAGAAAGTAAGAGAAAGCAATTAGTTCTATTGTTGGGACTTTGACAGTGAAGGTATTTTTATGGCTGATCAATTGGAATGTTTCTTTGAAATTTTACAATAAAATATGAAATAAAAGAAGAGAATATTAAAGGTGTGAACTGAGACTTTGGAAGAAAAAAATATAATTACGGACTTTCCTTGTGTTCAAAAATTAATTAGATTTCTGCCGAAGTCAAAATCTAATCTATAAGTTTCAATTCGGCTCAGACTGTTGAATAGTAAAGACCTAAAAAGCGCAAGGAGAAAATGTTGAATGGCTAGAGCTAACAGAACTTTTCCTTTTGGGAACCTCTTGCTATTGCCACATGGAACTGCCTTGTAAATGCCGGACATAGAGAGTTAGCCAAGGAGAAAGGACTGGAAGAAGATACGGACAAACCACGAAGAATATAGAGTGAAATTTTCCACCCACACAGGATCTACACTGATTGATCAGGGTAAATAGACTTTTTTTTTGTTGTAATTTCAAGAGACATTTGCGTAATAGATTTAAAAAAGTAAAAAGAAAGAAAAGCCTTCACTTAAAATATCTCAAAGTTTCAGCAATAGAAAGGGAGGGATATGGTCTTTAAGTAGATGTACTTACTAATTTAAATTAACCCACATTATATTGTTTTTTTTATTATTTAATTTTTTTGTTACGGCCTATTAATTAAACTTACCTTTAGTTTCTATGATTGTTGTTCTTATAATGTATAGATAGGGATAAGAAAAATTGTATACTCGATCTAAGGGCAAGTAAAAGATTTAGCATTAGAAAGAGGAGGTTTGAGTGCGTTTATTTTTAACAAACGCACTCTTATAGTAAGTCGCCCTTGAGTTCACTCATAGATATATACCATGATATTTGATGAAATATTGTATAATTGGTAAAGTGATGGTGCATGATCCTTCGAGAACGATACATGCTAAATCTTGGTTAGAAAGAAAAAGGATCGGGAGGGTTTGATTTGACAAATGTGAGGGAAGGGAATGACCAACAAATAGAATAAAGGTTAATAAATATTTCAACAATATTTAAGTGTCGATCTGTTTTTTTTTTTAGTTATTATAATTAATTCTTATCTTTCATTTTGTAGTCTTTTGGTCCGTTAAAAAGAAAATAATTTTAAGGTTTGCAATTGGTGATTGCCGTTCGTAAATAAATTAACCGTTATTATAAAAAAAATTTTTATAATACGGTCTAGGCAGAAATGTTTAGTGGCGCCCTCGGACAGCCACCGTTCGTTGCAATCTCGTAAAATTTAAGAGCGTAACAAAATGTTTTGTTACAGTACATATCCTTGTTTGACACCAGTTTTAATTTCAAATGTCTCAGATATTTCCAATTGTAGCAGTAACACTACTTCACATTGCATCATGTAGAAGCTGTATAATGCAATTAAACTTTGATGGATAACCAACTAATTTTAAACAAAGTCATAGACCTGTCCTATTAAATGAATCAAATGCCTTGATCAAATCAATAAAAGCAAACATGTAATTAACCTATTTAAATAAATCACTCTTTAGTTCGTAATATTTTTCTTGCATTTTTCAGACAGCAAAAATCATGTCTATAGAGCTTCTTGATTCTCTAAAACCACAGTTAATCTTTGGAGACTAATCACCTACTGGAAGCAATCTTTCCAATAAAATTTTTGCAAGTACTTTTGCTGTAATATATAACAATGATATTCCACAATAATTACTGCAATCTTATCTATCTTTTAAAAATTGGAACAATAAAAGCATCATATATTCATAAAAAATTCCAATATTTTTGAAACTAACATACCACCAACATATTTTGAAACTTCTCCAGGTATCGCACCAGGATCTCAGCTATTTCAATTTCAAAATTAGTTATTTTAATTTAACTAAGCAGAATATCTTTAATCAAATCTAAATGAATAAATAAAATGGATAATTTCTTTTTCCATTTATTCAAAATATCATTGTATAAGGAAATGCCATTGCTGATATAAATAAAACTGATGTCATTTCTTAAGTTCATATACTGCTTTCGCTGCATCAAAAAATATCTAGAGAAATCACAATCAGTGAATATCAACATTTCCTTTGCAGTTTTCATTGACCAATCATTTTTAAACCTTCTTATCAGTCACTGATCTTTTTATCTTTGAATCTCTAATATTGTAAAATTCTACATTTAATTTATTATTCTGCCAAGCAGAAAAGGACATATTTCCTTTTATTCAAATCACTAATAATATCATTGTCAGACTTCTACTTTTTAGTGAATCCAAACAGATTTACTGATATCCATAATACACTTCTTAGGAGAATTTAATATATCAATGCTGCCTTTAAATCTCTATATTTACTATGAAGTTCACATTTATTATTCTGTCAAGGAGAAAATGATATATTTCCTTTTAATCAAGTCATTAATAATATCATTGTCAGAAAATCTGTCATAACCGACTCCTTAGAGAATTCTATATATTATAAACACAATAATCAAATTTTAGTGTTTAACAGCTATTGAAATTTTAGCAAGTATCAATTTTCTTGTAAATGTCATTGGAGTAAGTTGTACTTTTTTTTAACCCTAATGACTATCATTTTAATCTTGGAAGTATGCTAAGGTATGATCCAGCCAACAATCTGCAAGTGTTTGCATATGCACTTCTCTTGTATACTGACTCCTAATTATAATGTAATCTTGAACACAGACTAATCTATATTCCTTTATAATCGCTATTTTTCTGTCTAAGTTTATGGTAGTCAAGTTATGTGTTGTGTAAAAATTTGATAATGTCAGACTATTTGAATTTGTAACATCAATACTGTTATTTTCTACAATTTTGACCAAAGTTTATTATTTATACCAATAAGTACATTAAAGTCACCAAGAAGCAAAAAATGTTCATTTAATGTAACTTTTGGCTAAAGTTTACCAACAAGTGCATTAAAGTCATTAAGAAGAAAAATTTTATCTTTTAATGATTTGCTATATTAATACTGTCCAATAGGGAGTTTTTTTCTCTCTCTGAATTATCTAAATTTTATCTGAATCTAATAGAGTTCATACACTAATAAAATGAACACTAGTATCATTGTGCTAGTTAACTTCAACACCAATAGCCTTTCATTGATACAATAAGAAAAGATATTAAATTAGACTTTACAGCAAATTCAACTCCATCATTCTCCTTTCACTGGTTAATTTATCTTTCAAAAAAAAAAAAAACTTGGACCATCTACCTATTCCATTAAACTGATGTTTCACTAATGATAGCATCAATCTTGTCTTGACACTTCGTTAGCCATCAGTGTTGCTCTCTGTTCTTTGTAAATTTTTTGCATTCCATATATTTATATTTTAGAACAAAATAGAATTATAATATTTTTAGTATTACCACTATCTTCTACTTTACTGCTAATATTGATATTATTTCTATCGCTTAAATGAGTAATCTCCAGACATGACAATATAGTTCAGATTGTATGAGATAGCCCATTTATAGACTACATTTTCTGGACCTTTGTTTCAAACAGTAGGACTGTTTAAACAAAAACTCAAATCCCGTTCCATCCAGTTCATTAGCAATTGTATTACCTTAAGCAAAAATCACAACTAAGGACTGACAGCTTATTAAACTTATTCCTGTCATTACTTTTTAAATCCCAAGAACTTGAGCTTTAAAAAAACTGGAAAAAGGAAATGGAGTCAGAAATGCTGTGAATAGTTTGCACAATTGCATTGTCACTGTTAATATATGAAGATGACTGATGGTATGAGAAGTTCATGATGACTTGGCTCTATACTAATTTAACTGGCTGAAGAAGACAAAAAAGAAACAGGAAAGACAGTATCACAAACAATACCTAATCATTGATGAACCAACATCTTATCTTATAAGGCTTCAGGAAATATTCTTGATTGAGCACTATTTATTTGTTACTCAATTCTCATATCTAAAGAACATTCCAATTGAGTGCAGCCTGACATTTTTATATAAGTTAGATGATATTTGAAAAATAAAATACGGATAAAAATAAAAAAAGGAATAAAAGTAGTTTGAAAAACAATTTATCATATTTAGAATTAATATAGTAAAAGAAATATTTTTATGTGTTTAAAAAGCAATTGAGACATTGAATGCTGCTATAACAATGAGATTTATAAATGCAAAAACAGCAAATAATATAAACAATATGTTGACAATGGTAAGGAAAATGAAATTAATGTATTCTATCTGAAACACATTAGTGATTCTATTATAAAATAAAATGGAATGAATATCAATCAAGTTATAAAAATTATAACTTAATAGATTGGATCAGTTCATATTGGAATGTCAAAAGATAAAATTCTAGAAAAAGATATGCAGATGAATATGAAAACACTGCTAGATTATTATGAAAGCTTGCAATAAAATATAATGGGGAAATAAATATTAAAAAATCTGATTCTGGAAACATGCATTTTTTTTAACTTTACAAAATATTATTTAGTCTAATAGCATAGAATGAAAGTGATAAAATATATAATTGAACAAGTAACACCTATGTATTAATATAATCCTAAAATATTTAAAAAAACAATCTTACTATAGTTGGTCGAGATTTTAATCCAGAATACTGTTATTTTGGTATGAGTTACAATTTACTTTCATATTTTTTTTTATCTTGAATAAACACACATTAATAAATCATTTTTATTTACTGAACCATGAGTAAATAACATTAAATTTAAATTCCAAAAAGTCATTAAATTCTTTTTTCAAATGTGAACATTTATCTAGTTTGATTTCTTTTATTTACTTTATAAAGTAAGTTGTCTTCCATTATTTCAAACTACGGTATAAATAATCTATATTTCTCATTTCTTAATACTATTGCTTGATGTGTGTAGTTAATCAAGAATGGCAAGTTTTTTTAATAGAAAGAAAGTTCATTAATTCATAAGAGTAATCTACAGTAATGGTTCTTAAAGTTTTTTGATTCCATGATCCCCTTTCAAATTTAAAAATTTCTAACTACCCCCACCATCAATGAGCAAAAATATATTGAAACAACATTGTATGAAGTCTATATTAACAAACCATCTTTGAAAAAATATGTGTAAATAATTACAAGAACTAAACATTTAATAAAAGTGATTGTAGTACTTACAACATTGTAAAAAAAAAATTAAAAAATGAAAAAATAAACAATATTAATAACATTAAAAATACATTAAAATTAAATTTAGTGGGAAGAGTGAGTTTGCCTATTTAGGCACAATAAATGTAATCTTGGTTCAATTTTTGTCAATGCAGGTCTTTTAGCCATTTCAATATAGGTAAGATTATTGCACTGTTTAGTTTTTTTTTTTTTACCACGACACAAATAAGTGTGAGCAAATGGCAAAAGAATTGTTATTGCTAATTTTAGACAATAACAGATATTCTGTCTTTATTGTGAGCCAACAAATTTATTGACTGTTTACTAAACTTTTTAAGTGTCGAATCAGAACTAAGATCTGCAAATTCTTTTTGTTCCATTTCTGTTAGAAATAGATTTTGAACTCAAAGGAACTGTTTTATACTTAAATCTGATGAATAATATGTATCAAACTTTTTGTGTAAACATGACAAATGATCAATTATGCTTTTCTTAATTAAATTATTATCCAAATTATTTTCACTAATGAAAACATTTTGAATATGCCATTTTCCACAGTTGACTTTCATATAGTTATCTTTTTCCTAAATGCATGAATTTTACCATACAAAATTAAAATGCTTGTATTCTCATCTTGAAGAGACATGTTTAGTTCATTTAATTTCTCAAATATATCAGACAAATAACACAATTTACAAACCCAAGTTTGATTACGAAAGAGATTAGAAAGACATTTTTTTTCTGATTAATTTCATCTTTCAGCTGTACTAGTCATTTTAAGACTCATCCCTTCGATAACCACTTAACTTATGAATGTAATAAGAATTGTTGGTAATCTGATCCCATATCCTTGCATAAAATTGTAAATAATCTATAATTCAATGCACGATGTTTTATAAAATTGACAATCTTTATGACATTTTGTAACACCAGATTGAGATCTGTAGATAGGTTTTTAACTACTAATACTTCACAATGGATCACATAATGGGTAAAAATCATTTGGTCATTCTTCATAGATTTAATTTTTGCTAAAAATCCTACATGCTGACCCTTTATCACTGCTGCCCATCAATACACATACCAATACAGTTGTTCAAATTCAATCCTTCTTCCTTGAAAAAATCATTTAATTTTTTAAAAAATATATTCTCTTGTAAGGCAATTCATTGGCTGACATAACAGTAAATATTCATATAGATTACCATTATAACAGTACATAACAAACTAAGAGTTGAGGCAAATTTGTAATGTCTGTTGATTCTTCCAGCTGAATTGAAAATGTTGGCTTTCTTTAATTTTCTGAATAAGTTACTGAAACTGGTCGCTGCTAATTTTCAAAATTCTTTTAGTTGCTGCATCATTAGAAAGAGGAATTTTCCTTAATTCATCTGCATACTTTTTTCCATAAATAGTTTCTGTTATTGTACTGCAGCAGATAAAACCAGTTTTTCCCTGATTGTATAAGATTTTTTAGATTTTGCTATTAGCCTGGTAAGATGCCAGCATATATTTTTTCTGAATGGTAATGTATTTTTTTAAATAAAATTATACTTTGATTTGATGAATTTAATAATCTTTGAAAATATTCTATAGACTTTCTTGAATAAGCAGCATTCTTTGTATTCAAAGGTCTTTCTAATTTTGCAGGCTTTACTTTTGGTTGCTAAAGTTTTATTGCATAATAAGCATAAAGGTAGTTAGTTGTTCATTATAATTATTGGCAGAAAATGTAAATCTGAATCGTAAATATGATTCATTGTACATCCTCTTTTTCTTCTGAGGTGTTGATGTTGGTTCATTTTTTTATTTTTACTGCTTTTTACTTCAGCAAGAACTTCTGTGTCTACACTGACATGGTTCCTCTTTAACCATTTATCTATATTTAGGAATAATATTCTGAAATAAGTATACACATTTAAAAAAAAAAAATTATAAATGATAAACAAGTTCTTCATAAGGTTTTCATAAAACATGTATTTAGTTTAAGAAAATGAGCTATGCGAACTCTAACATATTTTTTACATAACGCAACTTTTAAATGTCAATTTTGATCAGCACATTTAATTAATATTGTTTGATATATATAAAATGAAATGTGGAGAAATAATTTACTGACTTATTTCATGATATGTAAAATAAATATATATATTAACCTGGTTGGCAAAGCCTCATTCACAAAATTCTCTAGACACTAGATAAAAACACAAAATGTATATTTCAATAAACACATACAAATCATACAAATACAAATAAGCTATATTCAATATACAGATGCCACCCAACTTATGAATGAATTAATTATATTTCAAAATAGGCCAATGAGCGTGTTACCAAACTGACACTGTTGGTTGGGAACCGTTAGGAGCAGCTAAATGCAGCTCTTGGCACTTAACAGGGTGCATGAGTCTAAATGGAATATTCAATTTAAAAAACTGACAGACTAACTTGTAATTTATACAAATTAGAAAGGTGCGATAATTATTAGAGGTATTATAATTAGGTGTATGACCTGTTAAAAATTTGTATTAGGAAAACAAAATAACATGCATTAATATTTGTGTTTGTTTAATGAAAGAAATAATTTTTTATTGAAATATGTATGTATTTATTTTAATATTTGAGACTTTTAAAATCAAGAACCTCAGACAACTATGATCATAAGATGGATTTGTATTTACAAATAAACAATTTAATAACAAACAAAACAATTATTATTTGATTTTCATCTTTAGTTGGATTTTTAATAACCTTTTTCTGATTCTTAGACTTATTTTAAGTAGAAAAGAAAGATTGTAGCTGTATATTTGTGTTGGTGGGTGGTACAGAACTTTCAGGGGGAAAAGGTTATTTTAGGATTAGTTCTAATATTAAATTTTTTTTTTTCAAATATCCATAAAAATGTTTCAGAACATTTACACATGTAGCTTTGAACCATTGTTCTTAAATCCTGTAGCTTCTGGCTTCTGTATTATTTTTTGTTCCCATTTCATTATCCATCAACTGTTTTATTTTATAATATAAAATAGTAGTATGTGAAAGAATTTTATCACTCACATAATTTATTTCTTATATTAAATAAACACAAATATTAATACAAAAATGGCAACTGTTATTTTGTTCTCCAAATACTAATTTTTAACAGGTGTGTCTGCACATATCTCTTATAGTTATCACATCTTTCTAAATATTGTTTGTATAAATTACAAATAGTCAATTTTTGAATTTGAAAATTTCATTTTTAGAGAGACACATGCACTCTGTTAAATGCAAAGAACTGTATTCAGATGCTTTTGAACCATTGGTGTATAGACTTTGAAGGCACTGCTCCACGGGGTTGCCACAAGGCAGGAGAAGGCATGCAACTTAAAATTTGGACTCACACAAATATTGCAAAAAATAATTTTGACTTGTGGTTGTATAGTTGGGCAATTTGTTTAAAACAAGTGTTGAATTATTTTTGACTTACATGACTATAAATTTTTATTAATAGATTTATAAAAGAGTTATAAAGGGGCAATTTTCCAAATTTTTTTTTATGATTCTCCTTCCCCCCAATGTTTTTTGTGACCTTCACTTGAAGAATCATTGATCTACAATATCATATTAAAAGAAAACAAAAACAAATTTCTAAAATTTATTTCTTTAACAATATAGTACCTAAATACATTACTAAATATGGACATATATTTTCATCTTCATTATTCATTTATATAACATGCAATATAATAGCCCATTTCTATAAATAAGAAATATTAAAAGGCATTAAATCACTTCATCACCTAAACTTGCTTTAGTAGACAGATTTATTAAAAATATATTTGGAAAAAGCATATAAACTGGTATTCAGAGATTGTGCTCAACCTCAACAAATATTTTAATTTGCAATTTTTAGATGTTCTTTATTCCAACAAATCATAAATGATGCAAATTTATATATGCAAACTAATAAGTATGGATAATTACGATATGTATTTCCTTCAACTATATGTCTTACATGTATACTTAGTAGAAAGATGAGCTTAAATCAACATGTCATTTCTGATGATTGAATGTCATGATTTTTCACATAATTAATACATTTGGTTATTATATAAATATGTATACTGCATGAATAAACAATTGGTGAAATAAAAACAACATATTTGATACATATATACAAAATATGTATAGTAAAATTAAATTTTGACAATACATTTACATTCAAAATACAACATGGTTTACCTTTTCTTAAATGTTTTTCAAGCTTCATGAGAAGTAATATTATGAATTTTATATAAAGGAATTTTCTCCTAATTTTATATAAGGAGGCTTTTAATTACATGATTTTTATTAACATAACTTACAAAATGCTATAGTTTAAGCAACAAAAAAATATTTTCAGTTTATTACAAGTAGGAGAACTAGAATATTTGAGATGTAACATATATCATTAATATTTTTCAAATGTGCCAATTCACTATCACCAACTCCATATATAATTTTTTTAATATTATTTGTTTTAGATTCCACTTTATTCTTAATCTATTTTAGTATTATTACATTTACTCAAATGGCTATGACCACAACTTTTTATTAATATCACTAGTCCTTATGCAAACGTGACAGTTTATCTTCAATCATTCATCTATAATGATAGGTACAATAAGCATATAAATACACATTCAAATTTATTTCCATTTCTAGATTTCTTTTTTCTATGTAATTTCTTTGAATCATTTTCATTTTTTCCATTATGTCATTTTTCATTTTTTCAAATAAAATCATTATGAGTGTATCTCCTCGATATATACATAATATAATTTCATCATGTATTCTCAATAATTCCTCAACATATTACATTCAAATATAGAATGTGGATGATTAATCTGGATATCTATTTAACTTACCACTTTTTATTATGATGGAAATGAAATAAGACTTACCAAGTAAATTTAATGGTGATTTTTCAATTCATTACTTTTTTTTTTGGTATTATGTTCATCTAAGAAACATTCTTTCATCTATTTCATAGTTAAACTTGATATCAGATGGCATAAAAAATTTATGCTGGACTGAAGAAACTGTTAATATTAAAAATTTGGTGGATGTTTGCTTTTTTTAGCCTTCAATTACTAACCTTTTAACCTCTCACAAGTGCAAGTTATAATTCACTATTTTGGTTATTTAATATTGGAAAACAAACATTTTTAAAAATAATAAACACTATATAGTAAATAGATCAATATATAAAAATAAAAAATTAAGAAAACAAGATGCTGTGATCAATCTTGAAAAACAATTATTTTTAACTGGTAAGCAGAAAAAGAAAGAATAAGAATAAGTTGATTACTAAAAAATAATATTTTTTTTAATCTTATGGATCTTCAAAAACAATTATATAAATTGTAGTGGTCAAAAAATTTATATATACTGGGCTTATTAAAAATAAATGAAATCTTTAAACCTAATATTTAAACATATAAATGTTATGTGTAATGTGTTATACTAATTTAAATATATATCTATATAGGTATTAAAATGTACTAATTATGCTATATGCTAGCCAGTTAAAACTTAGAAAATACTTTTAAGAAAGAAATAAAAAAAAACATTCTATAAGGTAAACTATACAAAGTATATTAAATGGTATTATACACACTAAATTACTGATAAGACTAATTAATGAATAAATTGATCTATATTTTAAATGAAAAAAGAAAGACTGAAGGGGGGAGGGGTTTTTGAGTAATATGATATAAAAGTATTTAAAAAATTATTAAAGATTAATGGTAAAATATATATCAAAGCAAGTAGAAATATTTAGAGCTGTAAATACTATTGTGTAAAGATTTTTTTTATCATATAAAAGCATTTTATATTGTTGAAATCCAGACTGAGGAAATTGGGAAAAGCTTAGGAATCAGAAGTCCTAGATTAGAGATATTTTGTCCTCAATGAGTTTTAATCTAAACCACATTCACAAGCATATTTAAAACCAATCTTTTCTCTTATTTTTTAAGTTCTCCTTTGTTAATAAACTTTGTATTTAATTTCTTTCATTATTATTGTATCATAATAAAGCTTTGGCTTCAATGTTATTCTTTTAATATTATCTTAGTCTTTCTATTATTATAATTTTGAACAACTTTTTTTTGTTTGTTTCATTTTCTAATTTCTATCCTACTTCATAACTCACAGTATACATGTGTTCTTAATTTTTCCGCTTTTCATTAACTCCTTAAACATCCTGTCAGATATCATTTCCAATTAATCCAATAAATCAATATTTCAGTCTTAGAAGCAATTTTAGCAACTACATATTTTTTTCTTCTTCTAGCTATCATAACATTGACATGTTTTTGAAACAATTCAAATTTTCTGATGCTTCTGATTTAAATGGCATAATTAATTTTTGTTATTATTAGTAAAACTGTATGTAATAATTCTTACATCTAAGCTAACTGTTCATTGATAAATGTATAAAATAACTATAATAGATATTACTTTACAAAATAAAAATATATAGAAGCAACCATAGGTGTATACAAATTAAAATTAAAACAATTTATCATCATACTACTAAAATTTTAGTCTTTTTTTCTTTCTCACATCATCATCATTAGCAGCTATTTATAACAAATATGGCCAGAAACAGAAGTGGGGGGAGATAAAGAAGATTATCAGAAAATAAAAAATGAACTTCATGATGACTGTATAAATCAATATCACAAAAATAAACATTCACATAATATCACATGATGTTCTCTTAGTATATTTATTTGATATCTTGTGGTGCTATTTTTTAACTTTTCCTACAGTAAACTTTTGTTTTTAAACATTAATCCTTATCTAATTTGATCTTATATCACAAGTTTGTCCCTTAATATATTTATTTAATATCTTATGATGCTATCTTTTAACTTTTTCTGTAACAAGTTTTTGATTTTAAACATTAACTCTTGCTTAATTATCTCCATTCTAAATACTATGCTCAGCCATATCTTCCTAACAAAAACTATCAATATTGCTTTTCTTTAATAACGGGGAGGTAATCTTGATAATAAAATGGGGTCCTATAAAAACCATGCTCACTCACCATAAATCTATAAGAAAAATATTCCCTTACAACTATACATTTGTACCATATAAGAATTATTAGCAAAAAAAAACTGAATTACATTTTAGCTTAATGTAAAAAAGGAGTAACATTAGAAAATCACGTACTTGTGTAACATTATTTTAACTAATTTTCCTAATAACTGGCCACACTTTGGTGTATTAGTACTCACATTTATATTAAAGATATATATCAGTCAAATTCATATTTCAAAATCAATGTAAATAAATATAGTTTAATGCCATTTTCATGATTTAATAATAATGGGAATTGATATTTCACAATTTAATGATTCATCAAATGTAAATAGTTAAGACAGAAATACTTAATTCTTGCTGGCATCATACACAATTTTTAAAATGATGATCAAACAGAGTACAATATATAGAATGATTCGTAATAAAATTCTTTCAGAAAAATGATTTATTTCGATATAGCATCCAACTCTAAATCCCAAAAAAATGTGCAATCTGCGAAAGATAGTTTTGATTTTGCAATGATCATTGGTAAAAAGTCATAATAGCACCATCTTCCATTTGAAATAATACCCCATAGATCCTAATTCAAATTCTTTCGTATTTCTAGGAATTCTTACAATTATTGTTCAAGGTCCTAATTCATAGAAAGCTTAAACATAGTGAATGGTAGTTTCACACATTAAGTATTCTTAACTTCCAAACATCAAAAACATTTCTATATGTAAAAATGAGAATAAAATGAGACTAGACTAGGTTTATTAATCAACAATGTATTTATTTAAATAAATAATAACAAAGAATATTATCATAAATACATCATGGGTATAGATATATATGTTACAGAGTTTGAATAAGTATTTCTATCACTTGATAATTACTGATATCTAATCTGCTCTCATCTGATTTGATGTGATAATTTCTCTACACTGCCTTTTATAGTTTCCGATCATCAGCCTTATCTTTTGAATAAAGGATGTCAGCAATGCACTTCTTTACTGACTTTGAGATAATCTTTAGAGCATAATGGGTTATGGCTCTTCCATAAAAACCATGCTTAAACTCGACATAAATCCATCAAAAAATATTCCCTTACAATTATGGATTCGTATAATAAAAGAAAATTAGCAGAAAGCTAAATTACTTTTATATATACTCTTTATTTCATATAACATACCAACAATCATTATAAATAGATTGTAATAGTATAAATGAGGAAGTTTTGGCAGCTGATGATGATAATTAAAACTCACCAAAAGATATCACTTTCTTAATATCTTCATTTTTATTTACCTATGCAGTATTTAATTCAATCTGCATTACAGAAAGTTGGGATTTTATTGCAAGCATTCACATATCAAAAGATGTATGACAAATTTAATTTTAAATCACAATTTTTATTATTATTAATTGTTCTCCTTTTTCTTGACAAATGGTCGACCACATTTCTAAGATATCAACAAAATATTAATACAATATATATACAAAAAACAATATACATTTAAAAACAATTATAAAATTAACCAGCTATACATTTAGGCCGTGGTTTTTTTTAATTGGTTACTTGAACAATTTTTTTTTTAAGATTTAATGTAAATTAAACAAAAGATTTTAATATTATATAAATAAATGGAAGAATTGTACACCATCCTGAAAGGTCATCATTTTGACTTCAATTATACACTAACCAAAACTAAATCTAAATATGGTACTATAGCATCTATTTTTTTTTCTCACTAAATATATTACAAACATGAATTTATGTAATGTATTCACATTTTCTTCATGATTTAAATGCTATACCTCGGTAGTTAGAAGCACATGTACTGATTTTTGGAAAAATATATATGAGAATTCTTTCTTTGGACTTCTCTTTTATCCAAAATATATTTCCTTTAGATCAGAGCTTTTCAAATTAGGGATTGTTGCCTCTTGGTAGGCCAAAGAATTTTGTCAAAGAAGTTGTTGAAACAAATTTCAAATTTTTAAATTAAGAAATTACATTTAGTTTTGTATACAGATATATTTTTAAAATTTTAATATGAAAATTTACACATTATAATATGAATCACAACCTAATAATCTTTCAGTTTGTTTTACAATTCATGTATGTTAGCACTATAAACACCAGGAAATACCACTACTTTCTCAATTAACTAGATTTATCTTTGTAATGAGCATGAATGATAATAGTGTGCTTGATAATTCATTAAAAATTTAACTCTGAGAAGAATACGTGGTACTAAAAACTCAATGTATTTGTAGAGGTCATTTAGTCCAAGATGGTGAAAACACCAAAAAATCAGAATTCTGACAATGTGTCTTATTTTATCAATATCATTTATCCACACAAACAGTATGCGTGTAAAATGTTGGAAATACCTATCAAATGATTTTAGAATCTGCTAAATACAGTTGTCAAATAATTATAGGATAATTGGAAAACTTACTCGCCATTTAGATATTGTGCATTTAAGAGTAAGACAATTGAATTTTTTGAAATAAAGGCTGAAGACTTAGAATAATAAACTACATTTTATTCAAAGTATATTAAATTAACTGGCAAGTTAGTAAAAGCTTCTTTTGAAATTACTTTATTAATTGCTAAAACTTAAAAAAACATTATATAATTGGTGAAGTTTTCATTTTACAGCAGAAATAAAAATTTGCAAAACTATACATGATTCTAAAATATCAAACCTCTTAAAAAAATTCTGGTGTCCAATGACACAATTAAAAAAATAGTATTGCCAATAATATCGTGACTATATCATGAATCAAGAAAAATACTATATTTGACATACAACTTGATAAGTCAACTGACAATGCAAGTGATGCTAATTTAATGGTCTTTGCCAGATACCTGTATAATTTTCAAATTCATGATCTACTGTTTTATACAAATTTGCCCAGTACAACTAAAGAAAGAAATTTATTTGAAAAGTTAATAACTTTTTATAGAAAATAGGCTTGAATGGCAAAAGTGGATTGGGATTTGCACTGATGGAGCTGCAGTCATGACTGGTAGAATTTCAATACTTATGAGAGAATTAAAAAAGGTATGTCCAAAAGCAAGACATGTTTGTTTTATTATCCAAAGAGAAAAGCTAGTGCTTTGACATATGGAAGACTCGCTTAGTAAAATGTTATCAGAAATTTCCACAATAGTTAATTACATAAAAAATAATATCACTAATACAAGGCTCTTGAATTTTACACCAACTCAAATTATGAATCTTTGCTTTCTTACCTCATGGATTTTTTTTAAAAAAATAAGAGAATTAATCTTTTTTTGTAAGGAATAAGTATCACATGATCACTATTTGTTATGCTTGCTCATAACTGTTATTAAATAGGATGAGTAGGCACTAGATAGGGATTTAATGCACAAGCCTTCTAGCATCCATTGATTACTCTGGTTTGCAGTGAGTGGCACTATTGTATGGAGAGTTTTGCCTGTTTAAGGAAAAAGTGCTAATATATTAATTTGAAACATAAAATTAAAAGCATTTCAAAATAGACTTTCTGCTTGGTTAAAAAGTTTTAGCAATAAAACGAAAATGTCTGCTTCTCTCTTATGAATTTCTTGAAGAAAATAGCATTTTATTATCAGCAGAAAATAAAAGAATAATAATCTCATCACAAATTTCAATGACTTTTCTAAAAAAAGTATTTTCCTAACTTAAATGAAAATAAAGACTATAATTGGATAAAAATGTCATTTCTTTTATCCCTACATGTCATCTTGCAAAAAAACTAATTGACTTGACAGCAGGTTCAACCCTTGAATCAGAATTTTGTAATAAGAATTTATCAGAATTTTGGATCTAGGAACAACAAGAATATCCTTAATTGGTAAACAAAACCATAAATATTCTGGTGTCATTTGCATCTACACACCTTGGTGAAACTGCATTTCCATGACTATTATTAATTAAAAATAAGCATAGATCTTGATATTAATGGAAACATTGGGGAAAAAAAATACTGTGTTAAATATTTCACCTTATATTGATTTATTGTGAAGCAATGATCATATGCATGACATTATCTTTTATTAAAATCTCTTGTATTATTTATTTTTTGTTTTAATTATTATTTATGCTTCATATTTCATGATTTTATAATTCTTTAAGTATTTTACATTATAATGTAAATATAAATTTAGAAAATTATTTAAATAAACAATATAAATACAATAACATTGTGTAATAATAGCAAATGTCTCTATTAAGAATTTTTTCTTTCAGGGGGCAATAATCTTTCTAAATATTCCAGGGAAGTCTTTATATAACTAAGTTTGAGAAGTATTGCTTTACACAATATTTTTACCTACATTGATTGATGAAATAAGTTTCAGACTTTCTCAATAATTTATTCCTTATTATTGGATTTTTTAGCTTGATAAAATATTTCTCAGGATGACTTAGCTTTTACAATAGAGATTTTATATAAGCATTTATTTTATAGCGCTATGTTTTTTTTTATAAATTAATACATTAAAGATCAGCCTTTTCAAGCTATTGTGCATGCACAATAGCTTGAAAAGGCTGATCTTTAATGTATTAATAGAGATTTTAATAAAGGTTATATGTATTACAAGAATTCTGGTGGAAAACTAATTTTTTCAGTTTCTAATAATTAAACATATTATGGTAACTGATTATAACATTTTTTTTAAGATCAATCTTTTTTTCTTTTGAAAACAGCTACTAATCATATTAGCTGTCTCTACTTTTATTTCTATTTTAGAATCCAGAATAAATTTTCTCTCAAAATTATAACTGTTCTTATAGACATCTTATCATCTACCAATCTTGTTTACTAAAAATCAAAACAAATTTTGTCTTCAACTAACTACACTTTTCCATAATTATCAATTAACTTTCAAATAATATCTTAAGTAATTAGAGAAATGTTTTGGAAAACAAAAATATATCTTTCAGTCTCAGAAATAATTACAAAATATATGAGATTGCACCAGGCCGGCAGCGGGTTGGTGCGTCACGTGACCTCGGTAATTTGCCTGATGCGTTCCCTGAGGATCGTCTAAGTTGCGATTTTTAAGATAACGTCTCCAAGTGATCTGCAGACACATCTATTCGATAAGATGTGTCCGCATATCACGTGAACACATCACGTTAAAAAGCGCAACATTAGCCGGTATGCTCAGGCTAATACGTCATCAGGCAAATTATCCGTAAGTGTCACGTGATACGCACCGAACACCAGCTGCTTCTTGGTCCTGGTAAAAATACAAAAAAAAAAATTGTGAAAATTTAATACGGTGAATACAAATATAGTAACACAAAATTTTTTAATATGTACATGCATGAAAACTATTAAAAAATCTTAAAAATGAATTACAAAAACCCAAAATTTACATGCATGAAATACAAAATAAGGTCAATACAAAATATAGAAACAAAAACTTATTGTAAATGTGCCATTAATGGCGAGCACATTCGCTAATTTTAAAAGGGGGGGGGGTGTCAAGATATAAAATACAAAATATAGCCGATGAATTTACGAAAAATAATTTGATATTTGTAGAAATATTAACCAAAAAATACAAAAAAAAAACCCAACAAATTAGTGAAAATTTACCTGCATGAAATACAAAATAAGGTCAATACAAAATATAGAAACAAAAACTTATTGAAAATGTGCCATTAATGGCGAGCACATTCGCTAATTTTAAAAGGGGGGGGTGTCAAGATATAAAATACAAAATATAGCCAATGAATTTACGAAAAATAATTTGATATTTGTAGAAATATTAACCAAAAAATACAAAAAAACCCAACAAATTAGTGGAAATTTACCTGCAGAAATACAAAATAAGGTCAATACAAAATATAGAAACAAAAAATTATTGAAAATGTGCCATTAATGGGCTCATATTCCCTAATTTTAAAAGCGACGTATGCCGATTAATTTACGAAAAATAATTTGATATTTGTAGAAATATTAACAAAAAATACAAAAAAACCCAACAAATTAGTGAAAATTTACCTGCATGAAATACAAAATAAGGTCAATACAAAATATAGAAACAAAAACTTATTGAAATGTGCCATTAATGGCGAGCTAATTTTAAAAGGGGGGGGTGTCAAGATATAAAATACAAAATATAGCCGATGAATTTACGAAAAATAATTTGATATTTGTAGAAATATTAAACAAAAAATACAAAAATTATTTACAAATTAAATGTAATTAAGTGGAAGTTTGATAATTGAAGAAATATAAAAAAAAAATTTTTTTGTAAATTTAAAAAAAAAAAAAAAGTTAATGCGAATCTACCATTATGGCCATCTTGTATAAAATGTGGTGTAAGAGGGTACTTTTATAAGCATGGGTAATGTTAAAAACGGACTGTATATTGGTATTGTCTATATTCAATAATATAATTAATTCTAAAATTATAATTATTATAAAAAAATTAAAATTACTTACAAATAGCGTTCACTGCGGAGGACTGAATTGCGATATATGTTCTAAAATTGCAGCGAAAGGATCAGCTTTGTATGACTGCCTCCACATAAACTCGTCAAATATGAGTGAGGTGCTGACGTGCTGTCCCTCTGTGTTTTTATTACGCCATTTGACCAAACCCCACAACCTTTCAACATTCTGTGTATGTACGCCAGTTGTGGGGTCTACGAAGTTGTATGTGTGATTAACACGATGGTGTTCGTAGCCAGCCTCAGCTAACTCTTCGCTCTTGTATCCCTTCCAGCAATCGCTGTAGATAGTCGAGCCTTCGTGTACATTTTGCAAAATTTCTTGCATGAGAGTAGTCGCACTTCTATCTCGAACGGCTACAATAAAGCATTCCTCAGTCTCTCTGCACACGCCGCCAAATAGCCATTGCTGTGGTAGGACTCTTCCGGCATTGTTCTTCCGTAAAATCACAAGTAAAATCACAAAGTAAAATATCAAAAACGCAATGGAAGAGCTGAAAAAAGTCACTGTGATCAAGTGGATAGCAAAATCACAATAGACAGAAAAATCAAAAAATTTCCCAAAATGTCTCTCCGAATTTTAAATCTCGCGGTTAAAAAAAAAAAAATTGACTCTCTGATGGATTAATCACGCCAGTCACTTCGTTGCCATGACAACGTTGTCATACAACGATCGTCGATGCCCACCGGAAGGGAAACCGGTGGGTCAAATACGTCATCAGGCAAATTATCCGTAAGTACCGAAAATATATATTATAAAAGTAAAATAACTGAAACACAGGCTTATATGTAATATATAGGGTATATGAGCACAGACTTTCACATACATATATGTGTGTAAGTATATCAGTGTTATTAGATAGAGTGGAGAGTGGTGGGTCATGTGAAAGTCTATGCTCATATACCCTATATATTTCAACATATATGTGTTTAAGTGTATCAGTGTTATTAGATAGAGTGGAGAGTGGTGTGTCGTGAGTCTGTGCTCGTATACCCTATATATTACATATATATAGACACAGGTATATAATAAGCCTGTGTTTCAGTTATTACATTGTAGAGATGTCTGCCCATCCTTGCATATGTATTAAGTGGATTATGTCCTGTACTTTTGGGGTTCAGATTGACCTGAGGTCAACATAGGTGTGATAAGAATCTCGGCCTCAGGGTGGCCTTTGAGCATTCCACCATCAGATTTTCAATTGGATGGACAGTTGAAGAATTGGAGTATGGAGTAGATTGAAGCCTGTCCATTAAATTATGAAGATTGTCTATCTTAATATATATCTGAGCACTTATAGTATATATGTGTAGAGATGATAATCTGGACCAACTGATATTGCTGGTTTAGCATGAAATACGTATATTGGTGATTATTTATCTTTTCGACATATATGTGTTTAAGTGTATCAGTGTTATTAGATAGAGTGGAAAGTGGTGGGTCAAGTGAAAGTTTGTGCTCATATACCCTATATATTAAAAGTAAAATATATTTTGTTCTTTAAAACTATTGTCATTTTATTTCACTTCTTTATATCTTTGATTTAATTTTTTTCTTTTCCTCATTTTAAACATTATTCTTTTTTTAAATGACATATACACATTGACTTATACAACATATATATTTATCAGAATATATTAGTTATTAATAGTATTAGTGTTTTTATGATAATTAAGCAAATGATATTTTTAAATATAGCTTAACAATTTTATTTACTGTTGTGTATATTTAATGTAAATTTAAAAGGTTTTACTTTTTTAATATTTTTATTTTTTTGTTAACTTTTTATGAAAACAAAGAACAAACTTATTAAGTGAAGCAAAACATTCAAACTTTTTTTTTTAATCTTTTAATTTATTCTTTGTCTTTTTATTTTTCTTCTTAAGATAGAATGGTACCTGCTAATGATGATGTTGATAATTGGATCATTTGTAAATTAGTATTAAAGTGATTTTTCAAGTAGCTATTCAATTATAGCATTGTGTTTGTTGTATTTAATATAAAACATTTTGCTTGTTTTATTTGCAATCATGTTAAGTTGCTAATACACAAACACACACACATATCTATATTAACCTTATTTTAATCAAATATCTAACATTATGTTTATTATCTATTTTATATATCCACATATAAATTCATTAATAATAGCATTGTACAAAGAATAAAGATTTTTATAAAAAAGGATTAAAAAAATAAATACTATAAAGAAAAATATAATATGCAACATTTTTTTGTATATATATATATAAAAGTGATATATGTATATATAAAGTTATATATATATATATGGAAATGCATGCATATATCATTTATGTGCATTCATATTGATGGTCAATGGCAAGATTTATGTATTCAAGGTCCTACAATTATTGTAATTGTTTTCATTTCTTTATTATAGCTACCAATTTAAATTTAAGATTTCCACTTCATTAATATTTCAGAAGGAAAATCCATTATATATGTATTTTAATCATATGTTTTTACTAATTTGTCTTTTTTCCATTCATTTTTAAAAAAAAATATTTTATCACTAATATCTATCTACATTGGGCAGTAATGATAATTTTAGCAACAATTGATTATATTATGTCAACAGTAAAATATTTTAAAATTTCATGAAATAAAGCAGCAATGAGCTAACTGCAAAATGTTATTCATATGATTACCTGAAGTTGACCAATATCAGTTTGATGCTACCTAATTGTAACAAAAATAAAAATTGTTTTTATTTTTTATTTTATGAAAACTTGACATAACAATCCTGATTTGAGTAAATAATTTCTAGCATATCCTTAATTTTTGTTTCTTTAAGACATTGCAAAATATTTCTTGTCATGCAGTAAATCTGCTGTAGCTGAACTAATTGGATTCACATCTTTGTGTAGATTCCAATTAATTGCAGATTCTATAATGCTGTATTCTATGTAATATGCATTTGAAACATGTATATACACAATACATTTTTAATTTGTGTATATGCGAGGGGGTACCCAAAAGTAACTGGAATCGTTCTCTGGTTTGCTTATGCTTCTGCTATTACATACATCTTGCAAGAATCCTTCTGCATCACTCTGCCAAATGACATCACCATTTAAATTGTGGTACCACGTAGCACATTTTTTTGTAAAGTACACTTTGCATACTGTGAAATTCTGTTTTCATTTACAGAAAATGACAAGGAAAACTGTTGTAATGCTTGAAATAGATTACAAGCAAGCTGATCGTGGAAAAACACAAGTTTATGAGTAGTTTAATTGAAATGTTAAATTTACTACATCCCTAAAAAGCATGGCAAATGAAGTCCAAAATCAAAAGTACGCTGGTTTTTTTAAAAATGCAAACAGCACTTTCTTCTCAGAATAAGTTTGTAATGGTCAGACATTTTATTTGCAAGTTCTGAAACATTTATGTAATGCGGTAAAATATAAACATTCCATTTTGTGACAAAGATCGGAGTGAAAGCTTCACCCCGACAAAATGTTACCTCAAAGCTTTGGGTGTGAAGCACTTTATAATTAGATTTGGCATGACCCATCTTATCTATTGGTCATATTCTCTTCATCTTGCTTCAAGCAATTTTTTTTTAATATCACTAATGAAAAAAAATCTTAATTTTTTTTTCAGACTTAGATGTGATAATAAAAAAGCAGTGAAGTCATTAAAAGGCAACACTTTGTAAATATTTCCAGATTACAAATGAAAAACACATTTAGACCCTGGTATATTGCATCAAATGGACAGTAATTTGAAAGAGATTAAAATGTATAACACTTAAAAATAAATAAATAATTTTTTTTATTATAAAATTCCAGTTACTTTTGGATACCCTCTTGTTTATATGATAGAATTTAATTTAAAAAATCATACACATTAAAATGTCAAAAAAGCAAACAATAAAATGATGAAAAAGTCAATGGAGTAATAAAGTGAAAGTGTGTATAGATTGTTTTACATCCAAATATATATTTAAATATATTTACTTGATTACTTCCTTTCATAAAAACAATGTAAAATTTATTATACTTCTTTTTCATGATATTTCTGAAGCAGAATTGTTTCTATTATTAATTTTGCATATTGGAGCTATTTTAAACAGAATTGTTAATTTTCTAATTCATTGTAGCAATGTAAAGAATGTAAATGGCTGCAGTGTGAATAATTGATTGACAATATGTTAGATAAGAAAATGGCTGATGCGATGTAGGCAAGCAACAATACACACATCTTTTATGAATATTTTTTTAAAATATTTTTTTTTAAATCACAGATTATTGAATTTACAAATTTTGAAATTGTGGATATAGCAGGTCTTACCTTTATTGTAATATTTGTGTTCATTTCTTAAAAATCTTTTCTTATTTTGCATTGTGGCTAATGGTAAAATATGCAATAGAACAGAAGCTGTTCTGAAAATTCATCTTAAACAAGAAGTTGCAGAATATTTTACTTATAATATTTTTTAACTAAAATTGATAATTATTATTATTATTTTTTTGTTTAGATGCTTATTTTATTATTAATAATTTGAATATATTCATATTGATTGCCTTTTTTTTAATGTCCAACTTTTTAAAAACTGTTAGATTGAATCACGTTTAACTTTGATGTATATATACAATTATGTAAAATAGATATTGAGAATATATCATAAACATTGTTCATTGTTGAGTTTGGCTTTAACTTGTAGCTTTATTTTTTTTTGAAAGTAAAGTATTAAAGATTTCAGTGTTAAATGATCCAAAATCATTAATGGCAAAAAAAAAAAAAAAAAAGGAATAGAAAAAAATTAAAATTGCCATAAAATATTCTCATGGTGCTATATTTTTTTACTATCTTTAAATTTCATTTTGTTATAACCAAAAATGTCTTTGGAGGTTATTGAATCAAGTTCAATATGTTTAAATATTTTGTGAGACTAAGACATATATTGGATTTACATCCAATGAATACAAATTTAAAATATCAAATATAGCTATTTAGTTTATTTTTAAATTTTATTTTCTTTTATACATTTTAAGTTATTTAAGTTCCTAGCATAAGCAGAAATCTGAAAGCATTAATAAATGATTATATTAAACAGGCAAAACTCTATATGTATTGCCATTCAGATGCCAAATGGCTTGTGCATAAAATCCCCATCTAGTGCCTACTCATCCAATATCCCCAGAGAAGTTTCTGGCTTGTGGCTTTCATCAGTGAGGAGCCTTTGATCTGGGAGCACTGCATCTAGGTTTTAGGATTACTCTGGCTTGCACTGAATGGCAATACGTATAGAGTTTTGCCTGTTTTAATAATAGTTATAAGCAAGCATAAGAAATGGTGATTATGTGATGTTTATTGGCTTAGAGTGATTATATTGTTGTTTGCTGAAGGCCCTTATGATCCATAGTGGAATGTGACAACAAGACATTACTTTGGTTTCATTAATTAATATATTTTAAATTTTGAATGTATAAGTAATATTTGGTTTATTAATTTGCTATTATATTTAATTTGTTAATTTTCATTTTATATTTGGATTTTATTGTAAATAAATAAGCTTTTTTTAAGTATATAAAAAAAATAAAAAATACAATCCTTAACTAGTGAATTCTGGTCTTTTTATTTTGTTCAGGTTTTCTGTAATTCTTCCGTTACTTAGTTACTTAATCATATGAATCTTAAAGGTTCATTTTGATGTTATAATGTTTTTTTTTATATTGAAGTTCATTAAAGCTTAAGAGATGCTAGAATGAATTGTATAACTGCCATCTTGGTCCCAAATAGCTATGATTACCTTTAAGTAAAAAATTTTGTGTATATATTTTTATACAGTAGTTTGAATTAATAAAAATATTCAAGAAATTCAGCAACTGTAAAAAAACAACAACTTTGTTCAATATAGCTTCTGCACCCACTGTTTTAGCATTCATTACTTTATTTATATGCTATCATTAAAAAAAAAAGAAATAAAATAAAATTACTTAAATTAATTGAAAAGATAAATTTGAATATTATTTATTGGTGTATAGTGCAGCCATTTTTGTTTTGCGTTAGTCTTTGTATCACACAAGTTCAGTTATATTTTGTACAATCTGAGAAAATACATTAAGTATTTCTTTACTCTTACCCTCTCCCCCTCCATTAAAATTTTTATTTGAAATGGCTTTAATGCATAAAACTAATGATAGCAATTCTGCCAAGCCTAAGAGAATTTATGAAGTGTTTTTTAAAGTGATAAAATGACAATTATTAATTTAATTATAAAAGAAAAAAAATAAATTCTTAAATCAGTAATTTATTTAAAAAGAATGAGTCATCCATTTACGAAATATTGAATAGAAAAAAAATTGTGTAATTTTTGCTTGTTCTTCTGAAATAGCTCAAATTTTATTAATAGTTAGATAAATAGAAAAGGTGTTGAATTTGAATAGATTTGAACCATCAAAAGTTAGAAAAATAGAAAAAGTGTTGAATTTGTGAAAGATTTGAACCATCAAAACATATCTAGGGATGTCAGAAAGCTCTGTATGAAAAGATTAATTAAGGACCCACATTGTCTGCAAGTGATTGGTGGTTGTATAGATTCAAACACCAATACTGATTTAAAAATATCAAATTTATTGGAGAGGTTGCAATTGTGGGGAAAAACCTGCTATTGCATTTTCACTAGAATTAAAAAAAAAAAATTATGGAATTGAATGATTTCTAGTACATTTGCAACATTAAGTCAATAGCCCAACACTTTATCATCAACCGTTTTCATATTAAGAGTAATGAAAGACAATGTTTTATTTTAAAAATGTGGCTGAGTGAACACATACATACACTAATACATACTTTAAATAATTTATTCCATAGGGGTTTTTTTTTAATTGTATTTTTTAAAAAAAAACTTTGTTGAGAATGTTTAATTTATATATGTATTGTATCATAGGTATGTGCACATACATGTTAAAAAGCATCAGTATTGTATATATATATATATATGTATTGAAATGTAGTGCAACTATATGAAATATGCAGTATACTATACATAAGATAAAATTTAATGAGCTACTATCAGTTAATTTATGCTATCCATTAGGGTCTTTGGAATCAAATATGGATATGACATTTTCACTGTAATTGGAACATGAGTTTTTGTTAGAAGAATTAGCATAAAAAGTAATATTATTTGCCTTATTGTTTTATTCTATAAGTTTAAAAAAAAAATCATTTAAATCATTTATTCAAACAATCTTCATATGTGCAAAGTTGTTTTTCTGAAAACTCATTCTGTTGACAAGAAGTAGTAGCTTTGTTTGTTCCCTGTGTAAACCTTCATAAAATGAATTTGATATATGTATTTTATCTATCTATAATGTTGAAATTCCGGTTTTAATATTGTTTGTATTTTCAAATAGAAAAAAAAAAAATAATACTGTTTGAATACCTCATTTGCACTCTCACAACTTACAATTGGTAAAAAATATTAAATTGAAAGTTAAAAAAAAAATTGTAAATTTATAAATGTTATGTGTTACTTGCCTGTGAAAGCTGTATTTCTCTTGTCTCACACATTTTCTAAGTCTCATAAACCCATTTGGTTATAGTTTTATATTTTCAACAAAAGCATTTCAAGTGTTATTCATCTGCTTGGTTTCAAAAAAAAAAAAAATTATTTAGAATGGCGGCAAAGTGCAAAATTAACGAGCTTCCTTTATATGAGTAAATGGAAATAATTTAATTTTGAAAAAAAAAAAAAAATCATATGCTGAAGTTGTCCAAATATTCAATAAGAACAATTCAACCATTCCTGAAAGAGTAAAAATAGTTGAAAAAAAATATATGCATGTGTTTTTGGAACTGCTAAAGTTATACTTACATATGTGATAATTATTCATTGGCGATTAAAAAGGCATTGAATGTGTGATGAAGGATATGAACAAAAAGAATGTTATAATTGACAGTAATATATTGTGTCACAAAACATTGTCTACATGTATTTCTGAAAATTTTAATATAAGATTCAGTGAAAAGTATGACATCAAGCAGAGGGGATATTTATATGTCGGAAATCAGTGTGAACTTAAAACCATCACAACATAAGGAATTACATTTATTAATAATAAGAATGCTGTCAGATTTCTAATGAAATTGAAAAAAATAAGTTAATGAAAAGAATATCTTCCACACCAAATGGTGTATTGTTCTGGAAAAGTATTACTGAATGGAATACATCTTCACAAAATGATAAAGCAGTCAAGAGGTATTTAAGGCATCGAAGTACAGATTATTGCTTTCAAGAATATTAATAAAAATCATTTATTTGTTTTATAACAACACCATAAAAAGTGCTTCAGGAAGATTATAAAAATAAAAATGTTTATAAAAAAAAAATTAAAATCCACTGGAATCCCTTATAAATCTTGAAATAATTATTTCAGGTAAAAATAGTAGATATATTAGTTTTTGATAGCAGTAATCCTTATCTCACTTTATTGTGATGATTTATGTAAGCTTGAGGAATTAATGGATACTGATGTTAGTACCAAACTAGAGAAATCTCCTTCATTAGTGAGCACAATTTTGCATTACAGTCATCAAGAAGCCATTTTGTATTCTTATAGCAGTTATGAATCAAGTACAGATGCTTGTGGCTTTTCAAATAGACAATATGAATAAAAAATAAATTCTGTTATAGTTTTCAAATGACTATATTTTGTTTCTTTTATGTTCTTCAGGCTATTAGCATGAATCCAGCACACTTGCTTAATTAGCCATATAGGCCTGAATAAGGATATTAATTATATTTACAGTAGTCACTTTGACTTTTTTTGATAAAGGGTAAATATATGAAAACAAATATAATATAATGTCTATTCTAGTTTAAATTTAATCTACATTTGATAATATTACATAATAATCAATTGGCAATGCTAAACTAATTTAGTTTCCATTTGCTAAATGTTTATATTGCAAAACCGTATTTCTTAATAAGAACAATAATAATAAGGAATTAGTTGAGTTATCAGTCTGACATTATATATTGATATGTTTGATTACATATATAATTTACATACAAATAGAGGGATGTGGAGTTATGATGTTATATTGTTTTATTCATTCAACCTCTACATTGATTTTATTGAGTTTTTAGATACCAAGCATATTTTCTGTATTAAGAACTCAATATTCTAAATAGCACATTTAAAATTTGTTGGATATTTTTGTGCTTGTGTTATTGAATGATTTTTACATAATTTCATACATTTAGATTTTTTTTTTTTTTTTAAGTTTACATGTGTGGTATAAAGAAAAAGGAAGTTTAATCATATGTTGAAACAAACTAATTTCTTATTACTTAGTGATGATAAATCAAACTGAAAAGCACTTTTTTATTTGTTTTGTTTTTGATACGGATCACTTGCCCAATTTTTATATAAAATTACAAAAAAATTATTAGGTTAATAAACCTTTGCTAGTCAAAAGTTTTAGTAGAAATTTTAAAAGCACTATTAAACATTTTAAACATAATGTATAGTCTAATCGATATATATAAATAAATCGATCTTGAAAATCGTCATTGAAGGAAGTTGCTCAAGCTTTCAAGCAGCAAGGATTAACTTCTTTATATATATATTTTCAAATAAGTAAGAACCTTTATTGATGAAGTGATTTAAAAACTTATGAATTAATTAATAATGAAATAACTTTGCTTTCTCCCTTTCCCATCTTTTTTTATAAATAAAATATATGCTTCACATATAATAAGTAGTTCAGTTATTGCACAGAATGTTCCTTAACATTAAGAATAGGTCATCTTTAAATAGAAAGCTAATTTTTGTTTAAACTTATTTATAAATAATGATTGTGCTTCACTCTACTAATGATCTTAGGAAAATCTCAAGGTTGAAGAATACAAACTAAACACTCATAATTTTTCAGTAATTCATAGGCAAACATATATATATGCACCAGTAGAAATTTTCGATTTTTTTGAGTTGTAAGTAGACTGGAAATATATATATTCTCACATTTTATATTATGACTTAATTCATATGAATATTATACATCTTGATGATAAAATAGTTTAGTCCAGTGGTGATAACTAACTTGAGAGCTAAATAAAAGTCTTTAGATAGATTCTTAGTTCAGAAAAGTGGACAAATAAATCTCTGATAATTTGGTTGGAACTTTTTTGCTGGACATCATTAGTTCTTTTGAGCAACATGATGAATAAAAATGTATTGATATCCTACTCTATTCATTTGTTATCAAAAATGACAGTTTTTCAGCTTATACTGACCTTTACTATTTTTAAGTCAAAATTAATTATTATTTTTTTTATAAAACATTTTGTAAGAGATTTATTTCAACTATTTTCCCCCAACACCATTATGTATATTTTCAAATGAAACATTTTTTTTTTTTAGCACTATATGGTAATCAGTTTTATAACTGAAAAATTATAAATACACCTGGGTCTCGTTTTACGCAGATTTATTTAACGCGATTTTGAAGTTACGCGATTCATGTTTCTTCTTAATATTTTTGTATGTGGTTTTCTTTTATGCGTTAATAGATCGGAAATCAAATTCCGATAATGCGCTATTACTTTAAATAATAAATTTTGCGCACTTATGTCATATTTAAAGTAATAGCGCATTATTGGAATTCGACTTTCATCTTAATAATTTCAATATTTTCAGTGCTTTATAGTAGTAAGATTTTATGCAATAATGAAATTAAAATCATGATTTCCACATTTTATGTACACACATTAAATTTTACAAGATTATAATGTAAATTTGTTCAAACATCGTGCGTGTTAATTTTGCATTTTAAATCACATTCTGTTTTTGCTTTTTAAAAAAGAACGTAATCAATTATTAATCATTTAGTGTCCGCAAGTTTATTTTTAAAAGGTTAGTAATAGCAGTGGGCACAATTAAATTTGACAATTAAAAATTAAAATCTGATTTTTAATTGTAATTAACAATTTAAAAATTACGTAAGGTGACCTGAAATTAATGTGATGTGAAACGAAATTTGATTTTTAAATGGAATTGAAAATTAAAGACAAAAATAAGAATTTAATTTTTAGTTGTTAGTTTTAATTAAATTTTTCCCAGCAGTGTAGAAAAAGATAATGAAACAGAAATTGAACCTGTTCCTTTCACTGCAAAAATGATTCGAGAAGGTCTTCAACTTTCTAATCAGTTGGCAAATTATTTTCTTATTAATGACACTAATCACAAACGTGCTCTTAAATTCTAACGCGAGCTAAATAGTTGTATGTCTGGATATCGTGAGCTTCATAAACAATTAATAAAATCATTGTCTCAAAGATTAATTACTAATTACGTTGTCACCAGAAAACCATTAACACAACATAAGAGTGAAGTTGGCACTAGTTGTATTTCGTCTTGTGAAGAATCTGATTTTTTACCAGTTTGCAAATGAACTTGTTTATCGGCAAATAGTGATAATAATTAAAACGTATAAAAAACTGTAAATTACTGTACTGTAAATTATGCATAAAAATATATTGTTTTGAATAAAATTAAATATTACAGTTAAAAAAAGTTTGTCTTGTATCAATTTTTTTCAAATTTGAAATTTTTTATTAGTCATATTTTATTTTCTTATTTTTTTTTTGCGTGAATTTTAAAGTAATTTTACGTTGGTGCTTTGCTTTTAAGCAATTTTTGAAAAATCACACTCCGTATCCTCCCCTTTTCAAGGTAAGTTACATCTATTTTTGTGCGATTTTTTTTGCGCATGTTTTCTGAGGAACCTATCTATTGCGTAAAACGAGAACCAGGTGTAAATGTAAAATTAATTAGGAGCAATTGAAACCTCAAAATTCTTTTAATTGTGGATCTGAATACACCTAGGTTTCGTTTTATGTGATAGGTTCCTCAGAAAATGTGCACAAAAGAAATCGCACAAAAATGGACTTAACTTACCTTGAAAAATGGGTGATACGTACTGTAATTTCCCAAAAATTGCATAAAAGCAAAGCAACAACGTAAAATTACTTTAAAATTCACATAAAAAAAAATATGACTAATAAAAAATTTCAAATTTGAAAAAAATTATACAAGACAAACTTTTTTTTACTTTTTTTATTAACTACAGTATTTAATTTTATTCAAAACAATATATTTTTATGTGCAATTTACATTTTTTTCATATATGTATGGTATTTTAATCATTATCGCTATTTGAGACATCAGATTTGTCATGATGTGATGTGATGTGAGGTACTGTAGCTTCTTAAACGAAGTCAAGAGAAAATACAACTAAAATGTTTTCCAATTGCTGTTGATACTTCCCATTTCGCTAAGCGATCTAAAATTGAAATTTTTGTTTTCAAAGAAATTCATTTTTTTTGGGTGTTTTTTTTCTCTCCGTTAGAGTAAACTAAAAGTTTAAAATAAAAATAAGAATTTAGACTTATGATAATAAAGACACTGTCTCATCACTTTTGGGCAAAATTTAATTAAAACTAACAATTAAAAATTAAATTCTTATTTTTGTCTATAATTTTTTAATTTTCAATTCCGTTTAAAAATCAAATTTCATCATTTCACATCACCTTAATTTCAGATCACATTACGTAATTTTTAAATTGTTAATTACAATTAAAAATCAGATTTGGATTGTCAGATTTAATTGTGCCTACTGCTGTTACTCACCTTTTAAAAATAAACTTGCGGACACTAAATGATTAATTGATTACATATTCTTTTTTTAAAAAGCAAAAATAAAACATGATTTAAAATGCAAAAACAACAACATACATATTTTTCATCTATAACATTTGAACAGATTTATATTATAGTCTTGTAAAATTTAATGTGTGTATATAAAATGGGGAAATCCTGATTTTAAGTGAATTATGAACTTCTTTATTGCATAAAATCTATTACAGTACTATTATAAAGTGCTGAAAATATTGAAATTATTAGATCGAAGTCAAACTCCGATAATGCGCTTTTACTTTAAATATGACGTGATTGCGCAAAATTTATAATATTTAAAGCAATAGCACATTATCGAACTCGACTTCTGCTCTAATAATTTTTATCACATAAAAGAAAGCTGCATACAAAGATATTAAGAAGAAACATGAATCACATAACTTCAAAATCGCATAAATAAATCCGCATAAAATGAGACCTTGGTGTAATATAAGTAAACATCAGAAAATATATTATAGAAGTTGCTGATTATACTAGATATTTTAACTTTTTTTTAAAAAATAAAGCCTTAATAGCATAAAATAAATTCAGTATGGTAAGATTATCAGTTAACCAAATACACCAGATTTTTATGTGAGAATTTGCCATAATGACCATCATCAATTTGTACCCAATTTTTTAATATGAAATTATTGATTGTAAAAAATATTTCAAATTTTTTATTTTTAAAAATGCCATTTTCAAAATGGTGGTCATTTTGTAAGATTGATGGCATCATAGGATAGTGTCTTTATATTATTCAAAAGAAAAATGGTGACATTCATGCTAAAAAATTTACAGTACAGAATTTATTCATTATACATAGTTACTGTATACAATATTACAGTGTACAGTATTTTGGTCATAACATGTGATTTATTTAACTTTCATCCAGTGTATGTCCTTGCAATATAATCAATACATTCATTAACGATATATCCAAAGTAAAGATTTTTATAATGAACGATTACAAAAGCAAAAAAAAAATTCATTCAGTACAATGAGTAATCCAAAGCCTACTTTTATGATGTACTACTTCCAAATGTATTAATATTAAATATTTTAAAATGTATACATTATCTTAAAAACTGCATATTTACTAATTTTTATGGATTAAAATTCTTATGAATAGAATAATATTTTACTTGCAACAAAAATTTTGATCATGGTAATTGTAAATTTGAAAGTTATTTTGAGGGTGGAAAATGATTTCATGCATTGTGCAATTAACAATCAACTTTATATGATCAAAGTTATTAAGTATATGTTTAAAATATTTACTATATTGTATTTGCTTAATTTTAAATTATATCATAATTTGTTTCAGATATATCCAAACCAAAGGTGATATTTTCTCAAATATAAAAAAATACAGCACTGAAAAAAGGAATACAAATTTCTTTAAGCATAATATTAAAAATAAAGTTTGGTCATATCATTAATTTTAAATTGTGTACTGCATTATTAGTGAAAATATTCAGTCAATTAATTTTGAATTAAATCTTTTCAATCAACTCAGAACTGCTGTCATTGTAAATCTAAGATATTTTCAGTAAAAAAAAAAAAAGCAGGGCCATGGAATGATTTCCTGAATTATGCAATTAATAATCTAAGTTAAAAATAATATTTACTTACTTAATTTTAAATTATAATCTTCTTGTTTGTTGAGACATAACCAAAACAAATGCCATCACTATCACAAAGTTTAAAAAAAAGTATTACCAAAAAAAAAACAAAAAAAACAAGTTTAGTGTAAAACTAAAACTAAATTTTAGTCATATATTATAAATATTTAATTTTAAATTGCGTATTATATATGTATTAATTAAAATATTCAGATGTTCAATTTTAAATTCAAATCTTTTTTAGTCATATCAAAACAGCTATTATCATAAATATTTTGGTTTAAAGAAAAGGTAAGTTGGGTAATAATTTTATGCATTTAATAAATTTTGTATCATGAAAATGCGGTACAAATAAATTTAAGTTTTTATGCTTTTAATTTGCTATTACCATATATTATTCAGAAAATTGCTAGATCAATCCAAGAAAATGGCTATGTATAATAAAATGTGATATGCCAAAAAAATACTACAGCTAGCATATTTGTATTGCAATGATATGGAAAGTAGGGGCAACATGGGGAGATGGAAAACACATCACCACCCCCATAAATAATCAGTGATGAGCATATATAAATATAAGGAGCATATCAAATGAGAGTATGACTACCAAAATTATATAAAACTATAGTTATACTAAGTTATAAACTACATATTTCAGCATTACACATAAATAATTAAATCACCAATCAAAAACTTATCAGCAATCAATCAATAATCAACAGCCAACCTTGTGACTGAATTTTAAAAAAAGTAAGCTATAAACAGGCTAATTATCTAGTCACTGCCAAAGACCATGATAAGTGCTAATTTGTCACACGTAAAAAAATAAAAATAATGCTGGAATGCTGATATATGCTGATCATTAATGCTTTGGCCATATGATACATTAGTGTACTGGTGAACTATAAACTAAATTTCTAATTAAAAAAATATAGTGAATGGACTTGAACGGTGATACCTTTGTCCCATTCAATTATATTCATGTTCAAACAGATGCATAAACCCCTACATCCATGTAACTAACCATTATGCTATCTAGATCTAGCTCAATATTATAAGACTAGGGAACTAACTATGAACAAGAGAAACAAATATAACAATGTATTAATTTGACTGGGTAAATTTTTAAAATCCCTAAAATACTAGGCTGTAATGAAAGTAAGTTACAACACATTGCCAATTCATAAAACATATATCTGGAAGAATAAAGATGTTAACACTAGAATATTTTTTAAAAACTATTTAATAAACTGATTGATTAAAAAAATTAAAATGTGATATGATAATTCAAATTTATACATTTTTATTAAAAAATATAATTTTATATAAAAATATGATTAACTAGTGGATTTGATTAACTTTTGCTTTTATTAAGTTATTTCCTTATCAATAAGTAAAATTGAAAAACTTTTCAATCAGAGATAAGATCAATTTAAATTAGTTTAACTGTTATATAATTTGGGAGGGGAAATCAAAGAATAAAAAAACATATTTCAAAAGAAAATGTTTCATTAATAAAAATTATTTTTATAAAAAACAAAAATTTATTACTTAACAAAAATAAAATTTTAATTTGGCTGAAATCCTTTTAAGTTTAAGAAGGAAAATAATAAAAAAAACATGGCAATAAAATTAATTACTATCAATTGTTATTTAATTTAAAAACTCCTTTATAAATTTAAATATAATGGGCATGTTAAAGAAAATACCTATAACCCTGGTTTTATTTATTTTTTTTTGAGTTCTTTTTTGACACTTGTAATTTCCAGTTTTTATGTAGATTTTCTTCTTGAAGACTTTTCAATTCCAAGCTAATGTATACAGTTAATTTTATTCATTCTGCCACATAATATTTTCAGGCTATCACACAGAATTTATTCATTTTTCTTTTTAATAGTTTTCTAGGCTAGGCTAACACATAAAGACAGTGATAGTGGCGAATTACTTTAGAGATATTTTTCTTCTCTTTTACATTTTTATAATGAGCTGGTTTCATGGAGGTAGATGATATTTAGCTTTTAGCTAAACTTAGCACATTTCATTTTAGAAAACATTTTTTTTTCAGCTAAACATAGTGTGCTCTATACAGTTAAATTCTCTTGTTTTCTTCAACAACTTGAGTAAGTGCTTCTTTTATGATAGCTGTTCTAATTTTTGACATTTTAGGTGTTATAATAGCACTGTGATTACTGTCTTTTCTACATTGTTTTAAGCACATCTATTATCTTATATTGTGTGATGAATTGTAGTTTTTCCCCTGACCATTTTATGTATAAATTTAAAAAAAGGAAGATATCAGTATCATATAGAGAATTTTGTTTGATTGACAGTACCCTTTGTTGTTATGATAAAGCTATGAAGGACGTGGCTAATTTCTGATTGGTTAAGTGTATTAGAGTGTTTTGTTCAAGATAAAACAATTGATTTCTAAAGCAAAAAAGTAATTATCAATGATTATGATGCAATCTTTTTGTAAAATATTTAATTTAAACAAAAAACTCATTTGTAACAGATTTGTTTTTGAAAATATATATATATATTTTAAAAAAATCTAGAAATTTTTTACAGCAACTGTTATGATGACTGAAAGCAGCTTTTACTGGCTAAAAAAAAATTGCATTTGTGAGAATGATAAGAAAAATTAACTTTTAGATTTTTTTTTTTTGATGAAAACGAATCTTAAATATATGTTGTCTAACTTTTTCAATATGTAAAATATATCTAATTGCCATGTGATCTATTGTTATCAGTAAGAACTTAATTTAGATATTTTTATTTTTTTAAAATTAAAATCATTAGATAGCTTAACTATCTATGTTTTAAAATTAATTATGTAATACATAGAAAAAGATTTATATACAAAAAAAAAAAAAATCAAACATGGAAGAATATTTAATACAAGACTCATTAGGGTCTATTCAAAGATTTGACAAATGTGTTGAGTGGGAAAAACACAGCTCTTAGAAGACACTGAGGTCTTCTCATTTACCCACTTCCCTATTTTTGGAACAACCTGCTTCCACCAATCACAATCCTGTCTTTTATATGACTAAATTTACTACTAACCATTTCCCTTCTTCAGAATTAAAATTGGAAAACAAGTCAAAAACAAATTGCAATCATAGTTTTTGAAATTCCTCTTTAACTAGTTCCTCCCCCCCCCCCCTACCAAAAGAAAAACAAGATAATCAGATTAATTACACTAATTTTGAAAACATTGCCTTTTCTTTTGGAGATAAAAAAAAAAAAAAATTCCTTAATTAAAATAAAATTTACCAAAAGTGTTAAAACCTTTTCCCTTTTCTTTTTTTTTAAAAAAAACTTTCCAAGCATAAAAAAATTATCTATTTTATCTCTCTTAAATGTTAAAATTAAAAATTGTTAAATAATTTACTTAAGAGAAAATTTTTTTTCTTAGTACTTTTCAAAACAAATAGATAAAATTATTGAAGAGAGAGAACTAAAATTATTTATCTAATTTTTTCTCTCTCTTTTATAAACACTTATAAATTATATTACATTTAAATTATTCACATTATGTTTAAAATAATATTGAAAATTCTCATATGTGATTAAGAAAATATTTAAATAAATACCCATTATTATTATAAAAGAACATGGAAAAATTAATTACTATTTCCTCATTAATTAAATAATTCTAAATTTAACAAGCTTGTTATATTGGCATAGCCAGAGTTGGCCATTGTCTACAATATTACTGTATATAAAGTGCTATTTATTTAGATCTGTATAATATATATTGTAAAAAACATTTTTAAATATTGGCTACAATGCATTACTGTGGTTAGATTTGGGTAATGTACAGTACTATAATTTAGTTATCTTTAAACTGTTGATAAATAACAAGTCTTTATGTTCAGAATAGTTCAGCTAAGTAAGATATTATTAACATTGCTTTTTTGATTCTAAATAATTTACATAAATAATATAAGGCTATGCATTTACAGAAAAATGAAACTTCAGTATTGTTTTTTAAAATTTTGCAGAAGAACACAAAAAGTTATCAATTGTGAGCTTATTCGCTTTCTCTGTCCATTTTGTTATACATTTGCATAGGAAAACCACATATTTTTTTTCTAGTTATATTATTATAATTATTTTTTTTTTACATTTTTTAAAAAAGTTTTTAGCATACGTGCCTTTTCAACTGGAATCCTGCAACAACTAATATCACTGAACTCCACAGCACTTTTTCAACCTACTGATCAAGGAGTCATCACAACCTTCAAGATATACTATCTTCAATAAGTAATGCAGCAACTTGTTGATACTTTGAATAAGAATACCAATAAGATAATTACACAACTCTGGAAGGATTTTAATATAAAAATAGCTATTGATGTATAAACAATGCATGGACCAAGATCACTAACATAACTCTATCTTACATGGCAAAATATCTGCCCTCAACTCATCACAAGCACTGATGTTGATAATGAATCTACTTTAATTTTATAGAAAACTGTATTTAAACTAACCAAAAAGCAGTATTTATAGACATTGTTGATAATAACATTGATGAGCTTTTGGCATTGCACATGGAAAGAATTAACTAATGAGGAATTAATGCAATTGGTTGAAGAAAAAAAAGTCAATGAAGAAAAGAAAAATGACAAGCCTGTAGAGAAGAACCTAAGCATTGAAAAACTAAAGGAAGTAATTTTGTATCATGAAGCCATGAATAGCCTAAAGTCAACAAATGAGACTTTAATAAGATATATGAAAAGAAATCAAAGAAAGTTCATCATTGGATTTAGAAGACAAAATGGACTATTTAGATGGAGCAACCAATGAATCTGAAAACTGGAAGACAATGAATGTTGAATGGATGGATTATAAGAAACAACAACTTTGTACTAAGTTTTTTTTTTTAACATAAGTTTGAGTTCCCTTATCTTACCTATATACATAGCATAGTTTACACATGGCATATATTGTTTAGTAAGTATTTTTAAAAATTATATATATTAGGCTGTTATTTTTTTAAATACAGTATTCACAATTTAAGGTATAATTTTTATTCTTGGAAACAAATTTTTTCCCATAGAAGGTCATTATAATCCTGCTTTACATTGAGTTTTGGGGAACCAATAGTCCTCGCTAAGTAGAGTAAAGGTATAATTTAAAAGAAACATTTATGAATATATATTTGGATTTTTAATAAAACAAGATAGGTTGCAATATAAAATAAAAAATATATTTATAATAGCAGAAATAACAGAAAAGCTAACACAATACTCATATCTAAATTATGACTTAAGAATAAATCTGGAGAACTATAGTTATTATATCATAGTTGTATGCAAAAATTACTATAAACACAGTTTTTAATAAACATTTCAGTTAAATGCTGCAAGAATTTGGCATGATTTTATTATTCTGAAGTCACTTTTGTATTCATTGTTCTTACACAATATTTTTTCCAATGTCTGAATTTATAGTAAAAATTAATTGTCTTTCCCTTGGAATGAAAGATGCCATGATTTAAAAAAAAAAAATTGGACATGTGCCACATTACAAATGGGTGTGCCAATTGTTTGTATGCATATCCACAATTTTCTGAAGAAGTTAACGTATCACATGAAATAGAGAAACAGTTCATTAGTTGTAAATACTACATTTACATGGATGTTGCATATTTCATTAATATTATCACTATTCTTCAGTTGGGTTAATTTTGTGCATGATGATTATTTTTGTCCCATTCCTATTATTCATAGTAATATGATAATGATCAAACTTATCAGGGTAAACAATTCTAATGCTTTTTTGTGGGAAATTTAACTTTATGCCTATTCAATCACAAAAAGCATAATATTAAAGAATAATATTATTAACAATTGACGCATCACTACTGTGTCACTCATGAAAAGGTTTTGCAAATGGGAGATCAAGAAAAGAAAAGAAGAAATTCTATATTTAAATAAAATCATTTTTATATTATAAATAATGAATTATTTCCAAAGAAAAATGAAGCTACTTTGCAACATCTGTCAATTTTTTCATGTCACATGTAAGCATGTGATATTCTTAATATCACTTCCAAATGGATATCGATCTTTTTTTGATGTGTTTTTATGGATGCCATGTTTAACAATGTTTGTTTGCATACATAAGTTGAACTAAATATCACAAGTATTTTCATTGCTAATTCTTTCTATTTAATATATTTTCTGTGTTGAGATTTTTATAAAAGTTTAATATATATATTGTACCGGTCAAAAAACTACCCACACAACAAGACCCAACCGCAAGGTCGGATTCAAACTCAGTCGAACCAAACTGAATTCAAACCCAACTCATGAGCTCAGATCAACTCAATGGATGACATATGTCGACGGTACATGACTATGCGCCAAGAAACTAGCTCAGTGGATGATGATGATTTAAGACCCCTGATCTGAAACTAATAATGTATAATAAAATGACTAAGGATATTTCTAAGTCAACTCATATATGCATATGTTCGGGTTGCCAATACAGACAGCGAGCATTAATATTTAAAATAACTATTGAATAAGAAAGAAAGTTAAAAACCAAATGTGTTAATAAAATGTTTAATAATAATAATAATAATTTTGTTCAACTTTTAGATTATGATTATATAGGTTACCTCTAGTCTTTAAATGGAATTTATAATTACAATAAGAATGGCAGTCCTTATATGCCAATAACTATTATGCAATATTCTAAGATGATTATATATGTCTATGCCCCGACAAGAAAATAAAGGTAGATAAAGGTATTTGGCTGTGACTGAAAATATTATTCTAATTCTAAAGGAAAGAATGTGAGATTTATTTTCACATTCGCAAATCAATTCGCAAAGAGCAAGATATGTATTTAGGGCATAACTTTACTATTTAACAGAAAACTTATTTAATTAGAAATGAATAAGAATTTGTTCGACTTTAATGAAATCAATTCATCACGATTTATGAGCAAGTGATGACTTGGTAATCATCATGATTAACGAATAAAACCCATTTATATAAAGAATGCTCTATGTGATGACCTGATCGAGTTAAATTAAAGTCTAATGAGCTTTAACACTGAAATACTTAACGTAATTATAAAATTATATTAACTATACCTTAAGTATCATGCCCTCCCTGAATATTAATAAAAAGTATAAAATTTGAATTAGAATATATTGACATTAATTCCTTTATCGACCCTTTTGCAAAAACATTTTAAGATTATGAATAAATAAATATCTGTAAACTAGATAAAAGAGCCGGGGACATAGGTTAGAAACTGAGCTAATAATTTATTATTAGCCATTAATAAAAATAGCAAAAATTGTATAAATCCTTCAACTTGACAATTAATAGAACCATCTTAAATTAGTTCCAATGAGCAAAAAATTACTATCAAACTTAATATTAGATTATTTCCAGGAGGTACATGTAACAAAAGAAATTATTGTCGAGTTGAAATATTACTGGCATATAATCGAAAATACATGACATTAGTAATTACTCAATAAATATATATAATACAGTTAGTGAAATGAACCGCCATTGTGAGAAAGAGAAATTTAACAAAGTATTAATTTTAAAGACTAGAGATAGAAAAACGAGAATTACTTATACAGATTAAAAGCATTATAAAGAGAGGAGTGTTTACAGTAGTTAATTTAAAGATGATGTAAAATAAAGTTTGGAAACTGGACAGAAAGTTGCGGTTGTTTCAAGAAAGATATTACCGCTCCTTCATGGTTGGTCTCTTAGATTACACACGGCAGAGTCCAGTTGGGTGAAACGTAGGTGCACATTTTATAAATTATTTGAACGACCTGTTGATAGATTATTTCATATTTTGGGCAGCATGATCGGTCCGGAAAGGGTTTAGTTTAGCAGCCACATTGAAGATCTTCTGGGGACTTATGGCCCAGCAGTCAGACTCCTGAAGTTTAGCCCCTCACCATGATGGAGACACTATTCAAATTCATAATTTAAAGATGCACAGATTCTAGTAGCACATCTCTAAAACAAATATGGCTTCTCTTTTCTCCAAACTTTTCTGGGCTATTTATACTGACCTCTGGTTTCCCGCCTATTCCAAATCTAGATGCCTTCAGGCTAGAGCTTCTTGCAGTATCCAAGTTATAAATTTTTACTAATTGATTTTAGATACATTCCTTCGATAAGGCTTTCAAACTCATTAACTTTGAATTCATTTTCTAATTAGAAAATGAATTTATAAATCTAAAAAACGATTTTAATTAGGAACCGTCCTTACATTTTAAATTATTATCTTTTTGCTAATTAATAAAACTTTCCCCATTATCTTTGGAAAAGGACAATCTGAAAGCTTATCGAAAGAATGTAGCTTTTAATCACTAAAATTTGAATAAACTGTTTGAAAGTAAAATAAAACAATCCGGACGCAATGAAACTTTATAACGAATATATATATTTAAATATTTATAAATATATACACACAATCCATGCGGTTATAATATATATAAGTTCATGAATAATTTTATTATGAATTAATTAATGAATTGATTAGTTTAAACATCAAACTAGTTAGTTTTAACACACATTTATATGATACTATTTTTTAAGGAAACTAGCATGTATTGAACGTATAAAGCTCCATTGCATTCGGAAATTCATGGCTAGTACTAGGATTTGAAGTGGGCTACATGTGAGATATTATGAAGCTAGGATCAAACTTAGATCCGACTGCTTCAATATAGAAATTGTGAATGATTAAATTAAATGTTTTCCAATCACTCATGAATATTCAAATCTTTGTTTCATTTCATAAATTAACACAATAATGTACTTTAAAAGCCATTTTTTCACTCTTAATTTTAATGCTGTCTCCAATTGTCTGAACATTCTAATTGCTGAAATCCTGCCTGCTGTCATTTCATCTTTACAAATTTTTTTTTTTAAAGAAGTATCTGTTATCATCTTTAAATTCAAAAAATGATTGAAATTTTTGTTATTTAAATTTTGAGATAAAAAAATACATCTTCTTGGAAATATATTTTAAGTTTTTATACAAATCATGTGCATATGATTTTTTTTTTTTTTGTAAAATTTTAATTACAATAATTGAAACAATTTAAGATATTAAGAGAAAAAATAAAGCCACATGGTCAGTATGAATCAGCTAATTTTTGAAAATCAATGTTTACTTTTAAAATAAAAAATGCAATTATTTCTTTGTGTTTTCAACCTATTTCAGTGCAAGCCTACTTCAAACTAGTAAACTTGATTATTATGTAAAACATATGTATGCTTAGCATTCATTTTTTCTAAAAATGAAACAAACTGTCCATCTTATTGGGTACTTTTTCCATTCAAAATTCTGTATTAAAGAACATTTTTTAACTTTGTTAAAAATATTTTCAGTTATTACGATATATTTCAAGAATATTATTGTCAGTAATTCTTGTCTAAATTCAAAATGTTTATCAATAGCAAAAATAAAAACTACTAACTGCATAGCATTCCTTATGGCACAATTCTCATCTAAAACTTCTATAAAACGTGGATGATTGTATTTGTTTACATAGCTGCACATTTACCTTTTTATTTATTAGATGGCAGTCTACTAAGAAAAATTAATGCTCTCAAATTTACTCCATTTCTGGATACAATACTTCAGAAATATCTATATCTTTTAACAAATTCTCTTCAGAAAAGTTTTTTTTACCATATTTTACAATATTGTTTACAACTAAAAATTTGCTCTTATAAATTGCTTCTTGTAATTTGTGATGCTGTGTGAAAATATTTTATTGGGTAGTTAGCTGTTTTACAAGTTTTTCTTTGTGGTGTTTATATCTATTATTTTAATTCTTGGCAAGAAATTCATATGGTTTGTCTCAAATTGTCTTCTTAAATCCATTTTACAGCTACAGATGATGATAAATGAGACAAAGTATTTTGTTTTTGTAAATATTATCTACATCCTTTTTTTTTTTTTTTTGATGTTTATAATTTTAAGATTAAATATTTTTAGAAAATAAATAATTTAATTTAATACAATTTTATTTTAATAAATAATAGGTGATAATCTGTTATAACTCAAATATCAAATGTTAACACCATGAATCATCTCAGACAACACACAACCGTAATAAATTTCCATTTGAGACTGGTTGCTATGATGAGCTCCATCATTAAACCATCAAATACATTTATGGATTCTTGTTTTATAAATGATAGAAATATTAAGATATGATTCTAGGCCAGTTATAGCTGTTCAAAGTTTAGTTCTGATTGGGAATTTTGTTTGCTGCATTGATAGATTTTGACATGTTTTGCCATATTACAAGAAGTGGTGATGGTGCGGATTCTTCTGTTTCATTCAATAATAATTTGATTTAATAACATGTATTTTTAATTGAGAGTGAAAAGATGAAAGAAAAATTGGGTAAATTTGTTTAATGAAAATGTTTGATACACTTATTAATAGGGGTTTAAATTTTAATATTTCTAAAATTAAAAGTTGTTATAGGTGAGTTAAGTGTGAGATGTTAATAGTGATAAAATCCAATGTTTAATGTCAATTACATTGACATTTGAATAGCAATTCATTATAGTGTCTCTTGTGACATGATGCATGCATATGCTGGTCACATAAATGGATCTCAAAATTGGATGTGGCCTTGTTTGCTCTATGTTGTCATTAAATTTATTTGTCTTATAAGTTACATGATATTGCATAGGATATATTAGTCTTTAGCTCACTTAAATTCACCTATAGCATATGCTACATTTTTCAAAAGAATTTAATTTATTACTAATCAATATTTTTCATAATAGGTCATTTTATATTTTTGAATTTATGGGTCACATTTTTTACAAAAGATATAAATTCACAACTTCACAGAATCAAATTCAAATGCACAAAACTTCAGCCTAAAGAATTGCAGGAATGTTAGTACCCTTGTCAGGTCATCAAATAGCTTGGATTTAATCTGTTTACTTAAGATTTTGCTTTATGAATTTTAGATAATAATCATTGTTGCACAGACTCAAAAAAAGGCTCTAGAATTGATTTATAGCTTAGAAAAAGTAAAAGAATAAATCTTAAATTTCATCTGCTGTGTGGAAGTGTTGTGCTTCAGACTGTCATTTTTTAAAAATTACAATTTAATATTATTATTTACAAGCACAATTTTCATTAATAATTCTTAATCAGAAAGTAATCATCCTTCAGCATGCAGGTTGTTTAGTGAGTATGCAAAACTAATCGGGAAGCATAATGAATATTTCTGTAGTGTAGTAATTTTTACTATATCTCACTCAAGATAGGGAACGGTTTCTATCCGCTTGTGTGAGAGTGATGGTGTAGTGAAAATTACAGACATTATTATTGAATAAACTATAGTCTAATAAAAAATATTAATCGGTAAGCATTTATGAAGAATTGCTAAGAAGACGAAGACTCCATAGATTTTTATATAAAGACGATAATGGAAAAGGATAAATCTTAATATTAATAAAAAAACTATTTATTAGTTATATGACATTGAGAAAAAAGCATTAAAGTGTTTTAATACAATTGTTTTGCATATGTGTGTAATATTTTGTTAGTAAGAGCTCCTTGAAAAGAAACTTCTGAGAATATGAAATAAAAAAAGATTCTTGCTTTATATGTTATGGCTCATTAAAAAAGAAAAATATATGAAAGTTTTTTTTTTATTTCCGTAAAAAGATAAAAATATCACTATCTGCCAAATCTCATATGTCATCAACAATGAGTTCAAGTAATGCTTCATGTTTCCGTCCTTTGAACTGAATGAACAACAGCTGTATTAAATGTCTAGTATTCGCACAACTGAATTGTCTATTCAAAAAGGGGGGTGGGGTTTGAAATTCTAACTATGTACGATAATCAATTTTTTTAAAAAAATATTATTACAAACAGGAACAAAAAAGTTTTTTTTTTTAAATTTTAGTTAGAATGAACTTGATTTTTTTTCACTAATTAAAAATAGGTAATCATTTTTTTAAAAATCCTACTATGCCATGTCATGCTTTTTTATATATATTTAAAATGCGTAACTAAGTTAAAATCCTATGTGAATTTAATTATCTTGGTATAGGTTTAAACCTGTACAATGTATTATCTTGGTATAATAATTTTAAGATAGAATAACTAGAAAACAGAGAAAAGAAGTGAGTGCTAACCAAATTTATTAAATTTATATTATCTTATGTCAAGTATAAATTAAATTTAAAAAATATCAAGTGGAAAATATTGACAAATGAATCAATACAGCGGCAAGAAATTAGAGTCAATAGTTTAAAAAGCGATGATTCATAATTTATTGCATTCCTGTTTTATTACGAAAATATGTTATTTTCAGTAAAGAAAGTACCCATTTAACAATGAATTATTTTAAATTAGATAATATAACAATCTGAAAAATGCAATAGTTTGTCAGGGATTTAAATCCAACACTATGTGTCAGAAATAAGCAAGATCTTTGATTTTGTGGAATATATATATAAATTTCTTATGAATCACATTTCAAAAGTTTAAAAGAAACTGACAGATACAAGTCCAGTAATGTAATAGATATTTATTAATTGTAGTAGTGTGAAACTAGTAAATAAATGTATAGACTATTTTTGTTAAATGAATAAAAAATAATAAATTTTATTGATAATTTTGCATCTCTTTGTAATAAATGAAACACAGGCTTGTTATATACCTGTGGCTGCCCATCCTTGCATATGTATTAAATGGATTATGTCCTGTACATGTGGGGTTCAGATTGACTTTAGATCAACATGGGTGTGACAATAATCTCGGCCTCAGGGTGGCCTTTGAGCATTCCATCATCAGATTTTCAATTGGATGGACGGTTGAAGAGTTGGAGTGTGGAGTGGATTGAAGCCTGTCCATTAAACTATGAGAATAGTCTATCTTAATATATATCTGAGCACTTATACTATATATGTGTGTAAAGATGATAGTCTGGACCAACTGATGATTGCTGGTTTAGCATGAAATACTTATATTGGTGATTATTTATCTTTTCAGCATATATGTGTTTAGGTGTATCAGTGTTATTAGATAGAGTGGAGAGAGGTGGGTGGTGTGAAAGTCTGTGCTCATATACCGCTCAGATCGTCTTCTGTAACACACGCATAATTCAAACCCCGACCTAAACGAACACTCAGGAGGTTCTTCTAGTATCCAGTTCGAATCGAAGTCCAATTTCAGCGCCCCTACGTGATAACGCATCTGATGCTCAACTAGTATAACCTTTACTGGTGCTGGTGGTCAGGGAGACAAAGACTCTATACTAAGATAAGTTTGGGTGGCTAATTAACGTCTATGGATTTATAAAAGAATGCAGAAAAATATATATATAGACCAGACAGTGATAGGAATCAAATAAAATAGAGATAAATTTAGTTTTAAATAATTTCACACAATTTATTTATATATATATAACGCCACGTCTGCATATGAGACAGGACGCTATTAAATATTGTTGGCATTTATATTTCAGCAATGACAAAAGGTTTTAAAACAATGATATATTCTATTCCTCGGGCTAATAGCGTTACGATAAGTGCTTGACAAGATAGAACATGTGCGAGTGCTTTGAGTAAATAGACAAGTTTAAGACAATATTTGAAATTAAAGTTCTAAAATATTTATTGATTTGAGAATAGTACGGACTAAACTTACTAAGCAACGTGGGAATGGGATCAAAGCATTTATTTGAGAATAAAATAGTTTGTATTGGGAGTCAGTATTGCTGATAGTGATTTATAAAGTTGGAGGGTGTGACCGTTTAAGTCACGGATGCTTTGTAAAATAAAATAAAAGAAACAATATTGAAGATCCGGAATAATTACGGAGGCATCTTGCCGCTAACCCGTAGGAAAGATTTTGACGAACAGCCGAAACTAGCGACGTGTGACGTTGTGTAATTCCCAGGTGTCATTGGTGAACACCCTCTGCCTGGAAACTGCAATAGCGAAAGAACGGACTTTGCCGGTAAAGATCTGGAAAAATAAAACAAAGCGTCTCAACAACCAATTCAGTACCAACAATACGAGACTAGTGTATATAAAAACTACTAAATGGTTTTACTTGGAAGAGAAACCCAATCAAATTCCCGAAATTCATTAAGAGGTCGCACATTCTCGACGTCAATGATGAACTTTATAATGAAAGTAGAACCGGTAATTAAAATAGGAAAGCATGCTGGGTTTGAAAAGTAAGTTAGATTTATATGATCGCTTTGGGGACACATTTAATCATTGACTTCACACATACTCTTATATTAGATTAAAATCAAAAACTATGTGATTATGTTACATAAAGAAAGTTGCCTCGAACGTGATTTGCAAGACAAAAAATTGGAAAATTATAAATTTAAAATATGCCTTAATAGCTGTCTTATTTTCAATAGAGGGAATAATTCACGGTCAAAGCTTCTGACACATATCATAATAAAATAAAAGAAGTTTATAAATAGAAAATATTAACCCAAGGATGAGCAAATGTTGAGTATATTTAAATACATGAAAGAAATACTAAAAGTTGGAAATATAAAAACAATGTTAAAATAGCGTTAGTTAGTGATCACAAGTCTTGAGTTAATTTAGTTACCTCTGGAGAAGCATTTGCAGGTAGATGTTCGCGGTTTTATAATTCGCAGCAAAATCTGGAAGTTCATATTTTGGCGCGGCAGCAGCAGTTCCGGATCCGTGTGATAATTTCTGATGGTATGGGCAGGGCTATTCCGAGGGACATAGCCATCTTAAACCCTCTACTCGGACATGTCAAGTTAGCAATTATTAGAATTTTGAACAACTCAGAAACCTTTAGACAACTCAGAATTCTTTAAAAGCTTAGAAAACTCAGAAACCTTTTCAACTCAGATCTTTAGAAGCTAGAATAACCAGAAACCTTTTAGAATCTTAGAACTTAGAAGAGAACACAAAATTCTTTTATAGTAAAATTTAACAATAGATTGCCCGGGTGTCAAATTATTGGACTTATCTGCTGTAATTAAATCTATCCGAATGTCTAAAGGAATTCAACATTAATTAATTTCTTTTGTTAACTCCCTCGACATTCGAATTACAAACTAGATTTAATTAAAATTACTGCTACTAATTAAAGAAAACTTAAATGGACAGGCGTTTTTAGATAAACTTATATAATTAAACTATTGTCCCTCATTTATTTTAACAGAAATATTTGGGATGATTTTATAAATAAAACAAAATTATTTTATTTTAAATTGTAATATTTGAATCTATCTACTAAACTAATATTTACTAAATGAATTTTATTTTAAATCAAAATATATTACGACGTAATATATTTGTAAATAGTCAAACAAAATAACTAACAATTTATAATTTTGATATGTTTTAAAATGGATATCATAGTGTGTTAATTCGACTTATATAACTTACTTTTTAATAAATGTAAATTATGTGAACAAATACATAATTCATAATATTTTATTTTATTTGGGAATAAGTTATATATATAATACGAGCATTGTGCTCGTGGTTTAAAATTAGGCGGGATTTTCGGTATATAAGTGTATTGCAGACACACTACGATAGATTGGGGTTCAAACTAAGGTATGAGGGTAGGAAGTAGGTGAGAAAAGGTGAAACGAAGATCTGCAAAGCAGACCTTATTTCCTTCCCTAGTGTAAAAAAAAAAACACCTATAGCAATAAGTAAATTTATAAATATAAAAAAACAATATATGATATTAATCTCTCTCTTTTTTTCCCCCCCCTTCTTCCAAATTTTATTTAAAAAATTTATTTTATTGTCTCCTTTTTATATCCTGTGCGTTCTTTTTATTTATTTATTTATTTTTTAAAAAATACTTTCTGGGTCTGGTGGTATTTTTATATTTTAATAAGTGCTTGTTATATTCTTTATTTTTTTTAAAGTAATATTAAGTTTCCTTTTTATTGTTTATTTTTTGTATCAGTGGGTATTTTCCTTGTGTTTTTATATCTTTGATATGTGGTAAATTTGCCTACGTATATCATCTGTGGACATCCTGTCTAAATATAGTTTGGGCCCTTTTTTATTTGAAATATTTTAATATTGATAAGCTTGTTAGCTGGTTGTTCCTATGTCTGTGTTTTTCTGAAGTACTCTTTCCAAATAAATTTAGTTTTTATGGAATATTTTAAGTTAAGTTGTTAGTGTTTAGGTCTGGGTCCTGGACATCATTTTTTTCATTTGAATCATTGTCTAATTTCTGGTTCAGGGATTCATCTGTTAATGACCCTACCGAGTTCAGGTTGTTTCTCTTTTCTTGGTTCAATGACCCTTTTATGTTCTTCATTTTTAAAAAGTTAGGTTCCTCCCTCTCTCACTTGTGCAATTGTGGTGGTTTGCCCTCTTTACTTCCTCAGCTTCCTAATTTGTCTTCTTCCCTTCTGTCTTTCTTTTTGTCCTTCTATAAGATTCGGAATTGGTCTCATTTATCCTTTTTCCATGCCTTGGATGTTACGTGATGATGTGATTTTTTTTCCTTTTATTTTATTGTACTATTACTATATCCTAAAAACTCTTAACATTATAGCCGATAAAGAAAATGTTTAAACTGTTTTTTAGCTTATTAAAACTAATACGTAAAAAATACTCTTATTATTTTTCCTTGTTTAAATCTCTCGTTATTCTTTCTTCAAATTTTATTATGGCTAATAGGTTATCTCCTCTCGTTCTGTTGCCTAATTGTCTTTTATATTTATCCTTACCCCACTACTCCTCTTACTACTCAAATTTTTTAAATTGTATATATTTTTATGTATATAAAAATCTCTTAAATTCTCCTAAATATTTGAAAATATATTTTTAAATCAATTATTTATATATATAAAGTGGTATATTTTTGTTTCTTATTTAGTTTGATATATATTTATTTATATTTTGTCTTTTTATTTGGTTAAAATTTAAAAATTAAAATTGGGTAAATTTATTTGGTAAGTATTCTTTTTAAATTCAAGTTTGAAATTATTTTATACTATTCCTTTAATATTTTTTTATTGTTATTTTTTATATTTTTTGATTCTCGCTCTATTTTCTAGTCTTAATTCTTTTTTGTTGTAAAATTATTTTGTGAAATATTTTGAAATTTGTTGCTATTCCTTGATATTTATATTTGTTGTGGTCAAGTGAAAAATAATAGTATAGTTGTCATATTTTGCAGTTGTTTTGGTAGTATTGGAAAATAATTAATATAGTTAAATTTTAATATAAAGGTTTGGTAAAAAAAATAAAATTAGCGGGTTAAATATTAAGATCTACAAGGTTGGTGTTTAAATATTCGGCCTTCAAAAAATTACATACTCCTACACCAATCAAACCGCCAAACATCAGGGGGGTTCTTAGATATACAAGTTCAAAAAGTCAATTTCACCTATATACGTAATTACTTTTATGCTGGTGGTGGGGAAAAAAACTATACTAAGATAGTTTGGGTCTAATTACCATGGTTTATAAAAGAGAATATATATATATAGGAGAGAATAATAAAATAGTAAATTTAGTTTTAAAAATTTCACAATTTATTTATATAATATATACTTTTATGGATAATATTGTTGTTTTTCGGGTTTTAAACGTGTATATTCTATTCTCGGGCTAATAGTACATATGTGTTACAAGATAGGAATAGAGTGTGTAAAAGATTAGAAATTTGAAAAAAGTCAAAATTTATTGTTGAGAAGGCATTACAAGTGGGTCAAAGTTGTATAATGTTGTATTGGGGTCGTTGTGTAGTGTTTATAAAGTGGGGTGTTAAGCCTCTTGAAAATAAAATAAAAAAAAAAGAAGTCATAATTACGAGCTAAGAAGTATTTTGAGAACAGAACTTAGGATGTGTGACGTTGTGTTTATTCCCGGGGTGCATTGGTGAACACCCTCTGCTAAACTTGCATAAGCGAAAAGAACTTGCGGAAGAATTTGAAAAATAAAAAAAGCTCTCAACAACATTCTGACCAATAAGTATGTATATAAAAAAACTAAATGTTTTACTTGGTTAAGAAAACCTAATTCCCGAAATTCTTTAAGAGGGTCCGCACTTCGAGTATGTGAATTTATAATGAAAGAGAACGGTATAAAATAGGAAATTGGGGTTTGAAAAGTAGTATAGTTATATAGATATTGCACATTTATCATTGGCTACTTATATTAGTAAAACAATAATGTAGTTTTAAACTATGTGATTATGTTACTAAAAAACCCTCGACAGTGTTTGAGAATAAAATTGAAAATTATAAATTTAAAATATGCCTTAATAGTTATTTTATAAGGGAATAATTCCTCGGTAAAGATTCTGATACATTATCTAATAAAATAAAAAAAGCTTTATAAATAAAATATTAAAGGTAGGAAATGTTGAGTATATTTAAATAGAAAAATAAATAAGTTGTGAAAATAGAAAAAATTTAAAAATAGATGTTAGTTAGGTAGATCTTGTTAATTTAGGTTATCTGGAGAAGATTTGTATTTTAGTTTTATAATTAAATCTAATTTCATATTTCAGGAAGTTGGTCCATGTGATAATTTCTGATGGTATGGAGAGGTATTCGAGAAGCATTTAAAGTCTATGGATGTAAGGTTAGCAAATTATTAGAATTTTAGAAAACTAAAACCTTTAGAAACTCAGAATTCTTTAAAAGCTTAGAATAACTCAGAAACCTTTTTACAACTCAGAATTCTTTAGAAGTTAGAATGGAAAAAAAACATCCTTTTTATAGTAAAATTTAAAATAGATTGCCGGAGCGTAAAATTATTGGACTTATCTGCTGTAATTAAATCTATCCTAATGTCTAAAGAATTCAACATTAATTAATTTCTTTTGTTAACTTCCGTCGCATTGAATTATAAACTAGATTTAATTAAAATTACTGCTACTAATTAAAGAAAACTTAAGTGGACAGTGTTTTTAGATAAACTTATATAATTAAACTATTGTCCCTCATTTATTTTAAAGAAATATTTGGGATGATTTTTATTAAATAAAACGAAAATTATTTTATTTTAAATTGTAATATTTGAATCTATCTACTAAACTAATATTTACTAAATGAATTTTATTTTAAATCAAAATATATTAGAGGTAATATATTTGTAAATAGATAAAAAAATAACTAAAATTTATAATTTTGATATGTTTTAAAATGGATATCATAGTGTGTAATTACGACTTAATATAACTTACTTTTTAATAAATGTAAATTATGTGAAAAATAATAATTATAATATTTTATTTTATTTGGGAATAAGTTATATATATAATACGAGCATTGTGCTCGTGGTTTAAAATTAGGCGGGATTTTCGGTATATAAGTGTATTGCAGACACACTACGATAGATTGGGGTTCAAACTAAGGTATGAGGGTAGGAAGTAGGTGAGAAAAGGTGAAACGAAGATCTGCAAAGCAGACCTTACTGTTTCAATATCCTATATTACATCTCTTTGTGTAGATTTTTAGAAGTGATAAATTAAGCACACCTGTCATATCACAATCTGTTAGGTAATTTTTTTTACTTTAATTTTTTGCTTATTTTTAATATAGCAGCATTTAAAAATATATTTTCATTTCTCAGTGAAAGACTACAATTAATATACTTTGTGAATAATATATTATTTCTCTTCTATTTTACAGATATTGTTTAAAATGAAAACAATATAGTACTTAGTTAAATGTACATATATTCCATTTATTACCCTCTTCACACATTTACTTTCTAATAATTATTAATTCACAATTTGTATTGCAGTCTTTTAAAATTAACATTATAGTATTTTAGTATAATTAAGCTTATACTATACAGTATTTGCTTTTTTTACATTCCTAAATATTTCAATACCAATAATGGGAATCTGCTTATGTTTATAGTTTTAGAATTGAGATAGACATTACATGTATCTAATGCTAAATTAATGAATTGGAAGGAGGAGGGCTCTTTGCTTTTTTAACATTATAGTATTGTCTTTATTCTTTTATTTCTGATTTTAACTGACATTACCATATTATTTTTGTGTATTTATTTACATATGAGGGGGTACCCAAAAATAACTGGAATTTTATAATAATAAATTGTTTTCTTATTTTTAGTGTTACAAATTGAATCCCCTTCAAAATATAGTCTATTTAATGCAATGCATGAGTGTTAACATGTTTTTCACTTCTTGAAGTAATCCGAAAATTTCTTGTTAAAGTGATGCCTCTTAATGCCTGGGTGGTTTTTTTTCATCACCATTTCTAAGTCCACAGACAAAAAAAATTGAGGCATTTTTTCATTTGATGGAATAAAAAGAAGTTGCATGGAATGAAATTGGGCGAACATGAATGATGGATAAATTGGGTCATGATAAATTAAACTAAAAATTGTACCACACTCAAAGCTTTGTGCACTGGCACATTGTTGTGATAAAGATTGCATTTGCCACTTGACCATAAATTGAGACACTTTCATTTTACCGCATCATGAAAGCATTTCAGAACTTGTAGTTAAAATGTCTGATCATTACAAAAGAGTTCTGAGTAATAATGCCATTTACATTAAAAAACAAAACAGCATCATCTTGACATTTGACTTCACTTACCATGTTTTTTTTGGAACATGGTGAATTTGATACTTCAATTAAACCACTTGTAAATTGTGTTTTCCCCAGAGCAGTTAGTTGCATGTAAACTGTTTCATGCATTATAACTGTTTTTCCTGCCATTTCACATAACAGATAATGCAATTTAAAAGATATCTAGTGGCAGAAGCATGTACTGCAATTTGCTTACTTTCCAGAGAGTTATTCCCATTATTTTTGGGTACCCCCTTATAAGTACTGATTTAAGCTTACACTATTTAAGGTAGTTTCGCAACGGATTTCTTTCAAGACCTCTATGAGGTTAAATTATTTTGAATCAATTGGATTTAATATATCATATAATTTGTAAAATGAAGTAAAATTTTATATGAAGGCTTCTGAAGAATATCTACATGACTAGATCATATTTCTGCAAATTTCTTTTATGGCTTTTAGCTATAGAAATTACTCACTCAAAGAAAATGTGTTACTAAAATAATTGATCTGCCCTTAGAAAATTATTCTACTATTCAAAATTATAAATAATTATAATGACATATTTTCAATAAATTGAATGTTTATTTTTGTTCCATCACATTTATTTTTTTTTTTTTGATTTCTAAATAATAATTGAATCTAAGTTAGTTTTTCCTTTTTCTTTTTTTTTTAAAGTGTCATAGCATCGGCCGGGATGCGAACCCGCAACCCGGGCAACTGCTTGCAAGTGCAAGCAGTCGCTCTGACCTCTCGACCACCAATGCAAGACTTCTTTTTTACGCATCATTAATGAATGTTAGTGATTATTTTCATATATATGTTTGCTAAAAGTTAGAGAATAGTATTGTATTGACTGTAATAACCGATTTAATATTATTATTGCATAATATTAAATCTTCATAATATAAATGTTACATCTTTCTTACTGATTGAGCCTCAAATTCTAACTCAATTTCATAATTTTAAAAATTGTCATTATGCTTTTTTTTTGTTGCAATTTGATCGTTTTTTTAAATATATAATTTTTTCCCTAGAGCTGATTATATATTATAAACCTACATATTACAATAGTAGTAATTTAGTTTGCAAATTAAAATTGTTTTAAATTATGTCTATTATGTGTGATGTTTGGTAAGTTATATGTAAATTTTATACCAGAAAGTGATAAATGAAACTTTGATGTGGGAATATTTAATTGTCAAGTTCATCATTTCCACTATGTTAAACTGCAAGGCAACTATATTATTGGCAAGGAACATGAGATTTTGCTATATATATATATTTGTCTTGAAGATGTTTTATTTTTTTTGCATTTCTTATTAAATTATTATTTTTTTATTAAATATATATTTTCACCACTATTGAGAATTGCCTACATTACAGGCCATAAAACCTGATGGTATTTTTTAAGAGCAAATTTACTTAATATTATCACATATATTTATGAATTGAAGTTTCTAATCCATTTTTGTAATAAAAGTTGATATTGAATATAATTTAAAATTAATGTAAAACATTTGCACAGATAATAATTAGAATAAAATAATACAGTAATTCGAAACGGGAATTTATAAGGAATATATATTGGAGATATTCAAAGCATACTGATTGATCCTATTAGTATTATTTATATTTATACCAGATAGTGATGTTAAATAAGTTTATTATATACTTATATTAATTTTATATTTTTGTTCTTATCATTTGTCTACATTTTTATTTACTACTTACAAAATTTTATTAGGATTGTTTTAAAAGACTCGTTGATATATTCTGAAATCATTCTGTCTTATTGGACCAGTATGTAAATTTTCAAATTTATTTTGATCTTCGAACTAATGATATTTTAGATAAATATGCTTAATTGACATTAGTTAAAGTAACCAGTACTATATGTTTACTACATTACACCCACAACATAATATACTATACCTCATAATATGATAATATAAAAGAGTAAACCTACATGTGTCCAAGTGTTTATTTAAAAATTGATGTGATTTTTGATGTTGAGACAAACTTTAGACTATTTTAGATGAGTTTTATAATTGCTATATGCTACTCTTAATTTTTTCCCTCTGTTTAGCTATCACATTGAGTATGTCAAAGAATGTCACAAAAATTACTATCCATTTTCATTACTTATTAAAAATCCAAGAGGAAAAGAGTTCTTAAAGATTTGGTTTTCATGGCATAATGATGAACAATATTATATATTTTTAATATAACATTTTCTCACAAACGAAACACCTACATTCATCAATATTTTATGTTTATATTTTGAAGATATGCCTGCCATAAAATATTACATCTCAAAACAGAAATTTGCTGTCACAATTAACACTTGAAATTATAAAAAACAAAACTGTCACACTGATATCCACATAATTACAAAACTAAGACAAGCATATTATGAGTGAAGTTTCTGATCTAAGCCAGAAGCGGGGAGGTGCCACACACACCAGTGTATCCTTCAGGCTACAGGTTGAGTATGGTGGGTTTAAAGGCACCAGAATATAGGTAACTGTTAATCATCATTATAGAATAAAAGTCTTTCCAAGCTTAATTCAGTTTCTTCACCTCATAGTTTTTTCCCTTCACAATACTTCAGAAAACTTCTTTATGTATTCATCTCTCACACGATCTCTTTTTAACTTGTCTACATTGGCATATGTTCATTATTTTAACTATCTGTTGTCTAATTTTCTAGAACTGTATCCAGCCCAGCTCAATTTCATTCTCTTAATTTTTTCAACCATATCTATAATACCATTTTTTTCTTTTATTCTTGTATTTTGTTTTTAATCTCTAGTTTCTTGTAAAATAAATCTTTGAAGTCTCTGCATTGCTCTTCTGTTAAACATTCAAGTCTCAGATCAAATATAAGAATTGGTTAAAGATATCTATTAAAAAATCTTTCTTTTCAAACACCCAAGTTTAAGTTTATGATTAATTTCATCCATCATGTCTCCATATCTGATCGAGATATTTGTAGTTATCAACTTCTTCTAATTCATTACTATCACTTTTTATTTTCTCTTTAACTATGTGACCAAGACCAAGAAATATATTCATTACTAGTATATGGTGAAATTAAAAAATAAATAAAAAATTCTCTAAATATGCATTTATTATAATTTATATAATATATTAAACAATAGTGTGCAATGTTTTTACACTTGCAACCCCCCTCCTTGGAAGAAAATTTGATGTGACCCATTATTTATTTTAACATACATAAATTATAAGTACAAGTCTGTAAAGCAGTAGTTTTAATTAATATAGAAATTTATATTGCCTAATCCTTTAATATTGAGCACATATAATTTGAAGTACAATTTTTGAAACAAATTGTATACTTATATATAAAAAAATATGTTACATACAAAACAATTTATTTTCATGTGATGTTTATCTATTTTTAAAAATTAAATTCTTTCAAAAAAAAATAAAAATTTATTATTCAAAACTTAAGAGAATGTCTTAAAAAATTCTCAACCTGAGGGTTGTGCACCACTGTAATAAAATACATATTTTTAAAAATTTATTTTCAGTTAGTCTAGAAATTATTAAACAAAAAAAAAATAAAAATACAAAAATATAAAGAATAAACTTTTTTCTTTTCAAATAATGTAAACATGATTATGGATATAAAAAAAATTAGAACTAAAAAAATATTTAACATTAATCAAAATCTTCAATATTATTAATTGATCAAAGTCTTCAATAGTTGGTTTAGCAAAATATTTGTAACAGATGTTGCAAACAATATCACTATCAATGCATAAAAACTTTTCACAACTACACCCACAATGACATCTCTCAGATACCATTTGCTATCATATGTTATAGCCAAATTCCTGGCTTAAATATTATGATTTAACTTTAGACATATATAAACACATAGCTAGTCATAAGTTTGAACTTATGCACCAGATATATCTAGCATTTAAGAAGAGTTTATATCTTTCAGATCAGCTATGACTTCCATCAAGCTTAAGGAAAAAACCGTTAAATGTTAGTTTATTATTTTATTTTTTACTCCTATTAACAATTTATGCAATCTTTCTTGAAGCTCGGAAGCTTTATTTGTAAAAAAATTACATTTATCTGCAAAGTCTAGATGTCAGATCTTTGTTTTTATTCTCTTAGCTTGATGGTTGAAATTCACAAAATATTATTTGTAAAATTGTTATAAAAAGTTTTGGAGTTGAAAATCACTCTGTTTACACTTTTAATAATGTTAATTTTAGTATTATAATATAATCTATTTACTGTAGTTTCATTTTGATTAATATTCATAATTTTTGATTGATATCTTGACTGTCCACAGCTTTAAACACTGTGGATATCCTTATAGAGATAATGCCTTTTTTATAATCTATAAATCCAAAGCATTTATCACAGCCAAGATTTTGTATAGAACTTTTAAAAGAGTAAAATATCTACAATTTGTGATATTTTCTTTTTCGTGAATTAAACATCAATATTATTACTGCAGTTTTTCAATTATCTATTATAATTTCCTGGAGTCTTTTCTACTAATTGCATAGATTTACTTGCATGTTTTACTTTTTCATTTAAAATACTTGACAATTCTAAAGATTTTGTAATTGTAGGGTTTTTATTATTATTATTATTATTATTATTATTATTATTATTATTATTATTATTATTATTATTATTATTATTATTATAGTTCTTTGCAGTCTCTCTCTTTTTAGCAAAAGCATTATTTTTTCTTTTTATTTCTGAAATAACTTTTAATATAAAGATGTATTATAATTTTGAAATTTTTATTTTATTTTATAACATTCTTTGCTAATTCAGTTATATATTTTTATTTCAATATTAACTTTTCCATTCCATTTTGCAGAATTACAATTATTCAATTCTTTTAAATAAATTATTTTAAAATATTGCTTTTTTATTTGTATCGCTATCTATGTAACATTTTAAAAGAGAACAATAGTTATATTTTAAAACAATTTGCTAATTCTAGCTTAAATTCAGTGGAGTATTTCAGTTAAGTTAGGATATCAACTATTGGTAATGTTTTTTTTTTTGTTTCTAGCTTTGCATTAGCATATATTTTATATCTCACTAATTATTTTCTGTGTTGATCCTATTTTTATTTCTTTGCTGTATCTTCATTTGGATACTTTAACATTCATTTTTGTTTTGAATTTCATTAAAACCAGAACTAAATTCGTATTATAATATACAAAAAAATTTTTCCCACAAATTTCATTTATAGTATTTTCATCATTCAACAATTTATAAAACTCTAAAATTGCCACTTTATACTTTCAGGATTATCATGTTACAGAAGCATGGGATACTCAAAAGGAATGAATTACAAAAAAAAAAAAAAAATGAATCTATTCTTGGGTTCACACATACAAAAAAAATAATCGTGACATTTTCTGATAATGATCTTATTGATAGTGACTTGATTTAAAAAGAAAAGATATTTTTTGCTTGGCAGTGTTAATAAATTTAATATGGAACTTCATAATCAATAAAGGGATTTAAAGGCAAAAGTTCCAGTGATTGGTAATAAGATTTAAAAATTGTTGTTAGATTAAAACTGCAAATAAGATACAGATATTCACCATATGTAGTTACTGTAGTTTTTTTTTTTTTTTTTGATACGTTGAAAATAACATACAGACCTGAATAATAGTATCAAATCTTTCAGTGGCACTTTTTTATAGGATGACTATAATATTTCAAGCATATGAAAAAGGAATATTTTAATCTTTTAAATAATTATATAGGAACGAAAATGATAACTTTTACATGATATATCCATTTTATATATTTGTTTACATTTAAATAAAAATATTCAACCTAATAAAGTTAAAAACAATTAGTTTCAGTCTTAAAAATGGAAAGGTTGCTGATCTTTATGATAGAAATTTCAAAATATGGCGATGTTATGTTAGTTTCAAAAATATTGGGATTCTTTTTTAGGAATATATGGATTCATGGAGTTGTGTCTTTTAATGTTGAAAATATTTCTATTGTTTCAATTTTTTTTAAAATAGAGAATATACAGTATTGCACTAATTATAGACTATCATTGTTCTCCAATACAGGAAAGATAATTTCAAGCAATTTGTTAAATAGGTTGCTTCCTAGTCATAGTAGATTGGTTATCATAAAGTTACTGTGATTTTAGGGAATCAAAAAGCACTATAGCCATAGTTTTTAATTGCCAAACAAATGCAAAACATAGTATCAGAGTAAAGAAAATGATTAATATTATGGATTTTTCAAGGCATTTGACTCAGTTAATTGAACATATACTGTTGTTTGAAGTTAGTTGATTGTTCAGTTTGTATTAAACATCTACATGCGGAAATGAAAGTGTTATTATTATAGATACAAAATCTGAAACATTTCAAAATTGGTGCTAAACAATGATATGTATTATCTTCAACTTTGTTTTCAATTTTTATGAGAGTGGTCTTTGGAAGTGTTTGTAGATGGCTTAATAAATCAGGGATCAAGATGTGATGTAGATTTGATGATAATAATCTTTAATTTAAACAGTAAAAGCAAGAACTTCATTGTCTTGGCTTCAGAATTAAATTTCTGGTTGTGTTTGTACTATCTTTCCCAATTCAAAACATATAATCTGCAAAATATACTTTACATTTCGAAAGGAACATATAAAGACCTGGTTTAATAATTAATATTTAACAAAATTCATGTTCTTCATCAGCCACTGACTGAAGAAAAATCTTCAACAATTTTTAGCTTGGATCATTATCAATTTAAATTTGAATGTCTTGGTGACTTTTAAAGTAGAAAGGTGGACTTTGATGTTGAGATATTTCAGATTCCAGTGTGCTGATGCTATTTTTAATAATTTAAAATATGAATTCTTTTATTATGGTAAAATATCTATAGCAATTAAAATAATTATAAATGGAATTGTTATTTTATTTATTTTGTTGTATTAAAGTGAGACTTGGATCTTCTATAGACATAACATAAAGGCATTAGAAAGTTAATTTAATGATAATCTATAAACTTTTAAAAATATAATTGCAAGATTATAAGTCTTTAACTTGTTTGATATGATTGAATATTATAAAACCACATTATTTTTGGATAGAACATTTGAAATGAATGAAAATTTTTTTATTTTCCAAAAAAAATATTTTATAGCAAACTTGAACTTGATTTTCATGGGAGAAGCCGATCCTGTGTACATTATAACGATCACTCCAGATATATTCTAAATAAGTATCACATTATTTTCATTGGGAAGATATGGTTGAGGACAGTGTAGTGCTGCATTAGATTAGTTGTGAAATCTGCAGAATAAGTTAGAAAAAATATCAAATGAACAGAATAATGATTAGTGTGTTCTATATGAGAGCATATTTGTGATTTCTGGATTGATTTATATCAGGGGTCCCCAACCCTTTTGCACTTAAGAGCACATTCTATAATACCGGCCAGGTGGCGGGCACCATTTATTTTTTTCAACCAGATGGTGGGAACCATTTATTTTTTCAGTGAAAATTTATGGTTGAATATTGTTAATAATACACATAATGTACAAAAAAATATTTATTTCAAAAATAAAATTTTAACATATAATTAACGTTTATATTTTTACACTGTAAAAGTATAGTATGCCCTACAATTTGATTACAATATAATACAATAATTTATAAGAAATTTTAAAAATTAAATTTATTTGTGTCAGATAAATAATTTTTTATCATGTTTGGATAGCGGTGGGCACACGTAAAATGGTCTGCGGGCACCATGGTGACCGCGGGCATAGGGTTGGGGACCCCTGATTTATATAATCATTTGCAAAACTAATCTCTAGTATATTATTATTATTGCCCTTTTTTTCCTCTTAAACAATGACTATATTTGTTTGTGAGTACCTGCTACTGCTGCATACATACTAATTATTCAGTAATAGTAAAAAATAAAAATAAACATAATATATATCATTAATCAATATATATCATTAATCGTAATGAAAACCATATATTCTTCAAAACTATTCATAAATCAAAATCTTTTATTAAAATAAAATGGGTATAATATATAAAAAAGTTATTAATCATAAGTTCAAAATATTCTGTAAACTTTAAACATCTTATTTTAAAAAAAGATAAAAATTGAGTGCCAGTGATAAAGCATTTAGTAAACCATATTATTAATTGTAAAATCGGAGACGATATTTTTGATGCTAAAATATTATTACTATATTACAAAACTTTTCCAGATTTCTCATTATGACTTGCACTCTTTCCATTTTTTAAGATTTCAAAGAACTTGTATTATCTCATTAAGTTTTGGTCAAATTTAAATTAGTAGATAGAATAGATATTGTAAATCTTATATCATTATTCAAAAGATAATTGTATTTTACAAGTTGTCTTTGTGTCTAGAAGTGTTGAAAATTAAGTTTTAATTAAGTTTGTTCACTTATTGTGAAGTTTCATAATGAAGTTCACATATTAATACAAATGTTAATATCAAGCCATATTATGCAAAAAAGATTTTTATGGTGTAAAAATATGTGTGCATGTGTTTTTAAAAGTAATTTTATAGATTTGATATGTTATTCATAATATTTTGGCTATAATATTTTATTCATGGCAAGAAAATAAAAACAAATCTATACAAGGAATAAAATAAAAAATAAAAGCATATACAAGGAGTTAAATAAAAATTTATACAGAGAATAAAATAAAAACAAAAGCACATACAACAACATCATTCATCATGTTTACAATGAACACAATTTTATATGATCACAAATAAGTAGCTATAAAAGGATAATAAAAAATTTGCTGTTTCTTGGAATGGAATCATGCTTGACTGGAAACTCACAAATAAAACTCTTTTACAGTGCACAAAATGAAAAAAAAAAGTTATTTAAAAATGGGATGGCCTTTTTCAGTGTTATTATGGAAGGAAAACAGTTGTTTTAATGCATTTTGTAGTTACATTTGATATCAATCTCTTAAAAACTAAAAAAAACTGCTGTATTTGCAGTTTAAATTAAAATTAGAGATTATCAAAAAGGAATGAAAATGGTCTGGTATTTGAAAATTATACTTTTATATGTGGGATTATCATTATAACTTTTGATGAGAAACAGCCAATTATTACTTGTTATAAAGAAATTAGTAATAAAAAAGATACTTTTCATTCTAGTAAATTGTAAAAAATACTTCTAAATTTGAAAGGAATTTACTGGGGGTGGGTGGGAGTGATTATCTTTTTAAACTTAATACAAAAAATGAAACCAAATGTTATCTTTATTTTTTTAAATTCATTATGTTTTAAACCCTCCTCCCCTCCCCCTATGTAAAACTTGATCTTTTATCTTTAATATATGTTTAGTATAATAAAATATTTGTGTCAGTCATTGCATATGTTTATTGTCAGTCCATCTTTAAAGGTAAATACTGCAGTTTTATACTAAACATTAATAATATTCCTATAGGAATTTAGCTCCAATTGTTTATTAAATCGATTTTATGCAATTTTTTAGAACAAATCACCCACCTCTCTCCACTCTATCTAATAACACTGATACACCAAACACATCTCGGCCTCAGGGTGGCCTTTGAGCATTCCATCATCAGATTTTCAATTGGATGGACAGTTGAAGAGTTGGAGTGTGGAGTGGATTGAAGCCTGTCCATTAAACTATGAGGATAGTCTATCTTAATATATATCTGAGCACTTATACTATATATGTGTGTAAAGATGATAGTCTGGACCAACTGATGATTGCTGGTTTAGCATGAAATACGTGTATTGGTGATTGTTTATCTTTTCTGCATATATGTGTTTGGGTGTATTAGTGTTATTAGATAGAGTGGAGAGAGGTGGGTGGTGTGAAAGTCTGTGCTAATATACCCTATATTACATATATATAGCCACAGGTATATAACAAGCCTGTGTTTCAGAACAAATCAGTGATAAATATTTTCACTGGAGGATTTTTTTTTTTGGAGTTTTTGAACATTTTAGAATATACATACACATTACTATAAGCATATTAAAACTAACTTCCTGATATAATTTTTGACATTAAATACTACATTTCTGTGTAAAGAAGATAGCAAGCTAAGGAAAATGACCACCAATTACTATTATAAAGATCCATTTATAAATTAGTATGGATATTTTAAGTCTGAAAAATTAAAATGGGCAAAGATAAAATAACAAAGATTAAAAAATTTATCATAACCAAAGACTCAGTCTACTAAGCATATCTTTATTACTGCTCTCTCAGTTTCCAGAATTTTTGTGCAAAAAAAGCTAAGAATCTAAATAGTGATGCATGTAATTAAAGAATGGAATTCCATTATTATAGTTAGTGCAGAGATATAACCAATGTTGTTAAAGACTCATGACAATTAGATCTTACACATTAAATTGAATGAAGACTATAGTAGAATACAAAGAGGAATCAAGAATGATCATACCTAGTTTTTGATGGATCATAAATTATATCTCTTTCTCTCTCTTTATATATAATTAAAATACATCATAGTTATGCATATCTGCAGTTTATCAATAAATATTTCATTAATCATAATCATAATCACATTACATGTTAAAAAGATGGACTGGACTTCCACCTTTGTTTTATAAAGATGCAATTGCAAGCTATGACAAATAGTCAAATAATTTTAATTGGCTGAGAAGTTTTTAACAAAAGCATTTAAAATCAATCAAGAATTATGTTTTAAGATAGATTAATAATTAAGCATTTTATAACACCAATCAAGCAAATCACTGTCACAAATATATTAATATAAATGTATATATAAAGCAAAAATGCTCAAATCTATCTGGTCAAATGTATAATATAAAATATACCACAACCATTCATGTCTATAAGTCACCAATAAATATTTCAACAATCATAGGCATAGCCACATTGTAATAAGATTAAAAAAGATATACATTTGTTTACCACAGAATAGGGTTTAAAAGACCACAATTGCAATCTTTAACAAACAACAGAATGAAGTCATTAAACTGCTGAGATTTAGTTGGGATAGAAAAATGGTTATCAATATTTTTATTTTGTAATGTGACTGATGTAGTTAATAAAATATTTAATGATGAGTTGTAGGTACACATTGCTATGGTATATTTTAATTATATATATAATTAGTTAACTTTATCATTTTCGCTTTATATATATATAATATATTTGTAGAAGCACTTATTTGCTTGGCATTATAAAATGATTTATTATTAATCTACCTTTAAAAATAAAATCTTGTCAACAGTGTTAGAAATGTCAGTACATTATTTGTTATAGTGTACAATTATAGCCTTTATAAAATTTAGATGGAAACAAAAAGGTGACTATGCATTTTTTAAAATTTTCTTATGATATGGTGATGAAATGAAACCTTTATTGATGACCTGTAGATATATGTCTGAATTTTATTTTAATTATATATATGTACAACTAATTAATCTTAGGTATTTTTGCCTTTGATTCCAAGCTGAGTAAAACAAAAAAAAAATAATTAATTTTTAAATCAGTCATAAGATTTTTCTTTCATATAATTGGACCATAGTCAATTTGACAAAAAGTGTAGTTATCATCATTTTTAACCATTATCGATCCACTGCAGAATGATGGTATCTCCAAGTTCAATCCATCTTCTTCGATTTCTAGCTTCACATCATTTATCCATCTCACATGTGGTTTCTTTCTAGGTCTTTTACAATATCTTAGAATCCATTTTAAGATTTCAGCTGCCCATCATGTCTAGCCCAACTCCAATCTTTTAATTCTTTCACTGATGTCAGTAATACCTGTTTCTTCTCTCACCCATGCATTTCATTTTCAGACTCTTCTAGATAACCTAATATGCATCTATCCTTACTTCATTGAGTAGTCTGAAGTCTGTATTGCTCTTCTGTTAAGTGTCCATGTTTCAGATCTATAAGTAAAAACTGGTAAACACACATTTATTAAAAACCTTCCTCTTCAAATATATAGGCATATTTCCTTTTAATATTATTTCTACCAAAAACACCCAACCAAGTTTAATTCTATGTTTAATTTCATCTATTATGTTTTCACCTGTAGTAGTAATCTGACCAAGGTATTTTAGATCTTAACTTCTTCTAACTCAGCATTATCAATCTTTATTTTCATTTGAGAAAATCCATTGAACATTAATTTAGTCTTTTGTTTTTAAAATCCTACTTTCTTACTTTCATGTGATAACTTTTGCAACATTTCCTGAAGGTCTAGCAAAAACAACTACATCATTTTCAAAATATAAATGACTTAAATAATCTCCATTTACTTTTACACCTTTAATTTCCCATTTTAATCCACAAAACACTTGCAAAACTGCTGTAAAATGTTTTGGAAATATGGAGTGACCCTGTCATACACTCTTCTCAATATTATTTTTTTTAGTATTATTATATAATCTAATTATTGCTATTGATTAATTCTTTAAAATATGACAATATTCCTGGTCTATACCTTGATGATTCAATGCTTTAATTACTGAAGAAATATTTAATAATCAAAGGCCTTTTCATATTTCATAATCTACAAATCCAAAGCATAATGTCAACTCATATTCATTGGTTCTTTCTATAACTTTTCTCAATACTTGGATATGATCCACTGTACTAAAACCTCTTAAATGCAGCTGTTCTATTGGTTGGTTAAAATCCAGAGTTTAGTAGATGAGTTGTAGTTATTTTGGTAAAAATTTTGTATAGAACTGATAAGACTGATAGTTCTTAATTTCTAATATCTTCTTTATTAATATTTCTATATGTTAATATTAATACTGCATTCTTCCAATCATCTGTTACAACTTTATCATTTAGACATTTGGTATGTAACTTTTCCAAAAACTTTTCTATTTCTTCACCTGGATCTTTTCCTTCTTCATAAATTTAATTGCATGTCTCACTTCTATATTTAAAATCTTGGGCAATTCAGAAGACATAGTAGTTATAGGAGATATTTTTTCTTTCTCTTTATTACTATATACACCTGGGTCACGTTTTACGCAATAGATAGGTTCCTCAGAAAACGCGCAAACGAAATTGCGCAAAAATAGACGTAACTTACATTGAAAAGGGGGGGATGCGGTCTGTGATTTTTCAAAATTCGCGTAAAAGCAAAGCACCAACATGAAATTACTTTAAAATTCGCGCGCAAAAAAAATAAGGAAATAAAACATGACTAATAAAAAATTTCAGATTTGAAAAAAATTGATACAAGACAAACTTTTTTTAACTATAATATTTAATTTTATTCAAAATAATATATTTTTATGCATAATTTACTGTACAGTAATTTACATTTTTTTTATACATGTTTTAATTATTATTATTTTCTGATGACAATGTAATTAGTAATTAATCTTTGAGACGATGATTTTATTAATTGTTTACGAAGCTCGCGATATTCAGACATACAACCATTTAGCTCTCATTAGAATTTAAGAGCACGTTAATGATTAGTGTCATTAATAAGAAAATAATAATTGATTACGTTCTTTTTTAAAAAGCAAAAACAGAATGTGATTTAAAATGCAAAATTAACACACACAATGTTTGAACAAATTTACATTATAATCTTGTAAAATTTAATATGTGTATACATAAAATGTGGAAATCATGATTTTAATTTCATTATTGCATAAAATCTTACTATTATAAAGCACTGAAAATATTGAAATTACTAAGATGAAAGTCAAATTCCAATAATGTGCTATTACTTTCAATATAACGTAAGTGCGCAAAATTTATTATTTAAAGTAATAGCGCATTATCGGAAATCGACTTCCGGTGAAACACGAATCGTGTAACTTCAAAATCGTGTTAAATAAGTCCGTGTAAAAAGAGACCCAGGTGTAATTCTTGATAGAACTCTTCTATACATTTCATGATGACATCTCTCTTTTTAGTAATAATTCCATCTTTTTATTTTTTTATTGCAGAAATAAGTTTCTGACCAAGCTATTGTTTTTATACTTTTGAGACTATTCTTTTCTATAATTTTCCTTGCTTGTTCACAATTATACTTTCTTATATCACTATCAACTCTTTTGCACCATTTTACAAAATTCATGACATTCAATTGTTCTTAATGCATCATTTTTATATATTTTCATATTTCTTCTTTTATTTATATATTGTCTTAATAGAAATTTTACTGGTCAACTGCTGTTTTTTTGTACTATCTATCTTTGTTGTCATTTTTAAAAGTATATCAGTTATCTTCCTATTGATTTCATACAAATTTGAATCAATGTTCAAAATCTGTTAATATTTGGAAACTATTTGCAAGTTCTAATTCATTGGAATGTTTCTGAAGATTAGGAATATCATCTGGGAATATTGTTTTTCTTAATAATTTTGTTTCTAGTTTTACATTAACATCTTACATCGCACTAATCGATGATTACCTCCTGTGTTGAATTTATTAAGAACATTACAATCTTGAAACATTTTCTGCTAGTCAAAATATAATCCAATTCTGCTGTACTTTCATTTGGATGCTTCCATGTCCATTTGTATTTATCATTTTTCTCAAAAAGAATTCATAATATAGGTCTTTTTTCCTACATAAGTCTGTGTTTTGTCTCATTTCTATCACCATAACCAAATCTACCTACAGCAGTTTCATCTTTCATTTGGTTTACCAATTCTAGTATTAAGGTCTCCTATGACAATTTAAAAATATTGCTTGGTCTGATCCATATAAAAAATCCTCTAGTTAATCATCACAATGAGAACTTGTTGGGGTCATCAACGGAATTATCTGCATTTGATATCTGCTATTAAGTTAAATAACTAATTTTGCCATATTGTCTGATACACCATCAATTTCCACAGTGTTGTTCTTCCACTTTTTATTTATAGTGAATCTTATTCCACTTGTATTTTCAATGTTTGTGCCTTTGTAGTACAATGCATGTTCACTTTTTTAATCGTCTTTTCAGATTTTCTTTTAACTTCATAAAGTCCAGTAACGTACATTTAACATTAGACTGTTCTTCCTATTCTTGTAATCTTCCTTGATTTGTAAGTGATCTAGCATTGTAAGTACCTAAATAAAAGGTTATCATCAGATGGCAACCTGGGTCTGTAATCATGAGATTCTTAGCACCTTCCACCTTCAGCACCAATAGCTGCCTCAACTGGCAACTTTACAGCCTCCTGAGAATAAGGGCCATGATTTTAATTTTGTCTGTCATGATTGTAAATATCTATTAGAAAAAAAAAAAATCATTCACACTTACATTCATGCTGCTTTCCAGAACCATGGTGTTTCTTGACCTTAAACTCAGCACAATACTGATTCATAAATGGATATATATTTATTCATGGCTAGAGGATAAAACAGATAGAAAAGTGCCCAAACTCTTAATGCACATAATTGGAAAGCATGCTAAATATATATATATATGATGCTGTAGGAGAGTATTTTGACCTTCAATAGGCTCTTTAAACAGTATTATACCATTTATTTTTTACACTAAATTTTTATAGATTGGATAAGACAATATAAATATTTGTGAAAATTTTGATAATATATTGTAGAGTTGCTATTTGTCTTAGGAAGTGCTTGTATTTATATGGAATATAAATTATGTATAGTTTGTGTTTAGAGGAATATTAAATTCTCAAAGAGAAAAGCTTTTAATTCTATTATTATGTCATTCAAAAATAATTGTCTTTTACTCATTTACTCATATTCTATAAATGTTAATATTTTAAACAGATGGTTGAAGAGTATATGGAAGATATATAGTATCATTCATATATTCCTCAAAACATTATTTGATTCAGCTTTATGGATTGGAGCAATGTCATCATAGAAGATTATAGTACTGTCTGTAAACATTGTTTGCAGGACAGAATCAAACTTCAGATTTGTCTGTTGCAATGTGTGTTCATGTACAGGAGACTGATCGTGATAGTTCATGTAGAGGAGGGAGTAATCATGATATGGGAAAATGCATTTTGGTTCATAGATTTCTTTTAGTGATTACCAGACAAATGGCTAAGAAAATTCTTTTATATGGCACACTTCTAGTCACTTTGTTTTTTACTTTTGACATCACTGCTTCCATGTTGTAGCATTTCAATTAGGAACTAATGATTTTGAAATGGTACAAGTTATCATCATCATTATTAGTTACGATGTTGTTGTTTCAAAGGTAAATTTTTTCAAGACTCAAAAAGGTTTACATGAGTTACAACATGAAAACATAAGATCTTAGATACAAGTTAATACATGATATTACATATGCAATAATGTTTACAATCTTGCATGTGATAGGGGAAAAACATGACTTTTAGTAACTGAAAGAAGAATGATCATTACATAACAAGATACATGTGTCAAATTAAGTTTACATAGAATTTTTAAATGGTATCTTGAGAAAAATACATGGAAACATGATAGTATGAGAGAAGTTGTGGGGTTGGAGTTGGTGTTATATTAATATATGATTGTATATAAATTAGGCCTTTTTGATGGGAAAGATTATAGTTTTCATGGCCGTCTTATTGTTCATGTGTTACATAAGTGGCCCTGAAAAACATGAATTTTTAGATACAATTTGATATATGAGATTACATTTGCAAAATGGAGATTTATAGTAGTTGGAATAATAATAATTGTTGTGTAGCAAGTTACATATTTCAAATTAAGTTTACATGAAGCATTATGAGATAAATATATAAAAGCACATGGTAATATTTGTTAGTATATTAAGAAAGGATGAAGGGAGTTAGTGTTTCATTACATGGCTGTACATAAATTGTGCTTATTAGTTGGTGAGCACTATAGGTGTCAAGGCTAACTCTTATCGTTCATGTGCTGGGTATTTAAAGTTCATTTGAGATAAAGTTGGTGATCTTGTAAACTTTTTTGGATCAATGGGTTGATAAGGATAGGTACTGAGTTATTCTCAAGTGACACAGTATTATCTTAGAAAAGATATGTGGCAATGTTAATTGTTAATAATGAGTTCAATATGTTAGATTTACCTGAAATATTGCAGATTTTGAGTAGTCCTTTGAAAGTTTAAACTCTAGCCATTTGATTGGTTTAAATGATTTAAAAATTGTCACTTTTTTTTAAGAAAAGCTTTTGTAAATTCAAATTTATCTTAGAAAAGATGTGTAGCAAAGTTAATTGTTAATAATTAGATTTACCTGAAATATTGCAGATTTTGAGTAGTCCTTTGGGAGTTTAAACTCTAGCATTTTGATTGGTTTAAATGATTTAAAAATTGTCAAAATTTTTTAAGAAAAGCTTTTGTAAATTCAAATTTATCTTAGAAAAGATGTGTAGCAAAGTTAATTGTTAATAATTAGTTCAATATGTTAGATTTACCTGAAATATTGAAGATTTTGAATAGTCCTTTGGGAGTTTAAACTCTAATTTTTTCTTGTTGCATAGCAATACCACTGTTTACTGCCTAATGAAAATTTTTTTTTGCAAATTATTCATTACACACACACACACACACACACACACACAATTTTTCCTATAACTGGAGTATTATCTAATTAAATTAGATCAAGTTCAGTCTTTGTGATGACTTGAAAGATCAAGTTCAGTCTTTGTGATGACTTGAAATTTATTTTTTAAAAAATTAATATTATGCAAATTCTTAGGATTTGAAACAACTCTTCAATGAACATGGTGACAGAACTAAGATTAACTACGAGAACTATTATTATAACTAATATTATGCAAATTCTTAGGATTTAAAGTGGCTCTTGGAATGAACATGGTGACAGGACCAAGACTAACTGCTAGAACTACTATTATTATTGTTATGATATTGATGATGTTTCAAAAATAAACTATTGAGACTAGAAAAAAGATTTCATAGGTCACATGTGAAAATGAGGTCTTAGATACTGGTTAATATACATGTGCAATAATGGTTTATAATCTTGTTGGTGATTAAAAACAAAACATGATTTACAGTAATTTATAAAGATTATTACATAACAAGATGCATGTGTCAAACTAGGTCTACATAAATTTTTTCAATGTAATATTAAGAAGAATACATGGAAATACTTGGTAGCACAAGTGAAAACATAAATGGGAGGAGGGGTTGAAACTGATGTTAAATTGGTAAATGTATGTAAGTTGGATTTATTTCCATCACTCATTTTTGGGTCATCCCAGTGGTCTTTTTGTCTTGGTTGAGTCTGGTTTTATTAGTAGAAACATCGATGGCAAGTTGATAGTTTTAACATAGTATTATTTGGTGCATTGATATAGCTGGATAGGAGACCCCATGTCCATTTCGGTTTAGTATTCATGTGGAAGATTGGCTATGGTTTTTTTGTAATTATGTCTGTGGGTATTGTGTATATATATTTTCAGTTGGTAGTCATGAGTCAATGGTTTTACTCTGTGAGAGATCTAATGGTTTGAGATCTTGGGACCTATTCATTAGGTTTGGAGCGACAATCTCTTCTGTTTTGACTCTCTTTGGCTGTTTCTTTTTTGGTCATCCGTGTGGTCTTCTGGTCTCTGTTGAAGCCAGTTTTATGGATGGAAGGCAATGAGTGAGTGTTTCCATGGTATGGCCTAATGTTTTTTTTTTATGGATACTTGTGAATGATTTGTTTGGATATGCTGATTTGCTAGATGGATGGTATTTTGGTTAGATTGGTTCGGAATTGGTTGTACCAATTGGGTTATGTGTTTTGGTAGGTAAGTTGTATGCCTGATATGGAGCCACATGATCAGAGTTTCAACAATAGCATTAGCATTGTATGGCCTTGTAGTAGTAAATTCATGGATGTGCATATATTCCACTGAGTGGTCAGACTCAGGATCTTTTGGTCTGAGGTGACAGCTGGCCTTATTCAGTTTGCCTGGATCAGGGGTGATTGTATTTGTATTATTTTCTCAAGTGGCTTGCATAGGCTTGATTTATGGCTGGTTGAACTTATCGTACTTCATTGATACTGCAGTGTATTGGCAAATAGCCATATGTATAACATTGTGCCTTTGTGTGGGAGTTATTATTTTGCATTTGTTGATGAGTGCTATTTTTAGTGGAAGTTTGATTTTTATTGTGAAATGCATTCTGGTATATGTTCTCCTATTTGGGTTCACTGCAGACATCGACCAGAGTAGGAATTGATGGCTAAATGCCCTTGCTAGCGATAAGAGAAACATTGAGGTGTTATGGCTTTTATGTAGATGTGAAGGGTGGCCTTCTTGGTCAGTGATTTGAATGGGGATTTTGGTGGGGTCTGTTCTTATTCAGTCTTACTTTAAATTTAAAACTGTTACTGTATATGGGCATTGGAGCATCCTGGAGATAAATTGGTTGGAACAAAACCACTTTCAAATAGTTCCATTAATTTTTGGATGTCCTGTGTATTGTAAGCTAAATAGTTGTTTTTAATAGTTACAGTTATGTGATTTATATCTGTTGACAATAATCAATGCAAAACTATCTAATATCTTAATCTTTTCCTTAAATGATTTTTTGTTTGCTCTTAATGGTAAAATTCAATAATCAAGTATCTAGAGTTAGGGTGATCAGCCAGTGCAGCACGGACTCCTATAAGCTATGTAAGCTAAGTGCTTTGAACAACAGTGTCCTTGGAAAACGATACAAGGAACAATAGTTATCAGTAGCAGATAGAATAATGGTATGGTCAGAGAAAAATCAACAGAATGTGATATAAAGTCCCTAGGAATTGGGTCATTGAATTTCACATCGATGTTATTTAGCATTCAGTTGTCTATGTAATAGGGAGGAGGGGGGTTAGTTTTATCTTTGTCTTGCTTTGCTAAGTTTAGTTTTTCCAAATTATTAAGAGTGGATTTTCTGAATCTTGAATAAGGTTTTACAGTTACAACTTCAAGGTTAATTTTAGCTATGCTGGTATAGGTGTTTGTACATTGATGGAATTTCCTAATGAGTTGGCTTTTGGCTCCAGCTTGTCTTCCAAGTGAAACATTGGCAGCCATCTTTAATTGCTTTTTTAACTATTGTTGAAATCAGTTATTAGTGAGCTTTTTAAAGAACAGTAAAGATAACAAAAAAAAATTATGGTTAGATTTTTTTCTTTTCCTTTCAAGAATTACCTGCAACAATTTTGATTTGAAGTTTGAATATTTAAAGCTGGAAACACTTTTTCTGTCATGTAGTTAAGCCATTATCATCATCATCATCATTTTGATTGAAATTTGAATGTTTAAGCTGGAAACACTTTTGCTGTCATGTAGTTAAGTCATTATTATTATTATCATTATCATCATAATTATTATTTGCTTGTTAGTTTTGTTGGGTTATTTTGATAGCCATTGGAGCAAGAGTTCCCAAAATGATTGATATCGACTCCCTGGGGCCGATTTGAACTTTCTAGGGGTTGATAGTTTCAATAAAAAAAGTTGGGGGTTGATGACAGCAAAAATAGACCTCCTTACTATTGCTATTTGTTTGTTACTTCAGAGTATCTATGATTTCAATAAATACCTAATTAGGAAGTAAAATAATTTAAAAAAGCACTTTTGATTAAACACTCTACATACCAAACTTGCGATCAAAAAGGTAAAATGTGTTATTAAGAGTCACACATAATGCATGAAAATACATGTAGCACAAACATGTCTGTGCATTGTAGGGAATGTATCAAAGCAAATGCGAACATGAAAAAATGTTGCATATCTGCATTTGGTCATGGTAGGACAAGACAATATTCGATATTAGCAGAATCTATCAGCCTTGTATAGTCATGCTTTCATAAAAGACTATAAATTGGTTCTATTATTGTGGCATGTACTTATTTGTGATTTGAACTTTGAATATAATTTATTGAGGAGCAGTTATTCGTCTTTGAACAAAAATCTTCTGTTTTAAGTAAGTATTTTTATTTTTATTTTTTATTTTTTTTTTATCACAGGGGTTGTTGAAATTGTTTGTTAATAAAAAATTTCTTGCTATAATAATATGACAACCAAAAAAAGGAAGGCAGATAGTACAGCTTGGATTATTTGAAGCTAGGATTTGTCCCATCATTATCAAAAAAACATTTACCAATATGCCTCTTGCGAAAAAGTCTTTAACAATAACACTATGAAACCAACAAAACTAGCAGATCCCTTGAACAGAATTCACTCTGACAAAAAAAAAAAAAAAATGTCATATTGTCAATCAGTTAAAGATAAAATTCTGAAGAGAACTATAATAGATATGTTTATTTTATCATCGAAGCAAAATGATTAAGGGCATTGTACAACATATCCCTACTTATCGTGATATCTGGCCAGCCTCATACCATAGGGCAGAAAAGTTTTATCTGCCATCGCTGAGGTATTGAACACAGATATTGTAAAAAGGATTCTTTTGAGCTATAACACAGTTCAAAGATGTATCAAAAAAAATGATTCACGAAATGGAAAACTGTTAGTGTATTCATTTGCAAAAAAAAGTTTTTGCCTTCCAATTGGATAAATCAACATTACCCCATAATGAAGCTTTGTTGCTGGTGTATGTTAGCTTTATTCAAGATCAGGAAGTGCATGAAGAGCAGCTTTTTGCTAGAACTTTAGAAACTGACACCAGAGGTGAATCAATTTTTATTCTAATGGAGCTATTTTTCAGAGAAAGTGATTCCATTGACAAATGTATCTGTTGTGACAGATGGAGCACTAGCTATGATTGATTGTTATCACAGTTTTATAAGTTACCTGAAACAACACATATCTGAAGTGCTTGCAGTTCACTGCATAATCCATAGGCAACATTATAACAGCCGTGAACAAAATTCGAAGTAATGCTTTTGGGCACTAGACTGTTTTCTTGATTATGCAAGGAAAACAATGATTTATATTGATTGGTTTTCCGTACTGAAGTCCCCTTGGCTTTCAGAAGGATCTGTTTAGAGTTTTTGGAAGATGAGGATTCCAGCTTGAAAAAAAATTTACTTTAAGAAAAAAACTTATATTGTTTATTTAACTGACTTATTTAGCAATTTTAATAATGTTAATTTACAACTGTAAGGAGACAATTTGAATCTCATCAAAGCAAAATTGGTCATATCAGTTTTTATTTCCAGCTTAATGTTTTTTAAGCAAAATATTGCAAGATCTGAGCTTTCCCAGTTCCCCAACTTATTTAAGATAGGCACAATCCAAGAAGAAAACATCTTGCTGTATGTCAACCACTTTCAGGCGCTTCACTTATATTTCAAAACTAGGTTCAAAGATATTCTATCATTGGAAATACCAGACTGGATAATAAACTCATCCTCTATTAGTGCAGAATCAAATATAATTTTGCAAGACGAGTTGATTACCATCAGCATGAATGAGGATTTTGTGATACAATTCAAGCAGGGTTATCAAAAGTTTTGCTGCAACAAGATATTTCACTTCTGTATCTGTCTCTATGGACTGTTGTATACAAAAATATTTTCTGGCATTGCCATCATCATATTTGATAGAGGCTTCAGTGTAGTTTTAAACCTGCTTCAGAGCAAACATTGATTGCATATCACTGAACATGGAGTTTGAGAATGCAATTCAATAATTTAAAACCGACAGATAAATTGTTGACAGATCACCAGGTACACACATCTCATTAAATTCAGTTTTCTCATCTAATTTATTTGGTATTTTTATTTTTATAATTTTGATTAAAATCTTTGGTTGTTGTAATTTTATTGATGTTTAATTATGTCTGCATATATTGATTTTTTTCACTTCATTTTTATGTTTAATAAAATGATTTCAATATTTGTATTTATTTTGAATTTACATATTTATTTCATAAATGTCAAAAATGAAAAAAAAAAACTGCTCATATATTTTTGCTTTAATTTTAGTTAGTGCAGATTTTGATATTAAATGTTGCACCAGATAATGCCATATTCCTAGTCCAAAAATCTTTTTCAATCATTAATTACAAGTGATTAAAATGAAAAGTTTGATATCTAATGAAATATTTAATATTGAGTACTGAACAAATTTATTAATATGAGTAAGTAAAGTAAATGACTAGGGGGTTGACTGTTTTAAAAGTTTTTGGTAAAGGGGTCTGGCTGAAAAAAGTTTGGGAACGCCTGCACTGGAGTATTTGGATATGAAATGACTTAAGCAATGTGTTGTTTTGCTAAGCCTTTGGCTGCAATCTTTTTGTTATCCATCTTAGTAAGCATTCATTTCTGTTCATAGGTTTAGTTCTCTTATCATTAAAGAGTATTATTATTATTATTATCCTGGAGACGGTAAATCTTCAACAGGTTTCAGACATTTGCTCCAGCTAATTGGCCACCAACATTATGATTCATAAATAGAGCCAAGTTTATTTATGAAAGTATTGTATTGGAATCTATTTCCATTTCTATACTATATGATCTCAAAAATATAATGGTAATATGCAAAAGCTTTCTTTATTTTGTTCTACTTTTGTATATTTTTATGTAATTGAAAAGAGAACAGAGAAATGAAGCACTTTATAATCTTTTAAGTCATTGTTTCACTTTTTTTTTTATATTTCAACTGGTAGTATAATGTAAATTCTGTTCATTTTTATTAAATTTGAAGTTGAACTTCTAAATCATAAACTATTGGACCCACCTGCTTAGACTACAACATATTTTTTGATGTAATGTATCTTTAATAATATATTGCTTTAAACGACTCCCCTCCCCCACCCATTTTAAAGCTGATAATAAGCTTTATTATATTAGAATGAAGTTTTAAATATTAAATTTATTAAAGTTTAATAATATATAGCTATCAATAAAGTTCTAAAATAATATTAATGCATCTTATTTCTTAGAACTTAAAGCTGCTTTAAAGTTATTAAAGATACCAATTTGCTTTATTTTAAAATTATAAAAATTAGCCATTGCTTCATAAAATGTATACGATATTTAATCATATAAGTAAAGAAATTACACAAGTTTAAAATAATTTATATTGTAATTTAGTACTCTAATAGTTTAAATTCGTGAAGCATCATTCCTTGTTTTATTTAAGAAGCATTTATAAGTAGTTATATAGTGTGTAGCACGTTTTCTAAATTATTGTTAAACGTGGTGAGAATTATTAAAGGATTCATCTGAAAATAAATAATCCTAGTTTTTTTTTGTTTAGCATATTCAGTTTTTTTTTTTTTTAATATCTTAGTTTCAATAAAAAGATTTTAAATGTAAACAATGGAAGGAAATTAACCATCTTTTTTTTTTTTATGTCAACAACATTATGAAACTTGTAAGATGTATTGAGCTTGTTTATTGCGTGCTATACAAGTTTATTATAACATAGCATAAGTATGACGATAATGTTGAAATAAAAAAGATGGATATTAGGCCCTTTTCTCTTCATTTAGATTTTAAGTATTTCTGATGAAACAGATGCAAATTCAATCACTTTTTTTTATTTTAAAAAAATTATACTTACATGTGCTCTTTCCTAGATAGACATACCCTTATATGTATAATAAAAAGTTTCCATTAATATTTTTTTTTATTTTGATAAAGCTTAAGACAATTAAATGCTTTTAGGAATAATTTCCAGTAAGTGCTGTATTTTGTATAGTACAAGATATATATGTCAAAGTGTTAACCCTAGGCCACCAACCCTTGACTATAGTACAAGATATTTTTATTCAAATTTGAATGAATACTTTGTAAAGCTTTTTTTTAAAAATTGCTGTGTATTTTTTGATTAAATGTTTTGAATTGTTCTTAGATGTGAATCATTTTGTTTGAAGTAAAACATAATTTTAGCTTAGAGAGTAGATCTTTTTTTAAAACTTAAATTAAGAATATCTTTTTTAATTAGTCTTCCAAATAATTCATAATGATGACTTGGCAAACATTTTAAAGATTTTTACTTTTTATAAACTAAAAACTGCTTTAAAAAAAAAAAAAAACTTATATGCAGTCAAGCTGAAACTTTATTTATTTATTTTGTTTTGAGAAATTTAATGGAAGGACAGTTTTCATTACTCATTGAAATTAAATTTTTTTGAAGAATTGCCTTTATTTGTCCTATAGATTTTCCTAAATCTTTTATTTAAATATAATATTTGTTTTCAGTTGATGATAATAGTTTTTATGTAAGTTCTGCAATTGTGACTTTAAGCATTGAAATTTCATTTCCAAATGTAGATAATAATCTAAAATTTTGTTCACTTTTGATATAACTTCTATTTTTACTTTTAAGCTATAAATATTGCATTTAATAATAAAGGCATTGATTATGAACTATAGCAAATACATCAAGACATCTATTTATAAACATATAAGATTTTAATCACATTTTTAAAAATATATCAATTCCACATGATGTGAAATATTTATTATGCATGTTCCCATTTATGAAGCTACCATTTTATAAAGCTGTTAAAACTTTTATTATCATATTGTTTTACAAAAAAAAAAATGTTGAATGAAAATGAAAGCACTCTTTCTATATTTAAAATCAGTTCACAATGAAATAATAAATATTGCATGATGATCTATAAAATTTAGTAAAATATATAAACTTAAATCATTTTAAAAGTCATTTAGGTGTAATTAATAAAATTTCTGTAAGTAATATAAACAAATATTTTATCATCTATTGCCAACTGGATTGTAACACACAATTAAATAAAGAAATACCAAGAATACTAAGAAATACTAAGAATAATGTGAATCAGCATGGCAAGTAATTTAAAGTTAACAGAGGGTTAAGCATGAAGATAATAAATCATTTGTAAATATACCCAATATATATATTATACACTCATTATATATACATACTGTATAGACATAAAATTATGGGTCCAAAGGCTTATTATAAAAATAATAGTATAGATCGATAGAATCTGTTGTGATTCCCAAGTTTACTTTCACATGTCTGGAGATAAATTTCTCCGCAAGGCTAAAGTTAAGTAGGGGTAACTGGAGCACCCATTGAATAGCACATCTGCATTCCTGGAGCTTTACCTAGTAAGTCATGGTTCTTGTTCATCTACATGCATTACTCTGGGTATTGTAGAATGTCTCTTGATTGGCCATCAGCTGCCCATATCTAGAGCACCCACATTCGATTCTTGTTCTCAGTTAACACCGTTCACATTCCAATTATCTATTTTTAACGAGTTTTCATTATCAACAAATATGATCAGAAACTAATTAATATCTCTGCTAATACTGATAATTTATCAGTATAGCTAATCTTTATAAGTATAAGATTTACTCTTTTAATTAAAACTTTAATTAATCTAAGTGCTTTTTTAAAATAATGTGTATTCCTTTGGTATACATGCACTTACATTTACTTTTACAGATATTATATTTTACTAAATACCACTTATTTTTTAGCACCCCCTTTCCAAGTTCAGAGATTCTCGTTTTACTTTTTTCCTATTCTCTGAAATTAAAACATATCAACTAAGGTAGGAGGGAATTTTTCTTTCAAAGTTTGTAGTATTTTTGTTAGGGACTGCATTGCTATTACAGCTTTTCAAAAACAGCCGCAGCATTTATTCAGTACTTTCATCTTTCTGCAACTGGTCGATATGTTTATGTAACACTTCCATCTGCTATTCGGATGGTCACCACTTACTTGGTTAAATGGCATATATTTTCAGCTTATATCCAAAATCTGTCGATTTTGTTTCTGATCCATATGTGTTCTCTAGATACGAATTTCTAGTTTGGGACTTCATGATCTTCAGATGACCTACTTTCATCAAGCTTGGTCCGCATTCTGTGACCTAGATATTTTGGGGGTGATTTCTTGATTTTTTTCCAGGACCCTACTTTGACTGGAGGTGCTTCACACGCAACTGATAGTTTATACATTTTTAAATAAGCATTTCATTGTCCATATTTTTGCTTATCGATAATTTAATTCCCAGGTGGTTGAACCAATAACAGACAATGAGGAATTTAAAGGGGTGTGAACTATATATAATGGCAGTTTTAATTTTTTTTACTGATAGTGGAATTAATTGGATCTGCATTACACCTTTGATTTTAATGAAATTACCATTGATGTCCCGTGCTTTAAGATTGGTATGCATCACCTTAGTTGGCTATCTCATCTCAGCCACGATGGTTTTCCAATTGTTAAAGGAAACTAAAGATACCCCACTACTGCTGTCAATTTCCATGGATAGGGATTTTTCTGTACATTTTTATGGTAATTTCGAATTTCTGTGCTTGGTCAGTTGACATATTAATAACAGCAAATTTCTCTTGCGTAAGTTTTCTGGTAGTTCACTCTTGGCTAGTAATTCTCTTATAATGGCTGAATCTCTTGCTTTTGCACATTTTTTTCAAGTGGCCAACTTTATTGCAGTGCTTACAGTGTTCATCTTTGTAAAAACATTCAAGAGCCATGTGACTGGGTTTACCACAGCAAAAACATTTTATTCAACTTTTATTTCTGTCAATTATTCCTTTTTGTTTGGGTACCCTTCTTTCAGGTTTGTCAACTTTGTGGATTTCTAATGGATCATTGCTCTCTACTTTCATGTCGGTAAATTCTTTGGCTTGCTGTAAAACCAATTTGTAAGTTATTCCACATTTAATAGCTTTTTTATAATTAATGTCTTTATCTGCTAGTCACTGCTATCTCAGACTGTTGCTACTCATATATTAGAATTGTTTGAGGAGGGCTTCCTTCAGGTACAAATCATAAAAGCAGGTCTTTGCAAGTTTGCGAAGGGCAGTATCATAATCTTGCATTTTTACATTATTGCCTTGTCGGCAATTTCTAAAATGGAGTGGTGATGTGCCTAGATTTGCGAGGATTAAAGTAGTCAGCTAAATAATCTTTGACTTGATTAAGTGTTAGCTCTTCAGGAGTTTGGGATTAGCATAGCCTACTTACTATTTGGATGACCCCTTTTCTAGCGAAACATAATAATGTCACTGTTTTACATTTATCTTCTACCTCTCTGTTTATAATTATGAGTTTCTCTATCTGCTGGATGTACAGGGGCCATTCACTTGCCTCTCTGACATCAAATTCTGTTATAGCCGGCTGCATTACAACGACTTGGTCAATTTAGATATAAAAAATTTTTTTCTCTTATTAATTTGTCCCCTCCACAAATTCAATTAGTTAGACGCTGACCTTTTTGGCTGTCAATGTATTAATTGTTCTCAACTGACAATTGTACAATTTGCCGAGGATTCGAACCATTGAAGTTCATAATCAAGACTGTGACTGTGCCAGTTGCTATTGCCGGCTGGATTGCAAACAATTAAATAAAGAAATACTAAGAATAATGTGAAACTGCACAGCAAATAATTTAAAGTTTAATAGATATTTATCTACAGAGGATTAAGCATAAAGATAATAAATCATTAGTAATTATATCCAATATATATATATATATTATACACTCATGATATACATAATCTATAGACATAATATTATGAGACTGAAGGCTTATAAAAATAATAGTATAAATTGATATGACCGGTTGTGAGTCCCTAACTTTTCTTTCATATATCTGGAGGAAACATTCTCCGCAAGGCTAAGTTGAAGTGAGGGTGACTGGAGTACCCATTGAATGACACAGGTATTCCTAGAGCTTCACCTAGCAAGTCACTGTTCTTGTTCATTTACTCTGGGTGTTGTTGAATGTCTCTTTTGCTTGACCATCAGTTGTCAATGTAGTGATCCATATATGAGTTCCCATATTCAATTCTTGTTATATGCAGTTCACATTCCAATTATCTATTTTTAGTAATGAGTTCATTATCAACAAATCTGATCAGGAATTAATATCTCTGCTAATACTGATTGATTATTTATCAGTATAGTTAATCTTTATAAGTATAAGATTTACTCTTTTAATTAAAACTATTTAATTAATCTAAGTGCTCTTTTAAAATAATGTGCATACCTTTGGCATACATGCACATACATTTAATTTTACAGATATATCATTTTACTAAATACTGCTCATTTTCTGTGCATATATGAATACACACATACTTAGCAATGGTATAATTTGTAAATTTTTATTTTTAGATAGCTCTCAAATCATAAATGTCTGTGCATTAAATTAAAAGAGCTTCTATTTTAACTATAATTTTTAAAAAAATAAATCAAAAAAATTAATTATTGTCAGTAAGTCAAGTGAAAACTTAATGTGACATTTGAATACCAAAGTTACATGTTGATAATAATGTATTTTTAGTACTTTTTTTTGTTTATTAAAATATTGTTACATATAAGCAAATGTTAAAACATTTAATGACTAAATAGGTTTGGGTTTTGAATACAAAAGAATTTATTTAACGCTAAGTACTTTCGATACCATATAATAGCATAATAAAAAGGGAGTTGTCATCCATAAATAATGTAGGTTTTGAATAATAAATTGGATTCGAATGAATATTTAAAAGTAAATTTCCATGCTAATGAGAAATGAGGGGGCTATAAGTGACATTTTTTAGAAAGAGGGGTCGTGGAGTCTTTTTTATTAATGGGTGTGGAAAAAATCAAAATTATGACTAGAACTCATGATAAGAGGAAAAGAGAAAAATATCCAGTGCTTTTCCTAGCGCGTTTATACAGATAATTGTGTTGGGCGAGTCTAGTGACCAAGTTGGGATGGGCATGCCTTTAAAAAAATAGAGTTAGAGGAGTTGATCTTATAAATAGTTTAATGTGAAGCCTCTTTTGGGATTTTATCTTTTAAGTTATTTAAAAGTTTGTTAAGAGATGGAGGTGAACAAAAAGTAATGTATTTATTGAAACAAATATTTTTTAGCTTATTTGCAGTTTTTGAGATATAGGGGAGACTAGACAATTTTTTATCATTGAGGGAAGCAATTGTAGGATGAGAGATTTTATTGTAAAAGTTACTAACGATTGTCTGAATATTTTTATGATTGTATCCTATATTGAGGAGGTAGCTAATAAATAATTCAATGTTTTGTTCCAATCAGTCTCAAATTTGCAGAGCTAGGAACTTCATTTTTATGCAATTTTTTTTAAGTGCATACATAATTTAATATAAATTATAGATCATTTTGATTAAATACTTTATGGCTGTTAAGAACAGAGTCACAATGTCCATGTATAAAAGACTGCACAAAATAGTATTTAATACAATAAATAGAACTAGGTATATTAATGTTAGGTTGTTTATGAGTTCAAAGTGGTTAACATTAAAAAAGTAAATAAATTAGATGAATGCAGACAGTTTAGAGTATGTATCTCATATATGTTGAAGGGCAATGTAGAGACATTATTTTATTATCTGATAATTCATATCATTTATTAAGAATCTGCTGAAGCAAAGGAATGTATTGATATTATTAAAATTATTCATGGTTATATCAAATTAAATTTAAAAGAAAAATGACAAATCTTTATATCTTATGTTTTTAAATGCAGGCCACAAATAATACTGGATCAAAAATATAATTTTGATTATAGAGAGGTATGCATTATTTATGAATAATAAGAGATTTATTTTATAATATAAAGTTTGGTTTGCCTAATTACACATATTCAAACATATAATTCAAGAGATTCATTTATTTCAAGATGCATAAAAATATTAATATTTATGTTAAATACATAAATGTTTAAAACATGTTTTTCGTAAAAAATATTGTTATGCATAAAGAAAAAAAAATCTATAATCTTCATAATTATTTTAATGGAATGATGTAATTTACTTATTTGATAAATACCATATTAAAATATTTGTCTGTAATAAGATGTTTATCAGTAATACTTAGACAGATAGCAAAACCCAAGTTATGGGAAACATGTTTTTGATCAACAGATAGTTTATCCATAAAAATGAAAAAATCATTTTCAGTCCTTTGGAGAACAGTTGTTGATGAATGTTAACTGTTGTAATTGTAATTGGGTCAAGCCATTGAGCTGAAATTCAGTTGAAACTGGAAGTGAAAAAGAATTATAATGCAGTGACTATAGAATTACTGAGGAATTCTAATATTGAATGATCATAATGATGATAAAAAATTAATCTTGGGGAGGTATTTTTTAAATCATCCTTAACTAAAGCTATGGAATCCCTTGTTAAAGTTGCTTTGTCTATTGTATAATTAGCTAGAAGCTCTTAGTAGTGTGGCCCACCATTCATTTCACACTATGTCATTCTTTAGAGGTGAAAGATGCCATGCTGGAAGAATTTACAGAATTAAACACTGAAATGACAAACTGCAGTCTGTCTGATTGCATAAAATCAACAAGCCCAATGTATGTGTCTTAATTAAAAATAAAGTGAGGGTCAGCTTATAAATCCAGGAAAAAAAATATACCAGTCTTTTTTGGATGTCATTATCCAAGAAAGAAACCAAATCTTTAAGATATGGCATGAGAAAAAAAAAAAAGGATTGTTATATAAAGTATCTAAAATTATTTATCTGCATTAACACTAAGTCAATTGATGGTAAGAATTTCATCATTATCAACTATTATCAATCCACTGCAGGATGAAGGTCTCTCCAAGTTTAATCCATCTTCTCCGATCTTTAGCTTCTCTTCTCCACATCACCCCTACACATTTTCTTATTTCATCCATCCATCTTACATGTGGTCTCCTTCTGGGTCTTTTACAATCTCTTGGAATCCAGTTTAAAATTTCAATTGTCCATCTATTATCATCTCTTCTAGCAATATGTCCAGCCCAACTCCACTTCAATCTTTTAATTTTTTCAATGAGGTCAGTAACACCTGTTTGTTCTCTTACCCATACATTGCGTTTTCGATCTCTTCTTGTTACTCCCAACATATATCTCTCCATACTTCTTTGAGTGGTCTGAAGTCTCTGTATTGATCTTCTATTAAGTGTCCAAGTCTCAGATCCATAAGTAAGAACTGGTAAAACACATTTGTTAAAAACCTTTCTTTTCAAACACATAGGCATATTTCCTTTTAATATCAAGTTATTTCTACCAAAAGCACTCCAACCAAGTTTAATTCTATGATTAATTTCCTCTATTATGTTTCCATCTGTATTAATAATCTGACCAAGGTATTTGTAACTCTTAACTTCTTCTAATTCATCATAATCAATCTTTATTTTCATATTTTGAGCAAATCGATTAAACATTACTTTAGTCTTTTTAACATTTATCTTTAGTCCTACTTTCCTACTTTCATCTGATAACTCCTGCAACATTTCCTGCAGCTCGGAAGCATTATTTGCAAAAACAACTACATCATCTGCGAAATCTAAATGACTTAAATAATCTCCATTTACTTTCACTCCTTTAGTTTCCCATTTTAATCCACAAAATACTTCTTGCAGCACTGCTGTAAAAAGTTTTGGAGATATGGAGTCACCTTGTCTTACACCTTTCTCAATGTTGACTTTTCCAGTATCATTATGTAATCTAATTGTTGCTGTTGCATTTTTATAAATATTCTTTAAAATATGACAACATCCTGGATCTATACCTTGATGATCCAATGCTTTAATCACTGAAGAAATGTTTATAGAATCAAATGCCTTTTCATAATCTACAAATCCAAAACATAATGACAACTCATATTCATTTGTCCTTTCTATAACTTCTCTCAATACTTGAATATGATCTACTGTACTAAAACCACTTTTAAATCCAGCTTGTTCTCTTGGTTGGTGAAAATCCAAGGTTCTCTGTAGACGAGTTGTAATTATCTTGGTAAAAATTTTATATAAAACTGATAAAAGGCTGATAGGTCTGTAATTTCTAATATCTTCTTTATCACCTTTTTTAAATATTAATATTATTACTGCATTCTTCCAATCATCCGGTACATCTTTATCATTTAGACATTTGGTATATAACTTTGCTAATATTTTTTCTGTTTCTTCACCTGCTTCTTTTAATATATCAATTATAATTCCATCATTACCTGGAGCCTTTCCTTTTTTCATACATTTAATTGCATTTCTCACTTCTTCATTTAAAATTCTGGGCAATTCGGAAGATGTAATAGATATAGGAGGTACTTGTTCTTTATTACTATATAATTCTTGATAAAAATCTTCTACCAATTTCATAATGTCATCCCTCTTTTTAGTAATAATTCCATCTTTTTTCCTTATTGCAGATATAAATTTCCTACCAATACCAAAATGTTGTTTTACATTCTTAAGACTTTTATTTTCTTCTACAGCTTTTCTTGCTAGTTCACAGTTATACTTTCTTATATCATTTTCAACTCTTTTCCGCACCATTTTACAAAATTCGAGATATTCAATTCTTTTTAATGCATCATTCTTGCATATCTTCATATTCCTTTTTTTCTTCATAAGTTCTCTAGTCTCAGTAGAAATTTTATTAGTCAATTGCTGCTTTTTTCTACCAGCTATCTTTGTTGCAGTTTTTAAAAGTGTATCAGTTATTTTCATATTAATTTCATTCAAATCTGAATCATGTTCAAAATCTACTAATACTTGAAACCGATTTGTAAGTTCTAATTTAAATTCATTAGAATGTTTCTGAAGATTAGGAATATCAACTGTAAATATAGTTTTTCTTAATAATTTTTGTCTCTCTAGTTTTACATTAACATGTATCTTACCCCTTACTAATCGATGATCACTTCCTGTGTTAAATTTATTAAGAACATTACAATCTTGAAATATGTATTTCCTGTTAGTCAAAATATAATCCAATTCTGCTGTACCTTCATTTGGATGCTTCCATGTCCATATCCTTCTAACATTTTTCTCAAAAAAAAGAATTCATAATATAAAGTTTTTCCTTCTCTGCAAACTCCACAAGTCTATGTCCTCTCTCATTTCTATTACCATAACCAAAATTACCTACAACACTTTCATCTTTCATTTGTTTACCAATTCTAGCATTAAAATCTCCCATAACAATTTTAAAATGTTGTTTATTCTGATCAAAAGCCTTTTGTACATCCATATAAAAATCTTCTACTACTTCATCACTGTGAGAACTTGTTGGGGCATAAACCTGAATTATCTGCATTTGATATCTGCTATTAAGTTGTATAACTAATCTTGCCACTCTGTCTGATACACCATCAATCTCCACAATATTGTTCTTCCACTTTTTATTTATAATGAATCCTACTCCACTTGTATTTCCAATATTTGTGCCTTTATAATAGAGCATATGTCCACTTTTTAAATCAATTGTCTCTTCACCTTTTCTTCTAACTTCACAAAGTCCAATAATATCCCATTTAATATAAGAGAGTTCTTCTTCTAATTCTTGCAATCTTCCTTCACTTGAAAGTGATCTGCAGTTGTAAGTACCTAAATAAAAAGTCGTCATCAAATGGCAGCCTGGGTCCGCCTCCAGGATATTCTTAGCACCCTCCGCCTTCGGCCACCAACCGCTGCCTTGGTTGGTGACTTTACAGCCTCCTGGGATTAAGGGCCATGCTTTATTTTTGTCTGTCATAATTGTATAATTGGGAAAAATCTTTATCATTTACACAAACATTCATTCTGCCTTATCAGGCACTGAGAAGAAAGACCATGGTGTTTCTTGATCTTAAACTCAGAGGTAAAAAGCCAATAAACTCACCACGCTGGCTAATGCGTGTTGGTGAGCAGCCCATCCATGTTCGTATACTATATGAATAAACATATAGTAAGTAATAACAGCTGCAACGACAAGAACGTATGGAGTGGACATTAGGAATTTGCCCTGCTCGGTTCCTTTAAGGCCTCCAAGAGGAATCAAAGGGTCTTCTTTCAGTTAATAGCAAACTCCTTTCTGCAGCCGGTAAGAATTCATACTTATTTAATTTCTGAAAAGTAAATAAATGTATGATTATTTTTATTATAATTATTTTTCTCTTTACTTTCTTATTCTTAACATTATATTTATGATTTTTTTATTATTATTTTTCTTGCTTGTAAAATCTTATAGAAGAGAGAGGAAATATTTTTTTCTCTTTATCTGCTTTCGAGTTTCTCCATTACCAATTTACTCTAGATGAATATAACACATATATGGAGATAATCAAATTTTGTTTTTTGATTATTGCAACATATATTTTAATTTTGTGGCATGGTGATATTAATATTATTTGTTATTAATAAAATTATTATTGTTAATGAGAATACCTATTTTCTTTCTTCACTTTATGTATATGTGCATCTTTATGGTATACCCATAATTAGTTAAAGACACATGTATGTGAGATTTATGTCATAAATATCTGGTTCTGTACTCATCTAACAACTGGAAATAATAGCACACAGAAAATGCTAGATTTTTTTTTATATAAAAAAAGATTTAAAGTTAGATTGGCAAACATGTCCATAATAGATAAATTTTATTCTATTTATGCACACAAAGATCTATCTTTACTAAATAATCCTTTAGTGATTAAAAGAGGATGGGTAGATAATGGATCTGGAAATATAATCATTACCATTAGAGGAATGAGCAGTAATTTTTTTAAAATAATAATTTTCATTATTTTCATCACTGTTATAAATAATATTTGAAAAGGATTAGAAAATCAATTTATCATTCAGTTAAGTAATATATATTAAGGCTATAATCTTAAGACCATGAGGATTCAGTTTAGTTTAACTTATCAATACAGCTGTGCAATTTATTATTAAATTAATTCCTCATCCTATTACATATATGATTTATCAAAATATCTCTTGAACATTGTCAAATGAACTTATTTGGAATCTTCGTGTTTTTATGTAATTGTCTCATGTTTTGTTGTATTGGTAGATGTATGTGGTACTGAACATTGGTGAAATCTCATACATTCTTTTTGCATTACATATATTGATACAATTATTCTTTATAATATTTTATCATCATCACACCGAATTCTTATTTCCAGTTTTATTCTGATGCCCATTCTTTCAACGATTTTTTAAAAAATTACTAGATTTTATTAACAGTAGCCATTTGTAAGATTGATGATGACATAGGATAGTGATTTCAGTAAAGCTATGTTATCCAAGGATAATATGATGGCTTTTATGCTAAAAATGTAAAAATACAAAGTTTACTTATTTTGCATTATGCGATATTATATTTTGGTTAATGTACTTATCTAATATTTAATCAGTATCCTTGCAAGAGAATCAGGGCTTTGCATGTATGACGACCAAAGTAAAGAAGCTAAATGTGATATATTAGACTATTTTCATTATCTATGAGTGAATGTTGAATGTATAGAAAATGTTATACTTTATTTAAAACTTTCCAAATACAAACAAGTTTAAATAACATTTAAAATTTTCTATACATTCAACATTCTCTCATAGATGATGAAAATAGTCCAACATATCATATCTAATAATATACCATCATCACAAACCATCAGACAAATACAGAGTAAAGAAGCTTTTCATTGTTAATGACTTTATTCAATATAATAGATAATCAAAAACATACATTGATTACATATAGTAACAAAGTAAATTAATAACAAAATTTAAAATATATATCTTAGATAAAATATATTCACCAAATCAATTTTAGATTAAAATTCTTATATAGTCACTAATTAACGTAATATAATCAAATATTACCAAAATCACCCTTTTCTTTATTTTGCTGTAGTATCTTATATAAATACAATTTATATAAACCACTTCAAACACTTTTTACCAAAACCCTTTATTTGTACATTTATACATATACCTACGGTTTAACTGTTCTGCAGTTTTCTTCAGAGCTATGATATAATGAACAAAATAAAATAAAATACATAACTATATAAATAATAAAAATGTAAACAATAAAAAACTAAAAACAACATAAATTATATAAAAAAAACCTAACAAAATTAAAACCAATAATCAAACTCAAATAAAATAATACAGTTAATATTAAATAAAAAATAAATATAAATTATACATCTATATTCCTAACTATATACATATTCAAGAACAATTATTAATTCAAATATATTATTCATTTTTATTATTTTTAATAATCTTCTAATTACTTCTATTTCTCGTAAACTTAAACTTTATGGTTATTAACTCCATCTCACTAAAATATTTAATTTTTATATTCATACAATTGTCAGTTCAACAGTAATTTATTTATTAATATTCTTTTAACTTTTAAATCAGATATCTTATTTCTGTTAAAAATAATATTTTATATTTATCATTGTTTTTTAATATCTAAAACCTATAAATATAATCTTTGAACTTACCCAATTTAATTTAATCTCTTAAAAAAATGTTTTTTTTTTTTCAAAAAATTATTTTATAGCCTAGCTCCTCAATTACATGTTATTTAAAACTGAATATATATATTCCTTACAACTCTTTATATCTTTTTTATTTCATACATTTTAACTTGTATTATTACTATATAATTCTCTTATAAATTTATATTTTACTGCTTTATATGTAAATATGCTGCTTTTTTCTATTATGTAATATCTATAACTATACTCATGTTTATACCCCTATTTAACTTACCCATTTTTTACAACCCCTAATTCATTTATAAACAATTTTCTCTTTATATATTTGCCTCTACATATATTATTTAATAGCTATATCTATACAAATCTCATCCTAATCTCAGAATTCCTATTAAATTTTGGTTTTATTTTTTTTATTAGTATTGTTTCTTTTATTTTTTTTTCTTTAATATTTTCTGTATGTAACCTCATTTTTATTGAACTTTGTGTAAATTTGTGTCCTGATTCTTTCACATGTATATATATATATATATTGGTGATTTATTATCTGACATATCAATGAGTTAAAAATGAGTGGTTTCCCTATACATGTAATTCAAAGAAGTATTGAAAATAATAGAGTATAAGATAAATAAAAATGAAAAGAATGAAGGAAAAAAGAAAGGTGAAAATCAATGTATAGGAATACAAACAAATAATAATATTATAGTGAATAAGTTTAACAAAATTATAAAGATGATTATTAAAAAATGCAAAAGAATAATTACTACAAAAATAGTTAATAAAAAAGAGAAAACCTATTAAATTTGATAGATAACAAATATATAGGATATAATAAAGATAATAATGAAATAATTAATGGAGTATATGTGATAAAATGCAAACAATGTCTAGATAAATAGTGGGATTGATAACAAATATGTGGGAGAAACAAAAAATTCTATAAAAACAAGATTAAAACAACATGTCAGATAATAAATCACTGATATATATACACATATGAAGAAAACAGAACACATATTTACACAAAGTTCAATAAAAATGAGGTTCCATATAGAAAAATATTAAAGAAATGAAAATAAAAGAAGCAATACTAATAAAAAAGATAAAACCAAAATTTAATAGGGATTCTGGGATTAGGATGAGATTAGTATAGATATAGTTATTAAATAAGATATGTAGAGGCAAATATATAAAGAGAAAATTGTTTATAAATGAATTAGGGGTTGTAAAAAATGGTTAAGACAAATATGGGTATGAACATGAATATAGTTTATAGATATTACATATTAGAAAAAAATTTAGCATATTTACATATAAAGCAGTATAATATACATTTATAAGAGAATTATATAGTAATAATAAAAGTTAAAGTGCATAATATAAATAAAGAGTTGTAGGGCATATGTATATTTATTTTTAAATAATATGTAATAGAGGGGGCTAGGGTATAAGATAATTATTTGATAAAAATAAACAATTTTTTAAAAAGAGATTAAAGTAAATTGGTGTTTATAGGTTTTAGATATTAAAAAATAATGATAAATATAAAATATTATTTTTAACAGAAGGATGAGTAAGGAAATAATAGATATTATATGAATATAAATTAAATGTTTTATTAAGATGGAGTTAATAGCCATAAAGCTTAAGTTTATTAGGAATAGAAGTAATTAGGAGATTATTAAAAATAATAAAAATGAATAATGTATTTGGATTAATAGTTGTTATTGAATATATATGTATACAGTTAGGAATATATATATGATTTATATTTATTTTCTGTTTATATTGTATATTTTATTTTATATTAACTAGATTATTTTATTTGGGTTTGATTATTTATTTCAGTTTTATTATGTTTTTTTTATATATTTTGTTGTTTTTAGTTTTTTATTGTTTACATTTTTATTATTTATATAGTTATGTATTTTATTTTATTTTGTTCATTATATCATAGCTCGAAGAAGATTGCAGGACAGTCTAAACATAGGTATATATGTATGTACAAATAAAGGATTTTGCTAAAAAATATTGAAAGTGGTTTGGATAAATTGTATAATCAAATATTCATAAAGATAAAAAAAAAATTATTTATTTTGCTCAATTGTAAATCAATAATCTTTCAATTTGTTTCTGACATTCACAATATTGACATTTTTTATTATAAATAAAAAAAATAAGATATTGGCAAAACTATAATCAGTTTTCATTTAATTTTGATTATGTAAAATAAATTCATAAATGGTTTTTTTAAAAACAACATTCAAAATTTTATTGGTTGCATGTTACAAAATTAAAAAAAACCTTTGAAAACAGAACATAAAGTGCACCAAAAATAAATTTTAAAATGTATATTGTAATTTCTCTCCACTTCTTATCCTATTATTCATTGATTTATAATATAAAATACCATATTCACATTCATTAAACACTTTACATTGCAATGTATAAAATAAAATTTATTCTCTTGCTTAAAGATTCAACTCTCCAGCATTCATCATCAGAATTGCAATATTCAAATATATTCAGTGGTGCTATGAACTATGCTGTACTTGACTACATGACTTCAATTAAATGCTATCCGAAACAAAATGTAAAAAAATAAGCAAAAATGTAAATAAATCAATAAAAAAAATCTTTTAAATATGCAATTTTTAATGTTTAGCAGCCATTTTTCATTCTCTGAGTTGAGCACATAAAGATTACATATATTAATGAAATTTCTTCAGTTTATGTTTAAAACACATATTTTATTCTTTCTTTATTATCCTTTCTAAATTTGATGTGCAGTGGTTTATTTAATATTTTCTATGAATAAAAGTTTTATAAAATTTTAGAATATTTATTTAAAAACATTAACATAATTAGAGAGAAAGTAATTTTTTGAAAAAGAGATGAATCTATTGTTTCTATAAAAGAAAAAAGTTGTTGAAAAAAAAAATTCGCCCAGAGTGTAGGAGTTAGTTTTTTTTATATATATTCATTACTTCAATGCATTCTTGAGTGAACAAGTATTATGCCCAAAAAATTGGGAAAATAAAATAACCCTGAATTTAAAAGATATATATATATATACTTAAATAGTAAACTAATATAAATACAATACTCACCTAATTTAATGCAAATCTTCAGATATATGGTACTTTTACTTTCTACATCTTCACTTTCAGAACTTGAATTCTTATCTTCACTATTCTATCAGAGTACATCATCTTCAGGCCATTTAAATTGCAGCCGAACATTATAAATTCTTTGTCAATTTGCTTTCATGTAAAAGTACAGTTTTCTACTAAAATCTGAATTACTCTTCTAAAATAGTTTATATTTTTACAAATGTTTTCTGAAAAAAATAAATGTATAAAAAAGATTTTAAAACATACGTTTTCATTTTAAAAATCAACGAAAATATCCGAATTGTCAAAATCGTCATAATAACATTAAGATTCTAAACCAAAGGCAGACCCATCTCATTATATTGATTTGTTAGTTGTAAAAAAATTTGAAAGATTACTGGGTATAGTGTTCTTGACAAAATAATAGTAAAAGTTTTTAAAATATGATTTCAGTTTAAAAATCAAAATGAAAAGATCAGAATTATCAAAATTGGCAAAATAACATTAAAAGATTCTAAAACATATGTTTTCACTTTAAAAATCAAAATGAAAATATGAAATCGGCAAAATAATTTTAAAAGATTTTAAACCTTAGGTTTTCACTTTAAAAATCAAAATGAAAATATTGGAATTGTCAAAATTGGAAAAAATAACATATTCATTTTCATATGAAAAATCAAAAGGAAGCTATAGGAATTGTTAAAATTTTGACAGTCATTTTCTTGTTTAGAGTACAAAAAACAACCAATCAGTGCCTTGGAAGGCAGGCTCTTGTCTCATTATTATATTTGGTAGTTGTAAAAAAATTCTAAAGATTATTCAGTAGAGATTTCTTGATAAAATAATGGTAAAATCGGCAAAATAATGTTAAAATTAGTTGTTTGAGAGAATTAAAACCATTTATGAAATTAATTTCAAAAAAATATTAAGAAAGATTTAACACACTATTCTATACAGGTAATGATTATAATACTATATGCATGTATACTGTAAAGCAATGATCCACAGAAATAAGATGTTAAAATATTCTTGTTTTAAATGTAAGGCACACCTCTCTTTTAGAGCTCCAAAATTTGGAAAAAAAGTGCATATTATATTTGAAGTAATATAGTATGTACATATAAAAAAGCAATTGTGTTATATATATATATGCGCATGTTGAAAACCTCTATACACTTGTAGTTCAATAAACAATGCATATTCTAGTTTAATCACTGTTTATCAAGGAAAGGTGAGCTATTATATGCTAAATTCTTTGAATGCGAAAAGAAAGGAATATAGTATATTCTGCAACTCCACTATTTCCCATATAAGTAATGCTTATCTTATATACAAAAAACATCACAAAAAACATGCACAATATCCTATATGATGGATATAAAAATAAAATAATTTTTCAGTGATACCAGTAACTATATTATACATTTTAAATACATTTATAAATATTAGTCTTTTGTCTTATTTAAAAAAAATTTTTTATTTGCATAAAGTGTTTTATATTTTTAATATATATTTCTACATTTTAATGACAAACTTTTTAATAAATTTATTTCTATTATTTTAACGATTTCGCTATAGTTTTAAACATGTATTAATTAATAATAACATAATATAATTACATAATTGTTTTTTAATATATATTATATTAAGTTTTTTTTTTCTACATTACTTTATTTCAACAACTGTAATTCAAGAAATATCATTTTTTTTTGACTACATAAGAAAGAAAATGGCAGTCTATCAATGAAGAAATTATAATTAATGTTTTTTTAATTTTAGCAACTGAAGTATGCTTAGTAAAATATTTATTCATTAATTAATACTTTTTCCAATTTTGAGCTTTATTTTTTTCAATTCATTTTTTATATATTTTGGATTTAAGATAAATTAATTTTATTCCTGTAAGAACTCATTATAATTGCTTACTTTTTGTGCAAGATTTTTGATTTTTGAGACATTTTGAGGAATCAATTGAGCTCATTTTCTGGGATAAAAGTGTATAATTTGACACTTCAAATATATATTAATGTAAAACTACGTAGAATTTTTAGAGAAATTTGTTTTGTTATTATAAAGCACTGAAAATTTGTAATTATTAATGAAGTCATTTCCGATAATGCGCTATTTCTTGAAAATTATAAAATCTCTGCACACTCACCTGCTAGTAAAGTAAGAGTTTTAAAAACCTAAATGAATCACTTAAGTTTAGGGCATATCTATTGTACCGTTTATTTATATACGATACAAATATATTGGCATTTGGTAAAAGCTAAAAAAAAAAAGAATAAAAGTAAATTTAGATTTTTTTTAATATAATTTATTTTTTTTAAAAAAAAACATACAATGAAGGTTAAATTGTTCTTTCATATTTTTTTTATGTAATTAGAAATAAAAGTAGAATTGGAGAGAACAAAAGAATTCCAAAAGTAAAAAGATAAGCTAAAAGAAAAACATTTTAGCTAATTAAAGAATTAAAGATGGCCGAAAGATTTGCTAAAAAATGAGAACTTTGTAATTGAAAAATGAGTAAAGACTGTACAAAATTATGAACCAAAAACACCATGATAATAGCATGCACAGAAGTCTGAAAACTGGGCCTCTAGTATAAATGGCAGAGACCAGTTTGAAGAACGTCTTGTTTTTTCTGTTTGTTCCTTTGGCTGGTTTTGGATTATTAAATCCAAGACCGCTTCACGATGAAATAATCCTTCACGCGGAAGTAGACCGGGGCTTTAGCTGACATCATTAAGAAGATGGACACTAGAAAGCTTCTGCGACCAGCCTTCTGAATAGACTTCAAGATCAACAACTAATAACCAATGGCCGAGCTCATTCTAACACAAAAAACTATGCATAGTTATCTACTACTTCCTCGCTAAATTTACCGGAAAGCTATGGCTTTATTATTCCCGATTGTGACTAAATTGTCGACAAATCTTTCTTAAAAATATATGTATAATAGGACCCCGATATGGACTGTAATTTTAGTGATCAAGAGACTCTTATTTAATTAATTGTTTTAATTACTTTATTTTATTAATTGCTTCATGTTTGAATTAGTTTGTGTTCTCTCCAATTTATTTGATTAATAATTTCCTTTAAACATTTTAATCTATTAGAATAAAAATATTTCTAATATCAATTTTCATTTGTACATTATTCTATAATATTTATTAGTGTTTATTATTAAATTTATTATTAGTTTAGTAAGATTTAAAAACATAATTTACCTTTGCCAATATGTTTAATAAGTTCCAGGAAAAATAATATTTAAAAAAAAAAAATTTTCATTACGGTAAAATCTAATACTGATTCTTTAAAAGCATTTTTTCTTTTTAACTTGAGAGACATGCTGGTGACAGATTTTAGCGGATTCTTATGAATCTTGGCACCCAGATCAAATAAATTAAAAGCTGATTTCGTCAATAGCACAATTTGTAAGAATTCTGGGCCGAGTTGATCAGGAAAGATAGTTATGTTTTTAGAATAATAATGAAATGTTCTTCTTTTTTGAAATAAAAGAAAAATGTTTTGAAACATTTTTTTTTTCTTTTTCATAACTTGATCAACTCACGCATTTATAATGCGTATAGAGGTCTAGCAAGATGTAAAATATTATACTATATATACATCAACTTTTACTGACTGCTTATATCAGGGATTGAGTCTATTGTTTGCCTGATGTTATAATCAATTATTGAATTGTATAAATTTAGTTAACCTATTGTAGGAGAAAGACAGTCTCATTTTTAACCATCTATGATAAGATTTATATGACTTATAAATGTAAATATTATTATAAAGTGCTGAAAATGTGTAATTATTAAAGAGGAAATTAACCTTCGATAATGCACTATTTTTAAATATGATAAATCATGCACTTGCCCGCTAGTAAGAGGTTTAAAAATCTAAGTGAATCATGTAAGTTTAGAATGTATCTCTTACTGACCATGCACGATAGGTTAATTAAATTTACAATTCAATAATTGATTATAACATCAGGCACACAATAGACTCAATCCCTGATATAAGCATGGTCAGTAAAAGTTGATGTATATATACTTAAGTGATTCACTTAGGTTTTTAAAACTTCTATTGACGGACAGGTGCACAGAGATTTATAATATTCAAGAAATAGCGCATTATTGAAGGATGACTTCCCCAATAATAATTAAATATTTGTTCATATATATATAGTTAATAGGTTTTAAAAAATCATATACACACTACATATATAAATAAAAAAATCCTCTTTATTAGTTTTTTTTATAATTTACTCACAAATTGATTCTAATATAGTACCGATACTCTAAATCAGAAAGCATTCATTTTTCAAAAAAGAAAAAAGATATTGCAGTCATTTTGCATTAGATTATATCAAATATTTTGAGTTATGAAATTAAATGCAATACACTATATAATAATTCAAATATTGACCTAAAGAAAAAACACCAAAAGAATATTCTAAAAAGATAAGATCAGAGAAGCAGAATCGCTACTGGAAAAAAATCAGAGTAAAAAAAGCTACAAAATAAATTGGACATATTTTTAAAGGTAGTAGTAATATTTTAAAAGATTACAACAAGGGACTAATAAAACAAAAATGAGAAGGAAAAAGATATAAAAATCTAAAGTGATTTTGAAAATGGATACTATGATGTGCTATTTAAAGTACATAGTCATAGACAAGAGAAATTTATCTTTTTTAGTCAGCTAGGAACTCAAAATTTATTTGTTGTGGTTAATAATTTTTCTTTCCTTTTCATTTAAATCTTAACAAAAATTCTAGTTGAAATCTATATTATTTTTTTTTCACCTTCTTCATAAAAATAGTTTGTATTTTTTTATCATTTGCATTTTACTTTGCATTTTTTTTTTTTGTAAGATGATTTGATCTTGTTCTCTACAACAATAAATTTTAATGGTGCCTAATAATATTTATTATTAAAAATTGATTTATATCAAATAATATAGATCATAGGTAATTATATTTATTGCCAAATAATGCATAATTTAATTTAGTAAATGGCTTTCAGCAAATAACTGATCTTCCACCAAGTCAAAAAAATTCACAAGAAATATATACAAAAAATATATAAATACATAGCAAAAAAAAAAAATTCCAATATATTAATAAAAAAAACCAAAACAATTATTTTTTTTGTATACTTTTTTATTAACTTATGTCTCTATATGTTTCTGTCTGTATGTTGCATTTCTGAAATTTGCTCCAGCTGAGATTTTTTAAAATAATGCTTTTATTTAAACAGTACTAGGCAATTAAAAAGTAGCAAAATAATGAAGTAATCAATCTAAAAAGTAGGAAAATATTAAGAGATCTTAAGAATCTAGTCTTATTATAAAACAATTGGAATTTGCAGGAATATTATCGTTTCATAAAAGCATTATTTGCACCTTAAATGCTGCCGTTTTGAAATGACAGTATTCCTGCAATTTCCAATTGTTTTATAACAAGTCTAGATTTTTAAGATCTCTGATATTTTCCAAGAATGGCAAATTAACTGAGATTTCGTTTTTTTTTTTTTTTTTTACTTTTTAGTCAAGTTAGTACTGTTTACATAAAGGCATTATTTTTTAAAAAAATTTTTTTACTTATTATTTTTAGTCTTTGTTTTTACATTTTGTTTTAAAGCAACTTTATAATAAGCATTTGACTTTTTTTTTTAAAAAAAAAAAAAGCCAAACTAGTCTCAATTCATATGGAGATGAAGTTTATTATTAAGTCTTGCTCCATTAAAAATAAAACTTAGTAAAAATATGATTCTTAAAAAATTTGTCACATCTAAATTACATTTAGAGTGGATATTATATTGACAAAATTGATGTCTCTTTGTTAATTTGTTGAAATACAATAGAATATTTTGGGCCATGTTTTCAAGTTTGCACTTATGGCCATTTTGAAATCTAAAAACTGCTGACACATCTAACTGATAAATGACATAAATATTGAATAAAAGTACTTTAAATCCATATTTTAGAAATTAGAAGTTAGTAAAAATAATGTGCTTTATTTTATTAGGGATTTTATATATATTTATCTTCATAAAATATTTGAAATATGACGATGCAAAGCACCGGAATTGGCGGAGAGGGAGGATAGTTTGGCTGATAGGAATTATCGGTCAAAAATTGCAGAAGTCTGATCAAACTAAGCCTATAATTTCAAAATACTAGATTATACTATATGCCCATATGAAAAAATAGTTTTTACTAGCTTATAATTTCTAAAATATCAATTTAAAATACTTTTATTCAATATTTATGTCATTTATCAATTGGATGTGTCAGCGGTGGTTTTGGCTTGTCTTCACATTTCTAAATGGCCATGAGTGCAAGCTAAATCTGCACCATATTTTGTTTGTAAATTTATTAGTCACGTATTTACCTTGCTATGACATCATTACCCTGAAGGCATACTACTCTAACCTTCCGATCTTTAAGATAATGACACCTAGTGATTTGCAGACAAAGTTAATCACTAAAATTTGTCCACATATGATGTTACGTCAAAGATCACAAGATTAGAATAGGATGCCCTTAGGGTAATGACACCATAGCAAGATAAATACAGAGAAGACATGTGGCACAGAGAAATATGTGCTTGCCATGTTGTTTGTTCAGCCTGAAAAAAAAAAATTAATAAATAGGACACAAAATAGGAGTCTACAAATAGGAATAGAATACAAAATTAATAAATAAAAAACCTCTCAATGGCGTCTTTTTTCTTATTAATGTAACTGCGAGTCTACAAATAATAATTCTGTCATCTTAAAAAAAACCTCTCATAAAGTGAAAACTGGAGTCTACAAATAATAATTCTATCATCTTAAAAGTACTATATAAAATTAATAAATAGGACATTGAAGGTACTAAACATCTTAAAAGGAAATTTTGAAAGAACTATATACATCATTAATAATTAACTAAAATTCGATGCAAAATAGGAATATAATACAAAATTAATAAATAAAAAACCTCTCAATGGGTCTTTTTTTCTTATTAATGTAACTGCTAGTTTACAAATAATTCTGTCATTTTAAAAAAACCTCATAAAGAGAAAACTGCGAGTCTACAAATAATAATTCTGTCATCTTAAAAGTACTATATAAAACTAATAAATAGGACGTTGAAGGTACTAAACATCTTAAAAGGAAATTTTGAAACAACTATATACATCATTAATAATTAACTAAAATTAGACGCAAAATAGGAAAATGCAAGATAAATATCACTACAAAATTAATAAATAAAAAAGCTTAATGGTGTCTTTTTTCTTATTAATGTAATTGCAAGTCTACAAATAATAATTCTGTCATGTTAAAAAAATCTCTCATAAAGTGAAAACTGCAAATCTACAAATAAATGCAAGTCTACAAATAATAATTCTGTCATCTTAAAAGTACTATATAAAATTATGAACTTTTGTTTTTTTTTTAGTGAAAATAACTATGATTTACAACTACTGTGATTTACAATGAAATTGAAAGACGAATATCACTACAAAATGCTTACTTACCCAAATAATGATTACTACGGTGGCCTATATGTTGTAAAATTGCACCAAAATGATCCTCTTTGTATGTACACCTCCACATAAACTCTATTAAATAAGAATCTAAGTGTTGACATGTTTCTTTGTGTTTTTTATTTCTCCATTTCTCTAAATCCCACAATCTTTCAATATTTTGTGTGTGAACACCGGTTGTAGGGTCTACAAAATTATAAGTATGGTTCACTTGATGCTGCTCGTATCCAGACTGCTCTAATTCTTCACTTGTATATTATTTCCAGCAATCGCTGTAAATGGTAGAGCCTTGGTACACATTCTCTAAAATAGCTTGCATGAGATTGGACTCACTTCTATCTTCAACGGCTATGATGAAACATTCATCTGTCTCTGCAGATACCGCCAAATACCCATTGCTGTGAAACTACTCTGCCAGCATTGTACTTACGCTTGGAGAATAGAGTTTTGTCTATTTCCACAATTGTATTTGGGCCTCTAATTTTTCACCTTTTGTTACTTAATAACTACTCTGCCAGCATTGTACTTATGCTTGGAGAATAGAGTTTTGTCTATTTCCACAATTGTATTTGGGCCTCTGATTTTTCACCTTTTGTTACTTAATAGCTTCCATGTACATACTTCACAGAGATAGTTGTTCCAGTCAATGACAGTCTTGTCTGCCATTTCCAACTGATCTGCACAAAATATGATAGACATTAATTCTTTGGACCAACTATATATAAACCGTAGTTCCGTTATGAAAGATATTCTGAAGCCTTCAAACCATGTGCCTTTTCTTATAGAAGTTTTTTTTAAAACAATTTTTCAATTTGCACCACCACTGTTTTTCTGTATTATGTATATATATTTTCATCTCATGACCGTTTTCACATTTTCACATGGTGTAAAAATCCATGTTATTGGAAGAAAGTTATTGCTTCTTCTTCACATTTTGGTAGATTCCACAACTGCAGATCTTTTGTTTCAGTGGTAGCCATGTCTAAATTAATGTCTTCAAATGGAAAATACGGAAAATTAATAAAATATAAAATAAATCTACTTAATATTGTAGAAGAAATAAAAGTAAATTACTTACAATTGTTGAAATAATGTTTTATTTTAAAAAAAATCACTGAAAAATGATTGGAAAAGTAATTCATGCTGCAATGTCTAAAAATGGATTAATAAAATAGAAAATAAATCCATTTAATATCATAGAAGAAATAAAAGTAAGTTACTTACAATTGTTGAAAACTAATGTTTTATTTAAAAAAATCACTAAAAAATGACTGGAAAAGTAAATCGTGCTGCAATGTCTAAAAATGCAAAATATGGAAAATTAATAAAATATAAAATAAATCCACTTAATATCATAGAAGAAATAAAAATAAATTACTTACAATTGTTGAAAACTAATGTTTTATTAAAAAAAATCACACTGCAATAAATATGAATCACGCTACAACAAATAGGAAAAAATCCACTTTTTAAATCTTGTGGGTTAAAAAAAAATCAAATCTCACAGGTCAAAAAAATAAAATCTCTCAGATTAGTCATGTCAGGGTCTTCGTTGCCATGACAAACGTTCATGTAATCTTCCGATGACGCTTACCGGAAAAAACAATGTTGACTGTCATGATGTCATAGCAAGATAAATACTTACAACACAAAGTATTTATGTATCTGTTCTAATCTAAGCCAATTACATAATTTAAAATAATGGACTACATGAGACATATTTTCATATGCATTTTGAATTTTCTTAATAGTCATATGATCAGAAATGTTTGAATATGGATCATAGGCAAAGTCACAATAATAAAAGGCAAAACTGAAACATCAGATAGTAAAAGTTTTATATGATTAGGAAGAAATTTAATTGTGTGCAGTTTCGTAGTCTAGTTAACTGAATTAATCTGCTAGTGTTATTTTTAAAATTTAGCTGGGAATCTAAGAACAATCCAAGACTCTTACAACTCTGGACAGTAGGTATAATATAAATCATCCAACTTTATATTTAAAGCCATATTTTCAATTCAACCAATTCTAGAACCCAAATAAAATAAAAGTAATTTTGGATACATTAAAATTTAAATAATATTTTTTTAGATACCTTTATCATAGCTATCAAATGACACTTTAGCTTTCTCAAAATCTCTGAAGGATAATTTAGTGAAAAATCCACTGAGTATTATCAACAAAATTATAAAAGAGAAATTTAAACAAGTTGTAAAATTTGTTATACATATAATATACAAAAGAGAATCAATAACAGCCCTGAGGTAGACCTTGAGTTATTAAAAGTCAATTAGAGAAGATATCAATTAGTATCATCTACTTTCAATACACAAAATAACTTTTCATAAAATTCAAGGTACCATAGCCCATATCCAAATATTTCAATTTAGATAATAGAAGTTTCCTAAAAATTGTATCAAATACTTTAAAATAGTCTAGACAAGCAAGAGCCACAAGATTTGAATTATCAATACTTCTTGGAATGCCATCAATTAGATAAACTAAGATAGTAAATGTAGAATGCCTTTTCTTAAAATCTGATTGTTTTAAAGATAATATATTAAAATTAAAAAAAAACCCAAGAATTTATTTGATAGCTTTTTCAAATAATTTGTATAAAACACAGCAAAACACTAATAGGCATATAATCTACAAAAGTTAAAAGGACAATTTACTTTAGGAATAAGTCTCCAGACAGAATGCTGAGTATAAATGTAATATGGTAGAAAATTTATCAATACCACAAGTATTAGATTTAATCGATTTATAGACCCTTAAGAATGTCATTGTTATTTATTGGAATAAATTCAAAATTGATTTAATACATTTTTATGAAGGTTTAATTATAAAAATCAGTTGTGCCTGAGTCAAGAGAAAATGCTCCACTGTACTTAAGGGGAAAAAAATATTCAATTCATCAAACCTTTTGCCAGTGAGGAGGTACATTAAAAGGATATCTATGAGAAGAAATACCCACTTGGAACACAATCTTCAAAGAGGAGAATTAATTTTAGGTTTAGAGCTAAAAGATAAATAAAGTTTTTTTTACAATCTAATGGTTTTTGTCTTAAATTACATAAGCACTTATAAAAAGCCCAACTATCCAAAGACTTTATTTTAATAATTTTTGTAAAAGGTTAATTTCTCAACTTAATCATATTTTTAATAACACTTAACAATACTTTTAACCCTAGTGGTAATCCACAATTTTTTTGGTTATTTTGTGACAAAAGGCAAATATTTATCAAAAAGATCTAAAATACAAAAGTTCTAGTCTCAATATTGTCACCACAGTAATTCCAAACAATACCAACAGCATAATGAAAAAAACAAATTTTTATTAAAATAAGTAGAATCTCTATAAATTTAGCTGGTACTTTAATATTATTCAACCGATGACATTTTATACTTACTGATTTTCCTTCCGGCAAATATTGTCGATAATAACATGACCACGTTGTCATGTCAACCAAGACACTGACACGATTAATCCAATTTTTGGATTTTTTTGACCCGCGAGATTTAAAAATTGGAGAGAGCTTTGGGAAATTTTGTCATTTGTCTGTCTAATGTCATTTTGATGTATATTATTTTGTAAATTCTTCTGTAATTATAAAAAGTACAATTAATTAATTTTATTTTTAATTTCTGAATTATATTATACAAAAATTTTTTTTTTTAAATTCATCCGCAATTATAAAAATTACAGCTATGAGAGTAATACAATGTCTAGCATTGTCGGTGGTTTTGTATTTTATAATTGAGCATAATATTGGCCGTGCCTTTGGCACGTCAAAAACAAAAAAAGCCCCCCCTCGACTTTACAGCACTACACGCTGGCTTTTCTAATTTTCAGTCAAAAAATGAGACACATTTTCAAATTGTTTGTTATATATATTTTTTTAGCATGAATAATTGAGTTAAATACCGTCGGAAATGTTATAAAGATAAGATAATTTTTAACGCAAGTACATTTTTTTGATTTTTTATAAAAATTCGTAATATTCCAGGTCGCCATTAATAATGCCAGATAATCAGGAAAAGTGTTCTTTATTTGTCTATTTTAAATTTACAAAAAAAATTTGTACAATTATAAAATTTACACTTAGTTACTTTCAATTTCTAAATTATCAAACTTACACTTAATTATTTTTATTTCTAAATTATTTTGATGCACGCATGTACTTTTTTATTTTATTTTTTCCAACCGATGATGTATTACCCTGAAGCCATATCAGTCTGATCTTGCCATCTTTAACATGCCGGGTCCACGTTATTTGCGGACAAATTTTAGCGATTGCATTTGTCCGCAAATCACTTGGAGATGTTATCTCTGATATGGCTTCAGGGTAATACATCATTGGTTAGAAAAAGAATAAAAGATATTTAAACAAGTTAATGGTAAGAAATCTCGTGCATAATCTCAAAACCAGTAATAAAATTAGTATTGTCAAAACTAATGTCAATAATATTAATAACAAGAATTTACTATAAATAGTTATTCTAGTGGAAAAGTTAATAACCTAACTAAAACCATAAAAATGTAATAGATTGTTAAAAAAGATAGTATCTAAATTATCATTATTAATCAGGTTAATATTAAGATCTTCCAGAATAAAGATTATCAAATTTAGATAGAATAAAGATAATAATATATTTTAAACTATCCAGTGAATTTCTGAAATGGGAATGGTGATGATAAATAACATCTATAGTAGTGAGCAAACCATCAATATGACAAGAAAACCATAAGTAATCCAGAAAAGATTATGAATTCATGATTCATAGAAATAATACTGAAAAATATATATTTTAATATAAAAGTAAGCTCCCATTAATATAACCATCTATATATATTGCTTAGTTTTGGATATACTAATAATGTCAAATTCATTATTTTCGGTAATAAAATCTCTAAATAAATCTATGTGTCACAACTGTACAAGAATTATAATCACATAATATTAACATTCAAATTTTTATCTGTAATATAATTACCAATTCCAACAACCTTTTCACTGGAAATATTAATCCTACCATCAGTAACCCCAATACCTATCATTACTTGGAAAACTGACTAATACAGTATCAAAAGAAAGTTTTAGAAAGGATTAACCCTGAAATGAATAAATCATAACACTTTTAGGATATAAATTTGCATTAAAAATTATGTCATGACAATTAAAAGAAGCAGAAATATAAAAAGATGTCAAAGTATTTCTAATTGTATATTCATTATTCAGACTTTAAAGGTCTACTAGAAGTAGTATTACACATTTTTTTGCATAATTAACATGACACTTTTTCTTTAATGTTTTTGTAAATCATAATAAAATTGTTGAAGCAATCAAAAGTAGTTTTTTTTTTTTTTTTTTTTAAAAAAAAAAAATTATCTAGTTGTTTATTAATTCTTGAGGGAGTCTGTAGGTCATTGAACAGGTATTAGAAAATATAAAGTTAGGAAGTTCTTATGCCAATCACATTTTCTTTATTACTTAAAAGTAAAATATCTCCATATTTATATAAACATATGTCATAAAATAAACATTTGATAAATAAATCTAATTTTTTTTTTATAATATGTGTATATAGATAAATTGTTAATCAGTTTCAAGTATTTGTGAGTACAATTAACATAATTATTATTTTATATACTATACACATGATTCAGTGTTAAACAAGATATTTAAAAACTATTTTAAAGATTAAAAAAATGCTTATGATCTAGTGACAAGAAAATTAATTTACATAAAAAAAAAATTAAATACATTATAAGAAATGAAATTTATTACATAATTGTAAAAAGTATGTCATACTATGCTTGATTAGATCAGTACATCATAGATGTTTCTGCTGTCATTTTTTGAATATACCATTATTAAAATGAATTCAGAAAAAGAACTTGCTTTTACTTTTTTTTTAAATTATAGTTTGTAGGATTTACATTTGTATAGTAATTGACCAATATTTTTCAAACCAGGTGAGCTATAAGTGATGGTTATAATTTTGTGATTTTTTTTATAATATTGATTAATAATATAATAATTGCTCCATCCATGACATTCATTTCTAAGTATGAATGTCAATAATAGTGAAACTTGTATTCATGTTTAACATATGCATGTATTAATGCATGTACATACTTTATATAGTCATTGAAAGCATGTATAATAATGTATAAGTGTGTTTACTGCACATGTGTTATTTAACGTCCATGCCATGAATAAAAAAAGAAACATTTTACATCATTCAACGAAAATCTAGTCCACCCTAATTTGCACATCTCACATCTTTGGAAGCGCTCGAGTATAAAATTTATTATTTGTTAAGTCAGTGATTGTCTATTTAATATAGAAATATTATTTATATATCTTATAGTTTATGTGTGTATTTATATTAACACAAAATATAGATTTTGCATATGTGTTGTGAATTAAAAAATAGTATTTTTTTCTTTATTTCAAATTTTTTCCTTTTTTTTTTTTTTTTTTGAATTGCTGATAACTAAAATCACAGATACTGAAATTGTAGATATGTAATTTAATAAATTTACATTAAGTTTATAGATTGTATTTGGATATTTGGGTAGTTGGTTGAATGAGGATGACAGAAGCAAAGATGAAGTTTAAAGAAGAATAACATTGGCAAATGAGGCATTTATTAATTTTTGTGGACCTTTAAAGAGAGAATTAAAGAAAAGATTAATTAAATGGTGTTTGGAGTGTATTGTTATATGTTGAGAAACATGGACAATGAGTAAAAAAATAGGAATAGATTGGAAGCCATTGAAGTGAGTCATGGAGAAGGTTGGAAAAAATTAGTTGGCTGAATAAAATGAATAAATGAAGTTTAGAAAGAGTAAATGAAAAGAAAAAAAGATGGTTTAAGGAAATTGGAGATAGAAAGAGAAACTGGATTGGACATTAAATAAGAAGAAATAATAGTTTAATGAAAAATGTCTTGGAGGAGGGTAAGATGAAAAAGATTGACCTTGCTAGATGATATAAAAGATGGGAAAAGATATGTGGAATTTAAAATTTGGGCAACAAAGAGAATGATCTAGATAAATGGATGATCTTGCTATGTGATTGTTCTCTGAACATGTCGATAGAACAGAATATTATTGATGATAATGATTTTCTTAATATTCTAATTATAAAAATATTTATATAATTCCCCTCACATATTTTAAATTTAAAAAAGAAAATTGTCTTTTTGTATTCTACTATGTGTATATATTTTTTTGATATTTTCTTTATAGTATATGAACACATAGTAAATATTGATTTACAATCTGCAATATTGGCTACAGTTTTTAATCAAAAAACATTTTTTAAAAATATTTAATTTAATTGTAATATACGTAAATTAATATATTGATTGTAAAACCCAAAATATCACATGACTCCAGGTCACACAATGCTTTTCTAAAGCAAACTTTTTTGTTGTAATGCTGCTATCTATTGTAAACTTGAATAATTAGTAGATACAATGTGGTAGTGCAAATTAAATACATATTTATTGTTCTTCTATTTGTATCTCCTCACAGGTTTCTATGTTATGGTTTTTGTCAGTGAAGAGTGGTAGTCCAAAAGATTCAAGTGCCAAGTCCAAAGACCTCACTAACAAAGAAATTAATCTTAAGATATGAATAGGATAGCACTAAGTACAATTTAAATAGTATTATTATATAGTATTTATTAACTACTCAAATGTATAGTGGAATAGAAAATTGTTCTTTTATTAATTATGGAATTAAACAATGATGTTCTGCTATAAGCGTAAATATCTATTAATGTTTGATAAAAAATTTTTGAATGCATTTAGAATCAAATAGTAAATTAAAAAAAAAAAAAAAAACATTTATGTATGTGTGATTTTAAAATTGGAAACCAAATTATCATCAGCTAAGAGACAAATGACATTTCTAAAAGTCATATGGACAAATTGTTATCATTTTAATCACATTAAATAAAAACATATTGTGGTTAATGTATTGTCACATTGAAAACACTATAGAATAATGAAAAATGATGTATGTCACAAAAGAAAATTTTATGATGGTCTTCTAATCTCTTGAATCATAGCCAGTCTTCAAACTAATTAAACTAGATATCTATAGTGCATATTAATTAATCTGTCATGTTTTAAGTTCTGTAGGTTCATTTTGATCATAATATTTTATTTTGTTAACTATATATATATATAATCAATTATTTTCCACATTGACATTTAAGTCCTGTTTCTGATTCTGTTGTTACTCCTGTCTATTCGTTTTCAATGTTCTATATATATATTTTTATAACATTCCAAATTTTTACCATAACTTTCATTTTTTTCTTTTGATCTTAATTCTAACTCATTTATGATAACTACTTAGTCAACTTTATTTGTAGTTTCATCAACAATGGATATGGAAACTGAAGTTGAGACAAGTTTTTAGATGTCTCAGTTGAGGAAGACTACTTCCCTTACACTTACCTATATTATAATAGCTTATGACCATATTTAAAATAAATGTGAATACTCCACTGAATAATTTAAATATTTTATTATTTGATGAAATATTTTATTCTCTAAATATTATTAAAAAATTTAAAATCATTTATTATATAAAATTACAATCATTACAAATAGTTCTCTATTATCTGTGAATTTTTGTAACTGAGACATGGTTTGGAATCTAATTTAAGAAATATAGATGACCACTATATATATATGTACAATATTAAAAAATTAAAAGCAAAATAAATTTTTCTATATTATTAAGAATCTTATTCTACTTGTTACTTACATTCTACTAGAAAACAATGCATTTCCTGAAATCAGGACAAGCTTGAAATTTAAATAATTAGATAATAATTTTATAAACTTTATTAATTTTGTTTGCTTTTATAAAAATGAGTGTATGATGTCATATAATTAGTGAATATATCATATATATGAATAATTGATTCCTCCAGGAAATAACTTTAGAAATTATACTTGTATTTGATTTTATTCTTGATTAGTTTAATTATAAAATTTAGAATAGTGGATTTACCCGGAGATTTATGATTGACATTTTTGATTGTTTTGTTATTGTTTCCAAAGAATTTTAATATATTCATTATATATAAATCACAGGTATAAAAATATATGTTTATATAATCTATATATGGTATTACATAAATTTACTTTATAAGTGCTGTATTTTTAGCAAGTACTTATTCAGAACAATCATCCTTCAGTAAAGAAGTAAATGATTATTAGTCATTTCCCTTTAAGTAAAACATCATTATATTTCTATTAAACTTTGATAGACTTTAAATTTAATAAAGATTAAATATATCTGTAGCTCTTTATATATTTTAATGTTCACCTCTTTCTACTCTTTTATCATGTTTTCTATTTCTAAAAACTATTATAATTAATATTCTTAAATTTACTTATATTTTTTTAATAATGTCTATAAACTCATATTTGTAATATAAAAATATTAATTGCATGTTTCAGAAATCACTATGCATATACATATTTTTTTTAACATTGTCCTTTATATATGTACATTTTGTTACTGAAAAGCAGAATTTTTGATTGTGAAGAATGTCATGAAAGTAGTCACTGATTAAGTAGTAGGAAACACATTTTTATATTAGTATTTTAAATTGGATTAATTTAAATCATTTATTACCAAGTACTGAGTTTATATGGTTCTATAACAAGCATTATTACTATTAGTAGATATTCAAAAATAATATGATCATTCTAATTTTTAAAGAACAAAAAATTAAAAAATGATTTTGTGATATTATATAAACTGATCTGCAAATCCTAAAATAGAATCAGATTGTTCAGAAGTCCTATGATGCATTAGGAGTAACATCAGTTTGAATTTCGGATCTGCCACTCTGCTATTGTGCTTTAGATTATTTTTTTTTTAATTTCATGATTTATTATTACATCTTTTAAATATCTTTTGTAACAAACTTCTTTCTGGAAATCTTCAAAACATTGTCTAATTGTAACTCTTCATTGTTTTTTTATCCTAGTACTTTTGGGGTGGATTTTGTTATAATTTTAATAGCCTCTTTTACATGAAAATAATATTCAAATTCATTATAAAATAATTTTTTGTTAGGGAATTTACGCATCACTTTCATACAATAAATTTAGCAGAGTAATATCTTAGAGCACAATTAATTTAGTTGAAATAGTTACATCATTGTGATGAAATAAACCTTGTGATTTATTAAAAATTAACACATTTGAAGACTATAGTGCAGTTTAACATTTAAAACAATCAAAATATTAAAATTTAACTGTCTTTTCAAGCTGATAATCAGCAAAGTTCAAAGCTCCTGAATTTTTTTCTTTCTATCACTGGCTGACTTTAATTCCTAATTCTAATTCTTTAGAGGATGTATTAAGAACTACTGTAGATTATCTTTCGAATTGAGGAAAACAATTCATCAGGATAATACATAAATTTAAGAGTCAAAAAGATGAAATATTTGTTTTTGCTTTTAATTCATTAAAAATAAAAACCTACAACTAAATTGATATCTTGATGCCTGTTTGTGAAGACAATTATACATATTTCTTAAAGAGTTTTGTTACAAAAGAGTTTTCAAAGTTGTGAATTAATACAGATCTTTATTTTCAAATAATTTGGATTTTCAACTATAGATACTCATTTTATCATATATGGTTAATTAGTTATTTTCAAATATTGCTACAAGCTTTCTTGGTTATCCAAATCGACAATTGATAAAAATAATAAATTAGACTTTTGTCATGACAACCTTTTTTGTTTTTCTCTAGCAACAATATCATATCTACATAATATCTGAATTTTCTGTTGAATTCAGGTTACTGAATAAAATGTTCAAATATATTTTTGCTGTAGTGAATAGCAATGGTATTCTTAGATGATTATAGCATTTTTGTCTGTCTTATTTATGTTTATAGATTGTAACATTAGAAACAATTTTAGAATTAGGTAGGACAACTTCATGAGTTCATAAATTTCAAAAAAGTTCAATTTTTGAAACAAACAAAATCTAAATATCAATAGTATTGAATTAATAAATGTAAATATATTAAATTTAAGCGTAAACAGATAATATTATAATAACGTGAAAGCTAAACACCTTCAAACAGATACGCTTTAAAATGCTTACGTAACAGCCAATCAGATGTAATAATGGCATCACATGGGACTCTAAATTCTAAAACACAAGCCAGAACTATTAGAAAAAGGCTTGTGTTTTAGAATTTAGAGTCCCATGTGATGCCATTATTCCATCTGATTGGCTGTTACGTAAGCATTTTTAAAGCGTATCTGTTTGAAGGTGTTTAGCTTTCACGTTATTATAATAGTATTGAATGTATTTTTAAAAGCAGTTATTTGAATTTTAAATATTTAAAATATCAAAATATTCTCTCTTTTTTTAAAAATATCATTATTAAAAAGAGCCAATTGTGGTATCATTTTTCAATTTTATATGTTTATTACTTTCAATGCTATGTCTAAAATGATCATAATTTTTGCAATTTAAATCCACTAATCAGTTTTAATATTTTTATTAGTCATTGAACTTCTGCTATTAAATCTTTATTTGCTTATGAAATTCCACATAAATAAGAGAATGCCATATTTTTTTTAACATCAATTTTTCATTAGTAATACAATCATTGTCAAAGAATTTTTAAGGATTTTTTAATTTAATGTACTGAAAAACAGATGTGTAATAATTGGTTCCAAAAGCTCATTCATTGTATAATCCATTTGTTCTAGCACACATTGAAATGCCTACATTTAAAGTCCTCAGTCTAGACCAAAATTATTATCTAATGATTATTAAAGAAGAAAAATATAGAAATCAATAATATTATTTTAAAAATACATACAATTGACTTACATATTTAAGTTTTAAATACTATATTATATATTTGAATTTGATTTTAATAAAAATTAAAATCAGTATTAAAAGTATAAACAAATTTGCTCTAATAAAAATCACAAAAACTATAGATCAGTAATGTAATCATTCCATATTCACAGTTTCTGCTTCTCACTTGGATTTTTGTTTTTTACATTATGTCATTAATTTTTTAATTCTCTTTTTCTGATTCATAGTGGAAATTAAAATTTAACTCTTAAAAGCATAAAATATTAAGCATTTCATCCAAGAATAACTGATTTTTTCTAACGTTCTGTTTCACGCAAATGGCTGCTGTTGGAAAAGACAAAAGCCAAAATAAGTAACTCCAAAAAAGCTATGGTGTAACATAACACTTTGAAAAAGATTTGAAATGAAGTCAATTGATCAAAAAATAAAAAGAACTACTAGAAATCCTAATTTTGAGCAATAGAACAAATTGAGAAATGATTTGGAAGTTAAACTTTGTTGAAAACATTAAAGGAATAAAAAAAAAAAGAAATGCTTTGCAAAAATAGGTTGAAGAATTTCACCGTAACTTTTTTTTTTTGTACATGAAATCAAAGAGATTGATAAAAAGTTTTGTAATAAATGCCTTATGGACCTAACCTGGTCACTAATTGATCTTAAGCAAATATCCTCCAACTAGAATAAAGACTACAGTTTAATAAAGAATTACTTGGATAATTATAAATGACAATTTGTTGCTAAAATTATATGAAGTAGAACATTAAGACCATATATTGGGAAAAGTAAGATAAAGCTGGAGATGCCATCGATGTTAGCTTAATAACTTTCAGGAGTAATTAATATAAATTTTATTGCAATTTAAATATTAACGAATAAATTTTACACATCTGAATAATGTTATATCAGTGTATAACTAATTGAACTTCTAAACATGTAAACTTGAACTCAAAGTATATGCTTGATAATTCTAATGGTAATTTATACTTGACATAATATGTTCATTGACAAAATGTATGCTTTCAGCAGAATTCTGTATTTATGTTAAATTAATTGTATTCCATTTTATGTTCCACTTTTAACTTTGCTAGCTTTGAATTTAATGTATATTATTGATAATCTTAATGTATACTAGAAATTGATATGTATCGTTTGATAATACACAAGGAGAGTGAATAAAATAATATTTTGAAAGATAAAGCAACTTTTTAATAAAAAAAATAAATAAAGATATGCCCAGTTAAATATCCCATGCTTTCTCATTTGAAAATTGTTTATTTTCAATGGTATATTATTTATTAATCTTCTAATTCTTAACTCCTAATGAAAAATAAAATTGAACTTTTAAAAGCACATATTCACAACTTCATTTTCTCATTTAGAAATTTTTTTTTCTTGTTGCAAGACTATAAATTTCTAATTTTTTGTTTTTATTGACTTATGGCTAAAATTATTATGTACACTAGGCAGGATAATTAAAAAAAAAGGGGACAGTATTTTCATTGCTAATATTTCAAATAAAATATAAGACAGGTAAATTAATAATTAAGCTTTACAATGCTCAACAAAGATGATTAATGCTTTACTTAAAGTGTAAACTAATTAGAAGGATTTGAACACAGGATTTTTCAGTCTATTCATCCTCTACTCTATCTTAAACAACCAATACACATGACCACACACATTTGAAAAAGATACATGATCCCCAATATATGTATTTCACTCAAAACCAGCACTCACCAGTTGGGCCAGATCTTAATCTCTTACAAACATATATATATACAATCAATGCTCTATATAAAAAAAGTTCATCAAACCTTAGAACAGGCTTCAATATTTTCACCTTTCCAGAAATTCAACCGTCCATTTCATTGAAAGACCACCGATTGAATGTTCAAAGCCTTTGATTTTGTAGTCATACCCGTGTAGATATTACACCACAGTTTTTCAAATGAAATGGACAGTTGAATAGTTGGGAAGATGAGAAGATTGAAGCCTATTCATTAAAGTATGAGGAATTGCTATCTTACTGTAAACCAAGCACTGATAGTATATATGTGTGGGAGATTATGATCTGACCCAACTGATGAGTACTGGCTCTGCATGAAATATGTGTATTGAGGATCATGTATTTTTTCACATGTGTGTTATCATGTGTATTGGTTGCTTGAGATAGAGTAGTGGATGCATAGACTGAAAAATCCTGTGTTCAAATCCTTCTATTTACATATATAAGAAACATTCAGTATAAGAAAATTGCATACTGCAACATCTTTCATATATGTATACTATGACAGCCAATGTCATTTGTTGTAGCATTTGCATTCATTTTACAAATCTTCATTTAATGGAAAGTAGTTCATTGTATAATTTGTTTATTCTTGAAATGAAACACTGTAGCAGATTCTACTGCTTGTATACCTATCGCACATCTGTTAAGAGAATGTCATTGCCTTTGTAATATGATTATCTTGAAAATATTGAAACAAATTTTTCTATCAATATGTTTGGTTTGGAGCCTATTTTTTAATTTTAACTGTAATTTCAAGTTGAAGCTTACTAATCTATTATTATCTGTTCATCAATCTACACTAAAATAGTTTTATTTATATAATATTGGTTTCTTTACATTTAGATTTCGCATTGTAACATAAGCCATAAAATGCTATTGTTCTGGAGTGATTTTTCTATTGTAAGAGTATTATGAAAACAAAAACAACAAAAGAATTTTATAAAGCAATCACTTTTATTTCCCATAATATTGTGCATTAGTTAATATTGCTTCTGTTTATAAAATATTTAAAGATAAAATTTTGTCTTGTTGTGATTTCTGCTCTAGATTGTATGGAATTTTATATAAATATTGTTTTGTACATTTAAATTCATATTTGTACAATTAATTGGGCAAGGGCAGGGGGCTACTAATCATTCATTAAAACTAAAGTTTTATTATAAATATGTTTTAATAAATTAGAAATGTTTTATACAATTGAATTCTATTAAATAATAAAAATCATATATAACAGCTGTACAAATATATATTAATAATAATTATATAAAAGAGGCTTGTTTCAGTATTTGCTTTTGTGCCCTTTTCAAATAGATCACCATTTGGTATTCTATAATGAAAGTAAAATAATAATAACAAAATAAAATATCAGTAAAAGAGAATAAAATTATGATATAGAGATTTAATATAAATCCAAAGAATTGACTATATAGCATAATATATATAATAAATAATACATACACTATTCAACTTTCATATACTACCTTGTACAATTTTCCATTCATTTTTAATTGACCAATTAACTAAATTTATAGAAGTTTTATAAATATTCATACAATTACTTAAATTATGCTTTGTATTTGTATAACTGATTCTTAGTAATTTTTCTTCATGTTTATTTGTTGAATTAATTTTCTAAATTTTTTAATTGTCTATCACTTGTGATATTACTTCTGGAAAAAGCATACACTTTTAAATACCAAAATTAAGTATTTATTTAATACCCTAATTTAATACTGTATATGAAATGTTATTTATTGTTTGGTTTTATTGATATTTTTATAGTGAATGATTATGTTATATGGTTGAGTTTTATTTTTAATGGGGAAGTTGAAGAAGAATTCATTTAATTTAAATAATAACTGAAACACAGGCTTATAGAAATGTGATGTTTAGTAATATAAACATTTGGGAGGGGTGGGTTTTGTGTTGATAAAAATAGCTGTATGTTTTCACCCCAATATGCACATCTGTTTGTTTGAAATGTATGAGTGAGAATTAATATTTTTTAAAAAACAAAGGAGGAAAAGAGTATGTTAGTACTTCTAGTCTAGACTTAATTTTGTACCTTTTTTTAATTTTAAATTGTCATTACTATTTATTTTACTAAAAAAAAAAAAACTCTTTATTTTAAATCTAATTTATTATATACTATTTCTCTTCATTTTCACATTATTATTTTAAAAGATATGACATTTGTTTTAGTACAAAAGCTGTCTGGACTGTTTTCTAAGATTTTTGTTTCATATTAACACAATGAAAAATAAAAGAAGTTCTATTGAAAAGGAAATATCTATGAAAAAAATAATTACAGTGTAGAATTATAAATTTGAATTCATTTATATCATACATTGTTCAAAAATTAATCTTTACTCTCCATTCTGTTACCAAAACACAATGAGGAGAATTTTTTTTATTATATATAATTTACCAAATATGGTATATGTAGTTTAAGGAATTAAAGTAATATTCAGGGTAAATGCTGATTTATTTTTTTTTAAAGTTCATTTTGAATAATATTGATTGAATTAAAAGTTAAATGTATGTAAATATTTATATGTGAGATTGAGAGTTTATATCATACTAGAAGATATATATATATATGCCATTATACTTCATTCATACAAGTATTTTATTCTTAAAATAATTTTTTTAGTGGATACTATTGTTAGAGTAGAATGTTGGATTTTGATGTTGATTCCACTCTATCATCAATTTGTAATATTACATTGTTGTTCCTTTAATAATCATCATACATTTACACCAAAATGAAAACTACATAGTTTTCTACCTCAAAATATTTATAAATTAAGCCTAAATTGTACAAATTTCAAATCTTACTATATAGTCCAGAAACAAAAAAATATCAATTCTATGTTAAAAATTTATTTTCAATAAGAAATCAAACACATAAAATGAACTAATAACTTCTAATGTCAAATTATTTTTTTAGATGTCAAAAAAAAAAAAAGGGAAAACCATGTGGTCAGTATTCTATCCAAACATTTTTAAAAATGAATTTTAAATTGCCTATAGTCGAGAAACAATGAAGTTACAAATCTTTGTTAAAATATTATTTTCAATAACAAATGAAAGATAAAATGCACAGTCAACTTTTAATGTTAAATACTAAAATTCTATGGTTAAAGGTTATTTTCATTAATAAATGAAAGCAAAACACTGGCAATTTCTAATATCAAATTTCTAATATATTATATTAGTTTTAAATTGTGCTTTATGCAAAAAAGTGAAGCTTATTATTATTAGAAAAGAATTATACAACCGAGCGATTTCAGAGAACTTAAGTCTCCATATTCATAGCCTACTTTAAGCGAAGTTTAGCGGTAATTTATGCAAAATTTATATTGTATTAGTCAAGATTAAAAGGAAAAAACTAATAGAGTTTAATATGTGCAAAAAACTTACAAAGAACTTAAACATATTCTTAAGCTGTAAGAAAATCACAATTTTTATATAGTATTTTTTAGAAAGAAATATGTCTACATTTTTACATTAAAAAATGAATTTTCAAAAATAAAAAAAAATCTGATACTATTTACAATTTTAATATCTTTGCTGTATTAAATCTTACACTTAAAATAATATGTTGTCCAACAGTAATTTATTCATAAGTATATAAATATATATTTATTTGCAATTTTAATAACCAAAATCAAAACACTTGTGATTCTTATTAAAAAAAAAAAAAGATGTATAAATGTTTTCATAATATATTTTTTTATAAAAAGTTAAATTATTAAAATTCATATCAATCTATTTTTAACATTTTATAAAATATAATACCAAAATGTTGGAATTTCTATGCTCAACTTACTGATAACTATATTTAATCATTGCTTCATGGAATACTGTGATGGCATTGCTATAATTCAGCTTTAAATCACTTTTGTGACTATCTTTGGTGTTATTTTGCTTGTTTTATATTTATTTAATAGTAAAACCTGGTAATAACATATTGATTTATTTTAAAAAATCTGAAGTTGTCAGTAGTCCACAGAAAAAAACTAAATAAACCGACAAGAGTTTAGACAGTTTGTAGATTCTTTGAACTTAAGTGCAAAAACAAACTTTTAAACCTTCCTTTTATTATTGTTAACAATGAGGAAAACAATTGCTTTGGTTCATAGTTTTTTATAAATATTTATGATTATTTTTACAAAACACTTATAATTATTAAAAAATAAATACACCTGGGTCTCGTTTTATGCATTATATAGGTTCCTGGGAAAATGCACACAAAAGAAATTGCACAAAAATAGACTTAACTTACCTTGAAAAATGGGGGATACATACTGTAATTTTCAAAATCGCATAAAAGCAAAGCAACAACATAAAATTACTTTAAAATTTGCACAAAAAAAAAAATAAAGAAATAAAATATGACTAATAAAAAATGTCAAATTTGAAAAAAATTGATACAAGACAAACTTTTTTTACTTATTTATTAACTACAGTATTTAATTTTATTCAAAACTATATTTTTATGTGTAATTTACAGTATTTTTCATTTTTTCATACATGTACAGTATTTTAATTATTATCGCTATTTGACGATAAGTAAGTTCGTTTGTAAACTAGTAAGACATCAGATTCGTCATATGATGTGATATACTGTGGCTTCTTAAATGAAGTCAAGAATATCAGCAATTATGCCCAGATTGTTAGCCACTTTATTTTCCATTCCTCCATCCCATTTCCACAACGTAATCTTTGTCAACTTTATAGCCTTAATATCTAATTCTCCTTATCGTTTTCCAAACCCAGCATAAAAACACAACTAGTGCCAACTTCATTCTTTTAATTGCTCTTATCGTGGACTCACCTAAACTGTTTTCCAATTGCTGTTGATTCTTCCAATTGCGCTAAGCGATCTAAAATTGAAATTTTTGTTTCCAAAGAAATTCATTTTCTTGGGTGTCTTTTTCTTTTCTGTTAGAGTAAACTAAAAGTTCTGTTGGAATAAACTAAAAGTTTAAAATAAAAATAAGAACTTCGACTTACAATAATAAAAAGACACCGACTCGCCACTGTTGGACAAAATTTAATTAAAACTAACAATTAAAAATTAAATTCTTATTTTTGTCTTCAATTTTCAATTCCGTTTAAAAATCAAATTTCATTGTTTTGCATCACATTAATTTCAGATCACATTACATAATTTTTAAATTGCTAATTATAATTAAAAATCAGATTTTAATTGTCAAATTTAATTGTGCCCACCGCTGTAATTCACCTTTTAAAAATAAACTTGCCACTAAATGATTAATTGATTATGTACTCTTTTTTTAAAAAAACAAAAATAGAATGTGATTTAAAATGCAAAAAAAAAACAAACATGTATAATATAGGCATCTATAACGTTTGAACAGATTTACATTATAATCTTGTAAAATTTAATATGTGTATATAAAATAGGGAAATCCTGATTGTAAGTGAATTATGAACTTCTTTATTGCATAAAATCTATTACAGTACTATTATAAAGCACTGAAAATATTGAAATTATTAGAGAGAAGTCGAACTCCAATAATGCGCTATTATTTTAAATATGATGTGTGAGTGTGCAAAATTTATAATATTTAAAGTAATAGTACATCATCAGAGTTCAAACTTCTGATCTAATAATTTTTATCGCATAAAAGAAAACCGCACACAAAGATATTAAGAAGAAACATGAAACGCATAGCTTCAAAATCGCATTAAATAAATCCGCATAAAACGAGACCCGGGTATATATATATATGTCTTTTCATTTAGATTTTTAAAAAAAAATGTTTTATTTTTAAAAACACAAGTTAAGAAAATTGAAATAATGACACCGATGTGTAAGTTCTAATTTAAATTCATTAGAATGTTTCTGAAAATTAGGAATATCAACTGTAAGTATTGTTTTTCTTAATAATGTTTGTTTTTCTAGTTTTGCATTAATATGTATCTTACATCTTACTAATCCATGATCACTTCCTGTGTTAAATTTATTAAGAACATTACAATCTTGAAAAGTGTAATTTCTGTTAGTCAAAATATCCAATTCTGCTGCACTTTCATTTGGATACTTCCATGTTCTCATTTCCTTTTAACATTTTTTCTCAAAAAAAGAATTCATAATATAAAGTTTTTTTTTCTTCTGCAAACTCCACAAGTCTATGTCCTCCCATTTCTATTACTATAACCAAAATTACCTACAGCACTTTCATCTCTCATTTGTTTACCAATTCTAGCATTAAAGTCTCCCATAACAATTTTAAAATGTTTACTCTAATCAAAAGCTTTTTGTACATCCATATAAAAATCTATTACTTCATCACTATGAGAACTTTTCAGGGCATAAACATGAATTATCTGCATTTGGTATTTGTTATTAAGTTGTATAACTAATCTTGCCACTCTGTCCGATACACCACCAATCTCTACATTGTGGTTCTTCCATTTTTTATTTATAATGAATCCTACTGTACTTGTATTTCCAATATTTGTGCTTTATATTGACTACATATCCACTTTTTAAATCAACTGTCTCTTCACCTTTTCTTCTAACTTCACAAAGTCCAATAATGTCCCGTTGATGATAAGACAGTTCTTCTAATTTTTGCAATCTTCCTTCACTTGAAAGTGATCTGCAGTTGTAAGTACCTAAATAAAAAGTCATCATCAAATGGCAGCCTGGCTTTACAATTTAAATTAAAATTAGAACTTACAAATTGGTTTCAAGTATTGGTAGATTTTGAACATGATTCAGATTTGAATGAAATTAATAAGAAAATAATTGTTACACTTTAAAAAACTGCAACAAAGATAGCTGATGGAAAGAAATAGCAATTGACTCAATATAATTTCTACTGAGACTAGAGAATTTATGAAGAAAAGGAGGAATATGAAAATATACAAAAATGATGAATTAAAAAGGAATGAATACCTGAATTTTGTAAAATGACGTGGAAAAGAGTTGAAAATAATATAAGAAAGTATAACTGTGAACTAGCAAGGAAATCTGTAGAAGAGAATAATAGTCTCAAGAGTGTAAAACACCATTTTGGTATTGATAGGAAATTTATATCTGCAATAAGAAAAAAAAGATGGAATTATTACTAAAAAGAGAGATGACGTCATGAAATGGATAGAAGACATATAGTAATAAAGAACAAGCACCTCCCATATCTATTATATCTTCCGAATTGCCCAGAATTTTAAATGAAGAAGTGAGACATGCAATTAAATTTATGAAGAAATGAAAAGCTCCAGGTAATGATGGAATTATAATTGTTATATTAAAAGAAGCAGGTAAAGAAATAGAAAAAAATTTAGCAAAGTTATATACCAAATGTCTAAATGGTAAAGATGTACCAGATGATTGAAAGAATGCAATATTGATATTAATATTAAAAAAGATGTTAAAAGAAGCTATTAGAAATCACAGATCTATCAGCCTTTTATTAGTTTTATACAAATTTTTTACCAGGGTAATTACAGATATTGAGAGAAATTAATGAATATGAGTTGCCATTATGTTTTGGATTTGTAAATTATGAAAAGGCATTTGATTCTATAAACATTTCTTCAGTGATTAAAGCATTGGATCATCAAGGTATAAATCCAGGATATTGTCATATTTTAAAGAATATTTATAAAAATGCAACAGCACCAATTAGATTATATAATGATACTAGGAAAGTCAACATTGACAAGGGTGTTAGACAGGGCGACTCCATATCTCCAAAATGTTTTACAGCAGTGCTGCAAGAAGTATTTTGTGGATTAAAATGGGAATCTAAAGGAGTAAAAATAAATGGAGATTATTTAAGTCAATTAGATTTTGCAGATGATGTAGTTGTTTTTGCAAATAATGCTTTAGAGCTGCAGGAAATGTTGCAGGAGTTATCTGATGAAAGTAGGACTAAAGTTAAATGTTAAAAAGACTGAAGTAATGTTCAATGGATTTTCTCAAAATATGAATATAAAGATTGATTATGATGAGTTAGAAGAAGTTAATAGCTATAAATATCTTGGTCATATTATTAATACAGATGGAAACATAATGGATGAAATTAATCATAGAATTAAACTTGGTTGGAGTGCTTTTGGTAGAAATAACTTGATACTAAAAGAAAATATGCCATGTGTTTGAAAAGGAAGGTTTTTAATAAATGTGTTTTACCAGTTCTCACTTATGGATCTGAGACTTGGACACTTAATAGAAGAGCAATACAGAGACTTCAGACCATTCAAAGATGTATGGAGAGATGCATGTTAGGAGTAACAAGAAGAGATCGAAAATGCAATATATGGGTAAGAGAACAAACAGGTGTTACTGACCTCATTGAAAAAATTAAAAGACTGAAATGGAGTTGGGCTGGACATATTTCTAGAAGAGATGGTAATAGATGGACAGTTGAAATCTTGAACGGGATCCCAAGAGATTGTAAAAGACCCAGAAAGAGACCACACATGAGATGGATGGAATAACAAAGTGTGCAGGGGTGATGTGAAGAGAAGCTAATAATCGGAGATGGATTGAACTTGGTGAGATCATCCTGCAGTGGATTGATGATGGCTGATGATGATGAGTATTCAGTGCAAATAGAAAAAGAAGTGATAGAAAAACAATTACCATATATCTTTTCCCAACATTTTTTAAGTTGTTTTTTTTTGTTTTATTTTGGAATCAGCATCATAGAAATACTTATTTCATATGTCATTTTATTACATTAATCATTGGTAAATCAAAGTTCCAACACAACATTTTAATTTGAAATAATATATAAATTCTAGTATATATATTTAATTTACTCATTTTTAAATATTCTTTTGCATCTTTCAATTTATTAATCAACTCATATTCTCTGAATCTAAATAAAACTGTCCTACTGCAACTTTTCATCTTTTTTTTTTTTTTAAAAAAAAATAGTACTGGTTTAATTGTGTTCAATTAGCATGTAACTGTTTTCAGATTAAATCAAATTTTGGAAAGGAATGTGTCAACATTGTTAAATGTTGTGAATTTTATGAGAAACTAAACCATTTAAAGCCACAATATTTTTTTCAAGCTTTCACTTCTGATTTTAGATTTTATTAAAATCAAGCTTCTGAATTTACATGTCCACAATTAAATTCTCTAAATTAATTTTATATATATTTTCTCATATATTTTTATTTTGTATTAAATTTTCTTTATTTAAATGACAGTATTGAATCAGCTTTGTTATAGACTGTGAGTTGGAATGGATTTCCTCTAAATACATAAATTTCAATGTATTCTACAGTGAAATGATACTATAGCAAACTAATTGCATACGTTGTTAACCGACTCTACTATACTTTAAAGAGGTTTGATATTTGTTTTCTATAAACACTCAGTGGTTGAATATTATAAAATTAAATTTTAAAAGCTATCCTTTTTTAATAAATAATTGTTACAAAAAACAGTGTATACACAATTAAGGTAATTAATCACTATAGTTAACATTTGCCTAATTCTTTAAACATGTAATTACTGTAGTATTACAATCATATATTGTAACAGATGGAGTTATGTAACTTTGTAGAAAGAACAAGAAAATACTGAAAATGCAAAATGATTTATATGCACACATAGCAGAGTGAGATGGAAATTTGATTCTCAGAGATGATGATAGGATGAAATGTGCTCGTGTCTGACTGAGTGTAATATTAGTAGGTTGTATAGGACATTTGAATGAAAATGAATATAGTTGCTGCCTATAATAAATGAACGCTTTGAAGGGGCTAAATCTCAATCATCATCATTATGACCTCTGCCCAATTCCAAGAACTAGGAGGAAATAAACTAAAATGTGTTATCTCCTCCATAGACGATTAACTCTAATTTTCATATATTGAATATCAGTGATTTAAATTACCAAATAAGTATTACATATGCAAACATAGTTTGGTATATTTTAAAACTTTTTGATTATGATATGTACTCTTTCCATTCTGATGCTATTACATAGGCACCACAATTTTGAGCTAGATGTTAGGGCACACAGGCTCATACTCCACAAACTTTTCACTCTTTTAATTACTCTAATGTGTCTTAGGCAAAATAATGATTGTTAAGCCTAAATATATTAGCAAACAAGTAAAATATGATATTAATAGGGTCCTGAAATCACATACAAATAAATATAATACACTTCTATTTCTCTAATTCCATGTAATTATATAATTATTCTATTCATGGATCATAATAGTATATAGAGATTAATTGTTATTGAAATTTCATAATACTTAGCTTATTTACTATTTCAATAATAATTCTTAATAAATTTTATAATCTTGATTAATCTCAAAGTAAGTGTGATTGGATATGTAAATCGATTTTTACTTGTATTATTTTACTTAGGTAGTTAAAAATTATTTATTACTTTAAAATAATCCTGATTATAACATTTATTATTATTTTACAACTCTTTGATTTATTTAAATATTATGATATTAAAATTTCAATTATATTAGTATATTTATGACTAACTATATTCCTAAACTGTATGGAATAAGTTCATCATCAACCTAATAACCTACTCGTCTGTGCTAGGTTCGAACATTATTTTAAATGTTTCAATCTTGAATAAAACTAAGCGTTAAAACTGACTATCATGACTGTCTCAACAGCATTATATATTTACATGCGAACTAATGCTATAATTAGACAGGATTGATAAAATTATAGCGTATGAGTACCGTGTAGTATTTTAATAAAAATGTTTTATTATATTATTAATGGCAGAAGTCAATTTATTAATAATTTTATTGTTAATTTATTATGTGGATATGGATATAAGCCAACCTATTGTAACGGACCATGCCATTTCCCTCTCGCTTTTTTATATCCCTACCCACATATATGTAATTATAACAATTACTTATTTAATGAATATCACGTACCTTCAAACATATGCATAAATTCGAATAAACTACCTTATGGTAACTATAATATATTTAACTGATATCTGACCCTCTGGATTTTCGATAATATAGAAATTTATATTTCTTTCAAACAATTTGTAAGATCCGATCATATTTCTCGCCTAGCATATTTATGGATATCACTTTATGACTCCAAGCGCCAATCTTATTTTTATAAGAATTATGCTGGAAGAGAGGTAATACAATGAGGGATAATTATTAAGCCCTGCCACTAACTAGCCCCTCAGGGTATGTGGTTATTGAACCGTGGGAAAATATATGAGGGACGACGATAAACCAATCTGTATTCACTCGAACTAACCATTTCTATTTCATTTAAATTTACCCTCCTTCTCTATACTCTGCAGACAAACCAAAATAAATAATCAACATAGATAGGTATAAGCTTGCTATTAATTTTTTAATACTAGACATAATTAGTAAATCATAAATACTAATATTGGTGCTCAAATATTTTTATTTCATGTATAAAACATGAGCACACACACACCATGCAGATTGACAAATGAATAAAGAAATTTATAAGACAATAAAAAATAATCATGTCAAATCCATTTAATTGTAGATTACTATTTTAAAATTACAGATAAAGTTAATCAGTTGATCACTTTCTAAATGTCTCTAGTTATTATAATATGAAGAATGCGATAATATTGGGATTGAAAGAAAGATATACAATAAAGTTTATATTACCTGTATTTTTCCCCGAGGATAACGATGGAAATATGAAAGCAATGGTAATAATTCGCTTGGCTGGTATGTAAAAATAAATAACTTCTTATGTGAACAATCTAATTTATTTCCTGGCTTGGTCTTGATTCTCTTTGGAGTAGGTCACAGTTGGAATATTTCAGGATAGGCTTCCTTCCAGTATCTGCACTTGTTCCACCTCACAACAGCACACATCTCTTCGGGGATGGGTTTAAAGCCTAGCATGCTTAGGTCTTTACTCCTGCATGTTCATAGCTGGCGAATGCCTTGGCTGCTTTTCTGAAATTTTTAATATTTGATCACTTGTTGAGAATTATTTTCTTTAAAGCTGTCATACTCAACTGTCACTTTTTTTTTGTTTTATACCTCAAATTTCTCCATTCCCCTTTTTTCTTTTTTTCTATAAAGTTCTTATTCTTCTTCTCCATTACCATGTGGTGTTGAGGTCTGGTTTCTCTTTAAACAAAGCAAAAAGCTTTTAGCACCTTTTTCTATTTTCATGGTTAGGAAATTCTGTTGACCACCGGTAATTTGTTTTCAACTTTTATTTCTTTGTTTTTCCTTGTTAAATTAAATTCTTCAGATAACAATATATCATTTTAATATTTTTTTTTCATTTAGACTCTTTTTTTCTATAAAATGAGCTGCATGAGCTTCCATCTTTGAAATCAAATTTATATATTTTTGAATTTCGTTCATCCATCCATCCACACAACAAATATCTGTACTTATTCATGTTTCAATAAAATACAAGAGCACAAATACCCTCCCCCCCACATATTTATTTTAACCCCGAGCCTACCAACTTAAAAAAAAAATAACAAATTCAAATATACCCGATTAAATAATATCAGAACTATATACCTATGCATATATAAATTTCTCTTTTGTGAAACAGGGTTTGATTCAGCCCTGTCACACTATATTATAATGTATATAGGGATGGCATGATTAAAAATATGTTAAAAGCTTTACTTAAAAATATGTTAAAAGGTTTCTTTAAAAATATGCTAAAAGGTTTTTTTCTATTTTTTAGTAATTAAAAGTAAAATTTTTGGTTAAGTAATTAAAACAGATTTTTTTGTTGTAAACAAGAATTTTTAACTACTGCACCCGCAGCAGGTAAAAATAAAACTCATTTTTAAAATCTAACTAATTGCTAATTGAAATTGTTTGCAACAAGTGGTCTTACAGAAAAATCATCAAACGAGGTTATAACGCCTCAGAAATCTATCAACGGATTTAAAATCAAAATTGTGTAATTTTGTAACATTTAAGTAAATTTTAGAGTAAATGGTTTCTGAGGTGAAGTAAATTCCAAAATTGTAAGTGCTTAGATTACCAAACATATAAATAGACTATATTTGAAGCTTAAAAAATTCCAGATCCATTTTTATGAAAGCAGTTGCCACCAGATTCCATGTCAGTTTTAATTTTTAAATGTCCAGCTAGAAAGGTACTCTTTGCTGTTGCTCCATGAGAATGGTGGGCGTTGCTCCCATTCAATGCTGCTACAACCAGAGCACTGCCTAAGAAGATCCATAGCCTAACCAAGTGAAGATGATGCTGCCCAACACCCAGGAAAGCTCACCAAACCTATAGATAAAGTACCATTGTTCCAGCTGCATTATCACCAGTAAAATTACATTCAAAACCGCAGAGGTCTATGGAATTCTTATATATATTTATAAAATCCTAAATCCAAGTTAACTAACTATCACTAAAAGTATCTAAATATAATTATCTAATTGTAACTAAATGTTAAATCCGTTCTTAATGTTTAAAATAATGTAGTTTCATTTAAATTAATATATTTAAAATCTATAAATGACCTGCTTACTTTTGTAATTTCTTTTCATCAAGAAATGAATTTAATATTTTCCTAATTTAAGTTATATCACTGGTTATGTCTATATTTCTCTTTGATTATTTCCGTTTCAATATGCCAATGTTACGAAACAGTGAGCACTTAATTTCAATATATTTTCCAGAAGATAATATTTTAAATATCTTCACATCATTATTTTATAGCATTATCTTTCTGTGCACTGTTTCGAAATCCTATTTTATAAATAAGAATGACTCACTCTGCGCTCGTTATTATTCTTATTAATTATTGATTGATTTGAATTTGAAATGTAGCTCGTTTTAATCGGAAATTCTCAATCTTAAGTTTATTTTGTACTAAGAATTAAACTAGCCTTGAGGATATTTATATGTATATTTGCCAGTTAATTTATTTCTTAAATCCATGTAAATATACTTTCTCTCCATAAGATGGTAATTAATTGATAAATAACTGAATAGAATGAACTGGATGAAGTAAAAACTATATAATTATTCCTGTCAGTAGCGTATACATATTATCATGCTACATAAGAGTTAGTTTTTATTGATAAAGCTAATAAGCTATTGTCCTCATAATCTATAATATTAAATTTATTATACTCCTTTGCTTGGTGGATGAGATTCATTATTTAATTAAATATTTTCCCGTTTTGCTGCTATATATTTACGTATTAAGATGGAACCACAGTTAAGCCAGCACATCTTCCTTTCGTAGGGTAGTACAATAGCTAACCCTGAATTTAAGACCAGGCTAGCACATAAATCCCCTGCCTTTTTTTGAACTGAATGTTCCTTTCCTTCGCAGCATGATGATCAGTCTCAGAGTACCGGCATTTGTCTCAAAAACGCTTGATTTATTAATCCATCCACAGTGCAACTTTTATTATTGTTATTTGCTTGTGCTGTAGCACATTGGTAAATCTAGAGCAGCCAGCTCTACCTCCGTTTCATGTCGTATTCAGCATTTGTCTGAAATACTCTTGAAAGCCATGTTCGATCTAAGTTATTTGAGCTGATATATAGGCTCACCTTTATATGTAATAATATTTGAATAATAAATGTTAATCAAGGCTTAGTATGATTATTTATATATAACAGCCACAAGTTTAAATAGGAATTGGGACAACTCTCTCTATAGACATAACATAGTGATTATTTATATATATTTTATGTAATTTGATCTATAAGATGAGAACCTATTAAAGCTCATCTCATATAAAAAAGTGTTAATTATAATTTGTATCAATACCTCCATAATTAATCTGTAAGAAGAGAGTACATTATTTCTTTTCAGTCATTCAAATGCCTGAGTGCATTTTAATACGCTAGTGAATTATATATATTTGTTATTTTAATTTTGATTTATCGTTATAAATGTATAATTAAGTTAATATATTTCATTCTCTGTCTCATTATTAATCCAATTCAATTCAACCCTTGTTGTTTATAGACACTATGCATTAATAAAAATCCTCATTAGTTAATTAGATAATAGATTTTAGTTAATAAGAGCAATTTTAACCTGGAGTTTCATGTTTCTCCCTGACCTATGTTGGCCGCGAAGAAAAATTATGTGACTGTATTCTCAAGAGTGTCATCCATAGGATTTGAACCTTGGAGCATGGGTGAACGAGTTGAAGTGTGGTCATTCTCAAGATCTCATCTCATACTGGTCAGCTTTAGTCTCTTTGCCTGGACTCTTGATTCTGTTATGCGAATACCCAAACTTGACCGATACATTATATAGTTTATTTGAGACACATATGACATAGACAAAACATTGTAATGTTCTTTTATAAACTTAGGTGTTCAGCTAATGATTATTCTTAACTCAAATCAATTTCTATTACTCATATTTACCACTTCACATCTAATATCTCAGAAAATTTGTTTAATTGGTTGGCATACATCAAACTCTGTTTGGGTTTCTTAAACAAAACATATCTCAAATTTATATACCAAAAGAATAGCATGCTGCTTAATTATAGTATGACTTATAATTGTGTCAATGTGGATTCTCTATCCGTATTAAAACTTATGATGATTTGACTGCTTTTTTATTTACCATTCTCATTTAAGCAGAAGTGCTGATATACATAAAATTAATTCATTTACTAAAGATTTTCTTCATTTTTAATAAAGACAGGGTTATCATTTGCTTTCTATAATTATTTATTCAATAAAACAAATAAAATATGTGCATAGATAGCCATTAGCTGATGTATATGATAGAATTACTATTTTCCTTAGAATTAATGATGCCCTATTTAACATAATGTCATTTTTATTTTTAGTAAGCCACATACAGTCACTCTCCATATGGTAGCCAAAAATGTTTAATTCTATTGTATGAAGTCAATAGCAATTCAATTATGGGTCACTATATCAAACATATCTTTATCAAGTTAATTTCTGCATTCTTCCTAAAACCTGATCAGAACTGAGTAGTATCATCCATTATCAAACATTGTTACCTTAAGATATGTAAAAATTTAAATTTCTAGTAATGATAATATATATATATGAAATTTCTGTCAAATTTAACAATAATTATATTATTTTCCGTCTTAAAATTAGATATTTGCAAATTAATAAATACAAGATTTTGTTCAGTCTAAATCTCAAACGTCTTTCTATATTCACATATATATCATGCATATTTACAAAATTTAATCATTCTATAAAATATGAGATATCTAAAACTATTAATGGTACTAAATTATGTGTATCTAGTTTACTAAGATGTTGAAAGAAATTCAACATTTTTTAACATTTTAATTTTAGTAAAATTGGAATTATTATTTTTCTTCCATGATTTGTAAATCTATATAATGTAAGAATTGGTAAAGATCATTTCTAAAATTGAAATGGCAACTTGGGAAGGACATCTTTGATTAGTCTACTTAGTCATTTATTATATGATTAAATATGACTCTATTGTTAGAACATAAATCTAATATTGGCTGATAATTTCCTTTTAACTTGGACAATTTTAATAGATTTTCAGTGGTTTTTACAGGAAACATTTTAAAAACAACTTAGTATTAATTAACACTTGTATCACTTTTGCTTCTCTACTGCCTTTCTTCATCTAATTAGAATAACCCATCAGCATTCTTTTATATATTATGGGCTTTTTATTGTTCCTATTTTTAGAAAACTTAATTTAAAAGTTTGATATATACATATTTTAAATTCCTTAACACTTCTTGGTAGTATCCACTTACCTGCATTACCATCTGACATCTAGATAAAGATTGTACAAACTAAACTCAAAAATAAGTAGATTAGTCAAGCATTTGTTAGCCGAGAGGTCATCGGATCCGCCTTGCAATCAAGTAGTTGGTTGCAGACGGTTATGGGTTCGGTTCCGGCCAATGCTATGACATATGAGAAAAAAAAAATAATAAGTAGATTATATCAATTGATAATTATTGCAGCTGTCAACCCATTATTTATCCCCTTTCTCCCTCTTTTTTTTTTTTTACCCAATCCTGTAAAAACATGAAATGTAATTAGAAAAAAAAAAACTTCATATTTTTTTTATCTCTTTTTCATGTCTAGTTATTATATTTTATTTAAGGATAATTTTTTAAAGCTGCCCCTCTTTTTTTAACTGGAGAGAATATGACAATTTATTTATAAAGACAAATCCATGCAAGCACAAATAGACTTCTAAATACAACATTCTTTGCCATTTCTGTATAAATAGTACATTGATATTTATAAGACATTGATAAATTTGAGTGTTACATTTTATTGACTTACAACCCTTTTATTTTATCTTTTTTGTTTTCTGAGTTTTCTGTATAAATTTGAAATGTTAACCATATTTTTTTAATTTGTTTAGCATTGAATTAATTTATTTAAAATCAAATCATTTAAAATATTTTTGATTGAAATTCAAAAGCAATTTGAAATTCTAAGAATTGCTAGATGCTATTAGTCACTTTTTTAAAGAAAAGGAAAAAAACAATAAGTAGTTTTTATTGCTATATACATTTCTCAAATAAATTATTATTTTTGCTAAAAAAAAAAAGTTACAACATTAAAATAAAAACAATTATAACATTGTTGAAACCATGGAAAATTAACTTATGGAATATAGATGAAGGTATAAATCAAAACTCAAACATTGTCTTGTGATTTTATTTTTTGTGATGTTTTATTTATTCATATAAGTCTTCATATGAAAATTTTGGGTGTAATTCTAGGAGTTTTGATTTCCAAGTTATCTTAAATATTTGATGTTTTTATTCTTGCCTTTGTTTTGAATAAGAAAACTAAGATTATTTTCTAGGAAGTTTTGACATATATAATCATTGACAATAATTTATTATGCTTGTGTAAGTATTTACAAACTTGTTGTGATTTCACATAATACCATGGAGACTGGCTTTAATATTGTTTATGTTAATTTGTTTGCTAGATTTATATCTGCTATTCAAAAAGCAATAATTTATATACTCTTGCTGTTGTTTTTATCAGTGTCACTTTTTTTATATTTATCTTAAATATCTAGAGGAGCTTCAGTTAACTTTAAACTTTGAATCTTGGATTATTTATATTGACAAATTTTTACTAATCTTTATTATCAATGATAATGCAAAATGGGATGTTTTAGCTGCATTTCTCAGTAAGATTGAAGAAGGATCATTATTGTATGTACAATGGTTCCCAGTTTTATATTTTGTTTGAAATGGAAATAGAAAGAGAAGAAATTTAACGTGCAGTCACAATAGTGTTTTATGAAAAAAAGGAGTCAAATTTGTATTTCAATGTATGCAAAATGATTGAGAAAAAATTATTGAGTCTTCTTTATTAAACATATTTTTTAGATAGATTGAAGTTGAAAATTATGAACAGATTTTATTTAAAGGCATAGTACCATAAGCTTTTATTCTGATGTTGCAATAGTTCTGAAGCTGTAAGTTATTATTATATAATACTGAAGAAAGACATTGAATTAACTTTATTTGGAATAAATATAAGTTGCTATTGATATTTGTAAACCATTTCTATTACACGTATACATAAAAAGTTGAAACTGTTGTACATCAAATTAATGAGAATTGAAAAATATTGAATATCAAGGGTTAAATTTGAAAACCATTAAAAGTAGAATTATTATCATTTACATTGATATAGTAGATACTATGATTTATTAACAATTTTTTAAGTTTCCATTTAAAATTACAAGATTTGATGAAAATATTTGATCAAATTAAACATTTAATGTCTTGATTATATATTAGTATGGTCTCTTTATGCAATACATATTACTAAATTGTTGAATTTGTATTTAAAAACTTCAAAATATATTTGTAATATATTTTGGCAGTATTTATTTAAATAATTTATAACAGAATGCAGTGTGTCAGCTCATAAGTAATAGCTCAGATATATATTTTTATTTTGTTATTAGATGTTTATTATTTTTAAGTGTTTAATTCTGATTTTTTTGTTACTACTATTATTTTATACATTTAATAGTTTTCACTTTGAAACATTAGTTGAAGCATTCAAAAATTAATTTTTAAATTAAATAAAATATTAACATTTTAAAAACTGATTGATATTTTTTCTCTGATCTGTATATTTTCTAAACCAAAATAGATTTTTTTTTATTATTACTTAATATGTTAAAATGATTTATAATTGATTACTATAATTATAACTAAATATATAGACACCCATCCATATATATCTGTTAAGTATAGTAGCAAAAGTAGTTGAATTTGTGACTGAAAAGCAATAAAGAAATGGCTGAACTTTGCCAGCTGTAGCTTAACTAATAATGAAGCCTTACAAGATAGTCAGATCTCTGAGACAGTCATGCAAGAAAAAATTAAAATATAATTAGTATTTTTGAGTTCAGTGTTCCAAAAGAATGTGTGATCAGAAAAGCTTTCCTAAGTTGTAGAAAGGGAGAAACTACTGAAGTGTCTCACCAGAATGCTTAAAAATCATACACTTATATAATCCAATTTTTTAGAACTCCTCATTTCAAATAGTAATATATTTTAGATTATTATTAAGGGTCCCTGTGTATTTTTAATTGTCAGAATCATATATATATATAACTAAATTTCTTTATTCCCCTTTAAAAAATTTAATTATTTAAGATTTATGAAAGGAAAAAATATTTTAAATCTAATTTAAAGTTATAAAAATGATTAAAAAAAAGTCTTAATAAATAGACAGCATCAAATCTCTAGTACTCACTATTTCTTTTTCTGTATTTTTATTCTCTATGGGTTTTTATAGACTTAAAAATAAGTAAGTTTGTTTTATTCAGCTTTAATAAATTTAATTATTTAATATCAATGCTGGTAGAATTGATTGACTTGCAATGTAACACAATATTGCAAGAATTATGCAAAAAAAAAAAACATTTTAAAAATGTTATAATTGTTTGAAATTTTTCTCCAAAAGTTTTGGAGATTTTTGGTTCCACACATTTATTTTTTATCCCCTTAGCTTCCCATTTTAATCCACAAAATACTTCTTGTAAAATTGCTGTAAAAACTTTTGGAGGTATGGAATCTTGCATTTTGATAAATATTTTTCAGAATATGACATTATAGCGATCTGTGTCTTGATCCAAAGTTTTAATTACCATGGAAATGCTTATCGAATCAAATACCTTATCATAATCTACAAATTCAAAGCATAATGATAAATCATATTCATTGACATTTTCTATAATTTTTCTCAGTATTTGGATGTATTTTACTGTGCAAAGATCACTTTTATATTTAGCTTGTCTTTAGGTTGTTTAGAATCCAAAGTTCATTATAAACAAGTAAAGATTTTGTATACTTCTGATGGAAGACTGGCAATAGGTCTGTAATTTCTATTGTCTTCTTTATCATTTTTCTTAAACATCAATATTACTACTGGATTTTCTCTTTATCATTTAAACATTTGGTTATATATAGCTTTATCAACAATTTTTCTATTTCTTCATCTGCTTCTTTTAAAATATCAATAACAATTCTATCATTTTCTAGAGCTTTTCTCATCTTTATAGATGTCTCACTTTTTCATTTAAAACATTAGCAATTTAGTTGTGTTAATTATAGGGGATACTTGTATTCTTGTTTTTTATTACAATATAATTCTTTATAGAACTTTTCTACACATTTCACTCTTTTTAGTAATAATTCAATCTTTTCCTTTTAGTTACTGAAATAACTTACCTTCCAATATCAAGATGTTGTTTAACACTTTTGAGACTTAATCTCTTCTATAACTTTTCTTGTCAATTCACAATTATATTTTCTTATATCAGTATTGATTCTTTTTCATATAGTTTTACAAAACTAGTTCCTCAATTCTTATTTGTGGATCATACAATTATTTTTTTCATATTCCTTTTTTTTAAAACTGATAATTGTGTAGCAATTTTTTTTTTTTTTTTCCAGTTCTTAATAGAATATCAGTTATCTTCTTCAAAACCATCTTCAAAATCAGTTAATATTTTAAAACACTTTGCAAGTTCTAATTTAAATTAATTGGAATATTTCTGATGGTTAAGAATATCCACTGTTAATATTGACTTTCCTAATAGGTTTCATCTCTAATTTTGCATCAACACATATTTGACTAATTAGTAATTATTTTCCATGTTTAATTTAAAACTATTACAGTCTTGAAATGCATATTTTCTTTTAGTTGAAATGTAATTTTTTTTGCTGCATCTTCATTTAGATGTTTCCATATCCATTTCAGTTTAATATTTTTTTCAAATAATTGATAATATAAAGCAGGGGTGTCAAACAAGTCGATCGTGATCCACCGGTTGATTGCAAAGCCAATTTTGATCGATCGCGAGGCCAATCTGGCAAGAGCTGTTTTGTAACAAGTGAAACAAATTAAGTCAAGATTTTCAAGTTTTTTTGTTATTTTTGTTTTTGTTCTAAATTTTTTTCAATTCTAGATAGGTGAAGTCTACTAAGTTATATCATTATTGAAAATAATATTTTTAATCTTGACTTAATGTAGCTAATTTGAATTAATAAATATTGTTAATAATTACTCATGTTGCTTTAATCTCCCCCGGACATGAGTTTTTTGGTCTGTTAAGTAATTGTTATTTTTTACTAGGTAGATATATAAAAATAGTATGTATTTCACACCTCCCTCCACTTAGCCCGCTAAATAATTTTTTACTAGGTAGATATATAAACATAGTATGTATTTCACACCTCCCTCCACTTAGACTACGCCTATGACAACAAGTCTATTACAACACATTTTAAAAATAAAAAGTAGATCTTATGAACACAGAAGTTGGCCACCCCTGATAGAGAGGTTATCTGTGAATTTCACAAGTCTGCATCCATTTATTTCTATCATAACAACCAAATTTCACTACAGCATTTCCATTTTTTCAATTTTTTTAAATGAATTTTAGCATTAAAGTCTCCCATGATAATGTTAAAATGTTTGGTTTGATCAAAAAGCATTTTGTACGTCCATATAAAGATTCTCTTTTTCTTAATGTGAATTATCTGCATTTGATATCTTTCATAATTTGCACAATTAATATAATAATTAATCTAAATAAGATCCAGACAAACAACTAATTATAGTTATTTAATTAACAAACTGGCTTTTGTCTCTTATTGAGGTCTTTTCAAGATATAAAGGTCTTAATAAGAGATGAAAGCTGGTTTGATAATTAAATAATTATAATGTTTGTTTCAATCTTATTTAGACTGATTATTATATTAATTATATGTGTATAATAACATTGTGGACAAATAATTTTTATGTTGAATATTTGACCATTATATGTATTGAATAACTAATTTTACCACAGTGTGATATACTATCAATCTCTGCATGATCTTCTACTTTTTGTTTTTAATGAATACTACACCACTTGTGCTTCCAATATTTGTGCTTTGTAATAAAGTACTTATTCTTTTCTTTTTTTATATTGTTTCTTTATCTTCTAACTTAACAAAGTCCAACGATACTCCATTTAATATTAGATAATTCTTTTTATAACTAATGTAAAATTCCTTCACTTGAAAGTGTCTGCAAATATCTCAATAAAAATTCATCTTTGAATGGCAGTCTGAGTCTGCAATCAGGGTATTTTTAAAACCCTCTGCTTTCAGCCACCAACAGCTGCCTTGCCTAGAATTTGTAGTCTCCTGGAAATAAGAATCACAGTTTAGTTTTATTTATCATGATTGTAAATACCTAAATTTTTTTATTTTAAAAGTTTGTATTTATACATTCATCCTGTTTTCAAGAAAACTCAATGAGATTTCAATTAAGAATTAGTAGGCGATTGAGAAGAAAGATCATGATGTATCTTGATTTTAAAGTCAGAGGAAAAAATCCAAATTCGTTTTCTACACAAATCACATAGTAATAACAGTTGCAACAATAGGAAAGTATGGAGTGGATATTAAAATATCACTTGCCCTGTTTCTTTAAAGCCTCAAAAAAGAATCAAGGATCTTCTTTCAGTTAATAGCAAACTCCTTTCTACAGTGGATATATATATAATATAATTTTTTTATTCATGTTTAATAATTATTAGTCAACTATTAGATAATCAAATGTTATCAAAGTAAGATTTTTTAAAATTAAAAGTATAAAAAGATCTAATTTTATACATGTATAAGTCATTGTATGTTCATCCAACACATATTCATTCAAAGTTATAATGTGGATCATATAAGTTCCTTCTAAATCTTTTTAAGATGCAGCACATGATAGTTATAGTCTATCAACCACCCAAGATTATGTAGTAAATTCAGAATAAATGAACAAATCTAAAGACATTAGATTATCATTGGTTTAATCATATTATATATATATGTAACATACAATACTTTGTAGTATAGTATCTTGCTGTATTGAAAAGGGTTGTAGTGGATTAACTCAATGTGGTGATTCATCCAATATCACTTGATACATACAAAAACTCACACTAATTGCACTACCAACCATATAGTTTTTTAGTACATTACTTTGTTGGTATAATAAAGAGCTTGGTTTTATATATATATATATATAGTGTACATTATAAATATATACTCAAACTTTTATGATTATATATTAAAGGAAAGATTGTGTTGGTAGCAGTATAACTTTATAATTTTCCTTAGTTATTAATGCTACTTATTGCTCTTTTGTTTAATTTCTCTTTAGTGTAATGCATAATACACTATATGATAGTTTGCAATCATTTTAGTATGATATAAAATATTGGATTTATGTCCTTGCTGATTGGAATTCAATTTCATTGAATCCAAATATACTTGTATATTTTTTTTTCTGAAAAAATTTAGATTATCAGGGTCTTCCTGTTGTATTCAATAATGTGTACTATGAAGATGTGTTTTATATTCAGAATACTATTAAAAAATGCAACAATTATTAAACAATAAACAGTATGAATTAAAAGATATGAAACACTTTAAATATATTACATGAACATATAGTATGCAAACACACATTTGCGTCTTGCATTGGTGGTCGAGAGGTCAGCGCGACTGCCTTGCACTTGCAGGCAGTTGCCCGGGTTGCGGGTTCGCGTCCCGGCCGATGCTATGACACTTAAAAAAAAATAAAAAAACACACATTTGCTCTTTTTTTAATAAAAAAAAAAATCATAAACATGATAAAGCCATTCTGTTGAATTTACTGATATGCAAGATAAGGCATGCCTCATACAACGAATAATAGTCATGGTATATTGATTCCATGTAACCTACAATGATTCAGCATTAAGATTATAAAATGTAAATTACTATACAGAGTAACAATTGATGTTTTTTTTTTTTATTATTATTATTATAGTTGTGAGAACCAAATTTCTCATACTGCAATCATATATTGTTTATATTGTTGCTAATGCTTTTCAAAAAGTTTCTAGAATTAGTTTTAAGTAGGAGAAGTTGAGTAAAAATAATTCTTCACTATGCAGAGAAGGAAAATCAGCTGAAGAATATTAACTGCTAATTGTTTTTATTGGTAATATAGATGATGAAAAAATAAAACACTGACATTGAGATTAGTTTAATGCAAAAGTAACTTTCTCTTAATATCTAGCCAGAAGTTTCTACAAAAATTCAAAGATAACAACTAAATGGCAATGACATACCAGTTTTTGCAATATTAAGATGAAATATATACTTGTGTATAACTATGTCCATAACAAATTTTAATTAAACAAAGGTGAAACTATATATCCGACATGAATTACAAAGGTAATATCTAATTGTGATTTGATCATTATTCTCTATTGTAAGTTCAACTATCACACTACTGTGATTTATTTTTTATATTGTAATGCAAATTTATTTATTAGAGAGGATACAGATAAATGCATAAAATGATTTTTGTTTGCTAATAATCAATCTTCTTGTACAAAATTTTATGATCTGTATATAGTATTGAATATATTTATATATTTTTAATTATAAATTAAAATAGGATGGAAACTTTTAGTAGAAATAATGTAATAGTAAAAATGTCTCTGTTTGAAATTTTTAATAAATATTTTTATATACGAGTTCCAGACTTAAATGCTTAACATAAGAGAATCATAGACTCCAGAATATGCAATGAATAAAACGTTGAAAGCAAAATATGTGGCTGAGGGCACTGACAAATATCGTTGGTGACTTTGAAAGAAGAAATTGGATTGAAAATATTGCTAGAAGAGTAACAAATTCAGACAATAGTTGGATAGTTAAAATCTTAAACCAGATCCTAATAGATCACAAAAGACCTAGAAAGAGATAATGTGTGATTGAATGATGAGAAGAAAAACTGTGAGTAGAAAATCAAAATTAAGCTTGAGACTTTTATCCTTGAGGGATTCCATAATGTTTACTTTCTTTTTTTTTCATGTGTCAAAGCATCAGCCGGAAGTGAACCTGCAACAACTGCTTGTAAGGCAGCTATGCTGACCACTCAACCACCAATGCTTGACATGTTTACTTTCTTCTATGATAATTATTAAAGCATTTTACTAAAAATAAAAAGTTTTACTAAATTTGTATTAATTATTAACAATTAATTGCATAGTTTTAATAAAGTACCTGTTCTGTCTAAATTTTATTGAGGTTAATTGTAATGGCAATTATGATGAAAATAATTAAAGTATTTTTTATGGGATTGTTTAAAAAAGATATATACAGTATATTTAACTTATTATCACTGCTGTTAACAAACTTTTTAACAACCCCAATAAGAAAAACTTTCTTTTTTTAAAAAAATGTATCTTATAAACTATAATGTTTTATTCACTGAATCCAATCAAATTATATACTCTCCCTATTTTCTTTTAAAATTTTTTATTTCTTCTCATCAACCATATATATTCACATCTTTAAACAGCCAGTGTTTTCCGCCACTTTTTCTGTAGTCATTTTCAAGGATCTATAAAATTACATATTTATATCATTATTATTACAAATAAATTAATATATAAAAATGTATATATCCTTTTCATAAAAAACCAATAACATTTCTCTTTCATCTATCAATACATCTTATATATATATATATTACATTATATAATCTACATTTACTTCTTTTTTTCTCCAAATTTTTTCCTTTTTTTTACATGCACATTTCTTTATATACAGTATATAAAATACCATTAATTTTCTTTCTTTTTGTCATTTTTATACTCTTAACCAATTACTTTAAAACAATACCTTTTTTTATACATTTTTTAATTTTTTAATTTTTTTTATTTTAATCTATCTTTTATATAATTCATCCTATTTAATCCAGGTTTTAAAAAAGGTATTGTTTTAAATTAATTGATTAAGATTATAAACAGGACTAAAAAGAAAATTAATGCTATTTTATATATATAAAGAAATGTGTATGTAAAAAAAGGAAAAGGTTTGGAGAAAGAAAAAAAGAAATAAATGTAGATTATGTAATGTAAGATGTATTGATAGATGAAAGGGAAATATTATTGTTTTTTATAATAAAGGTATATACATTTTTATCTATTAATTTATTTGTAATAATAATGTTATAAATATGTAATTTTATAGATCCTTGAAAATGACTACAGAAAAAAATGGTGAAATGTTGGTTATTTAAAGATGTGAATATGTATATATGGTTGAGGAGAAGAAATAAAGTTTTTAAAAAGAAAAGATTATATAATTTGATTGGATTCATTGAAAAGAAGATTATAGTTTAAAAAAGAATGTTATTAAAAAATTTATTTATTGTTGGAAACACTTAATACAAAGTTCAAAAGTTTTTTTAATTTAAAATATTATTTAGAAATTAACTCATTCCACATGGGTTCTAAAAATAATTTACTACTATTATAGAAAATAAATTTGGAGGATTGTAATAAATAGTGTGTGTATATTAAAGAATTTCATTAATAGATTTTTGCTTGCATTGTGGGACAGATTTAGTAATATGGGAGATATCTTATTATTACTGACTTCACTTCCAAATGTCATTTGTAAATTGTTTGTTTTTAATCTTTCCACCTTCTTGTCATGTAATTCTTTACTGTTGAGTTGCATAGGTAACAGATTACTATTTTCAGTCGTTGAACTGCTATTAACTAAAAAAAAAAAAAGTGTGTTTTTTTTTCTTAAACTATATTGAAAACGTTGATATCAAACAAGGTGTGGTCGAATGGAGTTCTTTTTGTTTAAAGTTTTTTTTAAAGCAAATTAGTCATTGATTCTAGTCACGGAATACAGTGTTTTAAAGTATAAGTAAATTTTAAAATCAGTTTAATACTATATGTATATATAAATTATTTCATAGTATGTGAATATATATATATCAATATTTTATTATGGTGTAAAAATGTGGAATCAAGAAATATGAATTTCCGGAATCAACTTCAGATTTTTTCCAAAGGATAGATTCAAAATTAATAAAACGAAATCATTATCTGTGATATTTATTGTGCTGCTGCTAGCCACACCCTCCAACAATTGTTTGGCATCTTAATATTAGAACTGTGTTGTAATATTTAATGAGCCCATTACTTGATTAAGATGCTATAGAAAGTATAAAAAGTCACAGGATTGTTAATTGGAAGGAACTATCATCATATTTAATTTACCTTCAGAAAAATGGTCATAATATAAATAATTTATTAAAACTATTAAAATAAAATCAAATATTTATGAGTAATTGATTGCAAAATATAGTTGTTGATCAAAATTTTGTATTTGAAAAACAAATGACTAAGTAAAATATGTGATCAAATAAAACCATAAAACATAAATGTGTTCTCATATATTATATGTGTTTCTTTTAGTGTATTTATTTGCTGCATTGCAATGCTGTCTTTCAACTCCTGTGATATGCGTTACTTTTTCAAAGACTTCACAACATCTCCATAATGGTAATTGTCCAATTGTAATCTATCTTAATCATCATCTCTAATTGAAAGTAACCAAACATGATCTCTTTCTCACAAAAATGAATTTCAAGTTTCTGCTTATAATATTTTTTAGGAAATCTATTAGTCTATCAACTCAGATACCCATTTCAATGAAGATGTGCTATACTTTTGTTGAACATACTAAATTGGTTTTATACTTTAATAATCAATTTTCTGCTTCAACACCTGTGTTATATAATGAGATGGTTATTATAAATAATTATATCAACTGTTATGAAATATTTTTTAATTTGTTAAATATGGTAATACATTAAATTCTGAAATGTATTTCAACATCCAAAATCTGTTCTTAAGTAGATAAATCCTAAACTAAAAATTGAAGATTTTATTCTATTATTAGTTGAGCTGATTAAGCAATTGAATTCATTAAAAATACTAATTAAAAAAACTTTTTTTTTTTTTACATTTAAGGTGGTTTGTAGATTAGATTTTGAATTGATAAATAGCAAATCATTAGTAATTTGTAAATCTAGAACCCCAAAACATAAAGTTTTTGTTTTAATTTATTCAAGTTAAAAATTACACTAATTATTAAATTTATTAAACGCACATTAAGTAATATTTACCGAGGCTGTAACCTCGAGAATATGCTAGTAAAATGTGGTATTCTCGAGGTTAAAGCCTCGGTAAATATTATTAATTATTAAACTTATATCACATTTTAATTCCTGCTTCATGAAACTTTATATTTAACCTAGTCTTATTACCATGCAAATGAAAAGTAAAGTTGCAGTTAATATACATGTCTATCTCATATTAGTTTTTATTTCATATATTTTTGATTTTCCACCATCCAATGATAGCTCTATAATGCAACTGCTATTATGGATAAACTTCTATGAAACAAATAGCTACTTTCAAAATTATAAATTGTCTTAAATAACTGAACAAATTTTTTAATCAAATTTAATAAAAGCACTGAATAAATCATACCCTAGCTCATGACATTTTTCTTGAATTTTTCTGTCAGTATAAACCCTATTTATAATGCTTATTGACTATAAAATCCTTACTTTTTGATAATCATTTTTCTATTAAAAATAGGGATGGGTCTAATAAAACTCTTGAAAATATTTTTCTTAAAATATATAATAATATTTTACAGTAAGAAGTACAGGTATTTAAAACTCTATATATTTTTGAACAATAGAAACATCCATAAGCTCAGACTGCACAATTTCATGGCGTTATTAAAAAAAACAAAAAAGCAGTAGTTTTGAAGTTAACCTATTATTACACCATTTAAAAATTTCTGCAGTTGTCAGATTTGCAATCATCGATTGTATTTATCTTTATATCTAAATAATAAAATGGATGTTAATAAAAAAACATTACCTGATTGTATCCTAATTCAAAAGATGATCAAACTGTTACTTCTTTCTGTTTAATTAAATACGATTATTTTATAGTTTTTTAGGATCATGGGTTAAATTTAATGGTTGGAAAAAAAAAAAAGTTCAAGAAGTGACCATATTTCCGTTGCAGTTTTAGTCATCAATCATTCTTAAGTTATTGAATATTTGTCTTTAATCTTGATATTGTTTATAAAGCTGTAAATTCATTTTATTATTCTGCTAATACGAAAATGTCAAATGTCTCTTTTTAATCAAGTTACAAATAATGTAGTGAACTATTTTTATATTTTTTCTTTAAGTAATCCCAATAACAGAATATTTGTATTTGTAGTATATGATAGTAACATTACTAGCTTGAAAAAAAAAAATTGAACATTCAGTGGCTAACTATCATTGAAATTTAGCTCAAATAGCAACTGTTCTTAAAGAATGAATATTAAATTTCTTACCATTATGTTTGGAATATCACTATCATTTTTATTTAGAAATATAGTGTTCTATGATATTTGTCCACAATCTCTGCTTACAAATATTAGTATAACGATTTTTTTTTAAAATTTGATTTGTATGTATAATATTAGCTACATTCAGTTGCTTTGAGCCTCGACTGCATCCTGGTTTTTAATAAAGATTTATTTCTAAAGACAAAATTCATGATAATCAGTTCATGAGATGTGCACAAATTCAGTAGTAACAAATCATTTGAATTCACTGAAGCAATATTCATTTTTTTATTTATTACAAGATGACTTAAAGTTCCCAATTAAAAAAAAAAATCTTTATTTATATTGAAATAATAACACTATCCAACAAGAAATAAAAGTCACATTTTCAGAACTTTCAGAATCTAATTTAGAGCATAAGGTATTTGTAATTTTCATTATCTAGAATTTATTATCAAATGTTTAGAAAAATTTCACACTTTACTTAAACTTTTTATAAACATTGAACTGATAATAATGGCAAAGTACTTAAAACAATGTTTCAAGAAGTATTCTTCTCTTGTCTTGAGATATTTCTGATCTGACCAGTGTCAGTACTAGCATGGGAGTTGAACATGGGAATTTATGAATATTGAGTTTAAGAAGACACTTTAAGCAATCAGTCTATTCTATTAAAGACAGTAGTCAGTAGAAAATTTTATATGCTTATCTGTAAGGTTCTGATTTCACCCATTTTTCAAGGCAAAGTTAATAATTCATTTTTAAACATAAACATCACACTTAGTTGACTTAATAGAGTTACTTGACTTTATCATGTCAGCAGTTTGTTTATTTAATTATTTTTTTTACTTTTTCCTCTAACCAATATTCTTACCTTTTTCCAATCAACCTAAATTTATTGATTCATACATGATCTTTTACTTTAAATATATGTTTTTTCCCTCTTTAATTATTACTTTGTGCTTTTTTAATCATTTCTAAAGGATCAATCAGATGTTTTGATTGAGATGTATCAGTCTACATTTGTATAGTATTTTATAAATACAGCCTATATTTTTCAGCATTTTCTGCTTGGGTTTTGTAGAAGTTAGAATTCCTTGTAGTATACTATGGTTTTGGAAAGTTTTTCTTATGTTATTCCAATTGCAAATTTTTTTTTAGTTTCCCTGCTGCACTCGTACATATGAATACACTGAATCACTTATGTGTGTGTGGGTTTTTTTTATTTAGTTAAAGTTTTTTTAATAATAGCTGGTGGATAACTATTCTTCATGAGAGTTTGCTTTGTATGTCTTTTTTTTTCCCAAATCACTGATTTTGGAATAAATTTATTTATCTCTGTTCCATAGTGATATTATAACTGCATGTTTTGTGTTTCTGTTAAGATTGGATGTATAAGCTAAGTATTTTCCTGTTTATGGGTTTTTTGTAGACTGTAGTATTGATTTTGCCATTAGGAAATCTAGTCACAAGAATATCTAAGATTGGTCATTTTTATTCTACTACTAGTCTGGATTTAATTGAAGGTAAAATGTTATTAATGCATATCCAGAATATCTCCAGTAATGTTCGCCATATGATCATACAGCAAATATATGATCAACATAACAAAGTCAGTCTTGAGTTGGGGATGGAATAATATTTAACCTTTTGTTTTTTGTTCATATAAATGTTATCAGAACCTTGATTTCATTTTCATTGAAAGGTTTAGTTTCAATATGCTGATAATACATTTGTTATTTGGCCATATGGTGAAGCATTATTAGACATTCTGATCAGATATTAATAACATAACCTTTCAATTAAATTCATAATGGAATTAAAGCAAAAACAAAAATTGGCATTATTAGATATTCTTATAACAAACTTCTCTCATAGCATTTCTCTTCAATTATATTCACAATACAATTAGAACAACAATTGACATTATTAGATGTTCTTATTACAAAACTCTCCTCTTAGTGAAATCAAAATTGTAGTCTACAGGAAAATACTTATCACATATCTGCAGTCATAATAGAAATATGAAAATTGAATTATATTACCAATATGGGAAAGAGCAAAAGAAGTTTGTTGAGCAACCAATGACCAAAAAAAAAAAAAAATTCTGATGAAGAATAGTTATCCATTAAGAAAACATTAAACAGACAACAATCAAAGAAAAAAAAAACATAGGGTTGTAGTGTATCCATATATACTAGGGATAGCAGATAAATTTTAAAAAATCTGCAATCAATGTAACATCAGTATAGCTTTCCAAAGTTGCAGTACACTATAAGGAATCCTAACTTCTATTAAACCCAATCTGGAAATGTTAAAAAATAAAAACTATAAAATATTTGAATATTAAAGGACATACATCAATGAAACCATTGAAAAGTGATTGTAGGAGCACAAAGTAAGGATGAATTTAGGTTAGAAAAGCAATATAGGACATAGTTGAAAAAATAAAAAGGAATTTAAAGAAGTTTGCTTATATGACAAATAATCTCAAATTAATCTATTGATAGTCCGTATGCTTTGGAGATCATTCATTAATCTTGTCTGTTAAGAAAAAATAGAAAAATCAGGCTCTGATATAATAGTTTAGTTGGTTAGAACATAATCTTAAATTCAATATTTATGAATTCTCAGTTCACTCTCCATACTAGTATTGTCATTGGTTAAAGCAATAACACTTAAAGGTAAAATAATAATACTGCTAACATTAGAGTGTATTTAAAAAGTTTAAATTAAGTTTGGATTTTTCCAAATATGTTTAACTAACTATTGATTCTGGATGATGACAATAGTAAATTACAAACTTTCAAAACAACTTTTAATACCATTGTCACTTTATTGTTAGATATAAGAAATAAAAAATAATTTACCATTCAATATTTTATTTAATGAATTACTCCTTCAAAGAAACTTATAACTATCTACTTGTTCATTTAAACTTCTTTTCTCTCTTTAAAAGATAAGCTTCACTAAGAACACCTATATTAACTCAAATTTTTGCCATTTACATTTGTGTTGGTGTTTGTTTTCCTTTCCATTTTTGTGTTGGTGTTTGTTTTTCTTTCCATTTTACTATGTTTTTTTTCTATTAGTTCATTGAAAATGACTGGTAAAAAACATTTAATGAGATGTCTGTATAGCAAAAGCTTAGGGATTGAACAAGCATTTCAACAAACATGTTTTCCAATGAATGTAAATATGCTATAATGAATATTAGAATGATAGACATTTGTAATTGTGAAAAAATGTTCATATCTGTTTTTAAAAATATTCTTGTAAATGTGTATATTATAAATAATTTAAACCATGAGGTACAAAAGTAGAATATGAAAGTTGATTAATGTTGCATTATTTAACTGTTTCAGATTCGGGCGCTATATTGAATTTAAAAAAAAACTGACCTGAGACACAATTTTCACAATAACTTCAGTTTTAATTATGTTAGAGCAAAAAAAATTACATTAATAGAAACTAGAAAAACGAAGGAAAACAATAAGTCTAAGACAAATAGTGATAGCCATTTAAAAAATAAGGAAAAAAAGAAATTTCAACACCCGACAATTATTACTTTATTGTTTGTTCATAATTTCTAATTCATCATTAACTAAGTTTAAATTACATCTTCAATGATAATTTTTTTGTATTCCTCACAAAATTATCTTTCATACCATATATAATATGTCTTACCTGAGATAATCCATAGCTTCAGAATCTCCAAAAGTATTCACATAAGAATTCTTCATTTTTATCTTGTACCCCAAAAGTTACCAAAACTCAAAGGTGTCTATAAGAAAAAGATTCATTCCTATTAAAAGATACAAAACAAATCATTTCCAGAGGATAGATATGCATTTGTCATCATAGCAATTGGCTTCTTGTCTATCTAAAACTAGAAATTGTAGGCTAGATCACTGATAAAATTAGTTTCATCTCTTCATTTTATGTTTTTTAGTGTACACCAGTGATGTTTATATTCTTTATGCACACCAGTGATGTTTATATTCTTTATGCACAACAGGAATGGTATCTTGTTATATTTATTGTATCACATAGATATAATTTGTTTGCATATAGTCTATTTGTTAGCTATAGATTTGAAAATAATGTGATGGAAGATATGGCAAAACTAGTGACTCCACAGGTGAGTATCAAGGCATAGGCAAGAATCAGAATTTGATTCTTTGCTTGCATATGTAATCTTACTGTATATTTGATTATTAGTTTAATAAATTATTTGTTATGCAACACACAAGAGTAAACACAAACAACCATATAAACAATAATAAATAATAAATTATTAAACCTTTTGAGAATCATTATTTTTATAAAATAAGTGGATTGATTATATTAGAACACACAAAATTACTGTACATATGAATTCATGAGCATAAATAAATATAGAATTTGTTATGCAACACACAAGAGTAAACACAAACAACCATATAAACAATAATAAATAATAAATTATTAAACCTTTTGAGAATCATTATTTTTATAAAATAAGTGGATTGATTATATTAGAACACACAAAATTACTGTACATATGAATTCATGAGCATAAATAAATATAGAATTTGTATACACACCCACCAATACAAACCCAATAAATCATAATAAATTATTAAACCTTTTGAGAATTATTATATTTATAAAATAAGTGGATTATATTAGAACAGGGGGCCCCAAACCTATGCCCGCGGGCACCATGTTGCCCGCAGACCATTTTATGTGTGCCCACCGCTATCCGAACACGATAAAAAATTATTTATCTGATACAAATAAATTTAATTTTTAAAATTTCTTATAAATTATTGTATTATATTGTAATCAAATTGTAGGGCATACTATACGTTTACAGCGTAAAATTATAAACATTAATCATATGTTAAAATTTTATTTTTGAAACAAATATTTTTTTGTACATTATGTGTATTATTAACAATATCCAACTATAAATGTACATTGAAAAAATAAATGGTGCCCGCCACCTGGCCGGTATTATAGAATGTGCTCTTAAGTGCAAAAAGGTTGGGGACCCTTGTATTAGAACATAAAATTACTGTACATATGAATTCATATGAGCATAAATAAATATACAATTTATATAGACACACATTATTATAAACGCAAATTAATAAAAATGAAATGATTTTTTCAAATAATTAAAAAAAAAAAATTTAAAATAATATTCAAAAAATTAAAATTGCATACTTATGAGCCCGTTTTCTGCAATTATGTTTAGAATCGGCATACTTTTAATCCAATAAAAGTGTATTTTTAGGCTGATAAAAGTTTTCTGTCTTTATTGCTTCGTGGAAATTACAAAATTGATATTTTTTTTTTTAAAAAAAAGTGCCGGTTATGAAAAAAATTAATAAAAAATCCAATTTTCATCGGATTTTTTTTTAAAGACAGCATTAGAAAGCTATGCAAAAGATGTATAAATTGCCCATATTTCCATTGATGTCATGCTTATAGTTTTTACGTCATCAAAAAACATTTCGACCGATCAAATAGGACATGCAGGTCACCTGCTTGTAGCGCAGAAGCAGTTAAATAATTTTGAAAATATAAATACTAAACATAGAATCACTAAATATTTTTCAAAAAAATATTTTAAGTGTTTATATTATAATAATTTTATTTTGAGTCTCTTAACCAGAATTTTAAACTTGATTAATACTGAATAAAAAAAGAAATAATTTTGAAGTGAAATTACAGTAATAAATTTCTAGCAGTGAAAATATTGTAGATATTTTTTTAATGTATTCTTCTAAGTGCACATACTATAATAATTTTAGTCACTGAGAAAGCTGAATTTCCAAAGCTGATTAATGTTGATATCAAAAAAGAAATAATTTTGAAATAATTTAAGCATTTTTATTTGGTTATATAAACTATCACATTAAGAATTCAAATTTGCAAAATAATAAAGTAAACAGCAGGAAAAATATTATTGTGTAGTAGATAGAGAAAAAGTTTAAAAAATGAAAATATCAATAATGAAAGTTTCATGAGGTATATCATTTTTTACTTAACAAAACAATCTTTTTTCTGGAGCTTATTGTAATAACTATAATATTTGAAATATTTGCATAGATATTAGTAAAACAAATAAAGGTGTACAATAATATGTTCTCAAATGTTTTCTTAGAAAATAACATTGATCAATTATGCAGATAGGCAATTTAATCAGACACATGCATATATTTATATATGGGCGGCGGTTATTTCCATAAATCTGACTAATTTTTAATTTTTTTTTGCTAATAATAGTAATGTAAGAATTTTATCTTCTGGAAAATAATTCACCATATAAATTTTCATTTTTTATTCCAAAAAGTTACTTTTAATAACGAAAAATATAGAAAAATATTATTATTTATCTTAATTATAACTATCAGTTTCTTATAAGCATTCTTGCATTTAAGACATTTATTTTAAATTTATGGCAAAAAGAAAAAAAAGTCTTCAAAAAATATATATTGTAGAAATGTTTTTATAAAAAGTTCACCAAGAAGAATGTTGAAATATGTTTCCTATATATATCAAGCACATGCATAGCACATGTATTCATAGTCAATTTACAAAAAAGACAAAGAAACATTATTACTTTAATATGTTTTAATAATTATTATTTGTGAATTCTCAAGATTTGTAATCAAATAATTGTAAACTTCAACTCTCTTCAAATATATAATAGCTCTATACTTACAAAAAGGGAAATTTATGGGGAAAAAAATTCATAATTCATGAAGTGTCATAAAAATATCCATTTACTATCTGTATGGCAAGGATAATAGAATTAAAAAAATATTAAACATTTGAATATACTATAATTAGCAGTAGGATTAATTACATATTCTTTTCAAATGTTAAATAGAAAATTGTATTTTTAATCTTTTCTGTTCAGAATTATGTATTGAAAATCATTTCTTCTGGTGTGCTATTTTTTGAAGTTTATATGTGAGCCTTCTGATATAATTTATTAGCACATTTGTTTTAAAAAATGAATTTTTTAAAAAATGTTATTTATATTATTTACTTCCAAAAAAGGAAGGATTGACTAAAAAAAGCAACTAAATATATTTGTTTAGACGACAAGTCTTTACTTTAGATAGGTTGAGCAATTGCTAACAAGCCAGTAATATTTTAAGCATTTTATAATATCACATAACTATAAAACAATGATGATAATTGAATCCAGAACCATGTTATTTACAATTAAATTGTAATTATTTTCTCTGATGATAATGATTACATTTCTAGATTCATTGTCTAACTGTAATTCAAATCTCTATCTTTGTCAATTAAAATATCATCTAGTAAAGATACTTTTATATTAAATAGAGTGACATCTATTTAAATCAGGCATCTCTTTCAAGGTTGGAAGAGACATATATCTGAATTCTTCCACTTTCTCCTTTATTATTATGTCTGGTTGCTAGTTAATCATAAACTTAGAAGATCAGTTATGGCATATATCTTTAATTAAATATATATCATGAAGATAAAATGCATTCACACACACACACACACAGGGAATTAAGAGAATAAGACTATTTTAATAACAATTTTATTGATAAGTTCATACATTACTATTATCATGGCATGGATGTTAATTCATAATAATATTACTATTTGAATTGCTATATTTGCTATATATTTATTTGTTTTCTTAACAATCATTAATTTATTTTGAAATTATTATTTGCCTAATCTAGATATATTAATATGTACATGGCCATTGCATGCTTAAGAGGCACTTTTGTGCAAGTTAAATTTCAGCACCCTTAGTCCCATGAACAGAGCCCGCCTGAGAGTGATATGATGGCACAAAACCTCGCATTTTTCAAGGCACTGGGTTTGCATAATCTACATCTTTTGCAAAAATCAAAAAATATAACATTTTATTATATGCTAAATTGAAACTATGTTTGCTTTTTTTATTGTTGCCAAAACTGTAATTTATAAGCCCTATAATGAATATATGCAATGTAGATTTGTCAGTTTTTTATGATTATTATCTACTTGTTGCATGATTGAGTACTGAAATATTTCTTAATTTGCTGTATTGTTCATGAATCTAGAACTTAGAGTTTGAACTTTTTTTTTTTTTTAAAAAAAATATGCATTTAAAAATTAATACAATAATTTTTTCCATAATAGAAATGCAATTAGGACAAGCTTATGTTTTTAATTTTATAACTTACTTTAGCAACAATAAAGTTATTTTACTTTAGTCTTCATGTAATTAAGTTTTTTTAAAAAATTAATTCTACTTACCTTTAATACAAAGATAAATCTGAACCAACATAAATTTTATTCAATTGTTCAATTATTATTGTGGATTTACTGAAATCTTCATCGCTGATGCTTTCCATGTCACTTTTCAGGAACAAGTACTTTCAAATGTAGTAGAGAGAAATTGTTTTCAATGACTTAGTCCTGGTGTTTTTGAGTTGTTTGATATTTATTTTTGTGAAACTTGTAAATGCTTCCATGCATATATAATTTTTCATCTGTAATTAGATAATGTAATATTTGTAATAATTCTAAATCCTTTGAAGATAATTTAAGAAATAGTCAATAGTATATTGACTTTCTAACTTACAAAATATTTTATTTCTATTGCATAAGAATGATCAGTACTAAAATAATCATGAGGCATTATGCTATTTGGTCATGTATTAAAACTTAAGCACAGATGATCTTTTAAATAAATACTGCCAACTTTCTCATATAGAATATGAAAACATGATGGAATCAAAGTGAAATACATCATTTTTCAAATAGTCAGAAAATAGATAATACAGTAGAAATTATTTCACGATCCTATCATTATATTATATAAGAGATATGCACATTGCTTGTCAAGGTTTTCCCGTTTTGATTAGAACATCAATCATTATTTTTATTAGACTTTTTATAACTAAGTTATAAGTCAATAGTAATTGTCCTTTGTGATTTAATGTAGTAGTGTAGTATTAGACTTTGGAGCTTAATTAAGATACTTGGATCATTTCTAGTTCTAACACTTCTGATACTCAAATTTTGTATGAACTTTCAAATTAAAAATTATTAGATTATTTATTTTTATTTTATAGTTCAATTACTGTATTCTTTTTTTAAAAACTAATAGTATAATTTGATTAATAATAATGTTTGAAACTAAAAGCAATTATTAAGGATTATATAATTAAAGATATTATACAAATTGTTTGCATCAATTAGGAAAAAAAAAAGCTTTTTCTTTCTCTCCTTGCATATATACAGTATCAAATTCAGCACTGCTATAACTTCCAAGATTTTATAATACCAATCTAAATTTTTTTAAGTAATTCTACACACTGCTCGTTTTTAACTTTGATAAATTTACCTTAAGGCAATTATTTTAGCCATGAGTTGGTAAAATTGCAGTGAGAAAACTAATTATAAGTATTAAAAAAAAATTTACTGAGAAAATGAAAAGTTAAGAAAAGATTGTTGACACATTTCAATAAATTAATCCTATATTATTTTTACACTTATATTTCTGATTTTGTATTGTGAAGTGGCTGTATGTGGTGATATGTCTACTGAAAATGGCCTGAAATGTATGTATTTGTCAATATATATTAAAACAAACAAATCCTATAATTAAACTTCTAGGCCCATTTATGTTTATTCTAATATTTCCTATTGTACCAGAAAAAATGTTGTGGTCTCTCAAAACATAGATTTAAATTAGTATTTTAGAAATATTCAATTCTGACATTGAATCTTAATCTAAGGACATTTACATTATTAGTAATATATATCTACATATCTTATAGCAATTTTTTCAATTACAACAAATATTATCTTTTTGAATTTTCCATGTTAAATCACACTTTATGTAATGTTTTTAGTTAGTTTCAGAAAAAACAATAGCCCCCCCCCCCTTTTTTTTAGAGCCCTCCATACATACAGTAGCCCAGACAGTGATCATGTGAAGTTTAGTGATTTAATTTGAATTATTAGTTCTCCAATGAGAGAGACTAATAGATAGTGATGCAGAACCCAAAATGACCATCTTTTATTAAAAATTACAAATTTTCAAACATATGTATCTCAGACAGTATTAATATAATTAAAATTTTATAATTTCACTATTATATTTTTCTTAAGGCAAAAATTAAAAAACAAACAAACATAATTATAAAGCAATATTCATCTGGATGTCTTCATATAAAATAACCCCCCAAGAAGATGAAAGAAAACAACAAACTAACAGGCATTATTATCTTGAAGATGATTTGGAATTAGCAATATAAAGTCTATTAAATAATTAAAATGTTGGTCTCATCTTCCTTTTATCTCATTCGGCAAAAGCTAATATAATGTTTAGTTGTGAAGTAATAAAGATTTAATTATAGGACAGTAGATAGTATAATAATAAAAAAGTGTTACTGCTTCAACAGAGGACTGATATAGTTAGTAAAATTTATTCAGTGAGAATGTTCATAAGATATTAAGGATAATATTCATTTAAGAAAGCTCTAAAGCCATTATAGTTATTTCTGACATCTGCATAAGTTGCATTATTTAAGTTGATTATTCAATTCCAAAGAAGGTAATCAATCATCTATGCATTATATATATATGGCTTAAATCAGATGCACATTTGAGAAAAAAAGTTAAGGCTTTTGAGATAAATATTTAATGCACTTTATAAATAATCACAGATAGTAAAGTATATGCCTCATGCTAATATGAAGAATATATATATTATTGGTGTGATAGAATCAGTAATATGTTTAACATATATATCAAAATCAACCTTTTAGCATTTTTAAAAGTAAAATATGTCACACTTAAATCAAAATAAAAAAGATTCATTAAGAAAAGAATGTCAGTTTTTATTGGATTTATAACTATAATAAAAATCTGATATGAGTTCAAGTTTGAAAAAATAAACACACCTGCATTATATGTTTTGTTATGTTTTAGATTTTAAAAATTAATTTTAAGTTTTTTACAATTTTTTTTTTTTTAAATCAGCCATTACCCTGTAGCTATACCCCAATTTCAGTGATAAATGAATTAAATATATATAAAATTAATAAGAAAAAATTTTTAATTTTTTAAATTTAAATTTTTTTTATTCACAGCATGTATACATTCACATATATAAACAACACTTTTACAGAGATATGTTTTTATGTGTATTAAAAATGCACATTATAATATAGTTCACTATTATATATGAATTTTGGTATCCATGATTTGGCATGGAACCAAATGTCATGGATGTGGGGAGGATTACTATAGTCTTATAAAAAATTACATATTAATAAATTTCAATTTTTAATTAATAAAAATAATTATACTAAATATTAATAAAAACATCATAGTTGAAACTAATACATGTAAGCTATTAAAAAACAATGTTGCTTCTGTTTCACTTGTTTTAAAAAACTTAACATTATATTTGCAATAACTCAAAAACTTTTGTGATTCAATGGAAGATTCAATCCACATACATACATATATATATAACTCAAATATTGAATTCAAATCATAAAAGAAATTTAAAAAAAATCTGTTATAATATCCCATTTTGAAAACCTGTGATCATTTCATTGCAATGAATCTTGTGCTCTACTTACTATTACTAATAAAAATCAAGTTTTTTTTAAATGTATAACTAGAGGATTTATTACCAGAAAATATTTTAGATTCATCAAACTTGATTTTCAGCATATCATTTAACACATATTTACTAATTAATATTATATCTATAAATAACATCCATAGAGCTATCTTACTTAAATAAACCAAAAGATTATAGGAAATCTTTTGTTAAGGCTGTTTTATTTTGAAGAAACAAAATGCAGGGTATTCAAGAATTAATGAAAATATCTACTACTATAGAATGCTTATATAAAAAAATAAAATTTATTTTTAAAAACCAGTGCAGTTATTCTTAACAAAAAAGAAAATTTCAATAAAAAATAATCATGTTTAAGAACATTACAATGGGTATTAAAAACCAAGTGCTGACCAAACCCCAAATTAGTTCCTAGCTATTGATATCTTTTATTAATTGTACATATATAGACAGATCTAGATTGGAATAATATAAAGTGGATTATTTCTGTTAATGCAAATGTTAAATGCTAGCTGATGCTTTGTTTCTGTTGCTGTTTTATTCTGAGCAGTATCTATTATTATCATATTTTTATCTTCTATATCTCATTTTTTCATTCAGGTTTATGATATAGTTTTAAATATTAAGATATTAAAATAAATTAATAAAATTAGTGGTGATCAACCACTAATTCATGAAATAATTTAAAAAAAGTTAAAGAATATAGTTTTTTTTTTTTGAGGAAATATGAATACAAATATACACCAGTTCTTATACACGTAAATATATTATGGGCTCGCAACTTATAACTTCAGTCTTTTTCATAATTGAATTTTTCTTTTTTTAAAGATTTCCAGAAAATGGATAATATAAAAAAAATAGTTTTGCATACATTTCATATAATGACGTTGATAATCTAAAGAGGCTATGATTATGGAGTAACAAAACTCTGAAAGCGCTAAGCCTACATAAATTATTATATAGAAAAGTTTCACCACAATGCATCAGCATATTATTTTTATTGATAATGTTATAGTTTTTAAATTAAATTAAATTATAGATGTGTATATGTTAAAAACTGTTTATGTTGTATCTATATATGTATGTAGTTAAAATATACTATACATATATGATGTTACAATAAACAATACTTGTTGTTAACAGAGCAATGACTAATATTATTTAATATTATTAGTTAGGGGGTTTAAAATAAAAATAGCAATTATGGCAGCCTCTCTATATATTGATTTCACATGTTTAAACACTCTTTTTTATAAAAGTGCTTTTTTTTTTTGTTCCTCAATAATAATTAAATCATCTAAAAATTTGCCAAGTTCTTATAATTGGCAAATTCATAATTAAAAAAAAAATATTTTTTTTTTACATTAAAATATCTAAATGAGCAAATGTTTAATGTAAGTTACTCAAAGAAGTAATGATAGGATAAGCAAGCAGGTAAATTCAAGAATACCAATTGATTGAGAGTAAACATGCAAATCATTCATTCATTGTCTTTGGAATCAATCAGCTTTTATAAAGAAAAGAAAATGTATGGCTTGTTTAAGATGTCAAAAAAGTTCACTATAGTTCTGTAGATACTGTATAAAAATATTCCTAAGCTATGAAATTAATTAGTTATTACATGTATCTTCTTCTGTATTTTATCTAAATACTTATATAAAGAACATATAAGTAATCAAGTGTTGTTAGCCGAGAGGTCAGCACAGCCGCCTTGCAAGCAAGCAGTTGGTTGCAGACGGTTATAGTGGGTCCCCCCCCCTGGCCGATGCTATGACATATGGGAAAAAAAACATATAAGTACTTTCTGAAATTATTAACAATACTAACATGTATAAAATAAAAATGAAAGTGAAATATACACAACATCCTGAATGTTTAGCCCAGTAATAATATTGATGGATCTATGAGCTAAAGGGTCCTATATAAATTTCCATATGAAAAAAAAACTTTAGTTGAATGGAATTGTATTACATTTGTTACATTATTGTTCAAATGTCTTGAACACTTTTATAATAAATAAGGTGTCAATATATAATTAACATTGATTGATTTTATAAATTAGATAATGAACAGTATAATTATTATTAATCCAATGTTGAAATAATAGAACAGAATTTATCCACCTACATATCTCAGATGTATAGATATGATTTTGATTAATAATGATCAATAAGCCAGATTAATACTTGTAACATATATTGCATATGTTTCAGAATTATTACTACAATGTGATTCATAAACTTGACAGAGATTTTAAATATGTAGAATTTTAACTGTCTATGACGCATTGTTTTTTAATCCTTAAAAAGTAATGTCTTCTCATATAAATTAATGACTTTTTAATATATAAATTGTAATTCCACATGAGAACTCTTGTGATTTATTTTTTTAAAAAAATCTCTCATCTGGAATTTTTTTTGTCTTCTGTCTTTCTTTTTCTGATGAAACAATGAGAAAAGTATTTCCCTGAATAAAATAATAAGTGAGTTATCAAGGAAACTGAAAATGGTCGTGGTTTGCAGACCGTACTGTAGCCGTCAGTACTGTAGCCGTCAGAGGGCGCGGCGACATCATCAACAACCGGCCTGAAAATGGCAAGTGATAATTTTTTTTACAAAACGCCTCAAAATCGACAAATAAAAATGCCTAAGGCAATATATGTACAGCAAATAAAGCGAAAACTACAAATTAAAAAAAAATTAAAGAAAATGCTACAAAATTCAAATAATAAAAACGAGAAATCATGAAAATTGCATTATGAGCTATACCCTCCCCCCCCAAATCAAAAAAACGCCTCAAAATCGCAAACCAGGACCCTGAAAATTAATAAATGGAAAAGGATAAACGGCAAATGACGTTTATGTATATATTCATACATACAAAAAGACATACATAAGTATATATTAAAGTCTGCAGAATATATGTAAGCATGGGAATTTTTAATAAATTAAATATGATTGGTCATTTATTTCAAATTTGTGGTTCAAATAAGTATTAGTTTTTGAATTAGAATAAAAACAAATTATGTTTTAATAGAAAAAAAAAAGTTTTACTATTGGGTATTGGAGATTGTTGGAGGCATTAACTAGAAGCCCTAACCCCCATTTTTCTTCTCTCTTTTTCTTTTTCCTCAAATTGAGATTCACCCCAAAATCATTAGATCATGAGTTAGTCATTTATATTATTGAGTTAACTGCTCAAAGTAGTCTGGCTTAATAATGGGAATGGCTGGCTGATTGCTGAGTTTAAAGTTCCCCATTTGATCTTTATATTTTGGGAGTTAGAATGGCAATAATTGTTTATGAATGCTTAATAATGACAATGATGATGATATTAATTTATTTACTAACTTGGATGTGCTCATATCATTAATCACCTAGTTTGTTTTTTGCCTGCTGTGAATTATTTTGGTGCTAATTGCTAAAGATTGTTGAAATACCTTATAGTGATTGTGCCAAACCACACAAATTTATTGATTTTATTTTTTTGTCTTTGTATTAATGATTTAATAATTAGAGTAATATATTTTGTAATATTAAAAATTAATTCTTTTGCCTATATCTAAAAATGATGGTTTAATAATACTGATGTAGTATAGTGTATTTATAAATTTAATCTAAAATCATTAAAAAAAAATAATTTTTTTTTAAAATACAATTTTCGACTGTAAGTTATACATATATTTTTCTACTCTTTTTTGTTTAGCAAGAATGTTCATTTGAATCTTGTTTTTTTTTTTATATATATTTTAAAAAATTATGTTAAAGTCTTCAGAGAATTTTTTTCTCCAGCATTATTAATTTATTAAATATCTTTTAGAAAGTTTTTTTTTGATGATATTCAAGAGTTTTTTTTTTTAAATACAAAAAAGAATAATCATGTGTTAATAATTTAACTTTAATAACTTTCTTTTTAAACGAATAGACAGAAATTATGATCCTTCCCCTACTTATATATATATTTTACCAAATGTCAAATGGTCTAGTTATTTAAAGTGAAAATAGTATTGTATATATTTATGTATACATATATATGTATAAAGATATAAAATGGGTTATAACTAAAGAGAAATACAATTCCATAAAATTCTTGGATATTCAAGTTACTCTTAATGATTACAGTTTGGATTATCTTATGTTAATTAAACCAATTGAAACTAGAGGTTTTATTCCATATGAATCACATGTACCTATGTGTCATAAGCTGTCTGGATTGAAATCATTCTTATTTCGAAATGAAAAATTATGCAAATATTCTAGTGATAAAATTAAAAATGTACATTTATTTGTTAATGACTTGTTGAAAATTGGTTATTATAAAAATGCAATTGCTAATATTATTAAAGGATTTAAAAGAAATCAACACTATAATCAAATTAAAAATAAAAATATCAAAGCAGGTCAAGTTTATTAGGAAAATTTATAATGGTTTGTGTCATATTGCTTTTTTCTCTACAAATAACATAAATAGATTGCTTAATAATTCTAAAATTCAAAATTCAAAGTTTAATCAAAATTCTATTATATATAGATTGATATGTGGATGCGGCGTACAATACATTGGTGAATCTAAGTGTACATTTGAGAAGAGAATAAAAGAACATATGCTTTTATATAATAGAATTCAAAAAGAGAATCAATATGGAACAGATGTAAATAAACCTTCATCATCTGTTATATTTGATCATAATAAATCTTGTCAATATGGATTTAAATTTGATTATAAAAATATGAAAATTATTCAAATTGAACGTTGTCATAATAAACGTAAAATAAAAGAGGCTATGTTGATTTCAAGAAATCGTCAAATGTTAATGAATCGCCAGTCATCAAATGTTAAGATAACAGAATTGTGGGAAATCTGAATTGAACTATGGGTATTGTTAAGGGTTGTCTCGTTTTGATTATTCAACGTTATATAGTTGATAAAGACTACTAAGTGTATAGTCGAAAGTACTTCTAAAAGAATATAATTTATATAAATTGTACTGTATTTTGATATATATATTGATTTGTATATTACATATATTGTGAAACGAATACAGATATCAAACTTTATTTATTATATATATGTTTAAGTAAGTATATGTTAACTACTTGTCCCGAGTTGTTGCCAAATAATAGAGTAAAAGGTAAAGGCAAATTAGGCTTCAACACCTGCTAAAGTGTATGACTTTTTTCACAATAGTGAAGATTGCAGCATATTGCACCTATGTTTTGTTTTGTGGTCAGCATACAGATAACTTTTATTTTTCAGATAATAATAGTTAGATACCCATTTACTGATCAATATTCAATGGTTAATTTTTTTCCGAGAAATCATCAACTACCTGAAAAAATTATTTAACCTCCATGTGTTACTTTTTTAAATTTTATTTAAAAGCTTGATTGCTAAAATTTAAATACATTAAATAAATGTAAATAATATCAAAGGGTTAATATCCCCTCCCCAAATAATGATGTTTGAACACCAGAATTGACAGATGGAGCTCAGTATAAAAACTTTAAACTCTTGAATTGTACACTACCATTGCATTAAGTCATACATGGTGATGTATTTAACATTTAAAAATATAAATAATAATAAACCGATTTCTTTACCACACTAAGAAAAGAAAGCAGTCTTTCTGGATTGATTTTTGATTGAATAAAATGGGTGGGGGTGTTCTCTTATTTTTTCTTCAAATATCTGATTACTCGTGCTGCTAAACTTTAAATCCATTCAGTAAATAATTAAATGCTTAGTCATTTAAATCATGTCCATTTGAGCATCAGAAGTGACTGTTTTGAGCTTCAATACATATATTTTTTAATTCTTAATTTTATTACTTTATCTTTGCACTAAACCACACAGAGTAATCCAATCAGTGACAGCAAGAATATTAGATATTTATCTTTCTACTAATATAACTAAAAATTTATATAAGCAGCTGTCTAGGGTTTTTTAACATTTGAGAATTTAAATAAAGAAATCATCATCAAAAAGGTATAAAAATTCAGGCAATTTAATAATTGTAATAAACAAATAGTCATTGCCTGTTTATGTGATTATTCTTAATAATTGCCACTTTGTATTTATTAGCAGTCCTATTTTCAAGATTCGGGCTTCTGCTCCAAGAAATCTAGGTCGAGTGTTCTAGTAAGAGCATATAGGAAAGATATGTCTTATCAGCCATTGTGAAGATAATTCATCTAAGATAACTTCAAAATCAAAATTGGGTTCTTGCCTCAGAGATTGGAGAAATGTCTATGATTAGATTTAGTGAATGACATGCTGCTTAGATAAACCAGAGGAAACTACATGAGGGTTTTTCATGTCATGATAAAGACCCATGGAATATTGTATATGTCATATGATCTAATAGTGATTAGGGGCAATTCAGATCTGACTTGTTTGTGCAGTTAATAATTTGGGCATATAGATATGGATGATCAGAATTGTATCGTACTGGCACAGATTATGGGCCAAAATATCAATTATTAAGAAATAAATTCATGATTGTCATATGGATTGTAAGAGGAAAATAGGAAAATTCATTATTGAATGAGAATTAATTAAGGAAAATATTTCTTTCTGTGGAATATCGAATTTGCCACCATAGTAGCAACGTTGTGATAGCTAATCATTATCATCTCTATTCTTTAGGTGGGCTTTCAACTGAATGGAATGTGTTGTGAACAAAGAAATAGCTCATTTTGTTAATACCTACAATCCATTGAATGACTGAAATGTTGACTATCATATTACCAAATCCTATAAACTTTATTTAATTCATGACACACTAGCTTCTGAAATTGAATATACTATATTCAAGATTTGAAAACATGGTTAAGACTTTCAAGATAAAAGAAATAGTCATTTTATATCAATGAAAAAGTAGAAGATACAAGGATTTATCCTTGTGATCATCTAAAGAATATAGTGGGAAGTTAAGAAAGTGATAAGATAGATGCAAGAGAGGAATGGTTTTTAGAATTTGCTACTGAAATGAACATCAGAATAATGATTATGGCATTTCAACACTATCTCACTATCTTATAATATTTATAAAAAATCAAAAGATTGTTTTATTTCAAAATTGGTGGAGGTATAATATTGAGCCTCTGACCATTTATTTCTTCAGACAGTATTAAAAATAAAGTTAAATTATATAAATAAAAACAACGCACAAACAATAATGAACTAACCAGAAACATCATACGTCCATAATGCCCTTCAATAACTAAAATAGCTTACTATTGATGAAGAATGAAAAAGGAAGATTGATATTAATAATGAATTTCAGAAACAGTTAGAATCAGTATGATCAAAATAATGTCTCAAAAAGACATGTGACTTTTAATTTTATTGAGGATTGGTAAAAAAAATTTGTTACATGAGAATATGGATATAAGGCTGAAAGAACATGAGCAATTAATTATAAAATATATTTATCAAAAATAAATAAATAAAAACTTGTTACATGAAAATTTCAGGAATTACTACAACATATTAATAACAATGACTCATCAGAATTATAGTAATAAAATAAAATATTTCATGACTTGTTAAACTTGAAAAACAAATAGTTAAAAATTCATAGCTGAGGTTTAGAAAAAAAATATTGTTAATATCTTTATTGTGACTCGTAATCATGGAAAGCAATTGCAAAAATGATTAAGAGCCGGATATTCTTAGCTCAAGAGTAGATTAAGTTATACAAAAGTTAATCAGCAGAGAAGTTTCTGGTATAAATAAAATAGTAGTTGAAATTATAAAAGGATTAGATGAAATGAAAATCATTAACAATTTTACCAATGGTTTTGCACAACCAGAATAAGGCTGAGAGAATGTTGTTACTCGTTCTTTATGCCACTTTTAATAAATCTTCCCAACAAATTGTAAGAACTAGAGAACAATAGCTTTAATATAACATGCAAGTAAAATGATGCTACATATAATTAATGAATATCTAGTCATCCACAAATATTCAATACACAATAAGGATTTATATCTGTAAGAGATGCAAGAGAACAGTTATTAAAGATTCATCAGATGATTGAAAAAATTAGGAAAGGTAATGTTAAAATATACATATATTTTGTAGATTGCAAAAAAAGTTTTATTAGATGAAGATATATACTTTTCATTAGACAATCCCATGCTCATTTGATTAAACTAAAAATTTATGTAAAATAGTTATCTCTATATGCAAATTAATAAAACATTTGAATAATTGAAGTTTCCAATATTTATAGATAATTTTGGGACTTTTTAAAGAGTTATATATTACTGAAATATTAATGTTATATTTATTATTTTATTCTAAAGTTGTTGAGCGTTCAATTATAAATTCTAACAAACAGTAAATTTTAAATATAGATCTGTTATATATTACAGTTATTAATAACATGATTAAGATGTTTCAATTTCTTTAATTTCATGCATAAAGAAAATGGATTTATTTATTCTAATCATCCAGTTTTAGATTGATACATTTTATTTATTAAAATGATATTGACAATGTTTGTGTAATGCCAAGAAGCTTCATAGTTTTGTATGATTAACCTATATATAAATACTTTTAAGACATTAGCATTCCATTGCATTATGAGTCTCATGTTAGAAAGACTATTTTCTATATTTGAATCAGTGTGCATTTTCAATGATTTAAAAATTATATACATTACAAATTCATATTATAGATATAATTAATCATTTAGGGCTTTGCTTATCAACAAAAATATAAACAATTTATTTTGAAATAACATTTTGCAAACAATAATAGAAAATTGATGCTCAATCATTATGATTTTTCAGCATGGTGACATTATGCTATCGCAGACATTTAATAAAAATCTGAAAGAAATATAGAAAAGAAAGAGATTATTTTAGTTATTATTCACCTGCTTTTTAAAAACTGATTTAGTGAAATAAATTATACTGCTGTATTAATATACATTATTCCCTCCCCTCCTGAAAAAATGTAAATAAACAAACAAAAATACCCATTAAAGTTTGTAAATTTAATCCTCTTGTACTACGCTAACATTCTGACAAATTGCTTTGTTCTCATTTACTTTAAGCATTCAACTTTCATTTTAATATTAAACCATTATTATGTATCAGAATATAATAAATTTGACCTCATTTGATAGCTATTTTTGTTTAGAAATTAAGTAAATTTTAAAAAGTCACATTTGATTTTCAGAATTATTTTAAAAATTAGATTTTAATCAAAACAAAGTGCTGTTTTGTCATCAAATTTCATGTGAAGCAGATCTTTGCAAAATGAACAAACTCTTTGATGTTTGTTTTAAAAATCTGAATGATTTTTTTATTAGTATCTAGTAAATCTATCAATTTATGCTTTAAAACTTTAAAAAAATTTTGTATTTTTTATGACATCGCTAAATGTTATAACAATCTGTTTAGTGTCAACTTTATTAGACAGTTGGATTTCCCATGACCATAATCTCGATGGTAACAATATTCAGAATATATTCTATATTTTAAAATAAAACATTTCTGTAAAAAAAATAATATGTAAATATATATATTTTTGATTTCCAATAATTATTATCCAAAATGACCACAAACTTTCCTAAAAAGTCAAATTTTTAGACCATTATAATATTTTCTCAAAGTAATCTCACAAAGATAGAGATTGTTAAGCACATAATAGGCTTCCATCATTATATACTTTGAAGACCCACATATTCAATTACCTTGACATCTTTAGAATTTTTTTGAAATTAAAATATTAGAAAAAATATATTTATGAATTTTAAAGCTGTAAAGAAATAAAAAAGCATTGCAAAATTTATCAGTAGTGGGCGAAAAATGCAAATAGAATTTCTTGACTTCTGGCCTGAAAAAGTTTTGTAATTAAAAACACAATGGCTAATTCATTTTACAATACGCCAGCAGTCATTTTTCCATTTCTGAGCACTATGTAACCACATTAAAAAAATAAAATTTGTAAATAAATTTTATATGCTAGTAGCTGTTTTTCTATCAGAGAGCACTATATGCAATTATATTTATTAATTAAATTTCTTCAGTTTATACTGAGAGTAACACGTTATTGTTTTATTATCCCATCTAAATTTGATAGATAGTATTTTGCATAATAAATTTTTTTTTTAAGTGTAATGCTAAAAGTTTTACAAAATTTGATAACATGCTTAAAGTTGAAACTGGTACTTAAAAATATTAAAACAATGAGAGAGATTGGAGTTTTTTAATAATGAGACCACTATTTATTTCATTTCTATAAGTGAAAAAAATTAGTGAAAATAAAAATATCACCCAGAATATATTGAATTGAAATAAAAATAGATATTTCACTATTTTTAGTTAAAAAATAAAAATATAATATAGTTTTTATTTATACTACAATCTTAATGAATGTATGCATAATAAAAAATATATATGTTATATATGTGGACTGTTATATGTGATATGGAGTATTTGTGAAGGAGACTTGGAACTGGCTCTACTTTTTAAAAAAAATAATAGTTGAATGTTTTTTCTGTAAGGAGATTTAAAAATTTTCTGTTGTGGAAGCATATTAATATTTCTCATTGTATTCAATAGGATATGATATATATATATATGTAGAAGTATAATGTTATGTATTTATTTTATTTCTTGGTCTTGTGAATCAGCTGCAGAGAATTATCTAAAAAAATAGATATTTTAAGATAGGTGAACTTTTTTATGAACATTACAAATTTAACAAATCTTAAAAAATTTATCTTTTTAATTATACTCAACAGAAAAGTACATTTTATTAAATATAATTTATAACATATCAGATTTTTAAATAACCATAATATTTATAGTAAATGTAATAACAACTACAATATTTACTTCCTATTTTCATTTAATATATACAATTTGTATATTAATTTCAATTATAAGCTTCTTTATTTCTTCTAGTCATACAATGCAGATTCTCTTAATGATTCTTTTCATATTCCTTTTAAGACCATGCCAACCTAAGATCACTCTCTAGTCAAAATATAAGATTATTTATTCATTATTTTTTATCATTATAGTCTAAAATGAGTTTTTTTTTGCCAGGTGTATACATTTTTACTTCTTTGTAATAGAATTCATCATGCTGGAATCATCTTCATCTTGCAGCCACTTAAAATATCAAACATTTTGTAATACTGACATAATAGAATGGTGACAACTTTTATTTTTTACATATTTAAAAAATAGTATATATCTTCTTATACTATGCACTCTAGAAAATGTTTGTTTGCTAAAATATGTACTTTTTTAAAAATTAGCCTTGCTTTTAATAATTTTTGAAATAGCAATGTGATGTCACCATTAGTTCAGATAATATTTGCTTTAATGAAATCTCAGTTTTCAGTTTTACAAAAGAATATGTGATGAACTGAGATGTTATTTAATACATTTGTATTAAGTTAATCAAAAATAAATGAGCTAATTTATATTATGTTTTAATTTTTTTTTTTTCATTATATTTAAAGTAATGACAATCTCAGACAATATGGCTCCCATATTTTGTAAACTTTTAAAATTAATGCCTCTCCCCTGCCCTGCAAACTATTCTTATTTGCAAATAGTTTATACACCATATTTATGTATGTTTGTTAGTTTTTGTGTTATTATTATTAGTGATTCTCAATTTTAAATTTTATTATTATCAGATATTTAATGCTTATGATATATTTTGAATATATAAGAACAGATTTAAGTTTTTTTTTTTATCTTAAGAAAGTGCTACAATTACTTATTTTTTATAAGATATTTTTTTCTATTGGTAATCAGGTTCAAGATATATATATTATTACTACAGGCATTATTGATTGCCAAATGCCAGAAAGCAATTTTGGACACCATGTAAAGCTACAATAGTATGATCATATGATTAAGATCCTTTTCAGAATGTTTCTTCTAAAGATTCTCTATAACCCTATATCCACGGGCACCATGGTGCCCCGCAGACCATTTTAGTGTGCCCACCGCTATGCGAACACGATAAAAAATTATTTATCTGACACAAATAAATTTAATTTTTAAGATTTCTTATAAATTATTATATTATATTGCAATCAAATTGTAGGTCATACTATACTTTTACAGCATAAAAGGGTCTATCATTAACAATATCCAACTATAAATTTACATTGAAAAAATAAATGGTGCCCGCCACCTAGTCAGTATTATAGAATGTGCTCTTAAGTGCAAAAAGGTTGGGGACCGCTGCTCTATATAAATGATTTATGTTTTATTCATAGGAACTTTCCCTCCGTAACAAACATTTAATATCGTTTTTACAAATGAAAATATTTATCCCTATACAGTATGTTGAAACAGATTGAATTGACTGTTGAATCTCTATTTATAAAATCATCAATTAATAAATGTATAATTGAATTGATCTTGAAAAGAGATAAAAGCATATAATAATATAAAAATAATGAGATTCCAAGTTTATATCTGCACAAGAGATAATCTCTAGTTTAATAAATGTTTAGTGATAATCATTACTGTATTTATTTAGAATGGTTTAAGTCAAAGTTATGTTTGGAATAAGTTTGACACAAAAGAAAATGTAACAATTTACTACTGATAAATATTATATATATGGTAATATTATATGTTGAAGATAGTGACCTGGGCCAACTGATGAGTTCTGGTTCAACATGAAATGCATTTTGGAGATTATTTGCCTTTTGTGATTTTAAAAATAATATCTTCATTAGCTATTTTAAAATAAAATCAATAAATATATTTGACATTCACATGCTGTTTGTTGTTACAATGAAATGAATAAAATTATTTTATTTTCCAATATTAAATATATTTTTTTGAAAATGTGAGTGAATTTAATATACAAATATTTTACATACATGAACTTGTGTAATGTATCCAATAGTTGATAAATATACAGTCTTTAAACTAATACATATATATTCAAATAATTATTGATAATAATTTCTTTTTATTATTCATTATAAATTTGCATATGCACTCAACTGATTTCATGCATAAATCAAATAATTTATTTTGTAATAAATAATAGTAAAATATATATTCTTTAACATTACATTCATTTACATACACACATGAATCAGTTCATATTATAAGATTGATTACATTAGCATGAAATATATTAACACCAATGCTCCTGCCCACAATACAGAGAAATTATTCAATGACTTAAAAGATGATAATGGCTTCTGTATTAATTGAAAGGTTTGCAACACAAGATTAAAGCACAAAAAGAGATACAAAATTCTCCTTGTATAGGATCACTATTAATTAGCCTTTGGTGAACCAACAGTTTTTCTTACAAGGCAACAAAATACACTCTAGTTTGAACTTTGCTTGTGAATTATCCCTCATATCTGAAAGTCATTTTCCATCTGAAACTTGAGCAAAATAATAATAGTTTTGAAATATTGTTTTCAGCAGAGAATCAATTGTAGAACCATTAACTCACCATTATGTTAAAACCTACATTATCTTTTTTCATATAAAGTTATATACATATAATCTCAAATGGGAAGTGTATTAAAAATGAATTATGTTAAGAAAGTTGCAAAAATACCAACCAATACTGATAAACATCAAGTGCTTTCATGTGGTCTGTAATAATTATATTAACCCAACCTTTCCCTTAAGCCAAGAATTTAACATGCAAACAATAGCATGTGAAACGCATTCTAATTGAATGTCTTCTAATTGACATTTAACTTTTAATTAATGTTAATTTACAAATTAACAATATGTATATATTTTAAAAGAAATAACTCCAAGAAATTATTTTTCTTGGAAAAAAAAAAGCATTTTTAACATGATATTCTTTAACATTTAGCTCATAATAGGAAAATTATTGGGAGTCTTTTTCAATGCTTTCATATATATATTTTGGGCATTTTTGCAATTAGTTTGGTATTGATCAGATGATATTGAGAGAAACAGGTTTTACTCTTATGAGTTGTTATCTGAGAGAAACAGGTTTTGCTCTTATGAGTTATCTTTCTTCACTGGGCTTAGCAGATTCCACTTTAAAACATATTGTACATTTTTTTTATGGATAAACCAACAATTCTATATAGAACTTCAAAAATTTTAATCCATACTATTTTTATTAGTTCCTGCAATTTATTCTGGGAATGGAGTTCAGTGTAATTATTTTTTGCTTCTTTGTACAACAGAAGAGGTGATTTCCATAGCCTCCTTCTTGTAGTTAGATAGAATTTTTTATCTGTTTATTTTTCTTGTAGTATTTTTATATTTTAACATGGACTACTTATGTAATTCCACAAACAACTCCTTACCTTCTCCTTCATGCATAAAATTATGAACTTTGGGCTTATCCATTAAAATTCCTTTAACATTCCGATAGGATAGAAAAATAAATTCACATTTAATTAAAACTAAAGCAAATAAACAAACATCAAGAGACTTGAGTCAGAAGTAAACTTTTAAAATTTGATTAAGTCGCTATTGGAGCCTAATTAACCCAATTTATTATCACTTCTATTTCTATTACCATATTTATGTTTAGTAAACAGGTATTCTGTCAAATAAGACTAATATCCCATCTATAATTTGTTACAAAAAATAAATAAAATAATATACAGCTTTACAATCCATTAATGAAAAAAAAAAGAAACGTGACTTATCATAAACATGGTAAAATAAAAATGTTAGTTTTAGTATTCATTTCTTTATTACATAGACTAGGCTTCTTAGACCGTAATTATTTAACACTTTTTTCCCTCTCTTTTTATTTATAGTAGACCTGGGTCTCGTTTTACGTGGATTTATTTAACGCAATTTTGAAGTTATGCAATTCATGTTTCTTCGGAAGTCGAACTCCGATAATGCGCTATTACTTTAAATAATAAATTTTGTGCACTTACGTCATATTTAAAGTAATAGCACATTATTGGAATTCGACTTTCATCTTAATAATTTCAATATTTTCAGTGCTTTATAATAGTAAGATTTTATTCAATAATGAAATTAAAATCATGATTTCCACATTTTATGTACACACATTAATTTTTACAAGATTATAATGTAAATTTATTCAAACATTGTGCGTGTTAATTTTGCATTTTAAATCACATTCTGTTTTTGCTTTTTAAAAAAGAATGTAATCAATTATTAATCATTTAGTGTCAGCAAGTTTATTTTTAAAAGGTGAGTAATAGCAGTGGGCACAATTAAATTTGATAATTAAAAATTAAAATCTGATTTTTAATTGTAATTAACAATTTAAAAATTACTTAAGGCGACCTGAAATTAATGTGATGTGAAACGAAATTTGATTTTTAAACGGAATTGAAAATTAAAAAATTAAAGACAAAAATAAGAATTTAATTTTTAGTTGTTAGTTTTAATTTAATTTTTCCCCAGCGGTGTAGAAAAAGATAATGAAACAGAAGTGGAACCTGTTCCTTTCATCGCAAAAATGATTCGAGAAAGTCTTCAACTTTCTAATCAGTTGGCAAATTATTTTCTTATTAATGACACTAATCATGAACGTGCTCTTAAATTCCAACGAGAGCTAAATGGTTGTGTCTGGATATCGCAAGTTTCATAAACAATTAATAAAATCATCTCAAAGATTAATTACTAATTACATTGTTACCAGAAAACCATTAACACAACATGAGAGTGAAGTTGGCGCTAGTTGTATTTCCTCTTGTGAAAAATCTGATTTTTTTAGTAGTTTGCAAACGAATCTGTTTATCGGCAAATAGCGATAATAATTAAAACGTGTATAAAAAAATGTAAATTACTGTACTGTAAATTATGCATAAAAATATATTGTTTTGAGTAAAATTAAATATTATAGTTAAAAAAAGTTTGTCTTGTATCAATTTTTTTCAAATTTGAAAATTTTTATTAGTCATATTTTATTTCCTTATTTTTTTTTTTTGCACAAATTTTAAAGTAATTTTACATTGGTGCTTTGCTTTTATGCGATTTTTGAAAAATCACAGTCTGTATCACCCCAGGTAAGTTACGTCTATTTTTGTGCGATTTCTTTTGCGCATGTTTTCTGAGGAACCTATCTATCGCGTAAAACGAGACCCAGGTGTACTTACAAAGGACTTAGTAAATAGTATCAACAACAAAAAATTAAACTTCTTTAGTTTGATCTATTTAATATTTTAAAGTTGCTTTCAAAACATTTTTTTGAATGTTTATTATTAATTTTCATGAATTGATTTCAAGAATATCCTGTAGATTATCTTTTGAATTTTCAAGAATTACGTAGTCATCAGCATTAGAGAAATTTTTGTTGTTTGCTTTTTGTTTGTAGGATCAATTAAAAACTTCACATCATGAAACAATTATCAATAATTAAACTTTTCTAAAGATCACAGTCATACAAGTTACACTACACATATTCTTGTTTAACACCAATTTTCATTTTAAATATCTTGGATTCTCTACCTAATCATTTGAATGGTTGTATAATATAAAATTTCTGTGATAAGTTAATTTCCATCACTGCTACAGATATCTTTGATTAATTGAATCAAATGCTTTAACCGAGTCAAGAAAGGCAATATATAAATCAACCTACTTGCATTTGCCTGGCAACAAAAAACATGACTTTAATGTTTCTTGATTACATTGAGTCTTATATCAAAGCTAGAAACAATTTATTCAGCAAAATCTTTGAAGTAAATTATTATAGTTTTTTTTTTATATCCTTTATCTTTCAAAAATTATAAAAACAGAAACATATTTAAAGTTAAGTAGCTTAGTTTCATAAATTTATATAATTCTAAAAAATTCTAATAGTTTTGAAGTTAACATATTGTTACAAATTTTAAGTACACCTGGGTCTCGTTTTACGCGATAGATAGGTTCCTCAGAAAACGCGCAAACGAAATCGTGCAAAATTAGACGTAACTTACCTTGAAAAAGGGGGGATATGGACTGTGATTTTTCAAAAATCGCATAAAAGCAAAGCACCAACATAAAATTACTTTAAAATTCGTGCAAAAAAAAAAAAAAAATAAGGAAATAAAATATGACTAATAAAAAATTTCAAATTTGAAAAAAATTGATACAAGACAAACTTTTTTAACTATAATATTTAATTTTATTCAAAATAATATATTTTTATGCATAATTTACAGTACAGTAATTTACATTTTTTTATACACGTTTTAATTATTATCGCTATTTTCCGATAAACACGTTCATTCGCAAAACTGATAAAAAATCAGATTCTTCACAAGAGGAAATACAATTAGCGCCAACTTCACATCACATTAATTTCAGGTCGCTTTAAGTAATTTTTAAATTGTTAATTACAATTAAAAATCAGATTTTAATTTTTAATTGTCAAATTTAATTGTGCCCACTGCTATTACTCACCTTTTAAAAATAAACTTGCGGACACTAAATGATTAATAATTGATTATGTTCTTTTTTAAAAAGCAAAAACAGAATGTGATTTAAAATGCAAAATTAACACGCACAATGTTTGAACAAAATTACATTATAATCTTCTAAAATTTAATGTGTGTATACATAAACTGTGGAAATCATGATTTTAATTTCATTATTGCATAAAATCTTACTATTATAAAGCACTGAAAATATTGAAATTACTAAGATGAAAGTCGAATTCCAATAATGTGCTATTACTTTCAATATGACGTAAGTGCACAAAATTTATTATTTAAAGTAATAGCGCATTATCGGAGTTCGACTTCCGAAGAAACATGAATCGCGTTAAATAAATCCGCATAAAACGAGACCCAGGTGTATTCAGATATTCCATGGGAAACTGTTTTGATTTTTGTTCACATCTAAATGAATAGATAGGGATATATCATTAAAACGATAATAACATATTTTATCCATTGTTTGGAATGTCATCATATAAAAGAGCTCTAAATGTAGTGGGATATGATATTTATTATCAAGGTTTATATTTCACTTTCAATATAATCAGCAAATAACTATTGTAATCCACTAATCATCTTTAAGTCTTTTTTGTTAGTTGAACTTTTTACTGTATATTTCTATGTTGCTTTTAAAGCTTTGCATTCAATTTATTGTTCTATCAAGCAGTAAATTATCATTTTAATTGAGTTACTAATAATAGAATCAGTCAGAAACAGAATTTTTTTAGACAACATTCTACTTTAAGAGAATTCCATAACTCAGTAACATAAAGCTTGAAAATCCAAATTGGAAATTTTAGTGTTGAGTTGATGCTTTAATGTATTTTAAATCTTGTATCAATGTTTTCAAGTAGGTTTTATTTTTTTAGTGCACTTATAATTTCAAAACACTATTTGCTTCTAAGTGCTCAAGTTTTATACATGCTAACTTTTAAATTTAATGTTGTATATGTCATTGTTTTAAAAATATATAGAAAAGTTGTTTTACAGCTAACCTTTTTTTAGGCAAACAAATTGTTTAAGATTTTTTTTGTGCAAAAATTTATTAATGACAGAATTAGTGCCATTACTTTGCGCTAGGGGTCAGCAAATTATGGTTTCGTCAACCAAATGTGGCTCTTTGATCCCAGTCTTATCATGACAAACAAACACATTTTTTATTTCCTCTTGTAATTTGTAAATAAATATTTTGATGATTTACAACATTGTTCTTGAATTCAGTTGTATTATAGAATAGTAATTATTATATATGATATTTAAATATTAGGAATTTGTGAATAAATCAAACTGTGAAAGTAATTATTTTTAAATGAATTTTTATTTTCCTTAAGATGTATATGGATTCTATTATGTTCTATTATTTAAAAAAATGTTCATGTATATCCACAGCCATTCAGAAATTTATATTTTTCAGAGATTTTTTTTTATCTCATTCTTTGTGGCTCTTTAATGGGAAAGGGAAATTTAAACAAAAGGGTTCTTTATTTTAAAAAGTTTGCTGACTCCTGCTTTGGGCTATAGTTTTCTGTTCTTGCCAACACATTAAAATCTTCAAGGGAAAAATTTGGCTTTTTTTTCCTTCTCATGTGTCGGAGCATCAGCCGGGAAATGAACCCGCTAACCCGGGACAACTGCTTGTAAAGCAGCTGACATTGACCTCTCAACCACCAATGCTAGACAAAATTTGGCTTCTAAATGATATTTATATAATATTTAGCAATTATCAAAGAATACTTTGCTTTCCTGATATTTCATAATCTGATGTTGGTACATAAATACTGATGGAGTTGGCAATAGATACCAATGCATAAAATAATTTTTATTATCATTAGCCTTTCTTTGGTTCATTTATGAATTCCAAAAATTAAAGATATTAAATACGACTTCACAGCAAATTCTTGTGTTATATAATCTTTTTTCCGTTGGTCTGTTTTTTTTTATTTTATAAAAATAACTTCTAGCCATTTATATTTCTGAATAACTTCTTAACTATAAGTATTGTTCTCCATTTAGATTTTGTAAAGTTTGCATCATGCAAATTTTCACATCCAATATACTTACAGTTAGAAAAAAATTAAAATACTTATCTTTATTGCAAACTACTTCCTGGTTTCTTTATTAGTATTACTATATTTTACTTTAAGGAGAATATTAGTCATGATCATCCAGCCAGATTATATAAAAACAGCTGTTTGTTTTTCTTTTAGTATATTAATACTATTATTTTTATCAAGAATTTATTGAACTTCATATATACAGGGTTAAAATTTTGCTATGATGCTAAATGTTGTTTTTAGATCAAAATAGAGCCATCATTACAGAACTGTCCAAACAGAATTATTTCCCTGAACCAAAGGAATAAACCACACGTAAATATAGCATGTAAAAAAATATTAAAATAATTTTCCATAATTTTTACACATTTTATCCAATACTGAAGCTGTATTGCTTGAAATTAATTACATCAAGATCTATTTTAGTTGAAAAATGTTTATAAAGATAAGGCAAGAAAATATATACATATTAGTTTACATAATATACATCTAAATTACTTTTGTTATTATACAATCAAAGTTTTTTAAAAAAATAAGTATTAGATGCAACTTTTTTTAAACAACAATTTTCACATTTGCAAGATTAACTTGATTTTGGTTATTCTGCTATTTCCATATAACAATACTGCTCATCTCAATTTGCATCTTCTACATTTTCCTGAGCAGTATTTTATTTGTTTAGTGGAAAATCTTCCTTTCACACAGGTATGGTTTAAATTTTAGTTTTAGTCAATAAATCAGTAATCAGGGGAAAAAAAAACCTGAAAGCTCAGTTAAGAAAAGTTTTCTGGCAATTTTTCTTCAACTGTGTAAAGTGAAATTTAATTTGTTTGATTTTTTTCTACAATTTAATGTAAAATAGGTTTTTATTTCATGGATTATTTTCTGAAAATATATTTTTGCTTTTTCTAAATGTTAAAAATTTATTAGTTTGAGAGAGTTGACATACAATATGCAATTTTTTTTTATTTTCATGTGTCATAGCATCGGCCGTTAACCCAGGACAACTGCTTGTAAGGCGGCTGTGCTGACCTCTCGACCACCAACGCTTGACTACATACTTTTTATTTTTTATCAAATAAATAAACATTTTATCATCTTTTTTATTTTTGAAGATGTATATAATAAAAATATGCTACTATATATTTATTTTAACAAAAACACTAATAATTTAATGGCCACATGTAACAAATATACTAATCTGCATTAGGTAGAAGCATTAAAAAAAATATAAAGCTGGAGGGGTAAATCTTACAATTTTACTGAAGTTTCAATAACATTAAGCAAGAGTATAAGTCAATCATATTTAACTAATATATTGTGTGCACTTATTTTTCTATTTATTTTTTATTATGTAATCTAAATGTTTTACTTGGCATGAATCTTACAATTGGCATGAATCTTACAATTGCTTTCAATGAAGTCAGCATTCTATTACATATTAGACAATGGTTCCCATAAAAAAGAGCTTTTCAATTAAGATATGGTCACCATTTCTGAAAGATTACTATGACAATTAGTTACGTTTTTTGAAATAGTACAACGTTTATAATGATCCCTATAGTGTGTCTCACTTGAAGAATATATAATGGAATAAGAATACACATATAAAAATATAATTTATTTTTTTTTAATTAAAAAAAAAATTATTGTCAAAAATTCAAGCATCCTAATTTGAATAATGCAATCACTGAGAAGTTCATATAAGCTGATGTCAACTAATTGATTCTGTAAATTTTTTAGAAATTTATATTTTGACATTATCAATTTTTTTTTTTTTTAAAAAAAATCTCTGATTACTTGTTCTTATCACACATTGTTTGAAAAAATAAATTTAAATGATATATTCTAATCATAAACTTATTAAAATATCCCAATGGAATTTTAAATTCTTATAGATCTAACAAGTGGTTTGACAAAATGCATGTCATTTGTTCTTTGATTTTACAAAGAATTTACATTAAGAACAGTGCTATTATTAATCTTATTCCAAATGAAATTTATTTCATTTTTTATGGGGGAGAGGGGTCACAAATAAATGATTTTTGTTAATGTTTTTATAGAAATTGTGAATATTTTTCCCCCCATATTTTTATGTGTTTCATACAATAAATCATGAAGGTAATTTATAGATATTTTATATACTTTACTATTTTTATTTCATTATAAATTCATATCTCTTTTGTTTTTCATGAGATTTTAATATATATATATATATATATTTTATAAACTACACACACAATAGGATCATTAATTAATTATTACAAAATTAATTGTTCAAGTAAAATGATAGAAATAATTGCAATAATTATATTGTGAAATCATATTTTATTTCATGATTCAATGCTTTATGTAAGCAGATGGCATGATAATTCCTGAATATAATAAAAGTGAATTTAATAAAATGTAATAGAAAGATTAATAATAAAAATTTCAACAAATTTAAGATGAAAAATAACTCAAAATTAAATCTTTGCAAGAGATAATGATAAGGATAAATGTTTTGTAAATGAAATTAATACTTTTATACATTTAATTATTATATCAAAAACATAACTCATGATTGTTAATAGTCATTACTATGATGTCAATTATTCATGACTAAAATAAAGTAATCAAATATGGTTTGTTGATATTAATGAAGATATATTTATGAACCAATTATATTATAATTAGTGAGTTATTTAAAATTAGAAAATAGTGCATATTTTATTTGGATTATAACTTTATGTGAACTTTTGATTATTAAAAAAAATATATAAGAAAAATTGATTGGAATGTGAATTTGGAAGAAAATGCATGGGTAAGTCAATTAGATCATCATCATCATTTTCAACCATTACTGGATCCATTACAAGGTGAAGGTCTCTCCAAGTGTTCAATCGATCTCCAATCTTTAGCCTCTCTTCTCCACATCCACATCACCCCAGCACACTTCCTTATTTCATCCATACATCTCACATGTGGTCTCTTTCTATGTCTTTTACAATCTCTTGGAATAGGACTGCTGAAATATATATATATGGATATAATGAAGACTATTTGTTGGAGAGAAAGAATTAGATTGGATATATTCTTAGAAAATAGAATAATAGTGAAATAAATGTTTATATGGAACTTGGGTGTGTGTGTGTGTGTGTGTGTGTGAAATTTTTGAAGAGTAAAAAGAGATGATATATATAGAGGCTTAGAGAAGGTGGTGTGATTCAGAATGAATTGGGATTTCCCATTATAATTCACTAGCTGTATTTTTTCATTATTCTTATTTGAAATTTATTATATATTTAACTTTTATTATTATTAAATTGAAAGACCTAGAAATTTATTATTATGTTTTGAGTTTTTAAGTACATCTATTAAATTTACTTTAAAATGTAATTTTATTTCAAAAGTTTGTTTTAAAATTTAGCATCCAGACATAGTTAGTTATCTAAATTTCTCCCAATAATGTACTTTAAAAATTAACATTTAGATTAGTTTTAAATAACAACGCATTCCTGTTCAAATTGATTCATAAATTGTCTCCATTTTATTTTAACATAATTTATTATTAGTTTTCACCAAAAATATTTAAGTTTAAAAGTATGCCAAATTTATTTCTATTTTTGTTGGGGAGAATATTTAAACTTCTGTTTTGGGGGTTTTAAATAGCCATTGGTTGCGTGTTTTTTTACTAAATTGAGATCATTGCCTTCTACCAGAAGTAAATTATCTAGATTGTCCTTGCCTCTGGGTCAAGGTCTAAATGTTTTGATTTATATGCAGTAGTTTTTTTTTAAATATATTTTTTCCTTCTAGTTATAATTGTTTTCTTCATATTTTTGTTTAAACCAATCTTTTGGATATATTATAATTATTAAAAGTATATACTTGAGTGTTGAAAGTAAAAGTTTGGGGAAAATGCTTTAAATAAATTGTCTTATAGAATCAAGTTGATCTGCATGTGTGTGTTTATAAACAGAATGTATGATTGCATATACTTTTGCATGGTTATATATATATTTTTTGCATTTATTTTCATGGTTTCTTTCCCAATATCAATATATATTATTTAGAAAATAATTTTCATCTTGACAATATTTATTTTTGATATCTGATTTTTATATTAGAATAAATAATTGTATATGTGAATATGATGGGATGTGCCACCATACATCAGCCAACCAGCACAGTCAGTATTTCTAGGTTTAAACCAAGCTTTATCATAGTCTTTCTTCTAAACTGAAAACATTGAAATTTCTTTAAGGCAAGATGAATGTGTGTATGCAAATGGATTTTTTTATTTTTTTATATAGATATAAACTAAATTATGGTCTTTATTCTTAGGAGGCTATAAAGACACCAGCCAAAGCAATAGTTGGCAGCTGAAAGCGGAGATGCTAAAAATCTCTTGATTGCTGTCCCAGGTTATTATTTGATGATAATCTTATATTTAGTCTATAACTGTAGATTGCTTTGGAATGATGAAGAAAGATTATATGAATTTCAAAAACCATATATTTCATTGTTGGACTTTATGAAATTAGAGATAATAAATTTAAAAAGTGAGCATGTACTTTACTACAAAGTCATAAACATTCGAATCACACATGGAGTGATATTCATTATACATACAAAATGGAAAATGACATTGTGGAGATTAATGGTAAAATAGAAAGAGAGGCAAGATTAATTAATTATTCAATTTAATGGAAGATACCAGATATTTAGGCAGTCATTTAATAAGTGTTCTGGAACATTTGTTGACAATTGAGGGAGTCATCAAACGACTACTAAAACTACCAAAACGATAAATGTGGAACAAATAGTGGGAATATGGATTTTTTTTTTGTTTAAAAAAAGAAAAATAGTATGTTATATAAGGAAAAGTAAATAAAAATAAAATATGTATTTTTTTTTTTTCAGAAATAATATTACCATCGACAGATGATCAAAAATATAGGAATTTAATTAAATAAATAAGCATGAAGAAAAAATACAATCACAACCCAAGTTATACATATTACTAGACAAAGCTGGACAATTGAAATCTTAAACTGAATTCTAGAGATTGTAAAAGATCCAGGAAGAAAACACATGTGTATGGGTGGATGACATAAGAAAGTGTGCAGCAGGGGTGATGTGAAAAAAAAGAGGCTAGAGATTTGAAAAGATGAACTGAACTTGGAGAGACCTTCATCCTGCAGTGGATTGACAATGTTGACGATGATCATTATACATCATAAATATAGAAAATTAATATATGGGTAAATTAAAGATTTATCATATATAAGTTTTTCAAAGATTATAAAAGTAAATCAAAACTAGGGAAATTACTTCCATGTTGTGTTATTGTTTGTAGATTTATATGATTGTTAACCTTTTTTTGATTTCTAATGTGTTTTTAATCTGATTTTGTCAATTAAACATGCAAAATTTTTGATAAATATGGCACTTTAATAGAATAATTTGTTTCATAGATTTATGAAAGACAGAATATTTGATAGCATTTTTTCTATATATATATATCATTAAAAATATACCTAGCCAATTGTAAAATATGCATTTTAAATTGACTTGTTTTAAAATATTCCTTTTAAAAGACATTTTAAATTTTTAATCTTGTAGTCATAGACATTTTAATTAGTCCTTGTCTGATTCAGCTTAAATGCAATTAATTGCACCAAACTAATTAAACAGATAACAACAGGAATTTAATTAGCAAAAACCAATTTAATCACTAAGCTAATTATTCTAATTTATTTAATTCCACCCTAATCTTACAATGTGGATTTACTCCAGAAAACAAGAAACAAAACAGATGAAAGGGGGCATACAGAGAGAGAGAGAGCGCAGACTGCATTCAGTGAATTCTTGGAGAGCATCTGTTGCAAAGGAACAGCATGAGTATTGCAAATCACTCTACATTGAGGAAGGAGCGAATTAAGATGGGAAGCTATACTTTTGATTATAGTGCAAGTATTCCTTATTGTATGTACATAGTGTACTTTTCTAATGCAGCTCGATGGGAACCAGAACTGTTTTAATTTGCATGCGTCATTCTCTTGTCATGCCTTTAACTTAGAACAATTGAGAACTTTATAAACTAGTTAGAAAATTAAACTACTTTGTGAATTAAACTCTAAATCAGTTTGTGATTTGTGCACTGTATTTGACAAGTCAATACACAGCAACTTGGCGCAATAATCAGCAATTAATTATAAAATGTCAGTTTTCAGACAAAACTATATTGGAGAGTTCAACATGGAAAACATGGCCAATTTATCTGTCATAAGTTGAAAATTTCTTCATTTTAAATGGCCACCTTCTTGTGTTTCTTGAGAAAAAAAATTATTGAAAATCACCAATAAATTATACCAAAATCCTGTAGATGCGAATGTACCATTCAAGGAATTAACCCAAAGGCTAAACAAATTTTTTAGCCCTCGTCCATCCCGCCACATAGCACACCTACAGCTAAGAAATAGAAAACAACTAAATAGTGAAACAATCAAACAATATAATTTAGCACTCAAGGAGCTAGTGAAAGATTGTGTTTATGGTGATTTAATGAAGAAATATTACTAGATTAGCTGCTATGGGGAATGTCTGATGACAGCTCAGACAACAGCTGTTAACAGAGGCAGACCTAACATATGAAACCGCTATAAAGAAAGGAATAGCTTATGAGCTAATTCAAAAACAGACACAGGCTTTCAGATCAAAAGCTCAAATCAATGAGCAAGTTCAAAACTGATAAAGCAGAAATAAGTTTGTTTCAATGGGAACCCCAGAGAAATGACAGAATTAAATGCTACTGTTGCAGGAAAACAGGCCACATAGGTAAAGACTGTAAATGGAACCAAGAAACCTGTTTCAAATGTGGAATTAAAGGCCACCTAGCATGCACATGCAGAAATACAGGGACCCTGAACCTCCAAAGTGAAATCAAGAGCACAAAAATAAGGGAGATAAATCAATTAACATACATGTAGTCAAAAAAATGGAAAGTGACGGAGTGCAGCAATTTATAATGGAATTACAAATCTTCGATAAAAATATTAGAATGGAGATCGATAGTGGGTCACGCATTTCCATAATGTTGGAAACAGACTGGGGAACATTATCAGCCACTAACCCCACCATTAAAGTAGAGGAAACTAATGTCACCCAGGATGTGAGTGGGAATGCCTTCAACTTATTGGATGGAGTAAAAGCACCAATCAGATATCGTGGAAAAATAACTAAATTACCATTATAAAGGGGAAATTAGCCCAATAATAGGTAGACAATAGTTTTCAGCAATAGGAAACACCTTCAACTTATTGGGTCGAGTAAAAGCACCAATCAGATATCGTGGAAAAATAACTAAATTACCATTATAAAGGGGAAATTAGCCCAATAATAGGTAGACAATAGTTTTTAGCAATAGGAATACAAGTTAGCATGGTGAAGAAAATTACCATAAAACAAGAAATACAAAGTAAATACCCCGATATATTTACTGAAGAATTAGACTTAATAGCAACTACCCCAGCAGAGATAGAGTTAACTAAGAACACATGCCCAGTTATCTGTAAACTATGGAAAATTCCTTTCACACAGAAGCAAAAAGTGGAAGACAAAATTCAAGAATTGGTCTTTAAGGGCATCCTGACACCTGTGGAAATGTCAGACTGGGCCACTCCAATAGTCAAAATCACAAAACCTAATGGCCAAATACGCATTTGCGGTAATTACAGAGTAACAGTTAATAGGTATTTAAACAAAGCAGCATACCCTGTTCCCCAATGGAAGAGAGGTATTGGCCAGTCTGCAAAATGCACCACATTTTGCTAAGCTAGATCTAAACTCAGCATTTCATCAAATTCCAGTGACAGACTGGTCAGCAGAAATATTAATACTAGCAACACCGGCAGTATTGTTTAAATACAATAATCTATCGTTTGGAATATCAACAGCACGGAATATCTTCCAAGCAAAAATAGACATTTTATTGCAAGGTTTAGATGGCATCATACCATATTTCTATGATGTACTCATTTCAGCATCATCTGAAGAGATGCTCTGTCAAAGGCTATGCAAAACATATGCCAAACTACAAGAAATTGGGCTGAAATTAAATATGCAAAAAAGTGTGTGGAATACACAGGAGTTGCCATTGCTTGGGCACATAATCACCCAAAAGGGAAAACGCCCATCACCAGAGAAAATAAAAGCTGTGGAAAATCCAGCCTACCAAAAACATTAAAGATCTTCAGGCCTTTTTGGGCCTAATTAATTACTTTGATCCATTCTTGAAAAATAAGGCTAAAGTAGCAAACCCATTTTACAGTTTACTAAAGAAAAATCAAAAATTGTAGTAACTGGAGATACATGAGAAAGCATTCAATCAAACCAAAGAATTACTTTCTTCAGACAAGCTACTAGTACATTTCGACAGTAATCTCGAAGTACATCTAACAACAGATATCTCAGAATGGGTGCGAGAGCCATATTGTGTTGCCCATGCTACAATGGTGAACGTCCAGTAGCCTATGCCTTAAGAACCTTGTCTAAATGAGAAACTATAGCAGATTGACAAAGAGGCTTTAGCCATTATATTTGGGTTAAAAAAATTCCACCACTATATATTAGGCAGACAATTTACTATTGCAACCGATCATAAGCAGCTACTGCACATATTTGCGGATGACAAGCAAGCTCTCGGTCACTTGAGCTCACATATGCTACATTGGAGGAACAGATTGGCATCATATGATTACCACCTGTCATATAAGAAAGGAAAAGAATTTTCCCATGCATTATCACAAAATCCCTCCACAAATGAACTGCAAACTAATGAAATAGAAGTTAACCGTGTAGATGCCTTGCAGTCGGACATCTTGAACAGCAACACAATAGTAAAATGGACAAAAGCTGATGAAGGATATCAACTGCTGTTAGAATGGATTAGGAATGGCTGCCCTCCTTCCCCAAACTGGAATATCTGTTGCCTGCTTTCTGGATAAACCGTAAAAATTTATCAATTAGTAAAAGAATGATCTTAATAGGAGATAGGGTTGTAATACCAGCTTCTGGTAGGCAAAAAGTATTAAAATTACTACACGAAGGGCATCTGGGTGTGGTGCGCACAAAAGCTTTAGCATGCAGCTATATCTAGTGGCCAAAAATAATCATAGACATTGAGAGTTACATTAAAAAATGCACAGCCTGCCAGTCTGAGATGCACAGGAAATCAAAGTAGTACAAACAATGGCCCAAGCTACCAAACCTTGGCAGAGACTCCACATGGAAAATACCAGTCCAATAGATTGAAAAATACTCTTTATTTTTGTTGATGCATACTCCAAGTGGGTGGAGTGTTGCATCGTGAAAAGTACAAGTGAAACTATACGATGTCTAAATGTAATTTTTTTACAACATGGACTCCCAGAAATAATCGTTTCAGACAGTGGGACAGGATGATGTTAAACTTCTTCCGAACAAATGGAATAAAACACCTGCACACCCCTATATCACCTGGAATTGAATGACCTCACTGAGAAAGCCATCCAACAAATAAAAAAGTGTTGAATGACCTCACTGAGAAAGCCATCCAATAAATAAAAGTGTTGAGAAAAGCAAACAACAATGACATGCAAGCCACCTTATATAATGCCATGCTACATCAATATTCCATCCCATTGACAGCTACAGGAAAATCACCTACTGAGTTGCTGATGGGCAGAAAATTAAGGACAAGGCTAGCAATGTTACTCCCCAGAAGGACCGAACACATCCTAAATGATTACATAAATAGCATGTATGAAATTGGAGAAACAGTCTGAGTACACGACATCATCAGGAAAAAATGGACCAAAGGCAAATTATCCAAACAAATAGTCACAGTCCAAATGCAAAACAGAACAGAGTACTGGAGATACATTAACTGCATCCGCAGGCATTTCATTTCAGACATCCAGTCACCATCATTGTTACAAAATGATGAAGAGATTACGAAAGTAATCAGAAAGCAAGAGGGACTCAACACAGCCCTGGTGGAAGGAAGTACATACAAGCAACAAGCTAACTAGAATGTAATGAAGCAGAAGTCAAAACAGACTCTCAAAATGTGTTAACCACAGAAACAACAGACAAAGGTAAATCACTCAGACCTCAGCGCAAGATACAGAAGCCTATCAATTTACACAACTATGTGTAAAACAGCAGTTTTCTGGAGTAAGGGGAGGTATTGTAAAATATGCATTTTAAATTAAACACACATCCGAAAGCGACTTGTTCTAAAATATTCCTTTTGAAAGACATTTTAAATATCTAGTATTGTAATCATAGACATTTTAATTAGTCCTTGTCTGGTTTGGCTTAAAATGCAATTAATTTAACCAAACTAATTAAACAGATGATAGGAATTTAATTAGCAAAAAACAGTTTAATCATTAAGCTAATTACCCCGATTAATTAAATTCCACCCCAATCTTACATGTAGATTTACTCCAGAAAACAAAAGAAACAAAACAGATAAAAGGTGGCATACAGAGAGAGAGAGAGAAAGCAGAGTGCATTCAGTGAATTCTTGGAAAGCATCTGTTGCAAAGGAACAGTGTGAGAGTTGCAAATCACTCCATGTTGAGGAAAAAGCGAATTAAGACATAGAAGTTATATGTTTGATTATAGTGTGAGTATTCCTTATTGTACTTGCATAGTGTACTTTTCTAACACAGCTCGGCAAAAACCCAGAACTGATTTAATTTGTATACGTCAATCTCTTGTCACATCCTTACCTTGGAACAATTGATAACTTTGACTAAACTATAAACTAGTTAGCGAATTAAGCTACTTTATGAATTAAACTCTAAACTAGTTTGTGAATTAATATTTGTGTGTTGTATTTGATGAGTCAATACACAACATCCATGAAGATCATTTTAATATTAAAAATAATGTTCATACATTTAGAAATAGAATAAAAAATTAAAATGTTATAATTAATAATAAAAAAGATAAATATTTTTGTAACTATATTTGATCTTAAATTATGTATAAAAACAATTTAAATCTGAAAATTAAACTTTGTATATCTATTAAATAGTAGATTATATTTTAAATTAAAAAAATAAAAAGTATTTTTAGTTTTAGTACTTTTTGCAACTTGGATTCCTAATAGTGTTTGTTGAAATAAACTTTAATTCATCATATAAGGTCTTTTCTACATCAAAAGTGCAGTTTTCATCAATTAACCAAAACTATAACTAATGTTTAAAAAATTCTATATTAACATATTAGCAAGAGGCAACTGACTAGTAATAATTAGGCATCGGAAATATCTTGAAAACACACTTGGTAGGCATAGATTGGCAGAGACAATACATAGTATTTGATGTGTGTCCTGTAAAGACTTAAGGCATATAGAACAGAACTAATTGCAATAATTTATAAATAATTTATAATGAAAATATATTGTCTGGTACATAGTCTGTAATCATCATATGATAGTTATACAATAAATATTTAGAGAAATTTGATAAAATTTATAGAAATATATAATGTAATGGTATTAAAAAGTGACTGCTGGTATATGAACCTCCCACCAGATGATGCTTTTAGGTTAGTACATTAAATCTGATAGGACCTCTAATACCCTCATATGTATTTGTATATCTATATAATAGCATAAAATTTATTTGGGAGATGTCCTAATCCTGATGCTCCACACTACCTTCCATAATTATGGTATACATCTTTTAATGCTGGTTAAGTCAGGGAGAAATATGACTCCTTTTTATGTATTTCCATAATCAAATCTTTTTTCCAAATACTTCACCACCTAGAGATAATTTCAAATTCTAAAAACAAACGGGATTAGTGTTTTATTAACAGATATCTCAAAATATAATTCCATAATTATATCTCCTTTATAAATTAACTAATTAAAAATATTTCAAAACATTGAACTTCTTATTTGAATGTTCAAAAAACTCGTGATGATAAATTAATCTTTCTATATCCTACTATAGTAATTCATATTTAACATCTATATGCATTTCATTATCAAAGACAAACATAATTTATATATTATATGAGTAATGAAACAAAAGTATTTCATATATGACTCTCAAGCTAAAAAAGAAATGACTCACTGATCGAACAAACATTTAACGTCCCCGTCCCCCCCCTAGATTTCCTAGAAGTAATCTCCTGACTAATGTAATTAAAGAATACACATCATTTTACTTAAATTGTTTTTTTTAGCCAAATCCATTTGTAGTATAAATGATTTGTTAACGTTAATTACTGATAAGCTTTTATAAAAATATCCATTATACCAATCACGTGTATTCTAGGAACTAATAATTAATCCATTCTATGTAATTTCTTCTTACTTTTTCTTTACATTGTAAGGCTATATAAACATTGTTTACAAATAGCTAGAGTAAAAATAAATGAAAATTATTTATCTAGATTTTTCAAATGATATGATTGTTTTTTGCCAATAATGCTTTAAAGGATGAGAATGTTACAAGAGTTATCAGATGAAAATAAAAAAGTAGGACTAAAGATAAATGTTTAAAAAGACTAAAATAATGTTCAATGGATTTTCTCTAAGTGAGAAATAAAGATTGATAATAAATGAATTAGAAGAACTTAACAACTACAGATTACCATAGATGGAAACGTAATGGATGAAATTAATCATAAAATTAAACTTGCTTGGAATGTTTTTGATAGACTTAATTTAGTATTAAAAATGAGACGTCTATATATTTGAAAAGGAAAGTTTTTAATAAATGTGTTTTACCATTTTTTACTTATGGATTTGAGACTTGGACATTTAACAGAAGAGAAATAGACTTCAAACCACTCAACTAAGTATGTAGAGATGCATGTTAGGAGCAACAAGAAGAGATTGAAAATGAAATGCATGTGCGAGAGAACAAACAAGTATTATTGCATTATTGAAAAGACTAGGAGATTGAAGTGGAGTTGGCTTGGATATATTGTTAGGAGAGATGATAATATATAGACAGTTCAAAGTTTAAGTAAGATTCCAAGAGATTGAAAATAATGATTTTGTAATATTCTATTAGTGAAAAAAGATGATCAGCAATAATGTGGGTGGGCTACATTATTTACTATTGAACATTCCTTTAAGAAAATGTAATTTATGTAAATATCAAATATTAATGTCATATATGCATATATAATTTTTGCATTTAATTTAAAACTTTTAAAAACTCCAAATGTATAAATATTTCAAACTAACACTGAACAATACTTGAATGTTTATTCATTAAAGTTTTTCTGCATTAGTTTCATAAATTTCTTAAATATGTGGATGGTAGAAGAAAGATATTTTGTCATCTTACACCAGTATTGATACTTTTTTTGTTTGTATTTGATTTATGATTTCCATTGAAGACATGAACACTGAATACCAGCTGATGAATGTTTTCATTCAAAATCATCTTGAATAATGAATCCCATATATTGAAATTTTAGGAATAAAAACTTTAATAATCAAGCTTTCACAGGTAGTATATTGTAATGTAGTATATTAAACCACTAAACATCACATGATCACCATTTCTTATGCTTGTGTATAATTGTTATCCATTGATTACTCTGGATGGCACTGAGTGGCACTACTGTATGGAGAGTTTTGCCTGTTTTAAGGTAGTATATTGTAAGTTTGTATCTTATTCATTTAGAATTCAAAATTGTGTAAGGACTTTTGAGACATTCTTTTATATATATGTATAGGTATTGTGTAACCTAAAAGAAAAAATAATGATGCACAACTAATTTGCATAAACTTCATTTTCTTGCAAGGTATGTAAGCCAATGATAACATTCTTTTCTGAGATATCGAAATTGAGTTAGAAATTTTGTAAATCTAAATTATGAGCTAGATATTTACTTTGAAAAATGCATGCAAATTTTATTTCATTTAACATTTTAATTTATATTAAAAAAATAACAAGTGAAAAAGAAAATAATGTGGGTATAATGGAAAATATGATTTTGTTTAATGGCAAATGTGCCATTGTTCATTTGATATTTTAAAAAAAAAAACAACAAAAGTCTAAATAAGCTCATTTCCCCCTCTAGAAACATAACAAAATATGTCAGAAAAATGTGTCAGCACTCTTTATAGTGCACCTTTTAATTAAAACCAGTCTCCTTCAGCTAATCTTGGCTCTCTATATTCATCAGTGCTGTAAAGCTTTTATTATATATTTAAACAAATTATGTGCCAATTTTTCACTTTCAAAGTATTGAATCTCTTTAAATATTACTATAATCAAAACAAGATTGGAATAAACAATTATTTCAATCTTGTTTTGATTGATTATTTATTTATATATTTGTGACAATATTATGGACAAGTAAATTGGATTGGATATTTGACATTATAGTAAATTACTATTTATAAATAGCAAGATATCTCTTTGCATTGCATGGTTTAATGTAGTGGTTAAGTGTCAGACTCTTCGAGTGTATAGTCCTTGAATTGATTTAATTTCTGGCATTCTCCGACAATGTCTTGGATTGATTTCAGTTCTGGCACTTCCTGATGCTCAAATTTCTTATACTCCCAAGTAATAAACCATTTAAATTGTTTATTTTATTTAATTACTCTTTAACATGACATTATTAAATTTTTAAAATTATTGTAATATATTTTAATTTTAAAGATTATATATATCATATAACCACAAATAAATGAGTGTGTATTCCAAAATGTATTTTTAAATTATCAGTTTAAACAAATTTACTTTTACTTTCAGAAACAGTTTAAAGAGCAATTGTTTGACATTTATGAATAATAATGCAATTATGTTAATATTTAAATATTTGGATGCTTTGAAGACATGCCAATAATTTAAATTGGTATCAGTTTGTTTAGATATACATCATTTGAATATTGGTAATTGTAAAGAGCTGAGGTCATCTGGATGATAATTTAAGATTATTTAGATCATAATTTAAGATCATAATTTAGATCCATTCTTTAAGAAAACATTTATTTAGCGTATGTCTGAATAAAAATACATTTATTTATTTGTAGTTATATAATAGATTTAATCTTCTAAATTATATTAAAAGTATATAAGTTAGGAAATTTACAAAGTAATTGTTTTATGTATGCATAGCAATATGATTAAATTAATATCTAAAGATCTAAAGACAATTAATGGCCTTTAATTTTACATATGCCACAGTCATTTCTTTTCTAAATCAGTTTCATTCTAGATTTAATTTATTTACTAATTTTTTTTTTATATGTCAAAGTGTTGACCAGGAACCTGGGCCAACTACTTGGAAGGCAGCTATGCTAACCGCTAGGCCACGAACGCTTGACTACTAACTTTTTCATTGATTTCATTGTTCTCAGCAAAAAAAAATCTATTCTTGTAGTATATTATTTTCAAGTCTTTCTTTATCTGATATATTCTTGATAATAATTTCACAAACCTTTGTTCTAATTTTAATTTTTTTTTTAAAAAAAAAGAAACTTTAAAAATATTAATTCACTTTCTAAATTATCAATATTAAGCTATTTTAAGAATTGCAACCCATAGAGATTTTAAATTCAGTTTTATTAGAAACATGATAAATTATCAGATGTTCCCTCCTGTTTACATTGATTATTTATTTTTAAAAAATTGAAAATGTTTTTATTGTATCTGTTTATAAAATGTACTGAAGTTTGATGAAAATGCTTCTGTAAACTTGGAAAATGTTTTATAATTTTTATATTTAAATGATTTATAGATATATTGATTTTTTTCAGGAGCAATTTTATATATTTTTTACAATATCATTGCAGCTTGATCTCATTCCTGACATTTCTTAATCAGTTTATTAAAATACTATATGGTATCACATTTAAACATTAAATTATATAATGTTCCAGTTTTGTCATTTCAGAATAATTTTGATCTTTTTCATGTAAAATAGTTTTATTTCATCAAATAACAAAATGATTTAAAATGTGGGCATACTTGTTCACCAAATGTTTTGCATATTAGACAAATTTATAGTATTAAAAATTCATGAAGGTATAAAATTAACAAAACTTATTACAACTGACATCACATTTGAAAATAATTTTAATGTTGTTTTTTTTTTTTTTTGCATAATACCTCCTGATGAATGAGATAATAAAATTCAAGTAAAGAATGTTGATTAATTTGTTTGTCTTGTTTAACAAATCTTTATGAACCATACTTGGAGCATATTTGTTATTGAATCAGTCCTTTTTTCTGTAAATTCCTCAATTTTTCCAGTTCAAATCATCCATTTAACCTTTTTTTTTTTTTTCATAGTATATATTTAGCAATAATAGCAAGATAAAGAATAACTGTACTTGTCAAGCATTGGTAGTCAAGAGATCAGCACAGTTGCCTTACAAGCAGTTGTCCTGGGTTAGCAGGTTCGCTTCCCATTTCCCGGCCGATGCTATGACACATGGAAGAATAACTATACTTTTCTTCAAAGAAATCAAAAAGATTTTTGGCACATTTAAATTTATTATCTTAGTTCAAAGCCAATATTTGATCTTTATCTGTGATTTGACTTATTGATAATGTTTTAAAGCATTTTATAATATCTAGTCTTTAAAAGTAGCAAATTAAAGGTTGGCTTCATTCTAAAACAGCTTCTTTTACTTCAGCTTCAAGTCGCCATATTGAATTTTTTAAAAATACTGGCCTGAGACACAATTTTCGCAATAACTTCAGTTTTAATTATGTTAGAGCAAAAACAATTACATTGCTAGAAACTAGAAACATTAAGGAAAACAATAAGCATAAAATAAATAGTGATAACTATATAAAAAATAAGGAAAAAAGAAATTTTCACACCTGAAATAATTATTATTATAATTATAATTTGGAAATTAACATTAACTAAAATTGAAAATGCGTCTTCAGTGATAATTTCTTTATATTCCTCACAAAATTATCTTTCTAAACATGTATAACATGTCTTACCTGAGTTAATCCACAGCTTCACAATCTCCAAAAGAATTCGGATATGACTTTTTCAATTTTATTTTGTACCTCAAATGTTCTAAATGTCAAAGGCATCTATAAAGAAAAAGATTCATCCTAATAATAGATACAAAAGAAATCATCATAGCAATAGGCTTCTTATCCATCTAAAACTAGAAATTGTAGGCTACTGTCTATATCACTGATAAAATGAGTTTCATCTCTTCATTTTATATTTTTTTGTGATGTTTATATTCTTTATGGACACCAGTGATGTTTATATTCTTTATGCACACACAAGTGATGTTTATATTCTTTATGCACAGAAGTGATGCTATCTTATTATATTTATTGTACCATATAGATATAATTTATTTGCATATAGTGTATTTGGTAGCTATAGACTTGAAAATGTTATGAAACATATAGCAAAACTAAAGCATGAACAAGAGTAAACAAAAACATAAACAAGAATCAGAATTTGATTATGTTTGTGTATGCAATGTTTGTATACATTTGATTATTAGTTTTATAATACATTACTTGTACACATTATATAAAAATAATTAATGATTTTCAGAATAAATTATTATACTTTTTGAAAAACATTATTTTATAATAGTATAGATAGAACGTTAGAAAATTATTATAGATATGAATTCTATATGCAGAATTTGATTATATGTTTGTGTATACAATGTTTGTATACATTTGATTATTAGTTTTATAACATATTACTTGTAAACCATTATTATATAAACATAATTAATGATTTTCATAATAAATTATACTTTTTGAAAAACATTTTTATAATAGTGTAGGTAGAACGTTAGAAAATTACTATAGATATGAATTCTATATGAGCATAAATAATTATATAACTAACACACACTAATTACAAACTAAAATAAATAAAAAAGATAATTTTATCAAAAAATTAAAAAAAATATTTAAAAATGTTACTTACGACATTATGTTGAAGCTGTATTGTAGGCCTTCTTTGTGAATAACACCGGAGAAATTTTCACTTGCAGCCCATAAACCATTTTTGTCTTTTATCGCTCCGTGATAAGTACAAAAATTATCAAAAAAAAAACAAAAAACAAAAATTAAATACTGTGGTCGATTAAAATTTTTTTAAAAAATCCAAATTCAAGCAGTTAAAAACTTCTTAATAAATTTGTTCTACATATTATTCAATAAGATGTGTTAAATGAAATCTAGCATACTTGTTGACAATATAACCAATTGGCAGTAAGAGTAAAAACGATTAGAAATAATATATACAAATACTTTTATCAAATATCACAAAAAAATTATTGATTCAGGATTAAAAATATTCATTAAAGTATATTTTTGACATGAGGATTTTCCTTTATTATGCCTCTTAGAGGCACATTGCAACTCTTATGTAGTATTTTCTCAAATTATTATAGTTTTATATTGTTTTGTATTTAATACTGACATCTAGTAAAAAGCAGCATTGTAACTGCATAAAAATTATTGAGCAATACAAGCTTCAAGATATATATTTCAGGATAGCCTAAAAAAAATTATATTAAAATTTAAACAAGTATGTTTATAATTTTCTAAACATTTTATCTTTATCCCATCACATAGGTTGTGAATTCACCACTGACAAAATTGAAGAAAATGCGCGGAAAAATTTCATATATCTATCTGTGCTAAGGTTCTGATTATGTTATTTTAAGAGTTATGTTGAGAATAGAAAATAGTTGGATAATATCAAAAGAGAAAAATACTTAATGAATCTTAAAATATTATTGGAAAATTCCAATGCTAAACAGAAATGAAAAATACATTTGAGTTTATGGTAAATAAAAGTTTACAGTAAAAGTTTGTAGAAAAATAATTGGAAAGATCTTTATCTTGTAATGGATTAATTGAACTTAGTGCAGTCACTGAAATCATTAGTTTAACACCTGCTATTTTAATTATACATTCTCCAAAAAAATATATATGTAAATAAAAACATTAAAATTCATGAAATATATATATATTTAATATTTTCCAATAGCAATAGCTATATTCTAGTATCACAATAATTCTCACAAAAATATTGCATTATCATGTAGTTAAGAACACACATTCTGTCATAGCAATCCAAATCAAATTAAATTTCTTAGCTTTTTTTTCTTTCAAAATTTTAAATTTTATTTAAAATTGTTTTAAAGCATAAACCTGATGATCATTATATTCTTAGATTAACACTGATTATAATAGAATACATTCTAAACATGGTGTGGCTTTTCTTATATTTAACTATCTTGTAAAGCAAACAACTTCTATTGAAGACAATTAAAATGATATTGCAATCACCACTCAGATAGTTAATTTTTATGTATGCACTATTTACAAATCTCCAAATATAGATTGGCTTTATTCTGCTATTCCAAATATTCCAATATCTTTTTTATTTTTAGAAGATTTCAAATCTCACAAAGGAAATTGTAATCTTTTAGAATGAATGTTTTTAATAAAACAATAGAAGGTACATTCAATTCAGGCAGCCTGTGGATCAGAGATAACTACTGATTTATTATTTATTTTTAAAACAGTAATCTATCAATTACGTGCAGTTCTAATATTCGATTGCTATCTCTATAGTCAATATAAATCAAGTCTAATTCTTGGATTTTGTTTTGAGATACCACATGTTGGATATTTTGAACAGAGTTTTGATAGAATCCCATCAATTTCCTCTAGCTGTGATTAGCAAACTGCTAATAACAGTTGCCAGAGGATTCATTCTCAAGGATATCAAAATCATTTGTTTCATATTAGAACAAAACCTGTAACATTTGTCTATCCAAAGATAAAATTGCTGACAAATTTATAAAATTGTTGGCTAATGCTAGAAAAGTGGAAAGAGATTATGGAAAAACAAAATTTATGAGATTTCGTTGAAAAACCTGGTCACCTTTACATAAGCCATGAACATAGGAGCACCTCTAAAAGAATTACCGCTTTCATTACTAATAGGATTGCCATTCTTATATGTTAGACTTCTAAATTCAGAATTGATAGAATGAGAAAAAGCATCATTAGAGCAGAATTGCAAGCTTTTTTTCAGTGTTCTTCCAATAACAATCTAATAAAATTGATAAATATTGGTGAACTTGAATTTTTCTTTATCAAAATCCAGGAAAGGCCCCTGGAACAGGTAGCATTATTTTCAGAGTTTCTAGCAAATTTAGGATTTAAAGCCAAAGCATGTGGCAAAACTATCATTAATACAAAATCTATTCCAAAATTTTTTGATATAATAACAAAACTATTGCGATCTTAAAACTAAATAAATATAACAATGAAACAAAAAAATGTTCACTCACCATTATTATTAAATGTTCTCTACAAACTATTTGTAATAATTATAGTTTCAATAATTTTTCCAATTTTTGCATAGAAAAATGAGACATCTCTACAGTTTGTTGGATTTAGGCCAGGAAAAAGCCGCATGCTGATTTTACCTCAGTTTATGATTCTATTTAGAAAAATGATCTTGTAAAAATCTTTAAAAAAATGATTAGTTTACTTGACAAAATGCTCTCCAATAAAAAAATTATCACTCCATATTAAATGATAATCATAATATATATAATATTTGCCAGAACTTTAATATATTCATCAGGATGTTTGATGTAGAGAATGCTGGCAATTCACCTATGCTGATGTTATTGTGTTGACTTCACAAAATAAATATTTCCAGAAATAGAAAAAGTTTAATAAGAGTATGAAAAGTTTGGAAATCTTTTTCAAAGATTGAAATCTTATTCATAATCCAATACGAACAATATACTCAGTTTTTCATCTAAGAATAGAAAACATTTTATAATTTGAATATAACTTTTTGAAATAATCAATTCGATCTACACCATGTTACTTAATAATAATCCTTAGCCTAATTTATTAATGCTAGTTAAAATTAGATCTAAAATAATTTCTAGGAATAATCTCATTTGATAATTGGTTGACATTACAATTTGTGCAAGTATTTTGGAGACAACTTCCTTAGCAATAGCAGATTCTACTGATAAACATTGAACTCCTGTTTGGAGAAAAAGTGCTGATACTAAAATTTTTGATATTCAATTAAATATTGCATTAGAAATATTATTGAGAGACTCAAGTGTACAGGTCGAAAAGAGCCACCACCTAAACTGTAAGTCGGATCCAAACCCAAGCGGTTCAAACTGAGTTCAAACCCAACTCACCAGCTCAGATTAATAGAAATCTAAATCAATGGCACAGTGCTATGTGCCAAGGAACTAGCTCAACGGTTGGTGATGACTACAGACCCCTGAACTGACATTAATATCGGATCATAAATTGACTAAAGATAATTTTAAGTCGAATCATATGTATATGTTCGGGTTGCCAACACAGACAGCGAGCCTTAACATTAAAATAATTATGAATAAAAGACTTAGGAAACCAAGTGCGTTAATAAAATATTTAATAATAATAGTTTGTTTTGTTTGAATTTTAAATAATGATTATATTAATCACCTCTAGCCTTTAACATAGTTTATAATTATAATGAGTGGCGGTCATTATTATATGCCAATGAGTACTACGCAATATTATGGAATTCTATGTCTATGCCCCCAACAAGAAAATAAAGGCAGATAAAGGTATTCAGTTGTAAAGGAAATTATTACTCTAATTTTATATGAGAGAATGTGAGATTTATTTTCACATTCGCAAATCCATTCATGAAGAGCAAGATACGTACTTAGGGCATAACTTTAACCTTTATTATAAAACTTATTTAATTTGAGATAACTGAGAATTTGTTGGACTTTAATTGAAATCACTTCATCATGAATTACAAACATCAGAACGGGCTTTACTGGAACAGAGAGGTAACGGTGCTGACGAATTATGAGCTACAAAGTAAACATGAAAGATAATCGCTGGTCGGTAGTTTAAGTATTATGGCAGCTTGTATTTCACAAGTCTTAATGCCCTTTGGAGATGTGGAAGATGGGAAAAACCAGGCCGAGTCGTAACTACGAACCTTTGGTGTTACGAATATATTAGCGGTGGAAGAAGTGCTTTCTTTCTCTATAATTAAAATATCAGTAATATCACCACCGACAAGCCATGGAGCGGAAAGATTGCCCTACGTCAGCAATGTTCGAAGATGATGACTTGATAGTCACCGTTTGAATAATAAAACCCAATTTATTATAGAATGCTCTACGTGATGACTTGATCAAATTAATTAAAGTCAAATGAGCTTTTAAATAAAACTATTTCAAAGCATTTATAAAATTATATTAGTTAGAAAATAACAGAAATCTGAATTAGAATATATTTAGTTGATTCCTTTATCGACCCTTTTTCAAAAACATTTTAACATTATATATATGTGAATAAATAAATATTGGTGAATACGAGAAAAAAATAGCTGGGGCATAGATTAGAAATGGAGCTAATAATTTGTTATTAGCCAATTATAAAAATTGTAAACATTTAATAATTTCTTTCGACTCGATGATTAATAGAACGTATAAATTTAGTTCTAATGGGCGAGAATTACGATTAGACTTAATATTATATTTGCATAAAGCAAATGGAACAAAGCAGCTCATCGAGTCGAAAGATTATTGGCATATAATTAAAAATAAACAACATTAATAAATCACACAATAAATATATATAATATAATAAATGAACCACCATCGTAAGAAAGGAAAGTTAAATCTAAGGACTAGAGATTGAGAGAATTTATATAATTTAAAATAGCATAAATAAAAGGTTTTACACAGAGTATTTATTACATTTATAAATGAGAAGAGCTCTTAAGGGGAGTGTAAAGTTTGGAAACTGGCCAGAAAGTTTAAGGGTCATTATGGACCCATTTCTTCTGGGACTGGTTCCTTAGTTTACACGTCCGAGTTGGTAAAATGTAGGCATGCATTTGATCGATTTCTTGAACAGCATTTTAATTGATTTTGGCAGCATGATTTGTCCGGAAAGGATTTAGCAGCTTCATTGAAGATTTTCAGGAGACTTCAGGAACCGTAGCCAGATTCCTGACGTTTAGTCCCTTACCATGATAGGAACACTATTTGAAATCATGATTTTAAAATGCATAGAGTTTACTGGCACTTCTCTTCAACAAAGATGGCTTCTCTCTTCCAAACTTTTCAGAGCTATATATACTGTATTTGATGCCTTCAGGCTAGCACTTCTTTCATTATCAACGTTACAAAATTTACTGGTTGTTTTTAGATACATTCCTTCGATAAGGCTTTCAAACTCATTAACTTGAATTCATTTTCCAATTAGAAAATGAATTCTTAAAATCAGAAAAATGATTTTAATTAGGAAATCCTTACATTTTAAATACTTATCTTTTTTCTAATTAATAAAACGTTACCCATTGTTTTGGAAAAGGAAAATCTGAAAGCTTATCGAAAGAATGTAGCTTTTAATCACTAAAAATTTTAACAAATTATTTAAAAATAAAATCAAACATTCCCGACGCAATGAAACTTTCATACAATTATATCATCATCATCAACCATTATCAATCCACTGCAGGATGAAGGTCTCTCCAAGTTTAATCCATCTTCTCCGATCTTTAGCTTCTCTTCTCCACAACACCCCTGCACATTTTCTTATTTCATCCATCCATCTCACATGTGGTCTTTCTCTGGGTCTTTTACAACCTCTTGGAATCCAGTTTAAAATTTCAATTGTCCATCTATTATCATCTCTTCTAGCAATATGTCCAGCCCAACTCCATTTCAATCTTTTAATTTTTTCAATAAGGTCAGTAACACCTGTTTGTTGTCTTACCCATACATTGCGTTTTCGATCTCTTCTTGTTACTCCCAACATACATCTCTCCATACTCCTTTGAGTGGTCTGAAGTCTCTGTATTGTTCTTCTATTAAGTGTCCAAGTCTCAGATCCATAAGTAAGAACTGGTAAAACACATTTGTTAAAAACCTTCCTTTTCAAACACATAGGCATATTTCCTTTTAGTATCAAGTTATTTCTACCAAAAGCACTCCAACCAAGTTTAATTCTATGATTAATTTCCTCCATTATGTTTCCATCTGTATTAATAATCTGACCAAGGTATTTGTAACTGTTAACTTCTTCTAATTCTTCATAATCAATCTTTATTTTCATATTTTGAGCAAATCGATTAAACATTACTTTAGTCTTTTTAACATTTATCTTTAGTCCTACTTTTCTACTTTCATCTGCTAACTCCTGCAACATTTCCTGCAGCTCTGAAGCATTATTTGCAAAAATAACTACATCATCTGCGAAATCTAAATGACTTACTCTCCATTTACTTTTACTCCTTTAGTTTCCCATTTTAATCCACAAAATACTTCTTGCAGCACTGCTGTAAAGAGTTTTGGAGATATGGAGTCACCTTGTCTTACACCTTTCTCAATGTTGATTTTTTCCAGTATCATTATGTAATCTAATTGTTGCTATTGCATTTTTATAAATATTCTTTACAATATGACAATATCCTGAATCTATACCTTGATGATCCAATGCTTTAATCACTGAAGAAATGTGTATAGAATCGAATGCCTTTTCATAATCTACAAATCCAAAACATAATGACAACTCATATTTGTTTGTCCTTTCTATGACTTCTCTCAATACCTGGATATGATCTATTGTACTAAAACCACTTTTAAATCCAGCTTGTTCTCTTGGTTGGTGGAAATCCAAAGTTCTCTGTAGACGAGTTGTAATTATCTTGGTAAAAATTTTATATAGAACTGATAAAAGGCTGATAGGTCTGTAATTTCTAATATCTTCTTTATCACCTTTTTTAAATATTAATATTATTACTGCATTCTTCCAATCTTCCAGTACATCATTATCATTTAGACATTTGGTATATAACTTTGCTAAAATTGTTTCTATTTCTTCACCTGCTTCTTTTAATATATCAATTATAATTCCATCATTTCCTGGAACCTTTCCTTTCTACACTTAATTGCATGTCTCACTTCTTCATTTAAAATTCTGGGCAATTCGGAAGATGTAATAGATATAGGAGGTACTTGTTCTTTATTACTATATAATTCTTGATAAAAATCTTCTACCAATTTCATGATGTCATCTCTCTTTTTAGTAATAATTCCATCTTTTTTTCTTATTGCAGATATAAATTTCCTACCAATACCAAAATGTTGTTTAACATTTTTGAGACTTTTATTTTTTTCTACAGCTTTCCTTGCTATTTCACAGTTATACTTTCTTATATCATTTTCAACTCTTTTCCGTACCATTTTACAAAATTCGAGATATTCAATTCTTTTTAATACATCATTTTTGTATATCTTCATATTCCTTCTTTTCTTCATAAATTCTCTAGTCTCAGTAGAAATTTTATTAGTCAATTGCTGCTTTTTTCTACCAGCTATGTTTGTTGCAGTTTTTAAAAGTGTATCAGTTATTTTCATATTAATTTCATTCAAATCTGAATCATGTTCAAAATCTCCTAACACTTGAAACCTATTTGTAAGTTCTAATTTAAATTCATTAGAATGTTTCTGAAGATTAGAAATATCAACTGTAAATATTGTTTTTCTTAATAATTTTTGTCTCTAGTTTTACATTAACACGTAACTTACACCTTACTAATCGATGATCACTTCCTGTGTTAAATTTATTAAGAACATTACAATCTTGAAATATGTATTTTCTGTTAGTCAAAATATAATCCAATTCTGCTGTACCTTCATTTGGATGCTTCCATGTCCATTTCCTTTTAACATTTTTTTCAAAAAATGAATTCATAATATAAAGTTTTTCTTTTTCTGCAAACTCCACAAGTCTATGTCCTCTCTCATTTCTATTACCATAACCAAAATTACCTACAGCAATTTCATCTTTCATTTGTCTACCAATTCTAGCATTAAAGTCTCCCATAACAATTTTAAAATGTTGTTTACTCTGATCAAAAGCCTTTTGTACATCCATATAAAAATCTTCTACTACTTCATCACTATGAGAACTTGTTGGGGCATAAACCTGAATTATCTGCATTTGGTATCTGCTATTAAGTTGTATAACTAATCTTGCCACTCTGTCCGATACACCATCAATCTCCACAATATTGTTCTTCCACTTTTTATTTATAATGAATCCTACTCCACTTGTATTTCCAATATGTGTGCCTTTATAATAGAGTATATGTCCACTTTTTAAATCAATTGTTTCTTCTCCTTTTCTTCTAACTTCACAAAGTCCAATAATGTCCCATTTAATATAAGACAGTTCTTCTTCTAATTCTTGCAATCTTCCTTCACTTGAAAGTGATCTGCAGTTGTAAGCAACTAAATAAAAAGTCGTCATCAAATGGCAGCCTGGGTCTGCAATCAGGGGATTCTTAGCACCCTCTGCCTTCGGCCACCAACCGCTGCCTTGGTTGGTGACTTTACAGCCTCCTGGGAATAAGGGCCATGCTTTATTTTTGTCTGTCATAATTGTATATATGTATGGGAAAAATATTTATCATTTACACAAACATTCATTCTGCCTTATCAGGCACTGAGAAGAAAGACCATGGTGTTTCTTGATCTTAAACTCAGAGGTAAAAAGCCAATAAACTCATGAGCAGCCCATCCATGTTCGTATACTATATGAATAATCACATAGTAATAACAGCTGCAATGACAAGAATGTATGGAGTGGACATTAGGAATTTGCCCTGCTCGGTTCCTTTAAGGCCTCCAAGAGGAATCAAAGGGTCTCCTTTCAGTTAATAGTAAACTCCTTTCTGCAGCCTACAATTATATATATTTAAATATTTACAAATATATACGCACAATCCACGCAGTTATAATATATATAAATTCATGAATAATTTTATCATGAATTTATTAATAGCATTGATCAATTTAAACCTTAAACAAATTACTTTTAACACACATTTTTGAAATAAGTTTTTTTTTATGGAAATTAGCGTGGATTGAACGTATAAAGTCCCATTGCATCGGAAATTCAAGGTTAGTACTAGGGTTTGAAGTGAGCTTATGGCTAGATGTCATGAAGTTAGGATCGAACTCAGATCCGACTGCTTCACAAGTCTATTCTTTTGCAAATCTTTTTCTTCACATATTTACCCATCAGATATTGGAAGAGAAGTTGTCTTTTAGAAAATTTATAAAAAGCTGTTAACAGATTTTCCAATAACTCACTATATTTTCCTCATATCAGACTCTAATCAAGATTTGATTTTGGATGTGTAATCAAGAATTTTTTCCAAATCACTGAAGAATTATAGCATTAAAAAGAGACTTTTTGTGGAATTAATTCAGTTTTTTTTTTTTTTTTGTTTTTTTAGGCGCTATCATAAAATTTATTGCATTTGATCATTCTAGAAACTCTTATCAGATTCAGGACAGTCCATGATTGTTGCACTCAACTACTTTATAAATGGATTTCAATATCCATTAATTATTATATATATGAATGAAATACCACACTGCTAAATATTATCAAATGTATAGATAAAGTTGTAAAATTAAAAGAATTAAGCCATTGTGGGCCTATCTTCTGATTGGAATCTTAAAGGGATTCCTTTACAATATGTTTACCTTAAAATCATTTGTCTTGAGAGCAACAAGAGGAAACGAAAAAATTTGGTATATTATAAATTCTGTAAATGTGATTAATATAAAGGATAGTGGCGTTCACCTTAGTAAACACTGGTTTAATTTGATTGCATGATTTACACACACATGTATTTATACATGCAAATTTATTAAAATCTCCTACTTTAAACTCATCTTTATATACAGTTGGGAATGCTAACACTTTCTTGCTAATCTCCTTTGTCAGTCGTGCTTTCACAAAGATACTCCTTATCGAAAACCTGGCTTAGCAGTTAATAAATATTGTTAGCCGAGAGGTCATCGCAGCTGCCTTGCAAGCAAGTAGTTTGTTGCAGACGGTTGTGGGTTCGCGTCCCGGCCGATACTATGACATATGAAAAAAAAAAAAATTGTATTTATACTTAATTTTGTTGCAGTAATTATTGTCTACATACTCTTGTGGAAATAGCTTATTTATTAAATAAATAATTGCAATTCTGGCAACATAAAAAGAAATTATGGTCTTTATTAATTAGTAAAATAAGAATTATTTATTTAATTTTTAAAATAATCATATTCTGTTTGTATTAATAAAAACGCAAAATTATTTGTGAAATAACGATAAGAGAAAAACAAATCGGTAAGAAATGATGGGCAAAATCACCAGTTTTTATTTATGTAAATACATTACTTGTGGCAAAATAAGAGTCATAGATCACATGACCCTATCTCTTAAGCTTGTAAGTTATAAACAATGAGGATTGCCAATTCCTCTTCAAGCTTTATGAGATAAATGCTTAACCAGAGCCAGCACTTAAAATATGTCAGGAACCCCCTTCCAAACCTCTGACCATGGTTTCGTGCTTTGGCACTCCTCAGAGAGGTGTCAGGGTAGGTTCAGGTACTAGATCTAGTGTCAAAGCACGAAACCATGGTCAGAGGTTTGGGAGGGGGTTCCTGACAGAGATATTTTAAGTGCTGGCTCTGGCTAAGCATTTATCATAAAGCTTGTAGAGGAATTGGCAATCCTCATTGTTTACATTACTTGTGTACTTTTTATTTTTTCATAATTGTATTATTTCTGATTTTTTTTTTTAAAAATTTTTATTGATAGTCATAATTTGTATATGTATTGTGCTCTATATGTTAAACTATTTTTTGCTAATTTACACTATTCAACTGGAGGGGTTGCAACAAAATATAGCGGATACAGACACCCCTCTATGTATATGATAATTTTATTTATCCTAAATAGTTACTGCATGCATAATGACTGTAAAACTTTTTAGATTGATTTTTTAATTGAGGAATAACAATCTTAATTTGGCCATTGAATGCAATTGTTGTACTTTTCTGTTATTTTAGTGCTTAAATGTTATATCCTATTATGCTAAAAATAAATTTGTTATATTTAATGAAAAGGACCCAAGCATTCAAGAGCATGACGTGAAGTTTAATTGGTTTTTTATAGATAGGTGTTTCTTCTCACCTATCTGACCTCACATAAGTGTTAAATATAAAAATTATAATTTTAAAGATAAAAATTCCCCAGCCTTGCACACACATTCCTCTCTATATAGATTATACATAATCTTTTTTTTTTTAAAAAATATAAATTATTCAAATTTTATCCCAAAGTTATATTTCAGTCGTATTTACAGCTGTGATTTCATTAAATATTTAGTTCATATGTAGAAAAAGAGTTAGAGAAACTATTACCACTTTGCATATTTATTAAGTGGAGGTAAACATTACTACGACCACCACCGGCAACCTAGGAGAGAAAAAAAATCATTTAATGAATCTGTGCGAGGTGAGTCTAGTTATTATTTAAAGAAAAAGAATAAATAAAATCTCCAAGAATTTTTCATTAGGATAGTTGTAATGAGCGTATGATTTCTGCCTTTATTTGTAACTTGGTGGGAGGTTTGAACACTTTGCATACTTTTAAACCCACTTTATATATATATTAATTATCATATTTCTGTCAAAAATAATTAACATTAATTTTTTTTATTGTTTTTGTTTTTTAGATGGTATTTTGGAAAAATAAAAAGGATTGAAGCTGAGAAAAAATTGTTATTACCCGAAAATGAGCACGGAGCATTTTTAATTAGAGATAGTGAAAGTAGAAGAAATGATTTCTCTTTATCAGGTATATCGAGTAATATAACTATTATACTATATGTTTATATTTACACACATAATTTATATATTTATGTATGTTGAGTTTTCTACCTATAGATTATGTTTAGATATCTAGGCAATATTGGCCAAGAAATAATCACTATTGGTGATAGTTGCTATTGATTGTCCATTCTTCTTGTAATATTGATACCATTGATTTATAATCATATACAGTATTATATTTTACTTTCAGATATGTATTATATTTATTCAAAAATGCTCAGTTTTATTGCAGATATTTGACAGTTTATAAACATGCTTTCCCTCTCACATAGATAGAAAAATATATTTTTGCAAATATAATTGAAAAAGTCTCCGTAGATATTGATTTGTTAGGCATTGTTTGATGTACTAGGAATTATATATCAATATATTCATGTCTAATAGTTTAAACAGAAATGTAGGTGTAGATTATGTTTAAATGTTTTATATTTAAATTTAAAATATAAATTATATGTACAGTATCATATCACGATTACAGTTTTACCATGATTACTGTTATCTCCTATCTTTTTTTGTGTTAGATACTATAATAGATTACTATATTTGTTATACACTAAAACAGACCACACTATATCAATATACATAACTTCAATTGTATGCTCCACCCTCCCCCAAATGTAAATAAACAAAAAAATATATCTGAGCATCCATTTTTCCATTTCTGAGTATCATATTCTGAATTTGATGTGCAATATTTTACATATTACTTCATTCCTTTCATTTGTATTTATAAAACATTTTTAAAGTTTGTAATCGAAAAGCTTTTATTTTCTTTATATGAATTAATCTCTTTTTCTTTCTTAGACACAACTGAGTATGCTTTCAGTGTGGTACACCGGAATCATAATTCTGACTGTTTGGCTAGATATGCTGCCCTATTTCTTGAGGAACAACTACCAATTCCATTTGGTTGAAAGTTAAATATTGTTTTCTTCCTTATTGTAGTTGGAAATAAACTACGGTCTTTAACTTTTCTCTTTCTGTCATCGTGTTCCATGCAAAGTAGATTGATAGTCTTTGGATCGAAGGCATGACCAAATTCTTGTTCATTTCCCAGAAGATGGATTTATATTTGGGATTGTTTTTTGCATGTTTATATAGATATTTGTGTTGGGTTATTATTATGATGATTTTTGCTTTTGATTTCCCATAGTATATATCTATATAAGCATGCAAAAAATTATCCCAAATATAAATACATCTTCTGAGAACATGAACAACAATTCAGTCATGTCTTTCTTCCAAAGAATGTCACTTTAGTTTGCATAGAATGATGTGGCAGAAAGAGAGTGGGGTTTATTGTCAACCACAATCAAGTCCTTAATAAGAATGAAAACAGTATTCAATTTTTGACCAATGTAATATGTAAAATCTAATTTAAATAATTATCATAATTATTCTTCAATAAATAACCAGGCAATGAGAACTATGATTCTGGTGTACACATGGAAAGCATGCACAGTTATATTTAAGAAAAAGAGCCTAATTTATATGAAGAAAATGATAAACCAATTTGTTTGCAGATGTTAAAAACGTTTTGCTAATTTTAACATTTTGCATAATAAAATGTTTTCTAAATATAGTGCTAAAAGTTTTACCAAATTTTAGAACATGATTAAAGTTGATACTTACTTAAAAATATCAAAACAAATAAAGGAATTGTAGTTTCTTAGTAACAAAAAATAACAAGACTACTATTACATTTCTATATAAAAAAGTTATTGAAACAAAAAAATACCGTTCAAACTGTATTTAATGGGAATGAAAACGAGACATTTCACTATTTACTTTATTTAAAAAATAAAATAAGTACAATTAAGCCCCCCCCCCCATTCCTAAACTAGATGCCCCCACAGCTTCCATTCATGTTAATAGAAAATTAACAATTTTTTAAAAACAATTACCATAAAACAAAAATTCATAATGTTGATTCTCGCAAAAAGAAAAATCATGCAAGATTTATCAAAATTGGTGCAATATTTGTTGAGTTATTTAATAACAAGCATTTCAAATTTATATATATATATAAGGATAAGGTTAAAGGAAAGAAAAAGAATAAATGATTATTGGCAATTTATACATAATAGAGCTGCCTTTAATTTAAGTATTCCTGATTTTTTTGTTTTCGAGCTCTAGTATTTATCCTGATTGTTGACTGCAAATCCTTTAATGTTTATTGAAAGATTTGAATTATACTTTAACACATTGATGACACTGACTTGTATGTAATTCATTTAACATATTTATCAAGTTTAGAATGTGCAGGTAATAACTCTCAGACATGGTTTTCTAAATTATTTACTTTTAAAAATAATAGTATAGCATGTAATAAATTGACAATCTTTTATTAAGTGCTTTATAAATTACTTTAAACAATTAAAATTATTCACTAGTATTTTAAATAATTCTTCAAATATAGTTTTATAAGTCTTATATTTTTAAATTAATAAGTTTGTTTATTTGTTAATAACTCCATAACTATTGCCCCAATCTCCTTAGGAGCATTTTTTTTTTCAATGAAATAATGTATTGATAATTATCAAATTTGTTAGAAAATATTATTTTTAATTGATTAAAAATTTCCATAAAGGTCATTGCTAATACAAACTTTCAAATTTTGTATTGGTGTATTTGCTCATATTCCCAAAATATTTCAAGGTATTAAGATCATAAAGCAAAAAATAGCCTATATTATAATTCTCCAAAAAGAAAAAAAAAGAGAAAGAAAACTGTGCAAAATAAGTAACAAGAAATACGAACTTTCACATTTACATATAAAATAAATGTCTTTTCAATTTATTAGTAATAAATATTTTTTTAATTTTTTTTTTACTATAATTTAAATTTATATATGTATACTATGCATATAAAAAGCATCTCTATTATATATTATCATGGAATTGCCAAAATATATTTACCAGTAGGTCACTAGTTATTATGAAGAATTTTGGTCTAGGGGAAATGATTATCTGTTCATTAACGACCAACAGGTGATCGTGTAAAAAGTGGAGTGATTATAACTCAAAAATTTATTCTATTTGTTAATGCCAATGAATTTTGATCAGACTGAAGCTTACATCAAGGACAAGCCTCCATTATTATGCTAATGTAAATATTAAAATAATATACTTGTATATCAGATGAGAAATTTAATGAGAAACTATGAATTAACTATAGTAATAAATTTATTTAATAAAACAATAAAATATAAACTATATAATATCTTTTCTATTTACATAAATTAAATATGGAACATACATGACAGAAATTTAATATTTAAAATCTACTTGAGGAATCAATCAAGGATGAATATATATTTTTAATTTTCCTCAAACTTGATTGACTTATTAGTTTTTAAGTTAACCATAAAATTATAACTTCTACAATATTTTAAAATTAATGTTTTCATTCTTTTATATCATATTTGAATTTAAATATATAACTAAGAAAAGGAAAAAAAAATCAATATATTAATTTTCTTTTAAAAAGAAAATGAGTATTTTCCAGAGTAAAATTTGTTTTGACATTGTAATATAAATTACTATTATTCAATAAAAGTCATTTAAAAGACTATATCAAATTGCTCTTATTTTGTTTTTCGGTTGAGCTCAATACACTTTAGATATTAATCTGAATTTAACAATGAGATCTCTGGCCATAATGAATCTATCATCATAATTTCATGTCTAAATTCAACCGGGAAAATTTTTCCAGAAAGAACAATTTCCTTTTTGATAGTCGTGCGTTATAATAAAGGAAATCAGATATATCTAATATGTGTACATACTCCTCTTCCTTATGATTTCTTTTTGTAATCCATAGTTAATTTTTAAATTTATTTATTTACTAATTATCGAGTTTGTTATAACATTTGCAAATAAGATCCGACATTAGTAGATATAATTAGCATTATGTAGTATTAAGGTATTATCATAATTTCATGAAGAAAGCTACATTTTCAGAAAGATGATGTTAGCACTCCAGCTAGCTTACTCCATCATAATTAATAAGTAGAAATATAGAATACAATTTATTTTCATAGCTGCTAATTTATGAGCAGTATAAAAAAGTGATCTAAAATTTTTAAAGCAGATGATAACATTTTTTTTTCTTTGTTTAGCAACCATCAAAATTTCCATAGCTACCATCGAATTGTTTGAATTAATTTGTCTTCATTCCAGTAGTTTTTTTTTAAACTTGAGACTTAATATTTTGAAAATAATTAATTTTATTTTCAAATTATTATCTTAAAAATAAATAAAGAAATAAACTTTTCATTTCTTATAAATTATTATTTTTTTAAGCTTGTTAATATATTATGTTTTGCTTTAAAAATAAATAAATAAATTTTTTACAAAGTTTAAAAGACATAATAACTATTTTGTATTTAATTTTAAAAGTTATACATGTGACCTATGATAGAGAGGTTACATACAAAAAAAAATATCTATATTATATATATGCTTGTTGAAAAGTACAGTACATATACAGTTCAATAAACAATACATATTCTATTCTAATCAAAGTTTATGAATAAAGTGACAGCTATATATGCATGGGGGGTGGGTGGGACTTGAAATAAAATATAGCTGATATCACAACTCCACCATATTTGATTTCAAGACCCATAGCAAATAGCATAAATTAACAGGTGTAATCTTATTCTTTGTTCACAATATTGTACAATGTATTGCATAGTTAGAATACTATTCAGCACTTACACACATATATAGCACAGATATTCATTAATAAGATTATTATGTACAATTAACTATGATACAACTTAATTATAGTATATATGTACTTTAAACTTATCAATAAAAATATAAAAAAAAGGGTGGAGTAATAAATTAATTTCATCACATTCTTTTTCAACAAAAAAAAAAAAGAAAAAGAAACTTATTGTATACTTTATTCTTGCAGAACAATAAGTTTTATTATAATTGAGTGTTTCTTCCAGAAAGTATTATATAAATTTGCCTGAAGGTTAATGACAATGGTATATGGATATGATAATATGTTGAAATATTTCCATCATCTACTGTTAAATGTTGAATGTCTAGAAAAAATCTAAATTTATTAATAACTATTAGTGATAACATACAAATAGAGAATACAAGTTAGTAGAAATCATGACTTTAGATATATAATGTCTTTAGATATATATAGAAAAGTTAAATGATTTTCTACTTTGACCTGTTTTAAACATAATTTTTTTATAATGTCTAGACTTCAACAAAGGATTGTGTCCATACTAAGTGCTTAGTATTTGCCTGAAGGTTAATTGTTTGTATTTGAAATGTTTAAATAAAGTTTAAAATTTTCTAGACATTCAACATTTAATGGTAGATGATGGAAATAATCCAACATATTATCACATTTAATATATTATCATCACTAACTTTCAGGCAAATACTAAGGTATGGACCTGAGAGCATTATGAAAAAATTGTCTAAAACTGGCCAAAGTAGAAAATCATTTAACTTTCCTATATAAATCTGAAAGAATTGTTCCTAAGAGTTTGCAATCAAAACCTCCTATTTACTGGTGTATCTTCTAATCTGTATTGTCTATTTGTGCTTTACTACTAGAAGTTGTTTGTATTTGAAAAGTTTAAATAAAGTTTAAAATTTTCTAGACATTTAATATTTAATGGTAGGTTATGGAAATAGTCCAACATATTATTACATATATAAATTTATTGGATTTTTTTTTAAATTTTAAGTGAAACAATGCTATGTTTCCTTAATCTATAATTACTACCTTCTGCTTGCAATTAAACCAAAAAATTATCTTTTATTGTGAATAAAACATTAGTTTTTTTAGGAACACACAAAGCAGTATGATTTTTTTTCTTTTCATTATTTCACAGGTCAATTTTTCATTATAAACAATGACTGATTTCAAAATATGATTTTTTAAAAATTTTACAATTATGTTAATAAGTTTCATTTTCTCACCCAAAGTCAACATTTTACAGTTTCTGGTGTAGGAGTACTATACATTTGCCTTGTTCTAACTTAAGACAAGACTATCACCATACTAGCAAATATTTGTATATAAAATTTTCATCTTTTTATTTAATTTATGAATTTTATTGTTTGTTTTCTATTTTACTTGAATGTAAAATCTTTTGAAAGTAATCAATAGAATTTTATTTTGATAAGTTTGATTTTCTCTTTTTTTTTTTTTTTACTTTATAAGAGGTAATTAAAAAAAACCCACAATAATAGATGCAATTGAAGAATTTTCTCTTCTAGTTTAAAGTCACAAACTAAAAATGAATAAAAAAGAATTCTCATTCATATCATTTATGCAAATTAATTTATTTATAGTATCTAGTAGTATAGGTTTTTATATTTTATTAATATTTTATGTAAGGTGTAATTATTATTTAGTAATTGCATTGTATTATAGTTTTGATTATTATAAAGCAAGCATATTTATATGTCTGTATGCTTTCATATAAAGTCGAAAGTTTTTATTTAGTATGAAATATATAGCTGACATAATAGATTACTTGATTGGAAAATCAGTGTTTAATACAATCATTTCATTATAAAGCATTATTTTTTAGAAACATATTTACTTATTTATATAAAGGACAATCAATTTTTTTTCAGAAGAAATCCTATAATAAGTTCATATAAGAAAGAAAAGATTCAAAATCATTTATTATATGAGGAAAGTTTCTGGTGATTAACTGTTAATTTTTAAAACTATCATCTTGTTACATCTCATCTCGTTATTTAAGAACTCTTAATTTTCATTCATATTTATCATTCCATTTAAAAACTCATGACAGTTGAATTTCATTCATTTTTTTGGTTCACTCTCTTCCTATTTGGCATTTTAACTGTTTTTTTTTTTTAATGATTATTATTTAACATTATAAAAGCTAAAACTCACTGCTTTTGAAATGTGCTGTATTAGTAATGAGAAATTTTGCCTTCCATTTCTTTCCTTTATATTACATTCAAATATCAGCCTTTCAAGCTAATTGAGCACATGCCTTTTGAGAGTGTTAAATAAATGAATACTCTCCTCTTCAATCAAAGATATAGTATTTATGCAGGAATAAAAAGGATCCTCTTATTCCCACGACTCAAATTCGTTTATATGAGCAAATCTGAAGTACTGTTGAGGAGAGCGTGAGTAGAATTCTCACTTTAAATTACTATTTACGATGTTTTTTGACTGAGTGACGTCGGTGAAATTACTTAGAATTTACTAAATGTCATTCTTACTGAAACTTAATTATGAGTAAATAAGCAATTATTTTATCTAGCGCCGTGTTTACAATTATATTACATTCAAATATCAGCCTTTCAAGCTAATTGAGCACATGCCTTTTGAGTGTTAAATAAATGAATACTCTCCTCTTCAATTCATTTATTTAACACTCTCAAAAGGCGTGTGCTCAATTAGCTTGAAAGGCTGATATTTGAATGTAATATAATTGTAAATACGGCACTAGATAAAATAATTTCCTTTATATTGTAAATATTCGTGTATCATAATGTAGCTCTTCTCAAAAATAAGTTACTTAATATTCTTTATCAATTGCGATTTCCATAATAAAGTTTCATTCTTATAAGCTGCTGAGTAATGTTTGTACATGCTATTTTTGATAAGATGCTTTTAAATATTCTGGGTTTTTAAACTGCTACTGTGTATTTTTTAATTCACCTTAGATAATTTATTTCATATTAATAAGAAAATGTGAATTTCTATTCTGTTGTTTTCAGAATATCATGTGCAAAGTTATGGCAATGATTATAGTCTGTATTTTAATTTGTTCTTTCACTGCTGAGCATTGTAACATAGTAGCACTTTGTTATAAAGTCTTCGTAAAGTAAAGGTCAATGATACTTTTATGGACTTAATCTCTGAACGAGTATTACATTTCCATTCATTAGTAATGAATGCAGTATTATATTATAGTTGTATTTTTGTTTTATGATTAACACAGTAACATTAATCTAATTAATCTTTTTTAACTTGAGACTTTATTCATGAAATAACAGCAGTCAAGCGTTTGTGGCCGAGTGGTTAGCGCAGCTGCCTTATAAGCAGTTGTCCTGGGGTTCGCTTCCCGGCTGACGCTTTGACACATAAAAAAATAATACAAAAGTAAAAAAACAATTGGATAATTAATCGAGCAGAGAGTTCTGCGACATTTGAGCTTTGATCCAAAAATTTTTATCTTTCGATTCTGTCACCCTCACTGAGCTAGATAGCAATTCTATGATAAAGTGTTAAAAAATTGTATGTATATTCATAATTTTGTACAATGAACCAGATAATGTACTCTAATATTTTTCTATAGATTGTTTGCTTATAAATACATTTATGCAAATAAATATTATTGATACTTGGAAGTACAATGAAATTGGAATTGTTAAGAAAATAAGTAATCATTTGAAAATGTATTTTATGAAAATTACTCATGAAATATATGGAATAATGCAAGAATAAATTGAGTAATAGAAATGCTGTGGAAACATTGAAAGATAAAAAAATTAAAATATATGAGGATAAATAAACAGTATTTAAGAAAATAAAGAAAGAGTATAGTTCTTCCATAACAACCAAGACTTCAGCGGATGCTTGAAACTGTGTATAATTCCAAACTAGAATATATATTTTTAACAAGCTTATATAATTTTAGCATGTGCAATGGAGCCATGTATAAAATATGAAATGTATTATGTAATGGTTATATTGTCACGTGTATTTGAATTTTGTAGATCTGATGAAGACTGCAAGGTACAATCGAAACTATAATAATAAAAAGTTTTTGCTGAAAAAGTGTAAGATTTTTTGAATTGCACTATTGAAAATGTGAAATTCAGAGTGAAAAACCTGGCATAGATCTTAGATTGTTAGATACATTTTTTAAATGATTACAGTGATCTTTTTTAACACTCTTTATATATGAATATTGGATTATTAAAATAAAAAGAATAAGAAAAATGGTAACATGTTCAAACTATAGTGATCGGCAAACACTTCTAAGAATACTAGAACTGCAAAGAAAACAAACAGGTGGATACATGATCAGATTAGATCTGAACTTTTGATTGAAGCATAAATGATCATGTTAAAATTGTTTGATTTTGTTTTTAAGACAATCAAATTTATTATTGAAATATGAAAGATGAATAGTGAAAAGATGATGAGTAGAAATGTGATGGATAGACTCCATCATCATATGAATAGATATGGCATTAAAGAGCATGCAAATCAAGTTGATATAATATTAATAATTGAATAAAATTTTATTATATAATGAAAACAGACTTTCACATGAACCACCACTCACCACTCTATCTCATATCACTGATACACTTGAACACATGTATGTTGAAAAGATAAATAATAACTAATATACATATTTCATGCTAAACCAGCAATCATCAGTTGGTTCGGATTATCATCTCCACACATATATGCAATAAGTGCTCAGATATATATGTATGTGTGGAGATGATAATTTGGACCAACTGATGATTGCTGGTTTAGCATAAAATATGCATATTGGTTATTATTTATCTTTTCAACATACATGTGTTCAAGTGTATCAATGATATGAGATAGAGTGGTGGGTCGTATGAAAGTCTTTCAACAATGAGAGTCTTATAGATTTGCATTGTGGTGCTCTGGGGACAGGATTAACAAATTTGGTGTAAAGGATAAAGTGAATCAAAACTAATTTGTAGATATTTCCTGTACATATTTAAATGTTTGTTTTAATAAAGTTTATTACTTAAAATAAAAAAATAATAACAAGCCTGTATTTCAGTTATTATATAATGAAAAGAAAATGACATGTGTAAATTATCTCTTAGAATTGATAAAATAAATTCAAATTATGTTCATAAGCATTAATTGAATATATTGGAATTAAATAATATGATTGCAAATTTTTTTAATTAAATTTTATTATTTATGTTATTTATAAAGAAATGTCAAACTCCTCTTCTCCTTCCAATTAAAAAAATTAAAAATGGAAATGTCACAAAAACTTATAAATATATCAAGTTTTTATTGGATTAGTGTAAAATAAAAATTCCTCCAGAAGTCTATACTCTATGATAATTGTTGGCAAATTTGGTGAGAATTTGTTTAATTATATAGTTACTTGATTTTGAAGACAAATAATGCCCATTGTGGCAAATCACTATAAACAACTTTTTGATTTGCTAGACTGATAAATAAATTTTCCTTCATTTTTTTTAAAATGAGGTTGTTTTTTTTCAACTACTTATTTTATTCATTTAATCTTTCCATTATTTATAATTAGAAAATATTTAAATAGTTTGTGGTCCTGGTCTAAATATATATACATTATGTACACACATGTATATGTTTGATTATGTAGTTTCTATCTTTAAAATAATTGTCTTTTCGTAGTTTTAACTTTTAAATTTGCATAAACTATATTAAAAATTAGTCCTTGTAAAACTAAAATCTGGTTGTCCTTCTGAAAAGGTATTCCTGAAGACATAAATTTTTTAACTTCAAAGTGTATATTATTAACCGCCAAGAATATTATAATTTATTTCAATTAAACATTCAATTAAATTTTATAGTAAGCTTGAAAAATCAAGACTGATTTTGGAATGAGGAAGTTTATAATTTTATGAAAATATTTATCTTCTTCTAAATTATTTATTTTAACATAAAAGATTTTAGAAAATAATAAATAGAAAAAAATAATTGTTTTTACATATCTACATTCAAGTTTATTTATGTCACATTAAACCTATATCTAAGGGCAAAACAATATATCTGCGTACATATGTTAAAAAAAAAGTTGTATTAAATAAAAATATCCAGGTCATTGTGATAGTCACATAATAGATATTAGGTATTATTAATTTATATATATCTATTTCTATTTCTTCTCTCTCACGTTTCAAAAATCCTCTTAAAAAGAAAGCCATTGACTCATCCCTTATTTTTCATTATATATGTATCCCACAATTTCATTGTTTCTTTATCTTCAAATGCTACATTCTAATAATAAATGCTAACTATTTCTGTCCACATTCATATAAATCATGTGACAAATATAAATATTTTGTTATATTTCTTAGAAAGTTTTTTGTTTATAAATTCCATGCTCTAGTCTTAAATGATAATTTATTTATCTACTTTATAACTATCTTCAGTTTTTAATGCTGATCTTGTTTTGTTTTTTTTAAAACATCTTTGTAATTTCCATTAACATTTTTTTCTTTTACTTACAATTTTTAATACATTATATGTCTAATATTTTATTGACATTAGATATATTCATCATTTATTCCTTTCTTTTTTTTTAGTATTTTAATACCTACCTGTCTTAACCACCTTTTTAAATATTCATTTCAACTAATTCAATTAGAAATTTATATATGCCCATTCATAAACTGGAATTTCTCATATCAAATGATCATCTTTTTAACCTTTAATTAACCTCATTTGTCATCCACTACAAGTGCCTATCTTTTCAATTTCTAAATCTTATTCAAAATTACAATAATTATTAGTTTTCACAAGATTCTACTTATATTTATTATAAACAAATAATGTCAATCTTTTTTCTTTTATTATTAAATCTTTATTCTAATATACATTTGATTATATTCCTAATTTTAATCTTCAAATACATATATAATTTTACTTGTTATTATTAAATTTATTTATTATCAATATCTTTGACCATCTCGTCCTTTTTTTAAATATTGATTTTGAATAACATATTCATGTCTTCTATTTCATTTGTGAAAGAAAACCATATGATTTGCAAAAAATAATGGAGAAAACTTACATTTGTCATTATATCTATGCAGATATTTTGAATCCTGTAATTAACCTTAATAATTTATTTGCTAATTCATTAAGAATAAAAGAAACATAGACTTTCCAATTAAACAAGTATTATGTGTAAATGTGCTAAAACGTTTATAGCTAACAATACTTAAGCTATAAACCAAAAGGAAGCATGCTTTTCTCTCTCTCTCTAAAAATGGATTTTCTAATCCACTTTGCATATATTTAAATATTTGTTGCATACATATTCCACTGTGCTAACACAACTCATTTCTATAATACTTAGCTTCACCATTTCCTGTGTTTTAACGCATTTAGACATAACTCATTAATAATGATCAAATCTTTTTTACAAATGATATGTGATGGATGAAAACGATATTCTATTTTTGCATTGTAAAATATGAACAACGTAGATAACATTACAGTGATTGATTTATAACCAAAACTGCGTTATATTAACTAAATACTGGATAGTACATTGTCAGCCATCCATTACAAAACAGTTATCTTAAGATAAATAAAAATTTAAATCTTAATTAATGAAAGCAAACACATACCGTATGTATATGCAACATTTTTGCTAAACTTTATAATAACTCTTTATTTACCAATTATTTATTGTCCTAAAACTAAATATTTGTAAAATTAATTAATGCAAGTGATTTAGCCTGCATCTCAGATTTTTTTTCTACACCTTTCACACATATACAAAATTTAATTATTAATATAAAATACGGATTGTCTAAAATTATTGATTTTAAATTTTATGCATCAAGTTTACTAAGATGCTTGAAAAAATTAGACATCATCTAAAATTTAAATTTTATTTTTAATAAAATCAAAATTATTTTTTTTTCCTTTATTCATTTAAATATAATTTCCAAAAAAGTTATACGTCTTTTATGATAGTTTCTAATTTGAAATGTTTTTATTTATGTAATTTTTGATTGATTACCTATTTAAACTGCAGTAAACAATTAGGAAAAATAAACATAATTGCTAGTACTGTCAAATTGATTGGATCAATTATTCAAAAATGTGTTTTATTTTATAAGTTTTACTGCTATTATTTTGATCAAATACAGTTGTTTAATCGTTATCTGCCCCTAGTATATTTAACTATTATATTTTAATAATAAAATAAATATATATATAAATAAAATAAAAATAAGCATATAAAATTAATTTACTAAATATATAAGTTTATCATAAATTTACTCTAAAATTAAACCTCTAAATTATTGTCTATTCAGAGATTTAAAGTTGTGTGAAATATTACAAATCACAATCTCTCTCCTTGTGTCTGCATCAGGAAAGTTTTGAGGAATGAGGAAATTGTCAGAGGTTTATGTTCATTTTATCAAAGCTTTAATAATTCTATCTTAATAGTATCAATGAATAAAATCCATAACTTTGATATGAACTTTTTTCTGCATTTTATGGTAGAAACTTAAATTGACTTGGAATTTTTTTCCTATATGGATTGAGGTAATGTTGGACATTTCTTTGTGGATATCTTTTATATGTGTAAACTTTATGTGATTAGTATAAATGCAGATTTGTGATTTCATGATTTATGGCATGTGAATTGGGATCTTTCATTATTGAAATTCACATAGCAATTTGAGATTTCTGATCTATTCAGACATTATGCAGTTCTCTGTAGCTGTAATATTTAGAACATGGATCTCATATTGGCTGATAATTTTCTTTTAGATAAACCTGCAGGATTTTAATAAAATTTTCATTAGACCACTATAGGAAAATCTTACATACATTGTAGCACTAACTAATACATGTATTGTAACGGTCAGGTTTGTACATTTTTCTCAACAGACCAGGAGTCCGAGCCAGAGAACCAAAAGCTGACCCAAGTCGGGATAGTAATATCCTACGTCTGATCATACCTCAACTCTCTTACTCGTGCCCCCAAGTCAACCCATTGCAAATGGCATGACTGAGGTTACACTTGATATCTCTTTATTCACATTCCAGCAATAGCAAAGCAGTAAAACATGAGACCCCCCCTCCCAACACATATTATATAACTTAACTAGTGATTCCCAAACTAATGAGCAAGAATGAAGAGTGAGACAAATTTATATTTCATAAATTTGATATAATACTTAATAAATTATAAAGCAAAATAAATTGGGTATTATAGTTTGCTCACACGCAGGTGAGTGAATACTCAGGGTTATGAAGAATATATCACAGCAATTTATATAGTGCTCATGTGCAGGCGAGTGACTCAGGGTTACAAATAATATAACAGGGCTAATTATATAGGGCTCACACACAGGTGAGTGGTTCAGGGTTATAAAATAATATCATAAAGCAATTTATATAATACTCACACGCAGGTGAGTGGCTTTTGGATTTACAAAAGGTTTAATTAGTCTGATTTTTTAATAGGCTTATACCATCTTCTATGTCATAACTCATGCCATGTTCTATATAGTGGAAATAAGTAATAGTTAGAGTGATCAATTTATTGGTAACTGTGAAGATTGTATTATTATTACTAAGTTTAAACTCAACTATAACGATATTTGCGTGATATATATAATTGCTACACAGATAAACACATAATTCAGATTCCAAATTGGATTAAAGCCGAAGTTACTTTCTAGGGAAGATGAACTGAGGTGTGGCAGTCGAACGTCAGATTCTAGTGCGTTATAAACTATAGTATCAGAATAAGTGCGTCTAGAATGTGTTCTTCATTGAGGTTTATTACCTAGTAAATGGTTCCCCAGACCGGGCTATTTGCTATAATACGAAGAGGCCTTTTTATTCAAGTGAGCAGAAAAGTGGCTTACGAGCATTTTGGAACACTTTGGTTCCTTCAAATACAAATAAATGTCACAATTACCTAAACTTTTGAGACATGACTTGACGTGGAAATGATCCTGGTGTAGGCCATATAGATGTAGCAAGGAGATATGCATATTTATGCTAACTAGCAATACATTCGCAACACTAATTTAATATTTTTATAAATTAATTACACCAAAATCTTAGTTTCTTTCAGTGCTACTACCACTGATCAGTTCATAAATGAGATTATTAAGTCACATGATAAAGGCGATAATAAGAATCTGATTTAAGGATCTCTGCATAGCTTCTTAATCTTTAATTAAATGGAGTTATAGCAAATTTAAAGATTTACTAGAACTTGAAATATTAATTATGTCGTATAATTTCCATCTAATATCAAACGAACTGACTGATTTTTAAATAATCTAAGTCAAATACGGATTATTAAATAGCTCATGCAAAATACTGATTCTTAAATAACTTACTCAAATATTAATTTTAAATAACTCGCAAAATATACCTTACTAATAACGCAAAATATGCGTTTTAAATAACCTACGCAAAATATACTTTTAAAATAACTTGCAAAATATATTTTAAATAACACAAACCTACATTTTCAATAGCTTGCGTAAAACATACTTTTTAAATAACTTGCAAAATACATATTTTAAATAACCTACGCAAAATATACATCTAAAATAACCTGCGTAAAATATACTTTTTAAATAACTTATTTTGTGCATTATAAGTAACTGATTCACTCTAGCGTAAATAATAGTTTGATTTCAGAAGGGAGTTTGCCTATATTTCTTTATATTACAATAATCTGGCATAACGGAAAAAGTGATTACTCCCCCCTTTCCCCGATAATTATTAAACACACAAAACTCCATTCTGATGAACATAGCATAAATTAATAAACATGAAATTAAAACTAACGATAGATGGCATAAGAATAAATTGCAGAAAATAATCAATAAAGTTATAATTTAGAAATGAGAATTTGTTTGAATGGTTTTATAGAACCTAAATATTTATGTTTAATTAAACTATTTATGATCAAGCAGGAATTTTGAGAGTGCTCTAAGCTTTAAAATAAATTTAATATAAATAGTTTAGTGTAACATTTAAATGAAATAATGAATTACGAGATTGATTAGTTAGCTAGCTTTTAATTTAGAATGGGGTTTAGTAAGGGAATTAAATATTCTGCAGAATGATTTACCCGGTAAAGTCTTTTAAGGCATTCTTTACTGTGCTTCTTCTCTATCAAATCAGGCTGTGTCTTTCTAGGTTCAAGTCTGGATGCAGCTTTGTAACTTTACATTGGTGGCAGCTTTCCTCCCATTATTTCGGTCCAGAAACTTCTCCATCATTTGACTGGGCATGGCTGAGGTTGATGTTTTCTCTCATTAGGTAGCAGCGGTCTGGGAAGAATAGATGGATGTCTATGTCTCCTAGCCAACAGTTTTCATTTCTGACAGCTTGGGTGATGACTTGGTAGAATTCAGCTTGCTAAAGTACTGTGGGAACAGCCTTTTAATTATTTTTTTGGCACTGGTCTTTCAGGAAATATATATTAGCAGCAACAACAATAATCTTTGATGGCTACTACAGGTCTTTTTTATATTCTATTTTTGACAGTAGGTCCCTCCCCTTTTTACTTTTCAGTGTCACTTGTTTACTGGTTTGAACTTGTGTTTAACTAAATATCCACTTAGTAAAATATTTGTTATAGTTAAATCTGGACTTAAAAAGCTCTATTCCCTCGAGTTTTCCAATTTGCATCATAGCTACATCCAGAGCCAAAGATATCTGCTTTAGAGCTTTCCAATTTGCGGCATAGCTACATCCAGTGTTTGCAATAGCACTTAGTATGAATTTATGCTTGACTGAATTTTATAATTTGTCTTAGTTATAATTTTAAATGGGTCAAGTTTCAGCTAAAGATTATTTTTAGACAAAATGTTAAAACTCGTAAACAAATTACCAGCTTGTGTAATTTTAAACAAACAATAGAACTTGAAAATTATTTAAAATGAATATTGAAACTTAAATAAATAATTTTATAAACTTAAACTTATTATTTTTGTTATATACATAAATTCTAACTACACACTGTTATGTTTACTTCAGTTTTAACAAACATAAATGAATATGCATGTATATAAATATTTAAGACTGGAATTTCATATAATTAATAAGGTGCTTATACACGCACATACTCAGCAGTATTACAAGCTCCCTCAAAGTTTTAAATTAAAAAAATACATGCAATCTGAGTGAAATGAAATACACTATTATAGAATATAATAGGTGAAACAGATCTAACTGTTTCAGTATCATTTCTGTTTCTCTACTGTCTCATAATTAAACGAAAAGAGATTCTCCTTTTATGAATTTTGAAGCTTTTTATTTTTATTATTTTTAATAAAATTTCAGTTTAAAAGTCTAATCATGTACATTTAAAATTTCTTTATGATAATTAATTGATGTATTTATCTGCAATAGATTGGGATTACCAAGTGTTGTCTTGACAAAGATTATATAACTAATTGGTAACTAAATAATTAGGTTTTATTTTACTTTAACTCAATCTGCAATTATTGTAGCAAAAAATCCTTTGGAATAAATTAAGTATAATTAACAAAAAAAAAAAAACTTTACAATTTTTTTTTTTTTTAAAATCAAGTTGTAGTTATTTATTTTATTTAAGGATGCCATTAAACTGCACCTGATCTTTTTTTTAAAATTGGGAATGAAAATATATATGGGATTATATTATAAAGGTAAATGCATGCACACACATACTCATTCATATACATAACTATGTCTCTCTCTCTCTATAAATATTGCCAAACTGATATTTCTAAGAAATAAGTAAGAAATTTGGATACATATTTTATCCAGATTAGTGACGACAATTAGTTCTCCAAAATGTATCAAAAAATAAAATTTAAATTGAAAGAAAAAGTTTTAATTAACGAATAAACATTTTACTAAGCATTTTATTTAAACAAAATTATTAATCTATGGATAAATATATATGTTTTTAATGACAGTATGTGGTATGAGAATGATATTTCCTGTATCACAATTCATTAAATTAGAATGAAACATGAAGGAAAAAAAAAACTATCTACAATAAATTTAAAACAACAAGAACAACAACAATCTACATTTTAAAATATAATTTTGATGCACATTATATTTTATTATCAAAGATTGTTTTGTTTTTATAATATTTAGCTCATGATACTTTAATTTTTTCTTTCCCACAGCTGCTAATTTTTGTTTAAAAACAATATTTCATAGATTAATGTATTTTATATAAATGCAATGAAATTAATAAAAAAAAATTGATGAAATATAATGTATAGTTGATTAGTGAAGTTTTAATAATATAAATGATTAAATTTTTTTTTCCTGATATTGTAAAAATGTATTTTTTTTTATATTTACAAAAAAAAAAGAAGAGCAATTTTTAACTTGAATATTGGAAACAGAGATTATTAATTCAAAATTAAGCAAATAAATGATATTTTAAATTTAAGTCTAGTAATTCTTTGATCATATAAAATTGTGATACTTGTGAGTTTTCAAGTAAACCAAGATGGCACCCCATATTTTTGATAAATGTAGTTTTGAAGGCCTATAACCTACCGAACATATGTTAGTTGTTAAATTAAAACAAAGTTAATAAATCGATTATTAAATTAAAAAAAGGAATAAATTCCAATAAATTTCAAGCTTTATTTCAATTTTTTTTTTTACTTATAACACGAGAAGCAACGAGATGCTCATAACATTGTCATATTTAGTTTTGTTTGTTATGATAGTAAAAACTGTATCTTTTTTTTTAAAAAAAAAAAATCATTTGCACACACTTTCATCCTACCTTAGATTAAACTTAATTGATATTTCAATCAAGAACTATCAACATCTGGACACCATGGTATTTTTTTATCTTAAAATCAGAGAGAAAAGATTATAAAATTGACCATGCTGACTGATGCATATTGATGATCAGCCATGATTGTATATTATATCAGTAATTATATAATGATAATATAGCTATCCTTTCAGTTAATAGCAAACTTCTTCCAATGTAATTTATATGTGTATATCAGCTTATAAATTAGTCAGAACATGTTTTTAAATAAAATGCTTGAAAAAGAGTCATGTAAATAGCAAAAAGTTAAAAAATGTATTGTGCAAATGGGGGAAGTGTGTGTGTTAGAGTTTATTATGGATTTAATTGGATTCAGGAGCTTTAATAAATCTCCAGAATATTGTTGAAAATAGAAAGAAGACGCATTATTAATATTTCTTTGTATGATTCAGTGAAATTAACAGTAATTTAATTAATAATGTTTAAAATATTCTATTTTATTTAGTTGGTATATGGGTTGGTGATATGTTGAAAGAATATAGCTCAGTTTAAAATGTAATTAGCTGGTGTTGAAGTTTTATATAAAAAAAATTGTTGCAGAAGAGTTTAAACAGCAGGATAACAAGTAAAACAAACACCTGCATATGAGATATGCAGATAAATTTTAAGTGTCATGGATTAGTTTTATAATTATTGCAAAGTTTATATTCTTCTTTGCCCATTTTTTTCTGGATTGAATTTGATCACATTTATTTACAAGTGGCTGCCAATAATGATAGTGTAGTATATATATTCGTATACATTAAGCATGCACAATCACACGTGTCTGCTATTATTTATCTGCTTTTTTTGTTGTTCATAATATTTTTAGATTCAATTATATTTACTTTTTAAAAAAATGTTAAAATCAAACTTTTACAATACAGAAATATTGAAATACTTTTTAAAATTATAATATTTATAGTTAGAGATGGAGATACTGTTAAACACTATCGTATTAGACAATTGGATGAAGGAGGATTATTTATTGCCAGAAGAACAACATTCCGCACCTTGCAGGAACTGGTGGAACATTATAGCAAAGATGCAGATGGGTTGTGTGTTAATTTAAGAAAATCATGCATACAGGTAAGTAAAAAAGGATGTTAGAAAATATTTTGCTTGCATTCCTTTAGATAAATTAATTATATCATTTTAATTTGTTAATTTTTTTTTAAATTTCAAAAATATGATAAAGCTTGTTTTAAGCCATTAATTATTATATAAAAATGATATCAAATTTTGCCTTTCATTCTTAAAAGCTTTAGGATTTCTTTAGCTAATCTGCTGCATTGACTTATAAGAAGCTTTACAAATCAGGAAATATAATTTGTGATGAAAAAGCAAGCATGCAAATGCTAAAATATATTGTTCTGAAGAGATGGTTAGTCAATAAGACTTTGATTATTTATGATCAAGTGTTGTAAAAAATTATAGTATTTTCTGTTGCTTATCTATTATCTTGCCTTTTAGTAAAAATGTAACAGTTTTAAGAACTTAATAATAAACAAATCATTATTATATCCATCCTATGACTGCATGGAGATAGTATATACTTTTACCATCTTTTTGTGTGTGTGTGTGTTTTTTTTTTGACATCAAGAAATTTAATTTATTCTTAAAGATTATACTTTTTTTATTTTTTTTAACGTGTATATATATATATCTCTTAAAAAGCAATATTTCTTATAATTTTTATTACCCCTAAAAATATGAACAATCCAATGCCTGCTTTTTGTGTGTGTGTGTGTGTAATTTTGTTAATAAGAATATTTTTTTCCTTTTATTTTTTTATAACTATTACATCATTTCTGTTTTATTGTTACCAAATTATTTTTTGATTCCATATTTTAAAAATTTCTAAAAGTTCTTCATTCTACATTGAATAGCAAGCATTTCTCTTGTCTTTATAACAAATCTAATCATATGAAATCACACTTTAATTTTATTTTTCCTGTTCTCATCTTCTAATTTTCTTACCTTAATTTTGTATTTGATTAATTCATTAATGTGATCTATCATTTTCTATTTTTTGCTAGTTATTCTCATTTTCCTCTTATTATAATTTCCTGACCTTTAAATACTTTACAAGATTGTTTGTTATTTCATTTAACGATCATCATGACTTTTTATGGTTTAGTGCAGTGACGAACTTAAGAACTCAGCTCTTCTGAATAATGAGCCATTCAATTGTTTTTTATTTAAGATCATCCCAACACTTCTAATATTATTGTCAGAAGTAATATTTATTAATATTAATATTTTTTTCAAAATTATCCCATATTTTAATTTACTGTATGTCTATATATATATTAATTATAATCAAATAGTAAATGACAATCTTTGCCATATTCTCTTTTTTTATTCAGTGGTGGCAATCATTTTGTTAACTAGTAAAGTACATTTAGATTTCTTATTAATAAGCATTTATTTATATAGCACAATGTTTATAATTGTAAATACATTAAATATCAGCCTTTTACAGCTATTGTACATGCACTTTTACAAGTGTTAAATAATAAATGAATACTTTCACTGCCAATACAAGATATAGCATTTAAGAAAGAATAAAATGAATCCACTTATTCTTTCCGAACCCAAATGTTTATATATGGGCAAATCTTAAGTTCAGTCAGACAACGCGAACTGTAATTTAAAGTGAATGATCTATCTTCATGCTTTCTTTGCCAGTACTTAAGATTTGCCCATATATAAACATTTGGGTTTGGAAAGAATAAGTGGATTCATTTTAAATGCTATATCTTGTATTGGCAGTGAAAGTAATCATTTATTATTTAACACTCGTAAAAGTGCATGTACAATAGCTGTAAAAGGCTGATATTTAATGTATTTCTTATTAATGTTTTTTTTCCAGAAATATCTTTTATTTTTTAGAATATCTTAATTTAATTCTGTTAATCTATCAAGTTCTTTTCTAAATCTACAAACGATACACTAGGGTTATATATTTTCAAAATGTTCAAAATTGCATGAAGATCTAACATAAAATTTATTAATTTTTTTTTTTTTTATGACAATAGCTTAAAGAATGAGTAGGCAGGAAAATAAAAATAATTGTATGTAAAGATTATGAATAATTTCCAACACCATAAAGAAAAAAAAGTATCATATTTATAGCTGATGAGATCAAGTATTCATGGGAGTCACTATTGCTTGCCATTTCTTAGCAAAGTTTATTTTAAAATCTTATTTTATATTAAAAGTTACTTCATAAAGATTTAATAGTGAAATCATATGTTTAGAATTGTCTGTTCATTAATTATTGGAATTTATTTACATCATTAAAATAAGACATGCAAGATGTAAATTACATTTTTTTATTAATTCTTTCCAAGATAATTTTTTACAATATTATTTTAAAAAAATAAAGAAATCAAAGTTGCAGAAATATAATATTTTTGATTTTTAACATTTGATAAGGCAAATAATTTTTTTTTCTCAAAGAATTAGAAAAATTTAATATTAAAAAAAAAAGGAATTAGTATGACATTCCAAAAACAACTTCCTTTTGAAATGATTTATTGTAAGAAATGTTATTGTTTAAAGCATTTTAGTCATGAATCGAATTTTAATAAATGAATAGAAAGCATGAAAAATCAGTTATGACGTAGAACATTTGAAGACTAACTAATGTTAATAAGAGTAACGTGATGTGATGTGCCACCAAGTGCAAGCCTTTATAATCAATGGATGCAGGAAAGTTTGTGCATAAAATCCCTATCTATACAAGTGAATGAGCTTATGTTGGAATCATCATGATGTCTTCATTTTGGGCTCCTAGCTTTACAGATAAATAAATCTATTTACAGATAAATCAATAAAAGTTGGCTGCTGAGGATTGCATTAAATCCTAAAATCGAGATGCAGTGCTCTCAAATCCAAGGCTCCTCGCTGATGAAATCCACAAGTTTTGGATGAGTAGGCACTAGATAGGAATTTTATGCACAAACCTTCCTGCATCCATTGATTACAAAGGCTTGCATTTGGTTGGCAATACTGTATGGAGAGGTTGGTATTCTTATTAGCAGCATATGGTGATTGTGTGATGGTTTTATACCTATCCTTTTCATAAGATAATGGAAACTGTGGTTTTTGAAAAACCGAAGACACCAAAATGTAGAGATGCTGACCTGAGTTCAGATCTATATGATTGTAGAAGCAAATGAGCTTGGGTTGGAAACATTATGTTTTCATTTTGGGCTCCTAACTTTCTAATTAATCAAATAGATAAAAGATGGCTGCTCGAAGGTTGCTATATATCTTAAGATCTAGGTGCAAGGCTACTGATTGATGAAAGCCACAAGCTAGAAACTACTCTGGAGATGTTGGATGAATAGGCACTAGATAGGGATTTTATGCACAAACTTTCTGCATCCATTAATTATGAAGATTTGCACTTGGTGGCACTACTGTATGGAGAATTTAGTGTATTCTTATAAACACCATGTGTAAACATGTGAAATGGTGATCCTGTGATATTTTTATGGTTTTATACCTATCCTGCCCATAGGATAATGGTAACTGTGATTTTTGAATAACCAGATAGCAAAAATGTATAGATGCTGAACTGAGTTCAGATCTACATGACTGTAGAGATGACTGTAGAAGCAAATGAGCTTGGGTTGTAAACATTATGGTATTTTTAACTTGGGCTCCTAGCTTTATAGTTAAGTTAACCAAATAGGTAAAAGTTGGCTGCTGAATGGTTGCATTAGATCCTAAGATCAAATCCAAGGCTTCTCACTGATGAAAGCAACAAACTAGAAACTAGTCTGGGGATGTTGGATGAGTAGACACTAGGTAGGGATTTTATAAACAAACCTTTCTGCATCTATTGATTATGAAGGCTTGCACTTGGTGGAACTTTTGTATGAAGAGTTTAGTACTCTTATTAACACCATGTGTAAGCATATGAAATGATGATCATGTGATGTTTTGTTGGTTTTATACCTATCCTACTCATAGAATAATGCTGACTGTGGTTTTTGAAAAATCAAAGACACCAAAATGTAGAGATGCTGAACTGAGTTTATATCTATAGACTACATAAGTGAATGAGCTTGGGTTGGAAACATTAAGATGTTTTCATCTTCGGCTCCTATCTTTATAGTTAAAATAATTAAATAAAAGGTGGCCCCTGGACGATTGCATTAGATCCTAAGATCTAGGTGCAGTGCTTTCAAATTCAAGGCTCCTCACTGATGAAAGCCACAAGCTAGAAATTAGTCTGGGGATGTTGCATGAGTAGGCATTAGATAGGGATTTGATGTACAAACCTTTCTGCATCCATTGATTATGAAGGCTTACAACACTACTGTATTGGAGAGTTTGGTAACATTATTAACAGCATGGGTAAGCATATGAAATGGATCATATGATGTTTTATGGTTATATTAACTAATGTTAGTAAATAAGTTGAATATGATAGCTGATTTTTCACAACTTATTATTTTTAAACATGCATTGATGGAATTTCTTTGACAAAACTTTTTTTTAAGTTAACCCTACCTCTTTAAGGGTTATAACAAATATATTTTTACAGTTTTTTCTGTATTTCTACCATTTCTGTCTATTTTGTTCTGTTATGGCTTTCTTTTTTAGTGCCTCATGTCTACTTTTTTTTTCTTCTTCCAATATCTTCTTTAATTTTATTATTATTATTATGTCGTAATATTTTTTCGTATGATACAGTTTTATTTTAAAATAATTTCTTGAGTTGTAGTTAAGAACTAAATCAAAAGAATTTTTATAACTTCCAGACTATGCTTATAAAAAATATAGTAATTGACTATTATTGTTATAATTGAATGATTAATAACTTTGGAGATCATATGACATTAATGCACTATGGTGGGTTACTGTTGAATCTATTACTCTATCAATACAGTAAACAGTTCAGGGCATTATTGCTCTCTTATTTGAATTAAAACAAAAAAAAGAAAGGATGTAGTTACATGAGAATGATATATTAAAAGAGATTGAGATGATGAAAAAAAAATTATATAATAGGACAAAAGGCAAAAAGAAAGGAAAAGATTCACTTCTTATGAATAATTCAGTAGAGGCTAAATATTATATATTTTTAAATAGTATATTTTTTTTGGAAGTTCTCTTCAGTTGTGGTAACATCCTGAATATTTTGCTCAGGAAAAGGTGAGAAGAAGAAATTTTAATATTGAATGGAACTGTTCCTGCCTATCATCATTTGACATCACGAGCAACTGACTATATGAAAAAAAAGTTATAGTATTTTCAGAATGAAATTTATATGCATTGAAATTATATTTAAAATTGGGTCATACTTATTTGTGAGTAGGTACATGTATGTATATGTAGTATCACTCAGTTTCAACATGGTTAATGTAAAAGTCTGAAATATTCTCATTATTTAAATTGTAAGTTTGGTTTATTGTTCTGGAGTTCATAAGAAATTCAAGCAATGGAAGTGGCAGAACTAGGCCACAATCACTAGATCTTGAGCTTCCACTATTTGTCCACTGTATTAAAGAATTCAAATCAAAATAATTGAATGGTTTATTACTCAGAAGTTTAAACATTGGAAATGATCAAATTGAGCCACAATCCATAGATCCTGAACTTCGATTCTCCCCTTTATGATTTCATCAAACCACGCAAAACACTTTGATGTTAAACATTTTGGATAATTTGAAAAATATGATATAAAGTTTATATAATTCATTTTCTTTTTTCTTTTTGGATAGTATTTTTATGCAAAATTGTGAAAAATCTAGTAATACAGTAGGATTGTGTTAACACTGAAAAACAAGCGTGAAAAAAAGGAAAGTTTACAAACATTGATAATGAGTTATAAGCAATTGTGTTGTAATATCACTTTGTCTGTTCTTGATTAGTCTAAATTGGGAACATTAAAAAGGGATCAAGTGTCTTCAAATAGCAAAGGTCATCTCTTGTTTTGATTTTATACATTGTTCTGAGAAAGAAGAGCTCCTCTTCTTGTTCTGATATCCCGAAGACCATTTTACAGCGAACAGCCCACATTGCATATACTATGAATATTGAAATTCTAATCTTTGAATAAGTCCCGGAGTTCACATAGTCCTTGATGGAGGTGATTGTCTGTAGACCAATTTTTGAGTGATCATCAATTATTTTTCTTATTTTTGTTAGTCTGATGCAATCATTAATTAGATGATCTATGGTTTCTTCACTATGTTTACACAATTGGCAAGTAACACTATGTTTACACAATTGGCAAGTAAGTTCAAGCTTAGTTAAACCTATTTTTGCAATTCAAAAATTACAACTCACAAAGTGTACAAAAAATTTTCAGATTTGATCATATTAATTACTTGATTTTAATAATTTTTTTTTGTAGATTTTAATCACAATAATATCATTATGATTAGTCTAAATTTTTATTATTTTTATTTTGCAGTTTTTATTCATAATTATCACAAAAAATTATTATGAAAAACCTTTAGACATCGAAAATATATATTCTTGTAAGAGATTATAATATTATATCAAATACATTAACATATTTAATGATAATACATTTAGAAGAATCTATAATAAGGCTTCATAGCAATATAAAAAATTCTGAAAGTAAAATTCTTTGATGTTTCATAGTTATCTATTGCAACAGTTATAATCATAAAATATTAAGTTCAAAACTTGTGTTTGAATCTCAAACCATTAGCTTGAATCATTTAAAAGATGTAAAAAAGGAAGTTTAAGTGCATTACAATGCTTCTCATTGATTATGGCCAATAACCAAAAACAGATCTAAAGTTTAAGATATGTTACTTATGTCTGGCATCCATTTATTAATTTAGCTTACAATGGATAACTCTTAAATAGAATAAATAGAGTTATTACTGCTCCTAATGCATTGAAATTAGTTGGTGGAAATATAAAAATAAATAAATATATGGACACATTTTAAGTATATTTATATAAGTTTGTATACAAAAATGTTCAGAAATTGGACGAAATAACTAAAATACCTGGCATATTAGTATTTTTTTTGACATTATGTAATACCAAAATGAAAATAGATATTATCTTTTTTTTTTTTAATTAGAACTTTAAGCAAGTAATATGAAATATCTGCTAGAAACCTTAAAATAATTTCATAAATCTATTTAGACCTTTCTGAGCTTCAAAGAAATTAAATTATTACATCTAATTATCTGGATTGTTGATATTCAATCAAAACTGAGTAATCGACTGTTTCAAGAGTATCTGCCAAGAAAAGTAGTGTATAAAACCACAGCAGGATAAATTGCAACTTAAGTCAGTACATATTCAAAAAATTCAATGTTTACTAAACTTAACAATAAATGTTGGGAAATGTATCATATCGTTAGTAGCGATTATTTATAATTTTAATTTATTTTTTTTGACAATTGCTTAAAGAAGGCTTTTATCAAGCTTGTATAATGCTATAGATTTGTCAAGATTTGTACAAATGTATCGTTATGATTTCTCTTGGACAAATTCTTATTGTGTTGGACCATATCACAACTCCATTCCACTTGAATATTTTGAAAAAACAAACATGTTTGATATTTTCCAATTAACACCACTATCATAGATTAGTAGTATTATTTTGAGAAATATAAAAATGACTGACTTATTCAATCATTCAATTTTATATACTTTTTATATCTGTCAGAGAAAGCTAGATATTTTTTATAAAATGGTGGTTTAATATTTTCCTAGATAATTCTATTTTATATAGAATTCAAACACTTTTTGATAAACATGGCAACCATGTACAATATTAATAAAAATATCATGTATATTCATTTTATTTTATTCAGCCTCTGTACATTAAATAAAAATGCATTAAAGAAAGATGAAAACATTCATTAAAAACAAAAGTTCAAAATAGGCAAAAGTCATTGTTATGATAGTATTTGATTGTGGGTTGAAGTTTTTGAGGAATTGAATTTTTACCAAATTTGATTTTTTTTTTGACTTCAAATAGTGTTTTATTATATATATGTATGCACACACACACAATATAAAAATGAAGTTATATGTGGGTTTGCTTTCATCATTTTCTGAATATGTTATATAATTGCTCATTTTTTTTATTGTTTGAAATAATTCAAATATACATGTCAGTTATTGTATTAATATTTGTGGTTTTATTATCTCAGTGAAAGATTAGTTTTACAGCAAAGCATATAGATAATGGTTTATGTACACCATTGGAAATTATTCATTAGTAATTGTATATCACAATGAACTTGAGTAAATAACTATGACAAAACCAAATATAATATTAAAAAAACTGCATGAACCTTAAAAAGAAAAGGCAATTTCAAACCTAAGTACAACAAAAATGTAATCATTTTTAATAAAAAAATTGTATTTAAAATGAAATTAGATCTGTCATTCAAATTAGTATTTTCAATGATTTGTTAATAAAAAAAATGAAAATTTTAAATTGCAAAGATGGTTAATACTTTAACATAATTGCATAAAGTTGAATAAAAATAGGAATTCCCAAAATGTTAATGTTTATGATTAAGAAATACTGAATAATACTATCCTTTAATATTATTTTGTAATATAAGCAATTAACTAAATAATCAAGAGTGTCTTGTAAGATGCAACATCATAGCAAATAAATAAAAAGAATTGCAAATATTTTTATTTCTCAACCATACAGATTTATGTTTTATCTTTTTAATTAACACAAGATTAATGATGTCAATAATAATAGTGCCCCATGTTTCAGTTATATACTAATATAAATGTTCGTAAGTTTAATTTTCTCCACATATATCTATGGGTTCATGCAATGCCATAAAAAAAAATAGTGACTAAAATAACTTATATTCATTCTTTTTCTGCTCAGTTACATCACATTTTATAAAAATATAATCTATACTAACCCTGTAAGGTTAGATTTAATAGGACCCCATTTTTAAACATTGCAAACTTGATAATAATCACATAATTTAGGAAGCAAATTAATATTTCAGTGAAACCCCCCCCCCCTCAATTGCAATTAATATGTTAATGTTATGGATACATATATGTTCTGGGTTGTAAATATTCTAACATTAATTAATCTAAAATTAAGAGAATGCTAATTGTACTTTTTGTGTAATTATAGATATAAGTAATTCTTATGCACCTGCTTAACTTTTATCTATACTAATAATACAGTACTTCATTTTTACAACAATCACATTTAAAAATATTTATTTTTGGATGTAGTTGAATAGTGAGATTAATGAAAAAAATAACAACTAATTAATGAATTTGGTAAATATTATCTATAACTTACAACAATTTCTTTTTTCATCTTCTAATTATACATTTCATTGTTTAATGAAATTGTATAAATCTCTAATAATATTTATAGAGTCTAGTTTTTCTTTATTATTTTATTTCTGTTTGTCATACATTTTTCTCACTTCTTAAACTTTTTCTTATTAAAATTTATAGTATGCAACAGCAATATAGACTGATATTGTGAAGTTGTATTACAGTTGTTTCAACAGCCAAGTATTTCAAATATTGAGGCAGATAATGATCACAAACCACTTCTTCTTATTACGTTAAAAACAATGTGGCCATTCTAATTCCAGAATTGCTATATGAGTAATTAAAGGATGGAAATGTAGTTGTACAATTACACAATTGTATTGACCCAGTTTGTGTAGCAAAAAAGAATGAATTTTTTCCAGATCTGAAGACACTTCTAACATGTGCTGTGGATCGATTAAAATTATTTGGACATTTAGTTGCTGATGATGCTATGCAGGAAAGGAAAAGCCAAAGCTGCAAAGAGATCATTATTGGAACATGAAATTTACAGCTGAATTAAGAAAAACTTAGATATGGTAAAAGATAAAAATGAATCACGTATATATACATTAATTGGTGAATTACGGTGTATTATTCAAGCTAAGTGCTAACAAGCAAGAAATGCGGTGGTTTTATTATAATGGATATCCTTTAAATGATTGATTGACATTAGTTTAATTTAATGGATATCCATTCAACATTAGTAAAGTATATGCTCCAACATTTTAAATAAGAGAAGAAATGGAGGTTTTACAATCAGGTGAAGAAGAAATTTGACAAAATTTCTATGCAGGACATGCATTTAATGCTTGATGACTAAAAATATCAAATTGGAAATAAAAAAGGAAATGCAATGTGGACTTGTGTCTAGCAGTTATCCACGAGAGTAATAAATTTTTGTGAATTCAATGATCTTTTTATTGCCAGATTATAAGCACATTATCAGATGTAATTTCTAGAAGTAAAGTAATGAATGTTTGACAATCAACACTGGAGAATAGAAGTTTAATAGAAAAAACATGACTGGAAGCAGATTAGGAAAAAAACATGAGTTACATAAAACTTTTAAAAAAAATTAAAAAGAATTACAAATACAGCCAATGCTATTGTTAAAAATTTAAAAATATACTGATTGCCTTCAGGAATAAAATTGACAATGAATCAGATGAACTATAGATGAAAGTGAACCAAATAATTAAATATTTATTTGAGAGAAATTTTAATAAGATGAAACAAACAGAGAATACAAAATGGATGTCAGTGATAATTTCAAAGAATATAAGATAAATCAAAATTAAAAAGATGTTTTAAGAGAATTTAATAGGAAATTTCAAAGAGCATATAGAAAGATGAAATTCCAGTTTCATGATACTGATTGCAAAGACATTAATAATGGAAACCAGCTTAGAAAATCAAGCTATTTTTAAAGAAATTTTTGAGATCAAAGATCATTTTAGGTATGAATAGGTTTGTTGAAAAATGCTATTACAGATTATCAAGATAGATAAAATTCATTCCAGAGGTGGAAGCAATATACAGAAAGTCTATGTATTATAAAGATATCAAACAATACTCTTTTGATGTGACATTTTAAGTTGAAGAATTTTTATTAATGAATGAGGTCAGATTAGCTTTGAGATCATTAATAAAAAAAAATACGGCCATTAGAATTGATATTATTGTATCAGAAATTTTGCAGTAAAGTGACGAATTTATAAAAGTACTAATTAAATTATGCTAATTTATCTGGAAACTATTTAAATGTCTGCAGATTTGGAAGAAATCATTTTATATTTCGGTACCAAAGAAAGGAATCTGGAATGACTTGCATTAAGTAAGATATTATTCTTTTGAAAATTACTGCTAGATATATAAGCTAATTTCAATAAAAGTTAAAGGACTAGAAACATTGAAATAGCTAAAGAATATCAGAAAAAAGTCTTAGACGTACTTTATTTATTACAACAAAGCTTTTTATTTAGTTAACCATGTTAAATTATGAAATATTTTTACAAAAATGAAGGTATTAAACATTTCCTTATTTTTATAACTGATTTTTATTTGGGACTAATATCTATTATTATGTTAGACTGATGAAATAGATTTGTTTTTTTATTGGCAAAGGGATTTATATTACATACTGAATATATAATTTTCTTCTTCCTTTTCTTATGTATTGTTTTCTACTTTTATATATTATATCATTTATAACTTTCTTTAACACTTTAACAATACTATTTTTTATGTCAAAACTTTATTCTAACAGTTTCGACGGTCCTGCATTCATCATCAGACCTACAATATCCAAATATATAATTATACAATTAATATATTTTATACACATATTCATTTACATAATTAAATACATAAATAAAATATACATTTTAATCTAACCATTATATATTTAACTATCTATATGAATATGTGTGTAAAATGTATTAATTGTATAATTATATATTTGGATATTGTAGAATAAAGTTTTGATATAAAAAATAGTATTGTTAAAGTATTAAAGAAAGTTGTAAATGGTATGATACTGAATATATAAAGAGTGAAGCTATGTTGTATAAAAATTATGGGTTAAGATTTTGTGGAATACATATTTTCCATGTTAGATACATTATTGGCATTATAGTTATAGCTGAAAATTGCAATGATATCAAGATTCTCATTAGTAATAGTGAAAATATGAATTATGAGCAGATGTGAAGATTATAATCACAGAACCATAAGCTAATTTCTAAATTTATAACAAAAACATAATATTTTTTTTCTTATTGAATCATTCATCATAATAAAGAATATTGTAGTCAAGAGATTCATCATTAACTAACAAGTTGCAACCAAAAATCTACTAAATTTTTTTAGATGTTATGACATATTTTTATAAAAATCCTATAATTGTCTATGCATGTAAAGTTGGATGCAGAAAAAGCTTGATAGGTAAAGTATTGATGTTTTTAAACTATGATACTGACATAGATTTTTGAAATTACTGGGTACAATAAGGACAAACAAGTAGCTCAGATTAAACCTGAAGTCTTGCTTGATGCATAAATAATCAAATGAAAATTATCTTCATTTAGTTATAACATGAAATTATACAGTTTATTAGAAAAGAGTATATTATATAGAAAGTTTGTTAGTATAAGAAAATGAATCGGTATCTCAATAATGTTTATGTCTTTGAGCAGTTTGAAAAAACAGATTTTGTAGAAATGCTATCAGGAATAGATGTTAAATTGATTGTACATAATATTATTAAAAATAAAGTCTGGTATTGATTTTAGTTTATTTTCAAGTAAAATACTTTTAATATTAAAATACCAGTCTCTAAATTATGACTTTTAACATTCTCATTTTGGAAGAATGTTAAAAACATTCTTTGGTAATTTAAATAAAAAAGTGTATGTTCATTTTTTTAAATTTTATTTTCATTTTTTCAGGTTTTCTATAATTATACATTTTTTCTTTATTTTCATCCATATATATATATATATTTTGGGGAAAAAAAAAATTTGTTGAAAATTTTCTTTTTTCCATATTGTTATATTTGTTTATATATATATATTGGCTTTTATAAGTGGTTTTTTAATTATTTTTTGTAAATAAGTTAGCTGACACTGCACCTAATATCTTTCTGTATTATTTTTTTTATTCATTTTTTAATAGACCTCCAAACAGTCTTGTTTATTATTATTTCATTAACTATATATATATATTCTAAATGTTAGATCAAAAAAAAAAATTTGTAGTTCTTATGCGCAAATTTCATAAGCATTTGATGCCATTATATATTTTGAAAACATATATACTATCCATCAACAAATATATCATTTCAGTTGTAGTTTGACATTGATTTCTTTACAATCAATCATAAAAATTACTGCATTAAATTTAATATTGGATATTGATTATAAAATGAATTACTGTGTTAAACACACATATCTAAATGAATAATCGGTTGTTTTCTCATCCTTGGTATTCGCCTTAAGATGTCGCTACTTCTAGGTAAATTCCTAGAAATATACCATTTCACCGGCCTTCACCAACCAAAAAAGGAATTTTTCTACGTTATAGAGCAGAAAAGTCCTCACGTTAATGTTGGATGGAGGAGGCGGTGACAGAAGCCAACACAAAGAGACTTCTTTCTATGATAAAACACAGAAAGAGTTCCCGATGGCTGCCGGTTATGGCTTTTTTTCTATGCTAAAAGCAAAGAGAAAGAAATGCCTTGATCGGCTGCCGTAGTAGTCGATTTTGTTCATCATTTTCTCGTAATAGTAGAATATCTATTTTCTCTGTAGTTTCGTGTGAGAGTGTGGGTATTTGATGCAGTCGTAGTTTTTTTAAATTTAATAAGATGTCTATTTTTTTTAATGTGTTGTAACTTACTTTACTGTTGTAAGTTTAGTAATAATGTCCTGAAGATTCCATTATGAAGGGGTAACCCTCAAAAATTGCTTTTAAGGGTGCAAAAGGAAAAAAAAATTAAAGGATCACGCAAAAAGTACCATTTTCACGAGAATTTGTCTGTGACCAGTTACTTTTGCTATATATATATATACTCACAAACAAAAACAACCCATTGTCTAATTATTAGGAATTACTTGTCCGAAAAATAAAATTAGTCGGGTATTATTTTTTTTTTGTTTTCTTACATTTATTATTTCAAAATAAGATTAGTTTTTATATCTACACACTAACAAAAACAACCCAGTTCTTGATTAATTACTGTCTTTAAAAAAAAAAAAGCAAATTCAACGGGGTTTGATTTTTTTCAATGGAGTCTTTGAATTACAGTTTGTTTGTTTTTATATATACACAAAATTTATCAAAAAAAAAAAAAAAGAAACCCACTTTCTGATTAATTACTGTCAAAAGAAACGCAAATTAGTCAGCTATCATTTTTAAATTTAGTATTTCAATAATGGTACCCTTTTTATATAGACAGACTTAACAAAAACAACCCACTTTCTGATTCATTACTGTCCCCCCCAAAAAAAAAGAAAACGGAAATTAGTCAGGTATCATTTTTCAATCAAGTCTTTTAATGACAGTCGGGTATCAATTCTAAATTGTAGTATATAAATTACATTACTTTTGATAGATTTAGAATTACCTTTTGCTTTTTTAATAAAGTGATTGATTTACTCTTGACCAAAAATACCATAACTTAAAAAAAAAGACACACGTAAAGTCCCAAAAAAAAAATGAGAAAAAGCCCCGTAACTTTAAAGACACACACACAAACTCAAAAACAATCTAAGATTAATAAACATTGATTTATTACGTCTTGCTTTTGAATCAAATTATTGATTTACTCTTGCAAAAAAAAATACCGTAACTTTAAAAAGACACACCTAAAGTCCAAAAAAAATAATTCGAAAAAGCCCCGTAACTTTAAAGGCACACACACAAACGAGATAAGATTAATAAACATTTACTTATTACGTCTTGCTTTTGAATAAAATTATTGATTTACTCTTGCAAAAAAAAAAAAAAAAAAGACCGTAACTTTAAAAAAACACACGTAAAGTCAAAAAAAAAGAAAAAATTAGAAAAACACTGTAACTTTAAAGACACACAAACTCAAAAACAAGATAAGATTAATAAACATTTACAAAAATGAAAAAAACTAACATCATATAATAGTATTAGGTAGTAGAATATTTTATTACAAATCTAAGAAATCAGATCTTTTTAGATCAAATCGATCATTTACGTCCGGCCCGGAATCGTTATATGTATGTTTTTGATTAGCATCAACGCCATCTTAAGGCGAACACCAAGGATGAGAATACAACCAAATAATCTTTAGTTAATGACTTTGTTTGAAAAAAATTTCTTTACAAAAAAATTTCATAATGATGAATTCATATATCTGAATATTTGTATTGACTTTTATATGTGAGCAATTCTTAATTTTTATCTGTATAATCTTAATTTTTTTGTCAGTTTCTGTTGTTTCACATCTAGTAGATTTTCTTCCACGATGTTCATTATTTTCTTCTTTATCACACTTTCTAGCAATATTATACTCTCATAATATTTTATGGCATTAGCAGATGTAATTTTTTAATATCTATATAAATATATTGTGTAAAAATAGGTTTGTTTAATATAATTTTTATTTAAAGATATGCTTAATTGCAAAATTTTAGATGTTTTCTGGTATAGGATTCAGCATTTATTTTTTATTTTTATTTTTTTGCTGCTAGAATCAGAGGACGGTGAGTAGTAATGTCTTTCATCATTATACTCGAATGTTAGGAATGACTTGCACCTTACTAATATCATTACCCTGTAAATTTAATATAAAAGCATTTTGCACTATCTGATTTTTATTATTATTATTATTAATGCACCATTTATTCTATCTTTAAATAATAATCAGTGATGATATTGTAATTCTACACTTGTGTATCTGTTTCTTGCTGTGTCACAGTATTGGTGTACCTCACTGTTTAGTTGTTAGAGGTTGCTTTTGTTAAATTTTTGTTTTCTTTTGCATGTTTTTTTTAGATAATATTACAAAAACTAGTTAACTCATTAAATAAGGATTTTTCCCCACATATTTTAATAGCATTTGTATGAGAATCATTTCTGCTAAATCTTATATTGCCTTTATTATATTTATAAAATATTTATATAACTTAGCAATTGAGGAGAGTGTTTGTTATATAATAACTAATTTTGAATCAGATGTGAAGAGCAAATTTCCAGAAAATTTTTTGCTCAAGCATCTTGCAAAATATTTATTGTTTTGGGTATTGTTCATATTTTTAATTAAAGGATGTTTATTTAAATAATAGCAAACGTTTTTTTTCAATAATTAATTTCACTTTTTCTAAATAAAAGCAATCACTTATTTATTTTTAAATTAAAAATTTAGATTGAGAAACCTGTAACAGCAGGACTTTCCCATAGTACCAGGGACCAATGGGAAATAGACAGAAGTTCTCTTAAATTTGTTAAAAAACTTGGTCATGGACAATTTGGAGAAGTTTGGGAAGGTCTGTGGAACAATACAACTCCTGTTGCCATAAAAAACTTGAAAAAAGGTAAGAAAATACCAAGCACTTTTTATATTTACTAAATATACAAACATTTTTTAAATGCACCAAGATAAATTAGAAATCAATATAAATAACTATACCAAATATCCAATAATAATATTTCTCCCAGTGAATTATATTATTCTATAACATTACAAGCTACATGTTAGATTATAAAATTATTAAACAAAAATGGTATATAAAAAATATTAACCTTTTCTTCTTGTTGAAAGTAATGCTTCTCAAATTAATTTAAAATGTCTTAAAATTTTCCATTGGATTGGAAGATTAACTACCTTTGGAAAATCCAATTAAGAAAAAATACCATCACATTTTTAGATTGAAGTATTGTTTGAAAAATTTTACTGGAAACTTTTTTATGTTTCCATTACTTTTATTTATTGTCAATGGATTTCAGTGATGGTCTCTTGCCTTATTTCACATTTACTTTAAGAAACATTACTACCATGTTTCTCTGAAAATAAGATTCTGTCTTATTAATTTTTGCTCCAAAAGACACTGTAGGGCTTATTTTCAGGAGATGACTTTATTTTTTCATGTACAAAATTCTACATTTCAAGTATAAAAATGTACATTCATTCAAATACTTCGCTTTACAGAAAGCTGTAATATTCTTACCCCAGGAACCTCATACAATCCCTTTCTTGTACTCACCAGATTAGCCATTTCTTTTTGCACTCATCTTATCTAGTGATCAGAATATTATTTCATTTAAATTTACCATTAAATCAAGTGTTAACTGAAGACTTATGAAGACAGGAATGATGACAAAAATGATTACAGTTAAGAATAATTTGTCCACACAAAAGCAATAAAAAAAAGTAAGCATAAAAATCCAGAAAAATGTTTCTTTCTTTCATACATGCACATTAAATACGTCCATTACAACATATGGCATATTGAAATACGAAGATTCATATATGACACAACCACGTTCATTCTTTATCATGTAAATTACTTGTAATAGCCCTGCTTGGGTATTCTTTTTAAAAACTTTTCTTTAGAAGAAAAAGAATCTGATTTAACTTAAACTAAACTTTGATATCAAATTTATGTTTAAGAAATATTTTTCTTTTATCTTGAATATTTAAAGGCTACCATGCTGAAACTCTAAAACTAAATCAGGCATTCTAAATCTAAGTATTAAATAAAATAACTACCTAAAAATATATAAATGAAATTATAAATTGTCCGATATACTGACGTGTGGTAGGTAGAATTACTTTTGTCAAAAATAGTCAATCGAAAAATATAAACGAACCATATAATTTATATTACCATTTATTTAAAGCATTAATGTCAATAATATTATTTATTTAAACATTCATTACTCTGTAATTCAATATGACCATCATATGTTTCAATGGGCAAATAAAGCTACCTATCGGGCTGCTCTGATCTTAATTAGGGCTTATATTTTGAGCATCCTCAAAAATCATGCTAGGGCTTATTTTTTTGGTTAGGTCTTAATTTGAGGAAACATGGTATATAGCTGATTTGAATGATTTATTTCAAGCGTGAAAGATTAGACATTTTTTCTTTTAAATAAATCCAATTGCAAGTTAAGTGAAAAGAGATATGGTGGACTTCATTATCCAATTATGCACTTGTCTGTTGTTTGCATAGTTTTCCTTTTTGATAAGCTTGTTTTTAATTAAGATACTTATTCCACATAAGACAATTTTTATAGGCAAATTCTTTTTAGAACAAAGTAGATTTCTTTCTGGATCTGCTTTTAAATTATCATTTCAAATACTATTAATGAAATAGTCTATCTCAGCAGATTAAAAAAAAAAATCTAGGTTTTCAAAAGTAGATTACTTTCAAGTTTCCAGAAAATTTCTGTTTTCCATCAGAAAACAAAAGTACATCTTTTCTAGAACATTCTTGGTACATTAAACAAATCATGAAACTTGATTCTTGCTTGGCCTTTTTTACATTTTAAGGGAGGGAAAACAAATAAATGTTTGGTAAAAAAAAATAAATAACATTATTATTTCTTTTTATTTATTATATTAAGAAATATTTAGAGATTTATACAAATATTTAACTCAAATATGTTTGCATAAATATAACTCTACTTCTAACCTATATTATTAGGTAGTCAAAGATCAAGACATATGAGCTATAGGTTAAGAAATTAAAGGAAACAGTTATTAATTTTTGGTTAATAGGAGATATTATTATGACAGTAGATTTAATATATATGCATGCTCTTGTATATATATTTTTTAAAATAAAAAAAAACACAACAAAAACGTCAATTTGTCAGGGATTCAACCTGTTACAATATATTCACATATATTATTTGCTTTTACCAATAATTATACTATTTGTGTATGAGAATTATTAATAGATTTTCAAATAATGAAAGTAGCCTTTTATTTTCAGAGTTGTTTTTTTTTTAAATTTCCACAAACGTATATATATATTTGAGTCCAGTTCACTTTTATTTAGTGAAAGGAGCAGCAGACTCAAGTGCTAAAATAAATAAATAATCAAATAAAAAACAATTTGTCATTTGAATGGAATTGTTTCACTCATTCTATCACTTTGATCATTGAATGTTATTCAATCTATTATGCAATCCATATAATTACATCTTGATTTATAAATTTAGTAAGAAAGCAATACAAAAAAATGGTGTGAAGAATTAAATTGTTCTTACAGTATTTTACAAGTAAACAAAAAGAAAGCAAAATTCATTTGCAACTCATTTAATGATTTTATAGTGAATAATTTTCTAGCAAACCTATGTATCTGTTTAACTTTATTAAGCATAGAGATCATACTAGATATATGATTGCACAATCAATAACTAAGTTACATATAATAATTTCTATATTTTAGTTATTGTTGGGTAACCTTGTTAAGTATTTGGAGTAGAATGGTTGTGGGAAGTTATTTTTTCATCTTTATTCAGTTAATAATTAATTTTAAAGATATGATATACGTTTAAAACTTTTAAAATATATACACCAAATTAAGTAATTGGAAGACAAGTTTTGAATTATAAATATATATGAATTTATTTGTGTGGTAAAACAATCACTTCCAAGCACATCTTTTATGTTGTACACGAAATGGAAGTGACTTTTGATTGAAATATTACATAAAACAAATATCAAATAGGCACATAATATATTAGGATCTCATTTTTATTTATTGACTTTTATCTTGGGCAATATCAGACAGAAAAGTTAATTGATCTATGAGTAAAAACTGCAACCCTCAATTTATTGTTCATTTGTTTTAGATAAAACTATTTGTAAGCTTTCTGTAATATATTTATACATGTAAATTAATATGAGTGAATAGCCTTTTTTACATAAATAACAGGTAGAGAAATTTATGAAATTTATTTTTAATATCTTCAGAAAATGATTACTAATGTTTAGACTATTCATTCTTATATATGTAGTACAGATTTAGTAAAGATGCTCTGCATTGAATGCCCGGCTTAGCATTTTTTTGAAAGTTTGTCACTGTATTATTTATTAATTGTCCATACACTCTTGTGAAATATAATTTTATATTTATTACAGTTTAAATTTTTTTAATTTTATATGTATTTTTACATATTTTTAAAAAAAAATCTAATGAGTATATTTTTTTGAACTTTTATACTGAGAAAAAACTATTATCTGAACCTTGAAAGCATTAAAAGTAGCAAAAAGAAAAAGAAAACTTGATCTTAAAAAAAAAAAAAATTAAGATTATAAATACATATCTCTTTACATAAAATCCATGTGAATGAATGAATGTTTGTCCATAATACTATCATGTGTTTCCATGTGAATGTTTATCCATAAGGCTGTCATGTGTCAAATTCACAATCAATTAAAAAAACAAACGATTATGTTTATCCATAATGCTGTGATAAATAAAAAAAAAAAAACTTAATTTGTTTTTATAAATAAATAACTATATCTAACTAAACCGTAATTTATATTAGGAGCATTTTATGCAAAGGAAGTAATTCCATGCTTTATATTTAATAATCTGTAATTTTTATTACAAAGCATATTTTATGTGAAGAAAATAATTCCACCATTAGTAAACCATAATTTTATTCAAAGCAAATAATTCTGCAAAGCAAAAAAAAAAAATTGTTAAAGCAGCCAATTAAAAAAAATTATTACAAAAATGACAGCCTTTCCATAGGCCAGGGACATTTGTGGATTCTAAAAAAAAAATGTATTTTACAAAAGACATATGGAATAAAACTTTTTGCAGGAAAAAACATTCAGAAAAAAATCAGTACATGTTCTTTTAACTACAGTTCAGAACTGAATAGATATAGTATTTAAATCATGAAGAAAATGTGATTACAGTACATAAATTCATATTTGAAGTGTGATATTTAATGATGGGGGAAAAATAGATGCTATGGTACTGTATTTACATTTAGTTTGGTTAACATATAATTAAAGTTATGTAGTTTGGTATCATGTAGTTCATGGATCCACAGTAATATCATGCATGATTGAAATTTGTTAAAATAACCAATTAAAAAAAACTTACAAAAACAAGAGCCTTTTTATAGGTCAGGTACAGTCTTGTTATATAATATTTATGAATTGAGTTTCTTTTTTAAAACTGAATGTTTTTGTTTTCTCTTTATTGTATTCATTTCATAGATTGCTTGATGTGACTATTTACTTGTTCTTTACTTTTTTTGTTTTGATTGCTTTTATAATTTACAGTAAGAATTAATCTATGATTAAAGACAGTTTTTTAAAAAAAAAAAAATCCCCTTACAGTTCTGAGAGATTTTATCCGAGGAAATCAATATTGAAATAAAGGGAGATGAAATCTATTTCTGTAAATTAAGTGATTTCTAATAAAATAGAAGAGCACCTTATTTCTCTAGAATTAAAGTCATTTGTCCAGTTATAATTTTTTGATAAAAATTAAATTTCATAATTATATTTATAAAGAAAAAAAATTATTTTGTAAGCCTTGAAGTGTAACTCTGTCTTTTATATTAAATCATAGTCTGTAAAATGCATTTTCTCATTGCTCAAAATTTTCACTACATCACTCATGCAAAGTAGGGATTGGTTTTATCCACTTTTAAGACCTTATGGAGGCATGTAATCATAAACATATAACCAAAGATGTGAAAAAATGATTCCCAAGATGCATATTTCATGCTGAACCAATACTCATCAGTTGATCCAGACCACAATCTCTTATACATATCTTTTATCATTGTTTAATATTGTACTGTTTATTTATATATGGTACAAATATATTGGCACTTGGTAAAAGCTAAAAAAAAAAAGTAAATTTAGATTATTTTTTTTGATTAGTATAATTTTTTTTTTAAATGTACAATAAAAGTTAAAATTGACGTCCATATTTTTTTTTTTTTTTATCTAATTAAAAATAAAAATTGGAAAGAATAAATGACATGCAGATTACTAATTCAGATAAATTAAAAGAATTCCAAAAGTAAAAAGATAAGCTAAAAGAAAAATATTTTAGCTAATTAAAGATGGCAGAATTATGCTAAAATAATAAAGACTTTGTAATTGAAAAATACAAAAGAATGCACAAGATTATCAATGTATATTTTTGACAAACAAAAGGTTTGCGCAGAAGTCTGAAAACTGAATCCTGAATATAAAAAGGAAGAGACCAGTTGGATCAACGTCTGCTTTTCTTTTGGCTGGTCCTGGGTCACGGAATCCAGGACCACTCTACGATGAAATAATTCTTCATGCGGGAGTAGACCGAAGCTTTTGACATCGTTCATCATGAAGACCGTCAAACCCAGAAAAGCTTTTGTGCCTAGCCTTTAGAACCAGAACCAAGAACAAGTTAAAACTAATGGCCACGAACTCATTCTAACTCAGAAAAAACTATGCATAGTAATCTACGATCTTTGTGAACTTGCTAAACTTACCGGTAAGTTAAGAAGTTTGCAAACAATTATTTATATAAACTTATAATACAATCCTGATATAGACTTTAATTTTCGTACTAAAGAGACTTTCATTTTAAAGAACATTCAAGAAGAAATTCTTTACCTAAGAACTCTAATTGTTTAATTAATTGAATTATATCTGAATTAGTATACATGTTTTCCAATTTATTTGTAATTTGTTAGAATAAAATATTTGTTTATTTTATCAACTTTTTTCATTGTATGTTAATAATAGTTATTACATTTATTAATGTTAGTTTGTTAATAGTCGAAAGTATAATTTACCTTTGCCAATATGTATTGACTAAGCTCCAATAATAATAATATCTAGAAAATAATCTTAGTAATTGTAAAATAGGATGCTGATTCTTTTAAAAGCATTTTTCTTTTTAATTTTCGAGACGTGATGTGACGGATTTCAGTGGATTCTTATATGAATCCTGGCGCCCTTATAAAAGAAATAAAAGCTGATTCCGTCGATAGCGTAAATCATAAGAATTACTAGGTAGAGTTGATCAGGAAATATAGTTATGTTTTTTAGAAATAGGAATGAAACCTTCTTCTTTTTACATAACTTGATCAACTCATGCATTTTATGTGTAACAGACCTAGTCAGATGGGCAAAATGCTTCAGTATATATATAGAAAATTACTTACTAGTTTAATTGATAAGTGTCAAACTTGCTGCCCACACAACTTTGACACAAACACAAGTTTGATACTTGTCAATTAAACTGTAATAATTTGCTATCTATATATACTAAACAATGATAAAAGATATGTTTAAGAGATTGTGGTCTGGGCAAACTGATAATTCATCATGAAATATGCATCTTGTAGATCATACATTTTTATCACATGTCTTCGGTCGTATGTGTATGATTACATCCCTCCCTAAGGTGTTAAAAACGGATAAAAACCAGTCCCTAATTTGTGTGAAAGTAGTTTAGTAAAAAATACACTACAGAAATATTATTCATTATTGGATAATCTCTAGTCTAATAATATAATTCATATATTTCAATAGTAAATTGTTGTGTGGCGGATGGAATAATGGTGATAAATAATTGTTTGATGATTGACATTCAATATAAAAACGAAAATTTTTAGCATTAAAAATAAAATAAAAATTATTCTTTAAAATTAAAAATGAATGATTATATTTAATTGACTGTCTAGATATTATTTTTGTCATGCAATTATAAAAAGTAAAAATTTAATCTTTAATGAAATGTCATATTATTTCTTTTATAGTTTATTTAAAAATTGGAAATTAAAAAAAAAGTTGTATTCAAGCTACAATTTTTTTTATTGCTTTCATTCAGAACAGATTTTTCTAATTAATTTCCAAATTATTATATTGTGAATAATCAGAGAAGTTATTAATCTAAAATTTGATTTATCACAAAATTATTCAATGTATCTATTTTTCTAAAAACATAGCTAAAAACAATTTTGAAGCAAAGTGCTATTTTGTGCAAATAAAAAAGAATATCTTAACATATTTAAAAGCAATATTTTAAATTAAATTAAAACAAAAAAACTATTACTACCATTCCTGAAAGAAATTAAAGATTTTGCTTTTATGGGGGATTGTCTGATATTTGTATATAAAGAGAGATTTGTATGATTGATTGCCAAGTGCATTTGTGTTTTCACATTTTAAAAAAAAAATGTAATTGTATTATTAGGTACAATGGATCCAAAAGATTTCTTAGCAGAGGCCCAGATTATGAAAAAATTGAGGCACCCAAAACTGATTCAACTTTATGCAGTATGCACTATGGAGGAACCAATATACATCATTACTGAATTAATGAAGAATGGCAGTCTTTTAGAATATTTACAAGGTAAGAAGCATATTATTTTTTTATTTCTTGATCAGTTTAAAAGAATAAGTTTCTTAAGGTGTTTTTTTTTTTTGTTATGGCAAGTAATGCTCACATAATGAAAAGCAGCTGCCTTGCTAGCAAGCAGTTGCTTGCAGACAGTTGTCGTGGGTTTGCTTTCCGGCTGATGCTTTGTCATATGAAAAAACAACAACGATTTATATGCATATAAGCAAGATATTGTAACTGTTAATAAATTATAAAATTTAAGATGCTGTCATCATTTTTAATCTTTATTTAATCCATTACAGGGATTAAATAATAGTTAGATTGATTTTTTTCTGACTAGTTTATCTTTTCCACACAAGTGCCAGAAAACCTCTTATCTCACTCCATCCATCTTTATGTACACTCATTAACAAAAGTCTTTTATAATCTCTTAGCACTCGATTAAGAAATTTATTTGTCCATTTATTGTCATTCCTTCTAGTGACATATCCAGTTCTCAACCACTTAATTCTTTCAACGTATTATATTATTTTCAGCTGGTTATCTCAATTGTTGTCTTTCTCAGAGCTGCATATACAGTGAGGTCCTACATAAGTCATTTCATGCAATGTATAAATTATTTAATATACATTTTTTTTCTATTAGATTAAAGTTCAAATAATGATGTTTGTAATATAATTCACCTAATTCAACCTTCTGAATTTGAGATATCATTATAATTGTTTGTCAAATATTAGATAATTAATCTTATACAGTATTTAAGATGTTATTTTTTTTTCTCAATAATATGAACTTTAATTAAAGACTAAATTGTATGATATAATTTCATACATTTCAATATTAAAATGCATTAAACTTAATGCATTTTCATGCCCTCTTTATAAAGAAATATATTTTAAATTATTAAACACTCAACATAATTAAATCAATTAATTTTTCATTTGTATGACTTTCAGCTTAATAAGGTTTATGTCAAAATAAAATTATTTTTAGCTTAATTATTATTAAAAACATTTTAAAAAATAATGAAAATATTTAAAATAATGAGTATAAAGTAAACAATTTACATTGTAATGCTTATTATGGAATAGCCAAAATCAACAATCACAAAAGTTGCAATAAATTCTATTAAATGACATAACATGGCACATGTGTAAAATGTTTTAGTATAATTTCACTTGTTGTTTCACATTTGTAAAAAAAATTTAGCAGGAAAATGTTATATATTTTTAATTATTCTACATACATTCTGCATAATAATTTTAGCCATAAGCCAGAAAAATGGAATTAGAAAACTTAACATCAGTACTAGAGGGGAAAAAAAAGCTCCAAGCAAAAGAGAATTAAATTGTCAGAGATCTAAATAGTGAATATGGAATGTCTTTTTAAAAAATAAGAATGAAATAAAAGTGTACAGATTACAAAGAAAATTTCCTGATTAAGTCATTTATATTTTAATATCAAAGATTAAATGGAAACTCTTATTAATATGGATTCACAAAAAGCAAATGTTAGGTGATAGTGTGTAATATTTTTTATATTTTAAAACTGAAGATTAATTCTATATGCAATCTATATTTATATTTTTGATTTTGTATTACAGTTTTTTTGGTTTAAATGATTCTGTTGTATGGTAACTGCTCAGCCTGTGAGTCTGGAATGGATTACTTTCTAAATAAATGCATAATAAGGAACAAATAGATCTTTTAGCAAACTTGCTTCTGGAATTAATTATGTTCATTACACAGGACTCTTATACATGAATGTATAAATAATTACATTATTTTTTATATATACTATAAATATACTATAAGCTTACATCAAAATGTTCTATAAGTACTGTATAAAACTTCTAAAAACATATATCAAATTATGAATATTAATTCTATATGATAAAAATCAACTCTTATTGTCTAAGTCAGTGGTCTTCAACCTTTTCACACCAGCGGACCGGTAAAAATAAGGATATGGTTTCGCAGACAGGCAGAAGTCTATAGATAAATTTTCTTAAAGATGTAAACTGCTTAGCCTTAGATGAGCATAATTGTTATAACTGATCAAAACAACAATGTTAAATATACAAAATGAAATTATATATATATGGAGTTTGTATAATAAATAACTTTTTTTTTTAAATTTTGAATTTTTTAGAAAAGTAATAAAAAATTTAATTCTACCCCTTTCCCCCCCATAAACATCTGTGATAACTAAAAAAACAAATTAATTTATGTATAGATTGATTAGATTTTGTTTTCGTTCTGTTTCTTTTTTTTAAATTGGGTAAAAATGAGATGAAAAAATAAATAAAAATTGTTTATATTAATTAAAAGTTTAAACTCTTATTATTTTATTAGAATTTTCTGAGGCCCGGCACCGGTCCGAGGACCAAGGGTTGAAGACCCGGCACCGGTCTGAGGACCAAGGGTTGAAGACCCGGCACCGGTCTGAGGACCAAGGGTTGAAGACCACTGGTCTAAGTAAATATTAATTGTTTGTAATACACATTTTTCAAAATTATATCTAAAATTTAATTTTAAATTTAACCTATCAAAAATTTTAAAGTCATTTATTTATTATAATAACTATCCTAAAAATGATCTTTATATTAATTAAATTATAATAATATAGATTTATACATAAATTAAAATTTTTATTTCATATTTTTACAAAATCATTAAACATAAGGATTTTGATCCTCTGTTTATTATTTTCTCTATTGGGCTTATTAGTAAATTAATTTGTATTTTATTTCATAATTTTTAAACTTCTTTTATTACTTATTTACTATCAGAATTCTTAAATGTTTTATTATACTATTAATTTTTATTTATTTATATATACACTCTTCGATAATCAATTTGAAGTATGCCTATTTGTTCTTTCATCCATTACTGTGTGTTATATAGTTTCTATTAAGTTTTTAATTTTCAGATATTTAAGTACTTTTTTCAAGCAATAGTAATATTATTTTGTGAATATCAATTATTTTTGTGAGAAATATTTCATTCAAATTTAATTCTATGATTAATTTCCCGTATTGTGTTTTCATCTTTATTAATAATTTGGTAAATGTATTTATAGTTGCTAGTTTCTTTAAATATACTGTTAATAGTTTTATTTTCTTTTTTTTTTGAAAAGTCATTGAACATTACTTTAGAATTATCATTACTATTACTTTCAGTCTTATAGCATTTCTTGAATTCTGAAGCATTATTTGCAAAAATACCATCTGTAAAATTTGATGATTGAAGCAATCAATTTATTTTGCTTCCCATTTTAACCCCAAAATAATTTCTATAAAATTGCTGTAATAAGTTTCAGAATAGAAGAAATCATCCTGTTATCAAGGTTAATCATTGTAGTACCCATGTAAACTAATCACTACTGTTGCATTTTGATAAATATTCTTCAAAATTCAACAATATCCACAGTCTACATCAGTGTTAATCATCTTAATGTTATCATGATTAATAATCAAATGCTTTTTCATAATCTACAAATTTAATACAAAATGACAACTCACATTAGTCTTTTTGATAACTTCTTTTAATATTTAGATGTGATGTAGTATGCTATATCATTTTTAAATTCAGCTTATACAGAGGACTGACAAGTTTATAGTTTCTAATATCTTCTTTATCATTATAAATATCATCACTATTACTTTCTTCCAGTTATCTGGTATATTCTTATCATTTGGCATATAGTTTTGCCAATAATTTCTCTATTTCTTCATTATTATAATTATGTCTCATTTAGTTAATGCAAACATTTCAAAAGATGTTAATATAATTATCCAGACTCTTTAGTTTTCTTTTTTATTACTATATAGTTTTTTGTGAACTTCTTCCACTTATTTCATATCCCGCTTTGGTTGTTTTTTTAATGCAAAATAATTTCCCCTCCAATATCAAGATGTATTATATCTATTCTCTTCTATAGCTTTATTTGCATTTTCATAGTTGTCATTTTCTATGTCATCACAAGTCTTTTCTGAAGTATTTTAGAGTCAAATATTCAGTTGTAAATAGGAATACTTTCATATTCTTTCTTTCCTGCATATTTTGATATTGTATTGAATAAGCAAATGTTAAAACATTTAATGACTAAACAGGTTTGGGTTTGAAATACAAAAGAATTTGTTTGAAGCTAAGTACTTTTGATATCATATAGTATCATAATCATAGCATAATAAAAGAGGAGGGAGTTGTCATCCATAAATAATGTAAGTCTTGAATAATAAATTGGATCGAGATCAGAATGAATATTTAAAGATGAATTTGTATACTAATGAGAAGAGAGGGGCTATAAGTGCATTTTTTAGAAAGAGGGGTATTGGAGTTTTTTTTATTGATGGCATGAATATCTTTGGCAATAGACAAAGCCTCCTTATCATTTCTCTTTCGATCGTCGCACTCTGAACAAACGATGTTGGCTCAGGTAAGATCAAAGTTATGACCAGACAGCAACTCATGATCAAGAAAAAGGGAAGATATATTCAGTGTTTTTCCTGGCATGGTTATACATATAATTATGTTGGGGGAGTCTAATTGGTATGGGTTTTCTCATAGTATACCTTTAAACAAATAGGGTCACAGCAGTTCATCTTATAAATGATTTGATGTGAGGCATGTTTTCATGTTTATCCTTTGAATTATTTAAAAGTTTGGTAAGAGACAGAGGTTGTCAATTGCCAAAGATATCCATGCCACCAATAAAAAAGACTCCAGCATCCCTTTAAAAAAAGGTGCTTATAGCTTCTCACTACTTATTAGTAAGCAGTCACCTTTAAATATTCATTCTGATCTTGATTCAATTTATTATTGAACACTTACTTTATTTATGGATGACAACTCCCTCCTCTTTTATTATGCTATGATTTTGATACTATACGAGTATACGGTATTGAAAATACTTAGCTTCAAATAAATTCTTTCGTATTTCAAACCCAAACTTGTTCAATTGTTAAATGTTTTAACATTTGCTTACTCATTACATTATCACAGCTTTACAGACTTTAATAAAAAAAATTTGTTATTTCTATTTGGCAAGTTGTTCTTAATGAAATCTGTGATATCTTCCTATTGTTCTTATTCAAGTGTATCTCTGAAATCTGTTAATATTTTAAACAATTTCATCAGGATGATTCTGAAAGTTAAGCATATCAGTTGTTAAAACTGTTATTTTCAGTACATTTTGTCTCTTTAACTTTGCACTAATACTCACCCAAGAAACATATATATTTTTGATATTATTGTTTTAAATTAGTCTAGTAGCCACAAAAAATGGTCTTAATGGCATCATTTGATCCTAATAGTTGCATTTGGGAAAAAATATTAACAAGGTTGATTATAAAATTGAATATAATATATATATTGAACATTCAATGTAATTAGAGGGGATTTGAACACAGACTTTCAAACTCCCTTCAGCTATCTACTCCATCTTATATAACTGATATCATGACCACATACATGTGAAAAAGATAAATGATATCCAATACGTATTTCATTCTGAACCAGCACTCATCAATTTGTCCAGATCATCATCTCCACACAGTATGTGATCATGTGTATGTTATATAAGATGGAGTGGATAGCTGAAGGGAGCTTGAAAGTCAGTGTTCAAATAACATATTTAAATAATACTGAGCATGTTTTAGGTTATTCCTTTGCTATGAACTTGTGTATAAAGCTTTATTTCGAAAATTATTTAATATTAAAACAAAAACAAATCACTTGATACATTTATTAGAAAAAATATGCATTTAATATTAGTTTGGTACTTATAAATGTCATTGTTTAGGCATTAAAACTCATTACTAGTAAGGTTGCTTTATGTATAAGCTACATTAAAAAGTGGTCAAGTGTTGTTAGCCGAGAGGTCAGCACAGCTGCCTTGCAAGCAGTTGCTTGCAGATAATTGTTTGCTGGTTTGCTTCCCGGCCGATGCTTTGACATATGGAGAAAAAAAAAAGTAGTGATTGATTAAATTCTTATCATAATTTTCTATTCCATAGTCAGCGGAATCTATTTTCACGCAGAATATCAGTGAGAACAATGTAAGTTTAAATAATTGATGTAACAAATATTTAAGCCTGTCCATTAAAATTTGAAGATTTACTATCTTAATATAAACTGAGCACTGATTACATATATATGTGGGATCTGATGCTCTGGACTAACTGATGAGTGCTAATACAGCATGAAATATGTATATTAGAGATCACTTATTTTTTTCACATGTATGTGGTCATGTGTATCGGTTGTATAGGATGGAATGGATAGATGTAGGGAGCTTGAAAGTCTGAGTTCAAATCCCTTCTAATTACATTAAGTTCAGTATAGACAATATATTTGTATTTAAATATTATGTAGTCAGCCTGTATTCTGCATATCCTTTTGTGTATTAAAATGAACATATTAAGGTCCCTATACGTAAGAGGTCAGTGACTTAGTCAACATGGGTACGACAGTAATATTTGCATCAAGGGGTTTGAGCATTCCATTGTCAAATTTTTAATGATATGGATGGTTAAGAGTTGGAGAATGGATAAGATTAAATCCTGTGCATTAAAGTTTGAAGATTTGCTAACTTAATATAAACTGAGCACTGATTATATATATGGGTTAGAAATGATGATCTGGATTAGGATGGAGTGGATAGATGTAGGGAGCTTGGAAGTCTGAGTTGAAATCCCTCAGTATAGACAATATACTTGTATTTAAATAGTAAATAAAGGGAATTAATCACCTTCCTTCAGGCTATGAATTAAAGGCACACTAAATGTTCAACAAAGGATCAAGAATATAATGAATCCACCTATTCTTGAAGCTCTGATATTTATTCAAATCTTGATTCTTTGTTCAACATTTGGAGTGCTTTTAGTTCATAGCCTGAGGGAGGATGTACTCTTTTTAATGTAATGTTTACATCTTAAATCTTACTTAATTAAAATATAAAAAGAATATTCAGAAAAGTTGTACTAAAAAAGGTGATAATTATCAACCAAGATACTTAATATTTAGTAAATTTTTTGAAACCAAGATACTTGATGTCAGATTCTCGCCAAAAAAAGAAAAACCCAGGAATTGATGGCAGTAGAAACAATATTAACTGAAACTTTACTACAAGTATTAAATTAGAGTCTCTACCGAATATAGTATTGCATTCATTATTGCCAGTAACGTTGTGTTTATATTTCATTAGCATAGATGTATTTTGAAAGAGAAATGTTTGATATACAAATTGGATTCAGGAAAGGTTAAGGGGCATGAAATATCTTTATGTTAATCTTGTTTCACAAAGGAATTTATGTTTCATATTTTAACAGAAATTTATAAAAAACTATAATTAAAATATTACTCATTTAGATAGCTATATATTATAATCATAATTATTCAAATTGTTCATTTTAAATATGAATAGTAATCAGATTGGAGGAAAGACAATTATGGATATAACACAGCTGAGAATGAAGAGCATTTAAAATCATGGCCTTATAGTTATATGTGAAAAAAAAAAAAAGGTTAGGATAATTGATCAAAATTATTTTAAAAATCATATGGGCAGTTAGTTGCTCAAGAAGTCATGCGATGTTCAAGTAAGAGGTTATGCTCAGCAGATCCATTATTTTTAATCTTTATCTTTTTACTTTCATGACTGTTGTCATTATGCTACATTGCACAGATCTCTACCAGCCATTAATAACAAAGAGTTTAGCATTCAAAATATGCTGCAAATTATTTCTGGCAAAAATACAATTGAAACCATAGACTATCACATGAACAGTTACCAGCTTTAAGATTACTAAAGCTCCAAATAATTATTCAGGCTTTATTTATTAATCCTGTGTCTCTATATGGATGTGACTATTGAAGAAACAAATATAAATGTATATATTTTTTTTAGCAAATATATATGTATATATTGAATTTTGGTGAAGGCTTAATAGGAAAGACAAGCATTTTTAATCATACTAGACGGAATTTCATCATCTGAAATATAAAATGATTATTTACAAAACAATTGGCATGTTGAATGGATTTTATAATCATTGTAGTATTTTTTTCATATATCCTAGCTTGCTTATTGGGAATAAAAATGAGAAAATGAGAAAAAATTAAAAACCTGATTACCATTCTCAAGTAAATTTTTAATTATTTTATTAAACTGAGTTTATTTTTAATAATCAGGATTTATAAACATCTTAATAAAAGTTAAAACAATATAAATTGTTAGAAATGTTATTATTAAAATGTCATTTTTCCAAATATTTAACTTTATACAAGTTATTTTTTTATTAATCACATAAAACTTTCCTCATTTATTCGAAGGACCTTTAAATTCATTTTGAAAATGATACTTTGTTTTAGCTGAAAGAGTGCAGAATTTTGATTTTTGTGGTGTTTTTTTCGCTTATCAGGAATTTATTAGATGTATGAAACTTGTGTATTTGCTATATGAATAAAGCAAACATTCCTCAGTTGCATTTTTAGTCATTATATATTTTTTATTTTTTTAAGAAATTAAAATAGCAATACATAACTTTTGAATTTAAATTTATTTGCACTCAGAATCCATTCATGCTTATTAATGCACAAAATTTGATATTTTAGGTTTTTTTAAAGCTATCAGATTAATAAAAGCAAATTAAGAACTTTTGTAATAAAATTCATATATGTATAGATTACTAAAAAATAAATAAATCAATAATTATATTTGTTTTAATTAGTATTATATTCTGTTTATATGTTTAAAAAAATTTTTTTTTTAATAAATTTTTAGGTAAAGGAAGATCATTAAAACTTCCTCAACTAATTGATATGGCAGCTCAAATTTCTGCAGGCATGGCATATTTAGAATCCCAGAATTATATTCATAGAGATCTTGCCGCCAGAAATGTTTTGGTTGGAGAAAATAATATAGTTAAAATTGCTGATTTTGGTCTTGCTCGGCTTATAAAGGTATTTTTAGTTATTTTATCTTTTTTTGAGGAAGTTGGAATCTAAATTTTTATTATATTAAATAATTAATTTTATTATTAGGAGGATGAATATGAAGCTCGAGTTGGTGCTCGTTTTCCTATCAAATGGACTGCACCAGAAGCAGCAAATTACAGTAAATTTTCTATTAAATCTGATGTTTGGTCATTTGGAATTCTTTTAACTGAGTTGGTCACATATGGACGTATTCCATATCCAGGTAATATAATGAATTGTATTACAAGTTCTAAAGATTTATTACTTTTAAATGGGGGTTGTTGTTTTTTTGTTTCAAGACATTTTGCAGATATATCATTGTTAATTTTTTTAATAACTGTTAACATAAAGGATACCATTTTACTGATTTAAATTTGTGTACTTGTGTACAGAGTTTTCAGAATTCTTTAATTTAAAAATCGATGGTTAAATTTAATAGTTATTTTTTTATATTTTATTTTAAAATTGTATGTATTTCATCATTAATTCAAAAAATTTAAAAAACCAGGATCATTTCTTTTTATGTATTTCACTTCTAATAAATGAAATAAATCTGTGTCATAGAAATTCTAACAATTAATTATTTTTTATATTGTACTGATTTACTAGTTTGAGCATTTATTATTATTTTCTCTATTAATTACAATTTTAAATATCTGAATTCATTGGCAATTTCAGTCTTATTTTTTCCTGGTTATTAATTCATTTTTAAAATGTATATATTTTCTAAAGTTTAAATTTTTGGTTGTCATCCGATCCTTCATGTCACCGCGAGATGATGCTATTTTTAGCTAAATTTCTAGAAATATGCCGTTTCCATGGCCACACCCAAGCCTTTAAGCATTCTTTCTAAAATAAATCTTAGAAAGATAACTCGGAGTTAAGTCTTCTTTCTACGCTAAAAGGTAGACTGTTAACACGGAGTTAAGGCTTCTTTCTACGATAAAACCTAGAAAGAGTGTTAACTCGGCTTAGCGGCTAACGGTGTGGCTTTTTCTAATGCTAAAAGCAGAGGAAAATGCCGTAGTTGTTTGTGTCACGCACTACATCATAATGCTGTTATGTATTTGATGTAACAATATCGTACGAGGGTGTGTTAAGTTGATCGTGTCAAAATTATTTAAATTTTCATTGGGGCCTTTTTTTTTTAAAACAAATTGATGTACTGTTACCATTTAACAATTTTAACAGTGTCGTGATTGTTCCTCATAAAGCTATAAGCCTCCTAAATTCTCAATTAGGGTGGGATAGTGTAAAATTTTTAATGATCATGCTTTGAGTCACGTTTTAGCGAGAAATTTTCCGAGACCAAGAAGATGGCTAATTCCAACACAGAAAACTTGAAAAGATGGGAATTGCCAGACACGGAAGCCGGCGCTGGAACATATTTCTATGGCAGAAAAAAAAAACATCCTGCTGCTGAAAGAAAAGATTGGATTGTGCGGCAAATATATGCAGATTTGAGGTCCAAAAACATCTTTTGACTTTCATTTGTAAGTCTCGTTGTTGCCAACAGAAATGTTCACTTCGTAAAGGGCAGCTTGTTTGAGGGATTCCAAATGGCGTTCGTCAAATGTAAAAAAATAAAAGAAGTAACTTCAATTTTTATTTAAACATACATCCCTTCTCCCAATAATTGTTGTCGTTGGCAATCAAATGGTCAAATAAAAGGAATGTCAATTATTCTTTAATCATATAGAAAAAAAAAAATCCTCCCACTAATTGTTGTCGGCAATCAAATGTAAACCAATAAAAGTAAGACCGTAAATTATTAGTTAAACATAACCCAAATTACTATTTGAACATACACCAAAAAAGACCCGCTCTTGTCAATAAAAATTAAAGAAACCACTATTATTGTCCCATTATCAAACCAAATATTATTTGGGAAACCCAAATAATTTATAAACGAAAAAAAGGAAGTCAAATCGGTTGTCAATCAAATGGTAATCAATAAAAGTAACTTAAATTTTGATTTAGACATACACACAAACAAAAAAAAGGCAAACCCTTTCTCCCAGTAATTGTTGTCGGCAATCAAATGTAAAAAATAAAAGATAATGTAATTGTTGTCGGCAATCAAATGTTAAGCACTAAAAGTAAGGTAAACCAATTATTTTTTAAACGTAACCCAAATTACTATTTGAACATATACCAAAAAAGACCCTCTTGTCAATAAAAATGAAAGAAACAACAACTATTATTGTTCCATTGTCAAAAATATTAGGCTTTTGGGAAACCAAAACAATAATTTATAAACGAAAAAAAAAGTCAAATCGGTTGTCAATCAAATGTAACAAATAAAAGTAACTTAAATTTTTATTTAAACATACACAAAAAAACAACCCCTTTCTCCCAATAATTGTTGTCGGCAATCAAATGTAAAATAAAAGGAACGTAAATTAGTATTTAATCATCACTCAAAAACACCCACCCCTCTCACTAATTATTGTCAGTAATCAAATGTACACCACCACTAAAAGTAACGTAAACTATTCTTTAAACGGTTACACCCCTTCTCCCAATAATTGTTGTCGACAATCATACCCACAAAAAAAACACCCCTCCCAATAATTAGTGTCAGTCAAATGTAAACCAATAAAAGTAAGACTGTAACTTAGTATTTAAACGTAACCCAAATTACTATTTGAACATACACCAAAAAACACCCTCTTGTCAATAAAAATTAAACAAACAACAACTATTATTGTCCCATTGTCAAAAATATTTATTTGTAAAACCAAAACCATAATTTATAAATGAAAGGAAGTCAAATTGGTTGTCAATCAAATGTAAACCAATAAAAGTAACTTAAATTTTTATTTAAACACACACACACATGAAAAAAAAAAAACCATTTCTCCCAATAATTGTTGTCGGCAATCAAATGTAAACCTATAAAAGTAACGTAAATTATTATTTAAAGATCCATCAAAAAACCCATTCTCTCTTGAATTTTGTCAATCCAATTTTACAAAAACAGTAATACTATTTAAAAAAAAAAAACACAAATTACTATTTGAACAAACACCAAAAAAGACTCTCTTGTCAATAAAAATTAAAAAAAAAAACAACTATTATTATCCCATTGTCAAAAATATTATTTGGGAAAAATAATTCAGAAACAAAAGAAAGTAAACTTTGTAAACAAAAAAAAAAAGTCAATATTAATAGAGAATCGCTAGAAATAGCGCCATCCTGCGGCTGACACGAAGGATCAGATGAGAACCAAATTTTTTTTTTAACGTGATCCCATTTGAAATCACAAAGTATTCAGTAGAGTTTAAATTTAATTAAAAATTTTATACTATTTAAAAAAAATAATAATGATTGGAAATTTTAAAATCTAAGTGAAAAGTAATCATTACACGTGATTATATAATTAATAAATATTTAAATCAAATATATGGAGTCAAAATTAATAAAACGTTTATAAAGATAAAAATTCTGTAAATTAATTAAATATATATTTTAGATAAAAGTATATAAAAATTAATATGTACAGTTATTTAAGATCCTAGAGATCACGTTTAGGTAAATTTTTTAATCTGGGAATGTGTTATATTTAAAAATTTTATATTTTTGAAAATTTTTCATTTTTTTTTTAAAAAAATAATCTAAAAAGATATTTTAATATTAATTATTAAAAAAAGGTTTTAGTTTAAATATATTTAGTTAAGATCTTATAATCAAGAGACTAGACCAATAATTTGTTTATAAATGGATTCTTAAAAAACAGAAAGACAATAACTTTTGATAAGCCATATAAAATCCTGAGAATCAAGTAAACATATTTTTGCCAGATTTCAAGAAGGCTATATATAAGGAATTAAACTGATAATTGATTTATTCATTCAGTATTCATTATCTGAGTGTAATCACAATGTGGCATAAAACGAAATTTAGAGAAATATGTATAAAGATCACAAATCACTAGCTTAGTAATAATTATCCTTGTAAAGATGTCATATAGTTAGAAAATATTTTTTAGTATTACTTTTATTCTAATCATGATGGAAAACTTCTTTATAAAAATGACTTTCAATAGAATTTCTCAACAGTGAAGTGCTTCTATGCCAAACTGTTATTAGCCTGAAAGCAATGTAAAAACTAGCTTTTTTTTTTTGTCTATCCTGACAGAAGTTTGTTGTTGCTACTCAAAAGTTGCTCTTGTTTCTGAAGTGAAACAATATATAATATAAAGGATTCAAAGACCACCCAAGATAATTGATGAACCAAAAATAGACTATAAAAATTAAAAATCTATTAGGCAGAAGACAAATCTATAGTTCTGTAAAATTATTTGGACAGTACACTAATTATTATATTTGCAATAAGACTTTCGATATTGTAACCTTACAGTATCACTGCAAATGTCTGTTATAAATTTAAAACTAAAAATTTTATTGGCTTTAATTTTTATAGCTAAGTAAGTATATTCATCTCTGTCATTGGTTGTATAACAAAGAATATAATCATTATCATATTTAAATAGTCTCTCATACTAATGTTTATGAGAAATATATAATTTTATAAAGCATTTTCTAGATTTTTTTTTTGATCGACTTCTATGTTTGTATGAAGAAAATACATATGCTCATATTTCGTTATTCTTATTAAGGAATAAAGTTATTGAAATGAATAAATCAAAATAAGTGCTCATACACGTAACAAATAATTTAAAAATAGAAATATAGAATTATAAATCTAACATTACAACACTAAAATATTTTAATAAGGGATAGAACAAATAGCTCTTACATTTTGTATTTTGTGTTGGCAGCTTACGTGTTTAGATCTTTTTTTATGTAGCAAAGATCGATTTAGTTTGCTAGAATATTTATTTAATGATATTCATTAAAATGTTAAAATTTAATTGAATAAATGTGAGAAGTATTAACATTTATTTATTATAAATAAATATTTGTAAAATTATTTTAAAATTTGGAAATAACAATGAAACAATTAAAAATTAAAATTATTTTCTTTTTTTACTTCATTTTTGAAGTGTTTATAAAGTTTTACTGCCTTGATTCAAAAATCTTAACTTTTAACATTTTGCCCAGTAGTAACCATGATCATTCCTTCCAATATTTTGCTGCAAATTAAGAAACCCCTAATGCATGATGAATATTCTGTAATCCAAACATCGTAACTGGTATAAAAGCTGAGGTTTGAAAAATCCAGTCTTTACAGATTTTTATTGCACTCAGGACCTAACAGGTTCAAATTTTTTTAAATAGCCATTTTGATTGCCATCTACATGAGATAGGCTAGATAAACAGCTAGGCCATTGCCTTTCCTGGGCAAATGACTTCATTCTTCTAGGAGAAAGATGAACAACATTGGATAAACCAAAAACCATCATTAATTAATTCATTAATTCTGTATTTCAAGAAATCTCATTTATTAGTTAACTATTCATGGGAAAATGGACAAATTGACTTATTTTCAAATTATTGTAAAAATAATTATTTCTTCACTACAAGATGTTGTGAATCGTCTTGTATTTAATTATGTAAGGAAAAACTTTAAACAATTAATTTTTTTAACTCAAATATCCCTCCACAAACTTGTAGCTTAGAGAAACGAATTTTGATTCAAAAAGTAATGAAAACCGTTTTGTTATGGATGTTAAACTGTTTGCTTTATAGGAAATACGATCAGAATTACTGGCATCACGGATTAAAAATCTATAAATGGATAAAATTATAGCATTTGTTTAAATGAATTAAATCACTGTGTGGAATATATTGGAATAAACTACAAATTTGTATCCAGTGCTTAAGGAGTTGCATTATGATATATCAATGTTATTTAAATAACATTCAGTGGATAATACATCAGGAAAGAGAAATATTTAAATACCACTCCTGAATTGTGGATTATCAAAGTAAATATTAAATATGATAAACATCCAAGTGATAAGCAATCTTAAAACGGATTAATGTGTAGAATGTAACTTATCTTGAATCAGCAAGTATTATAAATGGAATTTATTAATCTTTCTTTATGCTGTGTCCAGAAAGGATTATATTACAAAGTGAAATTATTTGTGCTTTACATCATCTGTGATGCTGTTATTTTAAAAGTGCTTGTAAATTCCCAATAACTCTATAATATTGTAAGTCTCAATATTTCATTTGGATAAATTTTAAATCATCGCAGCCATTGGAGGATTATTTAATGCATTTCCTCATAATTGTTTCTTTCTTAGTTAGTTAATGTTATTATTAATGTAATAAAAGTTTCTCAGATATTATGCCCTGTACAGGATTAAATTAATATTATTATTAGTGATATTGAATGGGATTAAATGTGATTTATCTTAGATTTAGGTTGTATAAATGTAAATAACTATTAAACATTATATAAAACTGTGCTGTATTGCAATTATTCTTTATTTTATGGGTTTTTATGTTTAACCTCAAAGTTAAATGGAGTTAATCATCCTTATGTAGACAAGTGAATCTGTAAGGAATATTTTATGCATCACTCTTACATGTGTTAATTTTTCATTGTTAAATAGTATTGTGACAAGGCATCCTGTCTAGTTTTATTTTTTAGTGGAATAGCATTCCTAACATTTAAGCCTTCAAATGAATCCAGCAAAGGAATAAAATAAATAAGTGCAATGTGGTAAATATCATCTAGGTATTTCTAAGCAATGAATGCACTTGTTTCTCATAAAAGAGTGAAAAATTCTCTAGAATTATTGAGGTTGATTAATAATTGATTAATTAGTGAAACAAACTAATTAAGAATGACTATAAAACATTTATCTTTTATGATGATAATTATTATCTTCCAGTATTTAAATTGAGGATTATCTTGAAATAATAAACAATTTACTCCCATTTAATGTTAGTGTCTTCACAACACTGTCTGATAACACAGTTTTCATATCCCAAATTCAAATTAGATTTAGGAAACAAATAGTATTGTTATTATTAGTTTTATCATTTATTCTATATTGTGTAATAAAACAATTGTTATTTTTTTTTTAAATATTTATCTTTTGTTGTTATTAAAGAAATATTGTCACAGCATATTCCCAATACAAAAGGTCATATTTGAGGTATTAGCTTATACATAAAATTTATTTGGATTAAATACATCATTATTGTATTAATATTATTTGAAATATAAAAATATTGAGTAGGATGATATACATAAACCCTAAGATAAATCATAATCATTTAAAATTGCTAGCCTTAGTTTTAAAACACAGATTGAGTTACTCTTAATTACTTCTTATAGTAAGAAACAATATATTTGTAAGGATTTTTATTATTAAATAGAATAAGATTAAGAGTACTCATATTATTATAAAACCCTGAGAAATTTATTTTTATAGTAAATGTGAATTGATTATAAAGATATAGATATTAAAACAGGCAAAACTTTCCATAACAGCATGTGATGTAAAATATAGATAGTTTTAATTTATGTGGAAGTATATAAAAACTTGTATGCATTGCAAATTGCAAGTCAAATGAGGGATAGTAATTGCATTTTTTTCTGCACATTATTGACTGTAATATTGACATATCATCTCAATTGGCTTTTTCACATTGTTGCAGAGATCGCAAATGGTCTATATCTTGCATTGTTTCAATATACATGTGTAAATGTACTTAAGTCTAAACAATTTTTTTTCTCTCTTATTGTATTTGTACATATATTTTTCTAAATTCATTTTATTTTTATGTATAGGTTTTATTTATTGGAACTTGTATTTGTTTTCTTTTGTTGTTGTTTATGATTCTAAAACTATAGTATATATATATTATTTTATTGACTAGTTTAGTTTTAGGCATTTAATGTTTATATATATAATAATAATGTTACGGTATAAATAATTAAGTATGCCAGAGATTGCAGCCCCTTATCATTTTTTTCTTTTTAGTTAAAGAATACTTGAAAATATATTAGTTCAAGATTATATTTTTGTTATTTCTGTGTGGGGATATAATTATGGATATTTTAAATTAATGAAACTATTTTGTTTTGTTATTTAATACAAATTTAATGCTTGTGCCATACTTATTTAAGTTTTAGTTTGATCCCATTCTATGCATAAATAGTTTATTCTTAAGTGCACTTGTGCTGCAGTCTGAAAATATGTCCATCTGATATCGGGGAAAGATCTAGGATATTATTTCATCATATTTAATTTTTCTTGATGAAAATGGCATTCTAGGAATCTATCTGATATATCCTGATTATAAGTTAAGCTACTAGATAATGCAATTCTTAATCTGACTCACATGTAATTGTATAATTGGTTATGATCAGAGAATATAACTAATGTTTCTTCTGGAGTTCTTCGATGATATCTTTACAAAATATGTGATTTGATTGAGAAACTGAGTTAAGGATTTCTGTTATATAAAATCTATATATTACATAAAACATCTTCATAACTTTTTTTTCCTCATACATTTCTCAATACTTCCTTTAGTTACATTATGAATATAGTGATCACAATTAAACTTGTCTGTTTTGAATTTTAATTTAATAGTGTTATTATTCTAGATAGCATTAACTTGATTTACTTCTTAATTATTTTAATCCTAGGGTTGATGCATCATCATTGCTCACTTTTTTAATGCATAGAAACTTCCTTATAACATCAAGATATTTCTCAAAACATTATCCAGATATTTCTTTGTCTTTTATTTTCTGTAGTTCAGATTACTTGCTTCTTCCACTATTTACTATTTAACTTTTTGGATAAAGTCATAAATAAGCAATAACTATATTGACAAAAACTGCAAAGGTCTTGTAAGCCATTATATTAATGGACATAGTAATAAATAGAGATCTGATAGTATTAGGGATTATTAGATGATAAATCAGCATTATAACAACTATTTATACAGAAAGTTTCCCACCATTCGTCCAGAATACTGAATTAAATTAACAGACGTAGTAATATATAGAGATCTAACAATATTAGAGATTGTTGGAGGTAAGCTCGCTTATTGTCTTTGATAAATCAGCATTATGGCAACTATTTATATAGAAAGTTTCCCACCATTATTAGTCCAGAATACTGGATATATTTATGGTCATTGTACTGAAGCCTATACAATTTAATAAAATAATTAACAGTTTAAAGTATAATTTCCTAGTTATTTGTATCCATGTCAACATAGAAAGCTAATGTATAGAACTTAAACCACAAATTCTTTGTGTGACCTATATGAAAATATTCTATTTAATCATTACTTATTTGAATGATATAGTAATAGATATAAATAAGTTAACTTGATTTTTTTTTTTTTTAAATAGCAGTATCTATATATATATAACTTAATTTTCAAAATATGTTTTCTTAGGAATGACCAATGCAGAAGTTTTACATCAAGTTGAAAATGGTTACCGCATGCCTCCTCCTCCAGGATGCCCCCAACAACTGTATGACATCATGTTAGAATGTTGGCATAAAGACCCAATGAAGAGGCCTACTTTTGAAACTCTTCAATGGAAATTAGAAGACTTTTTCACAATTGAAGGTTCAGAATATAAAGAAGCTTCCGTTGCCTATTAACTATCATGATAGAATTGAACCTATTGAAATCATTTTGTACATATTTGTATTATAAAAATACAATATCTATAATTTTCAGATGTAGATACAGATTAGTTTGATTTACACACATTTTTCTAAACTGAAAATGGCAGCCTTTTAGAAGCGCATCTTATTTTATCTTGGCAGTACAATTTTTGTCGAGAAGTGGTAAAAGAATTTATTCAAATTCAAAATGTATATAGATAAAAATAATGAAAGCATGTTTTTTTTTGTCTTTCATGCTGTTTTGGAAGGAGATAACCTTCTTGCTTATCTAAATAAGAAATAAATGTCTACTAACAGAAATTTCCAAGTTTTTGTTAGATTCTATTTGATATTAACTTTGTGTGTTTTATTTTTAAAAAATCTAATGAAAAATGTGTTTTTAGATGTTAAATGTCTGGACATTTTGACCAATGAATGTAATGCATTGATAATTTGTTGTCCTGATTTATTTATATAGTATGCTCTGTTTAAAGATTAGCTTAATAGATGAAGGAGCACAACAATGCAGCATTCAGCCATTTTAAATTCGCTTATGAGCAATAAAATTTTTATTTTTTATTTATTTTTCTAAATATACAATTTTATTGCTCCTCTGGGAATTTGTTTTAAAATTAATTCAGGATTGTTAAAAGCCAAAGCTATATAAAAAATTAGAAATATTCAACATAAAATAATTCAAAATCAATATAATTTTTTTTATATACATGTCAGAGATAATTTTGTATTTGCATCTAATAAATTTTTAAAAAAATATTACTTCTGGTAAAATCAGATCATGTTTGTTTCTTTCTAGCAATAGAATTATTCTCTTTGGCAGTGGAATAGAACTTCATTTCAGAATATATGTAAATAAATGTTTTGAATGTCACTTTTTTTAAGGGGGGAGAAAAAAAATATATCCTTTTTTAAAATACTGTATTAATGGTGGTTCTCTGCTAATTGTTATATATAGATTTTTTTTATTTCTTTTTTTGCTTAATTATATTATTTACTTTGTATTAACATATCTTTTTTTTTTTTAAAGAAAAACAAACAGGAAAAAAAAAGGTCCTTTGGGTACAGTCTATTTCTAAAATTCCATTTATTTAATGCACATACACCTTTGTTCATAATTAAATTAGGAAATAAAAATCTTTTTTTAAAAAAATTTCCAAATAGTGTTGTGTTATTTTTTTATGTTTTTCAAATATATATATATGAAAATTAATCAATCTAGTGTCAATTAGAAGAAATATTTGAATTCCAAAATTTTTAGGAATATGCTGTTTTTTTCTCTGTATTTTAAAATATGAAATTTTATATAGTGAAAAATGATGTGTTAAAATTCCTTATTGATAATCTTCAGGCACTAATTAAAAAACATTGTTTCTTTTCATCTCTCTCTATATCATGATTAGCTATTTAATAATTCCCTACAAACAAATATCTTTTCACTATAGGCAAGCTTCTTTTCAGAAATGAAACAGAAAATTTTTTGATATCCATTCTCAGATTAGATCTAGGATGCTTCTTATGCCTAGTCCATTATCCTATCTCCCCATTATCCTATCTCCTTGCTATGTCTAGCATTTTTCTATACCTATTTATGTTAAAATGGTTTTAACAGGCAAAAGATGTGAATAGTTTTGAGTTCTTCCATATATGTGGCTACTTATTATAGTGTTAATTCAGTATTCTTCAACCCTTGGTACATGGACCGGTGCCAATCTGCAGAAGTTTTCGGCCGATCCGCGCTAGACTGCAGGAAAGTTTGTAATAACAAAATAATAAGATTTTAAACTTTTAATTAATATAAACAATTATTTATGTTTTCATCACAATTGCTTAAATAAAATTAATTATAAATCAAAAATTTTATTTAAATTATTAGATAATATTATAATTACTAAATAATAATCAAAGGAATTTATTTGAAAATGCAATCTTTAAAAGACAAAATGTCAATTTCATGATAATTGCACCACTCCTTACATGTCAATTTCTATATCTAGTAGGCATTTCTGTATTGCATCAGCTCATTTATTGGTCACATATAGCAAAATTTTTTATTGCATTTGTGTGTGACATTTCTTTTTGAAATTGTGAACTTCACAAAATGGAGACAGATCATTGATGATAGTTTCCCTTCATCAAGAACGTAAATCTATTATCTTTTTTTTTTTTTTTTTTAGAAAAATGACATCTTTATAATGATTGTTTTATTTCTATGTGACACTTTACCAAAATAACTTTTCATTCTGTTTTTTTTTAATTGGGTAAAAATCTTTCAAAAGTAACCTTTATTAGTTAAAAGATTACAAAAATTATCGGGTACACTTACTCGTTAAGGATTACAAAGTGTTCAATGTTACAAGGTAAAACAATTATTGATCAGGTTTATAAAAAGTACATACGCTCGATAACAATTATAACCATAAAAAGGTTGCTATAATTTTGTTTAATGTGTATGTGTACATGAATCCACATGGTCCAACCACCGATAAGTCATCCATCGCCCAATGATCCCCTTCCCTCGAGCATTGAAGTGAAGACCCAAATACTTCAGCTGAAGAGGCGGACATCCAGCATTATGCCAACCATCACAACAGACAACGAGGTCCAAGACCCAAGGCCATTAGACATTAAATCCTTGACCGCAGCCGAGCCCATTCCAAGTATCTCTTCCAATTCAACAATCCAAATGGCAGGGACCACTTTCAGTCTACCTGCCTGAAATTGGAAGGCCAACTGGGGGAAAAATCAACGAGGGACTAGCACAGATCTGCACTGCTCGAAGCAATCCATCAGTGGAAATGGCGCTGAAACCTTTGACCTTGTACCCCGGCAAGTTTTCCGGGTAGCGGCAATAATCGAAAGCAAGCACCCAGACCCGCGATGACCGCCACCTTCGACCCCTGAGGAAGAAATTAGGAGCACAGACCCATGCCCACAAATATTACAACAAAACTCTATCAATGTTACAAAGATGATATTTCTAGATGGAGTATTTAGCATCCAGCGTGTGTCTGTGGTTATAATTGGGTAAAAATGAGATTAAAATAACACCAGATTTAACATTACAGATATTACATTTATCATAATCATTGTCATGTAATTACACTAGCTGTGATATTTCCCAACATTCAAGTGAATAACATTTTATTTTTTCATGTTTTAACAATGAAATAATAAACATAGCAATGCAGGCACAATAATGAGAATGTACTGTTTTTTGTAGCAGTATGACTGCGCAACTCGAGAAAGAGTGTTCAGCATGTGAAGGTAAGCAAACACCATTACAATACACAGTAACTAGTGTGTTGTTTTGGTCAGTTATAACAACTGTGCTCATCTAAGGCTAAGCGATTTAAATCTTTAAGAAAATTTATCTGTAGACTTCCGCCGGTCTGCGAAATCTTATCATTATTTTTGCTGGTCCGCAAAATCTTATCCTAATTTTTGCCGATCCGCAGATGTGAAAAGGTTGAAGACCACTGGTTTAATTGATAATAATAAACAATTGTATACAATGAAGTAACAGATAACTGTATATATATTTACACAGACTCACTTTTTAGATCTTTGCAGTTTTGAAGTAATCCAAATATATAAATTGTAAACTCAATAAAATTTTATTTTTTAGCCACAATGAACAATGATTGGTGATTTTGTCTTTTTTTTATTATTTAACATCAATCTGAAAAATGGGGTTCCATACATTAATATTAATTAACTAAGGCTTAACCATGTGGGAAAAAAGGTATTTAGATTGCTTCTCCATCACGCATAAACATTTTTAATGAATAAAAAACTTGAAAGACAATTTTATATATGGAATATCATAAAAAAAAAAGCATTAAGATCCCCCCCAAAAAATATTGAATAAGGAATAAGAGTACATGAAGTTAAAAAATCTGCACATACGTCAGTATAAAATAGAAATTAAGCATTGATGAAATACATTCTAACTAAAATGAAGATATAAATAAATATATTATTAAAAATGTTTTCATAAGTGTTTTGTTATATAATAAATAATATTTACTGAGACTATAACCTTGAGAATATGCGTGTAAAATGCGATAGTAGGGACCTCTACAGGTGTTTAACCACAAGTTTACACTATGGAAGAAAATCTGATTATTTGTTAGAAGCTGTACATAATTTTTATATAATAATTTACTGAAGTATAAAACTATCTTCAAAACTGAAGTTATTAAAAAATTCTATTTAAATTGAAAGTTAAACTTGTCATTTTAGTTATTTACAATTGAGTTTGATATGCAGAGAAGCTGTAAAAATTACAATCCATAATTTGAAATTAAAGATTTTAAACTTTGGTAAGCTTTCTGATATTTATTAGTTTTCTTATAATGGTTTTTTCAAAGTGATAAAAGTCAATTTTGCTTTTAACCTTGAATACACATATAATTCTATTTTTACATTGCAGATACATATTTTAAAAATTAATTTAAAAAAATTAAAGATTGAATCCAGATCTTAAAAACCAATAAAAATAATTCAATAAATCAATTATTATAATAGGATGTGTTCAAACAATCTATATGAAAATTTTAATTTTGTTTTAATGCTGCTAACATGTATTTTTTTATCTGATAAACTTATAAAGACAGGTGTATATATATATATAAAATAAAATTAACATTTATATAAAAAAAATAATGTTACTATTTTATGAACACAACTAATTATGATTTCCATATATAATGACTAAATTTTATCCACTATCACTTTCAATTTGATTAGTAAATGAGAGAATAGAAAATTATAATTTATTTATCAATAAAATTTAATTCACATATTTTATCTGATTTTTCAATTAAATACCCAAAATACTTCTAATACTTTTATATACTAAATAGAAAAAACATATTGATACAAATTGTCAAACATTTCAAATTGAAATTTGCTATTTTATTCATATGATAGGACCAAAAGAATATTTTTCTCACATTAAAAACAAAGTTAATACAAATTTTATGCATTGAGGGCTCAGAGTAATCTTAAATGGAAATTCTAAGAGTATTTTTTTAAAATGGAAGCAATTTCTTAGGCAAATAAAAATATTTTTTTTTCTAATTAATATTGAGATTTTAAAAAGACACATTTATTGGCTTATATTAGATCAAATTCATGTAAAAATAAAATTACTTATTGTTTAAATACTCCCCCCCCCATAATTTATGAACAAGTTTTGATATAAATAACTCAGAAATCACGAAGTCATTACAGAGAAGAAAAGTGTGATTTCAGTCCTGTACTACTTTCATTTGATAACAATCAATGTTTTTGTATCAATATTATGATTATAATTAAGACAAAATTGTTTTGTCAATACTGATCTAGGCGACAGTAAATTTGAAAATACGTATAATGTTGATCTTTATGTCTTGGCCAATATTGATTTTTAAAATCTTTCAACTGAGTACACTTCCCTAAAAATTATGGTATAATAGATGAAACTGGAAATAGCTCGGAGATGTGTATCATTTCTTAAGTTTTATTTGTCCCATTTCATCATTTATAATTATGTAAATACTTGTGTCCCTTTATTTAGAAATTTATAATGATCTAAAAATTTTATTAAAAATCAAATGAAGATATGAAAATTTTTAATTTGAAATGCTCAAAATATATTAAGACAATAAAACTTTTAAATTTATTGTTTTATATTGGGATTGAAAAATGTTATTCCATTACTTAGTTTGGAAGAATATTTTTTAGTGTCTTATATTCTCTATTGAATCAACCCTGATTATGATCATCACATCAATCTTTTAGGTTTATTTAGAGTCACATATGAACAGTTTTATAATGATCTACAAAGTAAATTTATACAACTTTTACTAATGGTGATATAGGATAACACTGCTTAGCAGAATGTTGAAATTTGCTTTGTAATTGAGTTTATATAAATATATACACCTGGGTCTCATGCGGATTATTTTAATGCGATTTTGAAGTTATGCGATTCATGTTTCTTCTTAATATCTTTCATATTTCACTATATTTATTAGATATCAATACATATAAATTATTAATAACTTATTTCGACTTGAAATAGTTTTTTTTCCCAAAAAATATAACGTTATATTAGCAGCTAACGTGAATATGGCCTGAAGCTGTATTTAGAATCTTAGCTTCTATGTAAATAACCTACTTATACTAATGAGTAAATAATAATAACAGATTTATACTTACATATAAAAATATCGCAATAAATATTCAAAAATTTTAAACTTTTAAAACGTATTTTGTTAGATATAACAAAAGTAGATAATCTTGTAGATTTTTAAAATAAATAACAAAGATTTTATTGATTTTGTAAACTGAAAATAATCTTTCTAATGATAATGCATCTTTTTGTTTTGATTCCGATCTCATTTTTTTAATATAGAAACAAAATGCAAGCATTTAAAATTTATTTCAGTAGTAAACAAAAAAAACATTTATTATAAGTAAAAAACCTCTTAAATTCCAATGAGAGTTAAATAGTTATGTCTGGATATCATGAGCTTTATAAACAATTAGTAAAATCATCGTCTCAAAGTTATGTCGACAAAAAACCATTAACACAGCACAAGACGTGAAAGTGGCGCTAGTTGTACTTGCTCTTGTGACGAATCTGATTTCTTACCAGTTCACAAACGAACGCATATTGTCAAATAGCGGTAATAATTAAAATATGTATGAAAAAATGTAAAATTAAATACTGTAATTAATAAAAAAAATTTAGTCTTGTATTAATTTTTTTTCAAATATTTGAAATTTTTTATTAGTCATACTTTATTTCCTTATTTTTTTAATGCGAATTTTAAAGTAATTTTTCCTTGTTGCTTTGCTTTTATGTAATTTCTGAAAATTACAGAACCTATCCCACATTTTTCAAGGTAAGTTAAGTCTATTTTTGTGCAATTTTTTTTTAATGCAAGTTTTCTGCGGAACTATCTACCGCATAAAATGAGACCCAGGTGTACTTAAATAGCTGTTTCAGGAATCCATTAAATTGCTTATTTATAAAAATAGTTACCAAGAAAGCTAATTTATGTAAGTAGAAAAGTAATATAAAATTTAAAAAGATGCTTCTATTATAATAGTACTTTTAGCTAGCATAAAAAGTTTTAGAAAAAGAAAAGGAATGAAAAAATTGTCAACCTTATCATGATGCTTTTTTAAAGAATAAAATACATGCAGTAGTGCTAAAGAATTCCCAATTCTATAATGCGAACTTAATAACATTAATTTAGAAATATATATAAATGATTTAATGTGCTCTAAGCAATAAGATTCATACATTGAAGTATAGTAGCAGTGTAGGAAAAAAGTTTTCAGTATTACTAATAACATTTATAAGTGATCTGTTCCTATCAAAGTAAGTTTTTAAAATGTCTTGATGACTTTTGACCAATACTAAGATGTTAGATAGGATTGATTGTGGAAAAAAATATTGTAGTACTTTCTTTATTCAGATTATTTATATCTCGATAAAAGGAATATTAAAAAAGCTGAAGATATGCCATAATTTCAAAGCAGAGATCAATTAATTGCTTTTGAATGTGATTGTAGATGCATATGGCAATTTCATTTTTTGATTTAAGCGAAGAATTCTTGATTTTAGGGGGGGATCTGTGTTTGTCGTATTTTCACTGATTTCTGTTTTTTTTAATTTGAATTTTATAGTATTTTCTTGGGTTTTTTTTTTTTAATTTGTACTTTCAATGTATTTGTTGGATATATATTGCCTCAGGCATTTTTATTTGCCAATTTTCAGCCACTTTCGGATAGAAATTTATCACCTGCAAGCTTCGGGCCGGTTGTTGATGGTACCGCGTCGCCTGATGGCAATCAAGCACATACTCCACAACTACTACATTTGGATTATAGTGCTTTGTTATGCATACATAAAGAGATAGAAATTCACATAGTAATTTGTCTTTGCTTATCATCCTTTTAATTTAATCTAGCATCTTTTTTTTTTTTGAGCAATATTAACAATTTAATTAGCTTCTAAAATGCACACACAGAAGAAATATGCAAAATCACTGTATACTACAAAATGTGATGTTAAATTGAGTATAGGTTTAAAAAAAAAAAACAATTTGGGGATGGATGGGCATTAAGAAATTACATAATGCATTTTATTTCTCTTTAATATATAGAATTATGTTTATAAGAAAAGAGGATTAAATCAGTTATTTATTATATTTTGTTATTCTTTCTTTAAAAATACTGGAAACTATAAGTCAAAATGATATGGTGCTTATAAAGATTAATTTTTAAGTTAACATTCTTGAATAATTCTTTACCATGATTTATTATCTTCTGACCTCAGAAGGTTGAGTTCAGAAGATAATTTGAAAATAAAGTTAAGACAATAAATTACAAAATTTTTTGAATCAAATTTTTAAAAAATCAAAATCGTCTTTGTGAATTATATTTTTAATTTTATATTTTTCTTGCATCACATTAGAAAATACATATTTTTGGAAAACATTAATTTAATTGGCATTTCACTATACAGTAATCTTAAATAACAGCAGGACTATTTACCATATTTTTTAAACAAGAAAGGCAAAATAAGGAAGTCATCTACATTTTCACAATGAACTAAAAACATTGTCCACCATAAAAAAAATAAAGCATAAATATCTGGAAGATGGAAACAATAATAAAATGATTCAAATTATAAATAAATGAACAAACAATAGATGGATAAAATCAACAATATGTCTTCCTTCTTATCTGCACCAAAATACATAAATACAATATACTTAATATATTTTGAAAAAAAAAATATAGGAGGATCTTCATGTATCAAAATTGATTGATTCTGGAAAAATATGAATAGGAGCCAGATTTCTATAGTAATAATATTTAATTGGGACTATAATGAAATTAAAAAAAAGAAATATATTTTGAAAATCCTAATAAGAGTTTTGGTAAGGCAAAGTCATTTATAATAATAGCTGAACAATGTGTTAACCTATTTATCCCCTAGAAGTCAGTTAAGCACTAAGATAAGATTTCTTGGTATTCATTTTCAAGTAAAGAATGAGAAATTAATTTTTGACAAACAAATGATTTTTTTTGTTTGTTTGTTTAAAATTTATGTACATAATATTGCTAATTCCAGTTTATGAGTTATACAATAAAATGAAAGTCTTTAAATATTTTCCAGATATTATCATCACACTCATATTTTTAAATCACTTTGTGCTTTTATTTTATAGGGTTGCAAATTATCAATCAGTTAATTAGTAATTAATTAGCTTTTATGAAAATGTGAGAAGTATCATAAATCTACAATTGGCTTACAAATCTGTGATGAATGAAATGTGTCCAAATAGGGACTCCCTATATTTATTAATATATTTAATAAGTAGAATCAAGATGATTAAAAAAATAAGTATAACATCTGAAAATTGGTCAATAATAACTTACAATTCATCATTTTTTACAAAAACAGATTCTGCTATTGATCCACATCCTATTTCTCGTAAAGCTGTTGCTAAAGCAACTGGTGCATTGTCTTCCATTTCCTGCTCTTGCCATATAATCAGGAAATTAAGAGCTTGGTCTCTAATATTACTATTCTCGCTTTCAAAATATGCTATTTCATCACTATGAAACTTCAACTTAAGAGCAAGTTTTTTCCAGTTACTGCCTATTTTCTCAGAAATTGCTTGAAACTGTTCCTTTGATATACCTATAGGTTTTTTTTCTTCAGGAACTAAAAATATATATATATATATAAACACATATACATAATGCATATACAAAAAATGTAGTTGAAGAGCTTAAGTTTACTAATTAAAAACACTGCGACAGAAAAAAATTATACATAATAAATATCTAAAAATTATTTTTTAGTTTAAAAAAAAAGAATAAATGCAAATAAACATTAATGTACAAAATAAAAAATACAACAAAGTATATACAAGTCTTGTATTTATAATCATTTATACTTGATCCACACTTAGATAATCAAAAATATATTACTGTCTCAAAATCATTTATTGAACTAAACATTATATGAGTATGATTCAAACACACATATATATATATGCAGTTATTTACATATGTACAATTAAATATTTTATTATGTTCTTTGCTGTCAAAACAAAATTCTAAATAAATTCATTAAATTTTTTACTAATTAATGTTTTATTATAAAAATATATTAACGAATATTTGGACGTCATAACAATCAAAACTATCATGAATATAACTAAATCAGAAAATTTCACATGGAAAAAAATTAACAATGTTGTTAATAAGATGAACTAGTAATTGACTCCAAAAAGTGAATTGCCTTTTATCTTTATCATAATGCAACTCAGGCATGACTAGGTACAACTAATCCAGAAAGATAGTAAAAATTAAAATGTATATTATATATTTTTTATATTAATTTCCATTTCAAAGAACTGTTATGCTTATCAGATATTAGATATAACAACTAAATAGTTATTTATTTATATTTCTTCTCTTTCTGTTATTTCTAATATACATCTTCATTATTCTTTCAGTAATAGTAAATCTTAGTGTTCAAGTCTCGGATCCCTGAATAAAAATAGGAAAAACACAAAATTAAAAATCTTTTTACTTTTATACTCAATTCAGATTTAATTTATGATTATTTTCATCCATTTATGCATTAATAGTCCTAAGTATTTGTAATTTGCTAACTTCTAATCCATGATTATCAATCTTTTTTATTCTGAGAAACTTCAATTGAATATTATCTTGATGATTCAATACATCAATTATTGTAGAAATGCTTATAAAATCAAATGACTTTTCATAATCTACAAATACAAATCATACTGCCAACTCATATTTAATAGTTCTTTCTATAGCTTCTCTCAATAGTAGGAAGTGATCCACTATACTAAAACCATTTTTAAATGCAGCTTGTTCTTTTGGTTGGATGAATCCAAAGTTCTCTGCAGAAGAGTTGTAATTATCTTGATAAAATTTTCTGTATAAAACTGATAAAAGAATGACAGGCTTATAATTTCTACTATCTCCTTTATCATCTTTTTTAAATATTAATATTACTACTACATTCTTCCAATCCTTTCATATATCATTATCATTTAGACATTTGGCATATAGCTTTGTGAACAATTTTTCTATTTCTCTATACCTGTTTTAAAATATCAATAATTATTATTTCATCTTCTGGAGCTTTTTTTCTTCTTCATAAATTTAATTGCATATCTCACTTTTTCATTTAAAATATTTGACGAGTCAGAAAATATAGTGATTGTATGAGATATTTTGTTTTCTTGTTCTTTATTACTATATTATTCTTTATAGAACTCTTGCACATATTTCATGATATTATTTCTCTTTTTAGTAGTTTCAACCTTTCTTCTTATTGCTGAAACAACTTTCCAATATTAAAATATAGTTTAATATTTTTATTCTCTTTAACTTTCCTTGCTAATTCACCATCATATGTTCTTATATTATTATTAATACTTTTTTATATCATTTCACAAACTTTAGATATTCTTCTTAAATACTGGGAAAAAAAATCATATATATTTTTCAGCATTGAAAACACATATGCAAGATTTCAAGGTGAGATCTTAATATAATATTACTTTCATAATTTTGTTTTTGTAGTAGCAATTAAAAAAAAAATGATGAGATTCTAATATCATAAAATCATTAAACAATGCTGTGATCTTATATTGGTAGGATTTGTGGATTTCTCATACTTATAGAAATCTTGATACTGATGTACTCGGGCATCTTCATTACATTTTATGTTGAATTATTTCTTTAAAACTCTGGGTCGATAGCATGAAATAATACTGGGGTAACTAGCTGATAAATTTAAGAATCTCCGTACTTTATACATGTAAAATATAAATTTTTGAGTAGTTTAAACAATAAACAAAGTAAAAGATAAAAATGAAACGTTTTCATATTTTTTTTACAGAAATAAATTTAAAAATAAACCATGTGTTTGTCATTTATATTGTTATTACGTTTTTATTTGATAAAGAAATGTAAACAAAAAACTTCAAGTTGTTCATTTAAATTGTTTTATTATTATTTTTTTAAAAGTAAAAATAAAGTTATGGGTACTGATTTTAATCCAAATAAATAATTTTCACTTTAACTTTCTTTTAATTTGTTGTTGTTTCAAAGTAAGCCAGTTCATTTTTATTTGGAATGTTGTAATTTGCATTGAATAATAATAATAAAACATTTTCTTATATGACTGACAATTACTTTTGGCTTTTACTGCTTTTCTCTCACTTTTTTAAAAAGCAAATAAGAAATTTAAAAGACAAATAAGAATTCCAAACAAATCTGTCAATTACAAGTAATTCGATGTTTGAAATTATACATTTAATTTATAAATTAATTTTGTAAGTCAATATTAGGTACTATTAGGAGATATTAAAATAAATCTTGAAAATTTACAATTGACTGCCCCCCGCCCCCCCAAAAAAAAAATTGAAAAGACAAATAACCTATCGATGAAAGATAATGGATTGTTTTAGATTACACAATGAATTTATAAATTACATAGTAGCATTGCAATAAATCACTTTGAAATGAAAACAATCTTAAATTTATCGATTCATCATCATCATCAACCATTATCAATCCACTGCAGGATGAAGGTTCAATCCATCTTTTCCTATCTTTAGCTTCTCTTCTCCACATCACCCCTGCACACTTTCTTATTTCATCCATCCATCTCACATGTGGTCTCTTTCTGGGTCTTTTACAATCTCTTGGAATTGAGTTTAAAAATTCAATTGTCCATCTATTATCATCTCTTCTAGCAATATGTCCAGCCCAACTCCACTTCAGTCTTAATTTTTTCAATGATGTCAGTAACATCTGTTTGTTCTCTTACCCATACATTGCGTTTTCGATCTCTTCTTGTTACTCCCAATATGCATCTCTCCATACTTCTTTGAGTAGTCTGAAGCCTCTGTATAGCTCTACTATTAAGTGTCCAAGTCTCAGATCCATAAGTAAGAACTGGCAAAACACATTTATTAAAAACCTTCCTTTTCAAACACATAGGCATATTTCCTTTTAGTATCAAGTTATTTCTACCAAAAGCACTCCAACCAAGTTTAATTCTATGATTAATTTCATCCATTATGTTTCCATATGTATTAATAAAATGACCAATGTATTTGTAACTGTTAACTTCTTCTAACTCATCATAATCAATCTTTATTTTCATATTTTGAGAAAATCTATTAAACATTACTTTAGTCTTTTTAACATTTATCTTCAGTCCTACTTTTATCTGATAACTCCTGCAACTCCAAAGCATTATTTGCAAAAACAACTACATCATCTGCAAAATCTAAATGACTTAAATAATCTCCATTTACTTTCACTCCTTTAACTTCCCATTTTAATCCACAAAATACTTCTTGCAGCACTGCTGTAAAAAGTTTTGGAGATATGGAGTCACCTTGTCTTACACCTTTCTCAATGTTGATTTTTCCAGTATCATTATGTAATCTAATTGTTGCTGTTGCATTTTTATAAATATTCTTTAAAATATGACAATATCCTGGATCTATACCTTGATGATCCAATGCTTTAATCACTGAAGAAATGTGTATAGAATCGAATGCCTTTTCATAATTTACAAATCCAAAACATAATGCCAACTCATATTCATTTGTCCTTTCTATGACTTCTCTCAATACCTGGATATGATCTATTGTAGTAAAACCACTTTTAAATCCAGCTTGTTCTCTTGGTTGGTGAAAATCCAGTGTTTTCTGTAGACAAGTTATAATTATCTTAGTAAAAATTTTGTATAACTGATAAAAGACTGATAGGTCTGTAATTTCTAATATCTTCTTTATCACCTTTTTTTAAATATTAATATTATTACTGCATTCTTCCAATCATCTGGTACATCTTTATCATTTAGACATTTGGTATATAACTTTGCTAAAAAAAAAATTCTATTTCTTCACCTGCTTCTTTTAATATATCAATTATAATTCCATCATTACCTGGAGCCTTTCCTTTCTTCATAAATTTAATTGCATGTCTCACTTCCTCATTCAAAATTCTGGGCAATTCAGAAGATATAATAGGTATAGGAGGCACTTGTTCTTTATTACTATATAATTCTTGATAGAAGTCTTCTACACATTTCATGATGTCATCTCTCTTTTTAATAATAATGCCATCTTTTTTTCCTATTGCAGATATAAATTTCCTACGAAATGTTGTTTTACACTCTTTAGACTTTTATTCTCTTCTACAGCTTTCCTTGCTAGTTCACAATTATACTTTCTTATATCGTTTTCAATTCTTTTCCGCACCATTTTACAAAATTAGAGATATTCAATCTTTTTTAATGCATCATTGTTGCATATCCTCATATTCCTTCTTCATAAATTCTCTAGTCTCAGCAGAAATTTTATTGGTCAAATACTGCTTTTTTCTACCAGCTATCTCTGTTGCAGTTTTTAAAAGTGTATCAGTTATTTTCCTGTTAATGACATTCAAATCTGAATCATGTTCAAAAATCTACTAATACTTGAAACCGATTTGTTCTAATTTAAATTCATTAGAATGTTTCTGAAGATTAGGAATATCAACTGTAAATATTGTTTTTCTTAATAATTTTTGTCTCTCTACTTTTGCATTAATATGTATCTTATATCTTACAAATCGATGATCACTTCCTGTGTTAAATTTATTAAGAACATTACAATCTTGAAATATGTATTTTCTGCTAGTCAAAATATAATCCAATTATGTTGTACCTTCATTTGGATGCTTCCATGTCAATTCCCTTTTAACATTTTTCTCAAAAAAAGAATTCATAATATAAAGTTTTTCTTTTTCTGCAAATTCCACAAGTCTATGTCCTCTCTCATTTCTATTACCATAACCAAAATTACCTACAGCATTTTCATCTTTCATTTGTTTACCAATTCTGGCATTAGTCTCCCATAACAATTTTAAAATGTTGTTTACTCTGATCAAAAGCCTTTTGTACATCCATATAAAAATCTTCTACTACTTCATCACTATGAGAACTTGTTGGGGCATAAACCTGAATTATCTGCATTTGGTATCTGCTATTAAGTTGTAAAACTAATCTTGACATTCTGTCCGATACACCATCAATCTCCACAATGTTATTCTTCCATTTTTTATTTATAATGAATCCTATTCCACTTGTATTTCCAATATTTGTGCCTTTATAATAAAGTATATGTCCACTTTTTAAATCAATTGTTTCTTCACCTTTTCTTCTAACTTCACAAAATCCAATAATGTCCCATTTAATATAAGACAGTTCTTCTTCTAACTCTTGCAATCTTCCTTCATTTCAAAGTGATCTGCAGTTGTAACTACCTAAATAAAAGTTTCCCATTATTGTTTCATGATTCAATTAAGCGTAAAATGTAATTTAAATGATTAAGTACATTGGTAACAAAATCTTTTAAATAAATTATTCCAATTTTGATTAATAAAATTCATTTTTTCATTTGGTAATAAATCTAATAGATGATACATAAATTCCAATGAAGTTGATAGATTTCTAAACAGAGATAAAAAGAACAAGCTTTGAGAATGGAAATATTGCATTCTGCAGTAGATCCTTTGCATGTTGAAAATTGATCATTCAAGGCAGGAATTCCCTAGAATTTTGAAAAATAACTAGTAGACTAATGTAATTCAGGCAAGTTTCTTAAAATTATTTTACTATAATAGTATATAGTAATGATTTTAGTAAAATAATATGCTGCAATCTTTTTTATAAAAAAGATAAAATTAGAAAAAATCTTTAATTACTGTTGCTATAACAGTTGACATAAACATCAGTTGCAGAAAACACAGCATGTTCTAGTGCTGTACTCAGATTTAAGCAATGAAATATTTAAATAACTCTTTCTTCTATTAATGAATTAACAATGTTAAAACACACATATAAAGTAAGAATATTGCAAAATACAAATTACAGAAATCTCTTGCAAAGAAATTATTTGATGAAATATTAAAAAAATTAAAATTGAACAATTCTGAAATAATTTCCCAACTGAAGCACTAATTACAAATGACAGTATAAAATTTTTAATGGTCAGACTAAGAGAGTATAGTATTGTTAATAGCAGATCAAAAAATATGTATGACTTGATGAGTAAGTGATTAAAAAGTCAAAAATTTTATACTAGCAATAACATAATCAGTAATCTCTGGTATGAAGTTTAATATATTTAAAAAACAAACAAACACGACAAATGCATATATAGAAGAGTATCTTAGAAATGAGAGTGGTGTATGTTTATTTCTCAAAATTATATTAATGATTATTAAAACAAAAAAGATTTATTTCCAACTGACAGGTCAAAATAATATAAAAAATGCACTTCATTCTATTCCAAAATTCTGTCTAAATCATATGTTTAGCAGCTCTGCATAAAAATAGTTTGGGACTATTTCCACCATCTAATATATGTATTAAATGTCTTTAGAAAAATTTAACTTTATTTAAATATTCCTAATACATTCAACTGTTAGTAATAGCACATCAAACAGGTTAGTATGTGCATGTTTCAAGAGGTATTAGTCTCCCATTTTCTTCAGATGTTGCTGGCCTGACCAGAGACAGTACTAGCATGGGATTCGAACCTGGGTTCTTGGATTCTTGAGTTTTTGAATTTTAAGGTAACGCTCTAACCAACAGCCATTCTGCCAAAGGCAACAGTCTGTAGTAATTTCATATACTTATCTATGAGGTTCCTCCTGATTTCTCCACTTTTTCCTAAAAGCAAAGTTGATTAGTGGTTTCCATACATTGTGTATAGTCACACTAGGTTGGGTTATGGGATTTTTTGCGATTGTCATGTGAGGAGCTTCTTTAAAATTTTCTTCTTTGTACCTTTTCTTCTCTATCCGATATTTTTGTATTTTCCAATTGAACATATGTTCATTGGTACATACATATTCTACTACTTTAACCATCTGTTTTCTCTCTTCTAATCATCAGTTTATGTTCTTGCAAGTGCTTTTCAATGGGACGACTGGTCTCACCAATATATGTTCTTCCACATTCACATGGTATTTCATAAATGAAGCTTTTTCTTTTCATCATTTCAAGTTTAGGCTTTGTAGATGTTAGAATTCCTCATAGGGTGGTATGGCTCTGGAAAACTGTTCTGATGTTACACTGATTGCAGATTTTCCTTAATTTGTCTGATATTTTTGGAATGTATGGGTACACTACACTACCAATAATTCTCTTTTCTCTTGATGGTTCTTTTTGTTGTCTATTTAACATTTTCTTAATAACAGCTGATGGATAACCATTTTTCATAAGAGTTTGTTCTATATAGATATTTTCTTTTTCCAAATCTCTGGTTTCTGAACAAACTTCTTTTGCTTTGTTCCATAGTGATAGTATAAATATATGTTTTGTGTTTCTGGTGTGATTAGATGTATAGGCTAGGTGGTAATAATCTGAAATCCAGGCACGGCCGCTTGATGGCATTGTTTATGTGTCAAAACACATAAAAATGCTGTTTCTGCAGCCAGCCTTATGGCTAATACAACATTTATATTGTATTACCCATTGCAGGCCACTTTACATGACATTGCAAAAAAATATTACGGCCTGTTTTGTGCTTCAAAACTATTTACGCATATTTGTTCTATTCATAGCTGATTACCGTATCTCTTGAGGGTGTTTTAATTGCAAGTCGGTACAACTTTTCAAATCTCCATAATAGAGTAATGTCATTTATATTTAAATAATGTTGTTAATTATTAATAATTGTCATATGGTCCCCACCCTTCCCTAAAAAAATGTTAATATGTAAAAAATTGGCAGAGGGTATGTTCGAACACACTTCGACAAAGCTCACGCGCTAAGTCACATTTCAGAAAATCGAGACCAATAAAATGTCTGAGAAGAACGTGCAATTTTTAAACTTTTCAGAATTGCTGAGGACTGAAAGTGAGACTGTGTTCTTTTTTCAGGCACATAATGTCCTCCCAAATACCACTGTTTTTATTACAGCAATAAAAAAATAAAAATAAGTTCAAAAAGTCCAAAGTTTGTGTATTTTTTTTTTATTTCATTAAAAATTGACAAGTATTTGGATTATCTTTTTTTCAGCAGGGTTAAAATACATTACTATTTTTGTTTACCTTTTGTTAATAATAACAAAGTATGAAAAAACCCCAAAAAGCATTTATTGTAGAAGCCAAAAAAAAAAGATAATTCAAACGAAATATAAATAAAAGTAAAAAGTGAGAAAAAATTGTTTAAACAAAATAAATTATTGATCTTTTGTTACAATTATTTATCCAAGGGTGGGGGTTTCAAAACAATTTTTTACCCCCGAAAAACACAAAAGTTACTTTTGATTTAATAAGAAGAAAAACAATTTGGTCAACCAAAAAAAAAAAAAAAGGTAGAAAAAATTCTAAACAATTCCCAAATAATTGTATTATATTTTTTCAGCAGGGTTAAAACAAGTGGGGTTAAAATAAATTACTATTTTTGTTTACTTTTTGTTAATAATAACAAAGTATGAAACCCCCCCAAAAAAAACTGTTTATTGTAGAAGCCAAAAAAAAGAAGGCTAATTCAAACGAAATATAAATAAAAGTAAAAAGTTGTTTAAAAAAAAAAAATTATTAACTTTTTATTCCAATTATTTATCTGAGGGTGGAGGTGGGGGTTTCAAAACAATTTTTTAACCCCCAAAAACACAAAAGTTACTTTTGATTTAATAAGAAGAAAAACAATTTAAATTTAGTCAATCAAAAAAAAAAAAAAGATAGAATAAAGTCGAAACAAGTCCCAAATGATTGTATTATATTTTTTCAGAGTGGTTAAAATAAGTTTTTTTGTCATGAAACAATCAAAAGTTTTAAAATCAGAAAAATAAACACAAAGTTAAATTAACAAAATTTGTTGAATAAAGAAAAATGTAAGGTTAAAAAAATCAATGAAAATGAATATAATAATTTGTTTAATAAAAAAGAAATCATCTTATAAATGAAATAAAAATTTGTTTAATCAAAAAAAAAAATCATGTTATATAAAAAAAAGTTGTGGCCCGGTAACGTTACATTTGGTTGATTTTGTATAGCATTAACGCCATCAAGCGGCCATGCCCTGATGTCAGATGATTACCGGCTAGGTATTTTCCTGTATGTGTAGGTTTTTGGTAAACTGTAGTTTTGATTTTGCCATGAGGGAGCATTGTCACAAGAACATCTAAGAATACCATTTTTTGTTCTTGTTCCGATTCTATTGTGAATTTAATTAAAGGGGATATATTGATGTGTTTTCAGAAAGTTTGTAGCAGTGCTTCACCATGTGACCATATAAATGTATCATCCACATAACAAAGCCAAACTTTAGGTGGATATGGAGTAGTTTTTATGGCTAAGGTAAATATTGCTAATCAGGGGAGACAACAGTGCTATTCTTTGATTTTGTTGGAATGATGAAAAGAAAAAACTGCATCTATGAAATACCAAGTGAATGTGGAAGAACATATATTGGTGAGACCAGTCGTCCCATTCAAAAGTGCTTGCAAGAACACAAACTGATGATTAGAAGAGAGAAAACAGATGTGTCTAAGGTAGCAGAACATGTATGTACCAATGAACATATGTTCAATTGGGAAAATGCAAAAATATTGGACAGAGAAGAAAAGGTACAAAGAAGAAAATTTAAAGAAGCTGCTCTCATGACAATGGCAAAAAATCCCACAAGCCAACCTAGTGTGACTATACATAATGTATGGAAAACACTAATCAACTTTGCTCTTAGGAAAAAGTGGAGAAATCAGGAGGAACCTCATAGATAAGTATATGAAATTACTACAGACTGTTGCCTTTGGCAGGATGGCTGTTGGTTAGAGCATTACCTTAAAATTCAAAAACTCAAAAATCTAAGGACCCAGGTTTGAATCCCATGATAGTAATGTCACTGGTCACACCTGCAGAAGGAGACAAATACCTCTTGAAACGTTGTGCATATACTAACCTGTTTGATGTGCTATTATTAACAGTTGAATGTATTTGGAATATTTAAATAAAGTTAAATTTTTCTAAAGACATTCAATACATATATTAGATGATGGAAATAGTCCAATATGAAAATACAATTAATTATTTTTCTCTATACAGATAACTGATTTTGTTTTTACATCATTGGATAGGTTACTGCATTAAGCCCAATTATAAATTAAGCTTTCCTATGACCTCCCTACATTGAAAATATTTCTAGAAAAAATGGCAATCACTTTAATTGACTGCAGTAGATGATTTTCAAAATCAAATTTATCATTGGTCTTTCATATTTGTGTGATCCAGATAAGCTAACAATGAATCCAAATTTTGGATATGTTGCCTAGTTTTGAATCATTAATTCAAGCAATTATTATAGTGAATTAAACGTGTAGTTTTGAGGAATGGTTTTTTAAATTATAGTTCTCATGATCTAAAATGTCTCTACAGAATGCAAAGAAACTTTTTTCTTTCTTTTTTGTATTATGAAAAATAAGAAAGAATAAAATTATATTCAATTAGGCTTTAAGCTGCTGCAATTTTAATACTTTTTCCAAGAGTTCTCAATTTTAAAAACTTAAATCCTGCCACTAAGGGTTAATTTTTTGCCATGACATTTGCAGAAAAATAAAATCAAGTAAAAATATATTATGACAAATCATAATTTATAAAATTAGATCATGATTTTTTTCAATATATTATTTTGCTTATTTTGTTTTCTTTTTATTTATTAATTTGAAAATAAATCACGTATGTTAATCTTATATATACTTAGAAGAATGCTTAGGAAAGCAATCTTAGATATCATGTATAGCCATGAAAATCATCAATCTTTTTCTGAATAATTCATTTCCTTACGCTGTTTCTCAAAAATGATTTCCTTCTCCATGAGATTAACTCAAAAAATGTTTTTGAAATATTTAAATATAGTGCTTAATTATAATTTTTAAACTATTTTTTATAAAAAACAATGAGTTTTCAAAATGTAGTTAATTTTTCTCTAATTCTATTTAATTTATCAGATAAAATACAACACAGATTGTATAATAGGATAAGTTCTGTGTCCATAAAGTTTCAAGTATTCTAAAAAAAATTACATCAAAGCAACATCATTTGATTATTTCAGTTTCCTATAGCATTATAAGGAACAGTAATTATCCTCTTTCTATTCTAGGATCATTTATTCTAATCCAAGCAAAGTTACCAATTAGTAACTATTGACTTCTCAAAATAGATGGTACTAGAATAGAGGAAAGAAATGTTCTTATTCATCAACTGATTTATTAACTTGCTGTATAATGAATATTAATCATTACTCACAATATTTATTTTAAATATCTTCCTTCTTAAAATTCATGTATAACTGTAATCATTTATATATAGATGAATGTGTGTGTACATATATTTGAACAAAGCTGAGTATGTACTTGAATTTTATATTATTGGTTTCATTAGTTTTGATGTAATAATTTTCCTAGAAAGTAATGCTGAACTGTCAATTATTTATTATTTTTCAATAGAACAATTCTATATCTATGCATAAATATATAATATTACACATACAAGCAAATATTTCTCTCATTTACCTATATCTTCTTTGGTATTACTATTCTCTTCATTGTTTTTCAATAATTCATCTTCACTTTCATCAGCAGCTCCAGCTACTTCATTTTTAATTTCTTCATGTGGAGTAGCTTGTGGTAATTCTTTGGCTAACTTCATTACCATTGAACTCAAATAAAGAGGAAGACTTTTGGCAGGTTGATTACTTTGTGTAAAAAAATGGGGGCTTCGCCTTGCTAATAATCTTAAAGCTTTCCAACCATAATTGCTATTGTTAATAATTCTAAAACAAATATATATATATATTGACCTTTGTAAAGATATATATATATAATAAAGCAGAATTTTTATGAGTAAAAGGTATTAATACATATTTCAAATTCCATCTATATACACATTTGTTTGTTATTATTAACATTATAGTTGAAACATCAGAACAATGCTAACATTAACAATGAAAAAATGCATACACAAACAAATCCAAAATATATATTCACACAGACATAAATTACATAACTTATCCAGTATCTTTCCAAAAAAAGAAGATAATACTATGTCTAAGTTTTTACTTTAACTAATAATAAGATGGCTAGCTAGGCGGGCTATAGGCCAACTAAATAAAAAAAAAATTCAGATTTCTACATCATAAGACACTTCAATAATGAAGAATGTAAATACAACATATATTCTACTTCTTAATATGCATTCTTAATGGTTTTCTATTCTAACATTGTTATGGCTAATCTTTTAGTAATACAAATGTCTGGTGCTTTTAAAAATTATTTACAATTATTGTCTGGCATAGAATTATTCTACCAGATTATTCATACATAAGATCAAACTAGTTTATGAATACACTACTACTAATAAAAATCTCAATTCACATTTCAAGAATTCATTCAAAAAACATTATTCTGTTTTATCATTTATTTCCAAATTGTACTTTTCTTTTAACATATTTCCTAATGTATAAGTGAATTTTTACAACCAATTATATATTACTGTCAATCAATAAATTTCACATAGAGCATTCTGAATGATTACTATCCAGTATTCACAGATTACGTAAGCTTACAAATAAAGGATTCTGGAAAACAGGGGGGGGGGTATTATTCCCAATGCAGATAAATGGTATAGTGAATAAGATAATCAAATATACAGCATATGCAAATATAACTTTTCAAAATATCTATTTTAGAAAGAATTTTCATTACTGAATTCAAAATAAAAAACCAATCTATAAAAAATAGTTTTATGTAAAAAGTATAGTTGAAACTATTGTTTGCTTTTTTTAAGATAGCATGTTTTTCTTTGATGTTCTAATTTAGAAGCATGCTCATTGATCATTTGCTTAAAAATATTAAAGATTTTAAGTTTTGTAAAAACTTTCTGCATTATCAACTTCACTGGTTTGATTTTTTTTCCTCACTTTGTTTTCTGTAAGATAATTTATGTTTGCTGGCCTTTCATTTACAATGGCAGGTTCCAGAAATTCTTGGATATCAATTTCATCCATTTTGTGAAAAGTTCAAATCTCTCATTCATGGCATAAAAATTAGTCTTCAAATGAATATACAGCTTTTGGATATATTTCCAACACTCAATTCCTTCTACAAGCCATAGTATGTATTGCAGAGTTGTTCCAAATTAGTATTGCCTTTAAAGCTAAATTTTCTCTTTAAATTTTCTTCATTTTTGGAGCAAAATAGCCTACAAATACGTACAAAAAAATCTGGCAATATTTAATAATTTTCATTTATATAAGCTAATTTTTGTGCTGCAACCAATAAATAAGTTACATAGTTATTTTAATGCTTGTACTTTTTTAGAGAATTTCAAGTTTTGTGATAATATTTATTTTCAATATAACTGTACTTTGCCAATAACAAAAATTTGTTTTAAAGCATTACTCTGACTAATCAAATGTTTGAAGTTCATATGTATAAGCTTTCATTGCATCTACATCTGTACTAATGTTTCTTTGCTTAAATCTTTATATATTTCTAATCCCTATTCCTTATGAAGATATCTTGGATGTAATAAAATTTCTAACGACTACTTTTATTGTCAAACTCTTTTTGAATATTCCCATGTAATGCCAATGCTTTTTCTCCAAATAAGAACCAAACTTAACAGTCATATGTGACAAAAATATTCTTATCAGGGTAGCTACGATTATTTCAATTGATCTCAATTTCTTGAATAAAATCTAATTCTGAATTTAGACATTTCTAAATAACAGGTGATATTTTGTTTTGCTTTCTTTTTATAATCTTTTATTTCTCAATTTAAATTTTTTTTTTACAATTTTTAAGTTTAGAAAGTATCAATTACATATTGTACTTGAAAATGTATAATAATATTTCTAAATAGATAGACAATATAATAATACTGTACTCCATTATATATTAAAATAGAACATGTTATCATATTTGCTATACTGATTTAAATATTTCTAAATTATTTCATTTTTTTATTTTAATGTGTATGTTCTTTTATTTAGCTGAAAAAACAAAACAAAAAACAATCACATAATTCTACAATTTCTTAATGATCATTATCCTGTAAATTCATGAGTAATGGAGATGTAAGCAATGGAGAAAACTCAGCACAAATGTATATCTTTACTTAAATATAAACTATATGCTTCGATTCATAGTTTGCTTCAAGATATTTTAGATTCTATAACAAAGTTGTTAAAAAAATAAAAACATTTCAAAATAAAATTTTAGCAAACTTACTTGTATTTTTCTTCTATTTGATTTTCAGGATCTGCTTGCTCAATAGCTTCTTCAAAAAAAGTTTCCAAACTTGGAAGAAAATCTCTGCAAACAAATAAGGAATCAACTATTGATTCTATCATTAAATACCAATTTTTATTTTGCATTGCATAGATAATTAAAAAGTAGACCAACAATAGTTATTTTAACATAACTAAAACAATATTTAAATATTAAATAAGTAATTTAATTTCTTAATTAATTTATCACACAATCATTTTCTTCTGAGATCAAGTCACATTCAATCACTAATGTGGTAGGCACAATTGTTCCATTCACTTGTACACACATTAAACTGGAGGTAATCAGACAATATGTGAAACTTCTGTTAAACAATAATGATCATCAATAATACTCTGTCACTGCTTACCCTTTCTAAACACAAATGACATTAGAATCTCAATATTTATAGTTATACCTAAAAATTTTAATGACCTCTTTGAATACAATGAATTTTTTCTCATATTGCAGTCAGAAATTGATTCAAACTTTTGCTCAACAATCAACAACTCTTAAATTGAACTAACTGATCACAGCAGCAATTTAAATATAGTGAAAACAGATGACAAATACAAAAGACAAAAAAAATTATTCTAAACTCAAAATTAACATTTAGCTAATAAACTAAAAATTACATGAGAATGACAGCCTGTATCATCAATCATTATCAATCCACTACAGAATTCTTCAAGTTTAGTTCAGTTTCTTTTCTCCACAATCACTCCAACAAATTTACTTATCTCATTCATACATTTCACATCATCCTTTCTGATTTTTTACGATCTCTTGGAATCCAATTTAAAATTTCAACTGTCCATCTATTGTCACCTCTTTTTAGCAATATTTCAGTTCAGCTGCATTCCAGCCTCAATTCTTTCAGTGATGTAAGACTATATGTTAAATAATAGGTAAGCTAGTAATATGAGCAAAGAAATCAGCTATTAACATTAAAATATAATTTCCATTCGATATAAGATAAAACATTGAATATATAATGAATCAAGAGGAACTGATTACAGGTTTCAAACTTAGCTAGCATTAGTTTAATATGTGATATATCTTACAATTAGAAAAGAATTTACAAATTTTCCATAGTCTACTTCAAGCTTTTATATACAAAATCTTTACAAGTAGTTAATGAACAGGAATGACTGAAAATAGCTTTTAAATATAAAATATTCTATTGTGTAGTAGAGCACAATGAAAAAGAATATAGTTGATAACCATTTTATAGTCCACCCTGCAGGTAGTACGCATTCCCATAAGAAGTAAATAGTTTCCACTTCACCTTGATGAACTATGGGTTAAAAATAGCAAAATATGAAAATAAACAATAAAACTGCATTCCAGAGAGTTGTGCCAAGACTATAGAGATAAAAGTTCTAGGCTCTCAAAATGAAAAATGACTACATAATGTTGGAAGTCATGATACATCTGAAATGTCAAGCATATTCACTCCAGAATAATTTACTCTTCTCTTGGAAAATAAAATTACTTCACGTTAATATTAAAATCGAAACTGGAGATCATCTATAAATTAATTGTTCAGAATAATACCAATGTAATTGCGCTTCAGGAGACTTATCATTTTTCTAGTAATGCACATCCTCTTAAAATTCCTGGATTTACATTGATTGTTGATAAAGTGCATCGTAAATATGATTTGGCTGCTTTTATTTTAAACCATATTGTAAAGCAAACAATTTATAATGAAAATAGTTCAAATGATATTGCACAATTCATACAGATAATTATTGTATGCAATATTTACAAAATTCCCAATACAAAATGGCGCTACTCATGTCTTCCAAAACTTTTTACACTTTCTGTATTTATAAAAGATTTCAATTCTCATAAGACTCTAGGGATTTGTAATTAAGGATTAAACAGTTCGTCAACTTTTAGAAATAGATGAATTTAAAGAACATGCAACTACTTTATAATACCAAGCAAAGAGGTACATTCCATTCAAGCAGATGGAGAACAGAAACAACTTTATTTTATGTTTCATTTCTGCAAAAAATCATTTAACATTAGCTGTTGAACTTCCTTCATAATCAACAAGATACAAACAAGTTCAATCACTCTTGGAATCCACATGATGGAATTTAAAGAAAGCTAACTAGAGTTGATATATTAGACATCTTGAAAAGAATATTAATAAAATCTTTTTAATTCCCTATTGCTATATGTGCTGTCAGAGAATTCATCCCTCATGGATATCAAAGAGATTCGTTCCAGGTTGGAACAAAACCAGCAATGATCTTTAAAACCAATTTTTATGTATTAGTGATCCAGATATTGCTAACAAATTTGTACAATCATTGAATGATAACAGAAAAGAAAAGTGAAGAGAGACCATTAAAAAGCAAAACCTTAGAAAATCTAATCATAAGTTTTAGTCTCTGTTACGAAAGCTTGGTGGATAAAAAAAAACTATTCCTTAAAGTACTACTTCTGTTACAGCTAATGAGATTGCCAATCATATACATTAGACTTCTAAGCCCAAGAGTAATAGAAACAGAAAAAGCATTATTAGAGTAGAATTGCAAGCTTATCTTTCACAATGTTTCACTTATATCATTCTAATAAAATCTTAGTAAATGTTGATGAACTTAAAAGTATTTGGATTGTCTTAAACCAGGCAAAACTGTTAAGCAATATTATTCATACAGAAATTATTCCAAAAATTTGGCATAAAAGTAAAACAATAACAGACTTAAAACTGTATAAACCTAATAATAATCCAAAAAATTATCACCTAGTATCATTATTACATGTTCCTACAAACTTTTTGAAAGAATGATATTAACAAAAATTTTGCTAATAGATGACTCATTTACCTAGCAGACTTGGCCAGAAAGAAGTTGCTGTAAACAAGTTTATCTTTAATAACTCGTATGAAAAAAGGGTGTCAATATAAATTAAAAACTAAAACTGGTGTGACTTTATTGATCTAATCTCAATGACTCTATTTGAAAAATGAGCTAAAAGTTTTCAATATTCTTAAACGCAGGAAAATCATTAATTTACTTGACAAAATGCTTTCCAATAAAAAAATTCTAATGAAGCTGTGTTAAATGAAATCGAAGTAGATACAAAATTTTACAAAAATGGGTCTTATTCACAGTTTTGTCTGTTACTTATTTTTTAAAATACATTCATCAATGATCTTCCAAACATACAATGTAAAAAATTTATCTATGTTGATGACATTGTTTCGATTTCTCAAAAAGATCTTTTCCTGAAATAGAAAAGTCTATCAATAAAGATATGACTAGATTGGAAATCTTTTTTAAAGACTAGGAGTCTTATTCATAATTCAATGAAGAGGGTATACTCAATTTTTTATCTAAACAATAGGGAATCATTTTGTAATCTGAATATAACCTTCGGCAATAATACAATCCTAATTCATGCTATTTAATGAAAATTAATTTCTAGGAATAATCTCCTTAGAAAGTCACAACATATTATTTGTGATGCAAATACTTTAAGGTCAGCTTTTTTAGTACTACCATATTCTGGTGATGAATATTATGCCCGTTTAGAATAAAAGTTTCCACACTAAACTTCTATACACTCAAATATTATTATGAGAAATATTATTGTTAAAAACTCAAGTTAACAATAGTTTTCTTCTTTCACATATGCCTCCACCAAATATTAGAAAAGGAGTTGTTTCATAGATAATCTATAAAAAACAGTTCAGCAAATTGGATTTACTAAAAATTCAAGATATAGTTTCACCATTTAAGACTTATCTCAAATCAAAAATCCCCCTTTTAAATGTTAAATTAAGAATCTCAATTGAAGAAATTATGGTGTAAAAAATGGAATCATTCTTATTATTTTACAAACAAATTTCTTTCTGTTCCAACAATAAAGCCAGTGAATTTTGATCATCCTAGATTCAGGACCTCCCAAGATTGTACTTCATAAATATAATTTACCAGTGACAGATCTATATAAATGTGGGCAAATGCAAACTATGAAACACATAGTTAATGACTGCCGAATTCATGCTTACAATGGCAGAATTTCAAGTCTTAAATAAAGCTATTAGTGATTCTATCTCCAGATTGGAATTGTTACAAATATACTATTAGTAGTTATTGTCAAAAAATCCATAAGTGAAATATATAAATATGAGATTAGACCTTATTGCTAAATTTGAAAAGAGAGATCAAGATTGTTTATATTCATAATAGATAAATCATGATAACAATTATTTTTGTTCCAGGCTTATTTTACATCTTAAATAAGATTCCTGCAGTTCATGAATAGTCTTATAACTGAATCAATATGCATTTTTCTTTCAGTTAATATTAATAAATCATAATGCTTCATTCTGTGATTTTTTGCTTTTCAATATGGTTCATCAATTAAAATCAGTTTTTATTAACTCAGGATCACTTTGATCATTTATCTTTGCATTAGTTTTACTTTTTTTAATTTTTTTTAGTCAATATCTTGTTTGCTATAGAATAAAAATTAATTTGCTCTTGATCTATTTCAACAATAGCTTCATTTATAAATGCATCTACAATAAATTAATACGACTAGAATAAAAATATTTACTCAATGAAAGCCTTTTCTGTTTTTAAATATTCAAACATTTATTAATTTATTACAATTAATACAAAAAAAGAAGTAAAAATATTTATAGAAATGTATTTATATTGCATAGATTAAATCAGAAGAAAATATTTCCAACACATTCAATTTATTTTCTCTTACTCTTCTTAATTTGTTCAATAATCTTCTCTTCATTTATTGATGTCAATAATATCACTTTTGTAACATTGTTCTTCCATATTTTTAAATCTCCTAGAGTCTCCAAACTTTTTCCTCTTTTTTTCTAATTATCAAAGTCAATAATATGCTCAACAAAACATTTTATAAACCACTTTCTTAGATTTTAACTTCCAAAGCTTACAGAAGATTTCTTATAACTGAAAATATTATTTTTATTTCATCACTAATTTTATAATCAATTTTCTAAATATTTAATAACTTTCTCTATAAATTCCTGTTTAACTAACATTCTTTTAAAATATTACTAGTATTATTTTTTCACTTATTTTCATCTTACTTTAGTTTTAGTTGTATTTATTTTCATCCCAATACTTGTTACAAATCATCTATTCTATTTAGGGTATTGCCAAGTTCATTATTATCATTATTGTTATATCATCAGAAAATCTATAGCAATGTAAGCTATCCTCTCAATATGAATCTATTCTTACCAAGACACATTATTTTTAAGGAAGATCATTTTAATTCTTTTTGTTTATCTACTTCTCCTGAAAAAAAATCATTTTAATCCTTTTCCTATATCTATTTCCCCCCAAAAAGACTACTCAATCTTACAAATATGTTTTAATTCATATGTAAATTTCATATTCATAATTGTCATCTTTTCTTTTCTTTTTAGAATATTTAATAAAATAATTCGATTTATTCTATCAAAAATCTTTTCCAAATCAATACACAAGTATTAATCTTCATTAAATAATTGTCATCATTACTCCAGTTTTATATTTCTTCTTTTTTCCTAAATCTAAATTGCTTTTCAAATAAAGCATGTCTAATCTATTATAAATACATCTATTCAAGCTTCTCAACAACTAAAATTCTCTCACTATTGCATTAGGCTTTTTTTTTTCAAGTGAACCACAGCATTTAACTAAGCTAATGCACAAATTATTTTCTTTGTTTAGAATTAAACACTTAATGTATCGGTATTATATTCTCATTTTCCAATTAAGTGAAATCCAATGTATTTTGGTACTCCATTTTATATTAAGAATGTTAGGATTATGATGAATTTATAAAAACCTATGTGATATATTATGAAATAATTTAGTTTTATGCAATTATATTTTTTAAAATCATAAATTAACAAGAAAAATCACCTTTTCATCATCTTTGCTAGTCCCTTGAATGGATCAATTTTATTTACCTAATCAACTAACATGTTTGCAAATTTTATTACAGTTTAGTAAACAGATGTTCCAAGTAAATATTTGATATTAAATTTTGATAATCACATTACTCATTTTTTACTAATTCTAATCTTAACTAACCTGAAATTATTTAAATTAGTAATCAGTTAAGAATACATTTAAGACTGTGAAGATTCTTAAGTTTATCCAGATGAAACAAATTTCTACTTGCTAAAGATGATTGTATTCCAAAAAGTTGTATTATTTTGGATAAAAACAACAACAAAAAAGTCTTGCTGAAGAAATAAAGATACTATAATTTCGCTGATTAAAAAAAAAACATAGGCTGTTTTTAGTTTATAAAAGTGAAAACCCTGAAGAATAATACTAATTCTTTATTATCAGTTGTTTGGAAATCTAATCAAAATGTGCTTCAAATTTAAAGGTTAAACTGATAATGGCAAAACTATAGGGGGAAGAGGGGCGTACCCTTATGGCATATAAATTTATTGCATTGATAAATTATTTTTAGCATATTGAGCTCCTAATTACAAAAATAAAAAATAAAGTTAGATCTTGTAAAATAATAATATAAATCCAAAAAGTAATTTTTATTAATATTCAGAAAAAAAAATTTATAACAAAACTTGAATTCAACAAATTTAAAAAAAAAAAATTTTTACATGCATTATCTAAATAGATGTTTCAAAATATTAATCCAGAACAAGTCTGTAATTATTTTTAATATTAATTTTATAATTGTTTATGCTATGTAGATCTTGCAGTTTTGTTCTTTATGAAAATTATTTTCATTAGTGAAAAACCGATTTAAAAAAAACCAAATGAAGTCATGCTTGTCTGATTGAACTTTAAAAAATGTTTTAATTCCAAACATTAGAAAACAAATTCAAAAATATCATTAAATTGCAATATTTAAACTTAAATGGTAACATTTATCATAATATAATAGTGTACTATAGAAATTTTTTGGTACTGATGGACTCAGGAATCTACATTTCATTTTTCCATTGACTCTTTAAAACAATGACAGTCAATATCATGAAATAATACTGAGATAAGTAATTGATAAATTGAAGATTCAGTCTACTTTACATATGCCAAATATATAATAGAAAAAAATAAAAATGAAACAATTGCATGCATTACCTTAAATACTTTTTTTTTTTTGTAGTCATATAAATTAATGTAAAAAAATGTTCAAAAGAAAACTTACAATTAATAGTTTATTATTTTCCATTCTTTTGCTATTTCCCCCACTTCCATCCCTTCTCTCTCTCTCAAAACCAAGTAAGGAATTGAAAAGACAAATAATTCAAAAATAAACCAAATAATAATAAGGTTTTAAATTACACACTGAATATGTAATAAATTAATTTGTAAGTCTGTATTTACTTTAATGGTTTATGAGAAATCCCTTCTCCAAAGAAAAAGAATCGTTTAATTTATTGAATAGTTATTTTATAATGGTGACTTGCAATGTTTAAAAAATCACTAAACATAAAACTGAATGTAAATATGCAAGTCCATCAGTACCATTTTTCTTTTTCTATAATACATTATTATATGAAAAAAAATATTATTTATTTATAGCATATTATATTTTGTATAAGAACTAAATAGTAGCTCAGAAGTTATGTTATCTATGAACCCATAAATGAAAAAAATAATGTGTAGACTATAAAATGTTGACCACTCTTTATAGAAGCTAAATGCCAGGGAAGAGAAGACTTGTTTTTATAATTATTATCTTTATTCACATATCTTTTATATTAATCCATATCTTTGAAAAAATGTTTTATAATACATTACAATATAAATCCTTATATATTGCTTGAATATATTAATATCATTACATAAAATTTTAAATATTGTAATTTTATTGTGTTATGGTCCAATAAAACATTTAATATTATTAATATGCCCCCCCCCCCCCAATACCATTTGTCACATTATTTTTCTGGAATGAATCAAGTGTGATAAATAAATACACCCTAAATAAATATATATATTTTTTACATTTTAAAACTTAGTATCTAATAACAAAGATCAATAAAAATGTAATCTGAGAAAGTAAATAAATAGAAAGGATTTCACCTTTTTACATATGTGCAGTACTAATTTATATATGCTCAATGATGATGTGATGAGTACAGGGAAACTCTCAAACTCAAATACAAGCTAGAGACTTTATAAAGCTAAAGAGTGGTCGTCTTATCTTTAACATAAATTCTGATTTATATAAGACAACCTGAAGGCTCTCGGTATGAGAGGGTGACAACCATTACTTTCTTTCATATATTAACATACGCAAAATCTTTAGATTTACTAAGAGTTAATTTTAAGAATGAATAGAAACTATATAATGCTCAAATTTATTTATCAAGCGCATAGTACATATTTATTTACATACATACTATGTGCTTGATAAATAAATTTGAGCTTCTATTAATTCTTAAAATTAACTCTTAATAAATCAAAAGATTTTGTTATGTTAATATATGAAGAAAAGTAATGGCTAATAAAGTGAACAGAGTAACACCTTCACTCTCTCAAACCAAGACGCTTCAGATTAGCCTATATAAATCAGAATTTAAGACGGCTGCTCTTATTTTTATAAAGTCTCTATCTTGTGTTTGAGAGTTTCCCTATACTCAACACAACATCATTGAGCTTATATAAATTAGTAAAGTGCCTGGAAAAGTGAAATCCTTTTTATTTAATTACAGATGTACTATGTGCTTGTTAAATAAATTTGAGCATTACATAATTTGAGGGGGTAATTATTTATAATTTAAAAATTTAACTACCTTTTTTCTGTTCTACATGCTTCTAAATTATCAGGGCAAAGATTCCATAGCCTAGTAAGTTCAGGACTATATAAAAAAAAAAGTGTTGCATGAGAAACAATATACAAATAGAGCATTATATTTTAAAGTTTAAAAATTATAACAATACGATGACTGAAAAATATAAAATTAACAAATATTTACAGTATATATAATTTCTATATTTAAAGCAGTGTAATTAAAGGGAATTTAAACCCAGACTTTCAAGCTCACTACAGTCACCTACTTTATCCAATATAACCAATACACATGACTACATATATGTGAAAAAGATAAATGATCTTCAATATATGTATTTCATACTGAACCAGCACTGATCAGTTAATCTGGATCAATATCTTCCACACACATATATAATCAGTACTTAATATTATTAAAATAGCCAATCTACAGCACACTTTAATAGATAGGCTTCAATCCTCTCCACTCTCCAACTCTTCAGCCATCCATATCACTGAAAATGATGATGGAATGCTTAAAGCCCTTGATACTGTCAATATTATAGTCATACTCATGTTGAACTTAAGTCAATCTGACCTCTCATATATAGAACTTTAAAATGTTCATTTAAGTACACAGAAGAGGGATGGGAAGAATACAGGCTGAATATGTAATATTGAAATACAAATTTAATGTATATATTTAACCTAGATGCAATAAAGGGGATTTAAAGCTAGACTTTCAAACTCCTTACAATCATCCACTCAATCCAATATAACCGATACAAGTGACCACATATAGATGGCTGAAGAGTTGGAGAGTGGAGTGATTATATATAAGTGTGGAAGATGATCTGGACCAACTGATGAGTGTTGGTTCAGCATAAAAAACATATATTTGATCATTTATCTTTTTCACATGTATGTGGTCATGTGTATCACTTACATTTGATAGTGAATGACTATAGGGAGCTTGAAAGTCTGGGTTCAAATCCCCTTTAATTACATCTAGGTTAAGTATATACATTATACTTGCATATCAATATTACATATTCAACCTATATTCTGCCCATCCCTCTTCGGGTATTTAAATGGACAACATATGAACGCTCAGATTGACTTAAGGTCAACATGGGTAACTAATGATTAAGCACTCACTATTTATCATGCTGATTAAGGCACTAGCCAAATTATGTAACGGTAATAGAAATGGAAGAACTTACATGTGTGTTAGTGGAAAAGCTATTTGTAAAATAGCTAATTAATTAGCTGTGCCGGCTAGCTAAGTAGTAGCTAATTATTAAAAAAAATACCACTATTTTACTTATTTCTTAAATCTGACCAACTGAGACTAGCACTTTGGCATATACAAATGCTTTAAAACTAGTTTTTATTTTATAGAAACAATTATTTGTACAAGTGTGATAATTCAAATCTTTGGTTTATTAGATAATTAAATTAGTAACACATATTTCAATATACATTACACTTTCTGAATTGCTAAATTGCAGCAATGGAAACATAAGATCAAGATATTATAAAATCAGATTCATTAGTAAAATATAAAAAAAAAAATTGCATAAGAGAATAAATAATCAAGGCTACTTTTTATTAATAATACAGAGAAATAATTATTTATAAAATAGCTACTTTGACAAACAACCATATGTAAAAAAATTAATCAAAATGCATTTCCAAATCCAGATTATTTTTCAATTAGCTTTATCACTGAAATGTGTAACTTTTTTAAAAAAATAATTTAAACTGCAATGAGAAAAACAATACATATGTTCAAAAGACAAAAATAATATTTAGACAATGAAGTATAATATCATAAGTGATAATTAAATATATACTTCATTTTAAGAAACAAAAAATTATTACAAAAATAAATTAGAAAATACGATAGATTATATAATGTTCTTATGCTTGATTACATTTTTGCATAAACATAAATAGTATATATACATATGTTTTTAAACAAAGTATGTTACACACACACACACACATATATATATATATTGAACCACTAATGAATAGCGCTACATGTTTTGTAATTTTTGTAAGAAAAATTATGGTTAGTTTAAGATTTTAAAACAAAATTTAAAAAAATACTGCGGAATCATTTATTAGTAAATGATTGGATTAAATTTTACAAAAGAAATAAGTAAAATTTTAATAAATGAGAAATATTAGCACTAAAATGTAAAGAGTTTTTTTTTTAAGAAATGCAAAGTGCCAAAAGATAAAGCGTTATGTCATTTTATTATTTAGGAAAAAAATATATAAAAGTTTTAATGGTTAAAGAACGAATAGTAAAAGGAGATGAGATGATGAACTAATTAAAAAATTAAAACTAGAGCTCTCTCTTTTTATAAATTTAGAAAAAAAAATGTAAAAATGAAAATTGAATTAAAATGGAAAAAGAAAGCTTGTAAACTTAAATCCACTTAAAGATTTCTTGGCTAATAAATAGAAAAAAGAAAATAATAACTAATTACATTAAGTGAAAAAACAAAGGAAAAGGATTCAAAACTGTATCTTATCAGAATGGTAGATTAATCTAAGCAAAAATGCAGATTAAAGTATAAGGAAAATTGATTATATAAAATTGTAAATTAATTAAATCAGATTGGAATGATAACTAGAAAAACAATAAGGAGGAAACGTATAAAAGGACAGACAAATCCATTCATAATTATTAAGATTAACAGTATAGTACCATCGTATTTGTTATTGCTACTGTGTAAGTTTCCAGAAAAGAGAAGATGGCGAAGGCCATTGACGTCTTCAGCATGCGAGCATGTGTATTCATATTTACAGAAGAACCACCTAGCATCATGCTGTCTAGACAATCATTGAAGAATGCGGTCAGTCTTCAGTCCTGGTCCTCTAGAACAGCAGAAGTTCTTCATCTTGAAATCATGCCCATCTTATGATCTGAACATTCAAAGAATCTCTCTCAGTGAATGCGAAAAATCAGCAAGAAGCAAAACTATTAATGGAGTCCAAAATTCAACTGGTTGGTGATCAATATAGCAGAAGAAAGTGAGGTGTTGTGTCTCTCACAGTGTAAAATGCAATCAGCCAAAAATCCTAGGTAACTATGAACTTTATTATTCCCATTTATAAAGTGAATCATGTTCGAATAAAAGACTGTTGAACTATAATAGCCATAGCCAATAGTAATCTTTAAGCATCTCCCATAAGTTATTGCAGAGAGTTAAACCTTCATATGTGTGTGCGTATTTAAATTTTCTCATAATGTATTTTAATGTGTGTGTGCTTAAACTTATAATAATGTTCTTTAATTATAATATTCTTTATTATCATATACTTTAATTAGAAATGTTTTTAAATAAATTTATGTTTTATTACAATACACTTTATTATCATACCTTTTAATTAGAAATGTATTTAAATAAATCGTTTGTTTGCTAATTATTGTTTGGTCAGTTCTCTTTTATAATTGTGCCACTAATAGATAATTTATAGTTAAATATAAGCATTAAAGCAAGGTGTCAAAGTTTGTTTTCCTACAATTAAATAAAAGAGCTAGCTTGGGATAGATCAAGGGCTAAATATACCTGTTGTCTGAGCATGCTGATTACATTACTTATGATTAGCTGGGGCCTGAACTTTTACCTCGAAACAAAGCAAAATGCTTTGGATGGCAGGGGTTTGAATTTAGCAGTTGAGAAGATCTATAGCCTGGAAATTTGGCCACAGGTTATACTTTTTATAACCTTGGTCTGGTTATAGGTGCCATTGGTCTTATCCACCTTCTGTATTTGACTTCTCCGCTTGAAGGATCAGTCTGCTGCAGTAGTAAAAGTGCAGTCGGAGTTAAGATCGTGATTTTTAAAACATCATCATAGCAATTTTCTCCGACCTGGTTCAATATATATTGTTTACATTATACAACTGTGAAAACATTAAATATAATACATATAAATGTTTATCAAGATTCAGAGTTTAAAATTCAACGAGTTCTTTATTGCAATAGAATTTTTCCAGCAACATATTTTGACTTACAGTTAATTCTTTTCTGGTTTAAATAGTTTGTAATCTTAATATGGCTTCTGGTAAATTTTTTTTTTTTCTAATAGATATTTACAATCACGACAAACAAAAATAAATCATGGTCCTCATTACCAGGAGCTGTAAAGTTACCAGCCAAGGCAGCAGTTGGTTTCTGAAGGGTGCTAAGAATCCCCTGATTGCAGATCCAGGCTGTCATTTGATGACAATCTTTTATTTAGATACTTATAACAGCAGATCATTTTTAAGTGAAGGAAGATTGCAAGAACTGGAAGAACTGTCTCATATTAAATTGAATATTATTGGACTTGTTGAATTAGAAGAAAAAGTAAAAAGACAATCTATTTAAAAAGAGGACATATTCTTCACTAGAAAGGCACAAATATTGAAAGTACAAGTGGAGTAGGATCCATTATAAATAAAAAGTGAAAGAACAATATTGTGGAGATTGATAGTGTATCGAACAGAGTGGCAAGGTTAGTTATTCAACTTAATAGCAGATACCAAATGCAGATAAATCAAGATTATGTCTCGACAAGTGATGAAGTCGTAGAGGATTTTTATATGGTTGTCTCAAAAGGCTTTTGATCAGACCAAACAACATTTTAAAATGGTTAAGGGAGGTTTTAATGTAAGAATTGATCAACAATTGAAAGATGAAAGTACTGTAGGTAAATTTGATTATGGTAATAGAAATGAGAGAAAACAGAGAATTGTGAAGTTTGCAGAAAAAGAAAAACTTAATATTATGAATTCTTTTTGTGAGAAAAATATTAAAAGGAAATGCATATGAAACATCCAAATGATATTTTGATTAATAGAAAATACATATTTTAAGACTGTAATGTTCTTAATAAATTCAATACAGGAAATGATTATCATATCGATTAATGAGATGTAAAATACAAGTTAATGCAAAACTAGAGACAAAAATTATTAAGAAAAACAATATTCACAGTTGACATTCGTAATCTTCAAAAACATTCTAATGAATTTAAATTAAAACTTGCAAATCGTTTTCAAATATTAGCAGATTTTGAACATGATTCAGATTTGAATGAAAGCAATGCCCTCAAGCGACCTGCAATGTCTAAGATAAACACAACTGTTTTTTTAACCGTAAGTGTAAGCCACATAAACGACATTTGTAGCTGTTTTGGACTGGAGACAATGCCAACAGGCGGCCAAGCCCGGCTAAGCAATTAGTACCAATGAAATTAAAAGGAAAATAACTGATAGACTTTTAAAAACTGCAACAAAGACAGCTAGTGGAAAAAAGCAGCAATTAACCAATAACATTTTTATTGAGACTAGAGAATTTATGAAGAAAAGAAAGAATATGATGGATATATAAAAATGATGTATTAAAAAGGATTGAATATCTCAAATTTTGTAAAGTGGTGCAAAAGAATTGATAATGATATAAGAAAGTATAATTGTGAACTAGCAAGGAAAGCTATAGAAGAGAATAAAAGTCTCAAGATGGTATTATTAGGAAACTTATATCTGCAATAAGAAAAAAAAACAAAACTATTACTAAAATGAGAGATAACATCATAATATGTGTAGAAGAGTTCTATCAAGAATTATATAGTAATAAAGAACAAATAATTCCTACACAATTATATCTTCTGAATTACTTAGGATTTTAAAAAAAAGAAATGAAACATGTAATTAAACTTATGAAGAAGGGAAAAGCTCCAGGTAATGATGAAATAGAAAATTTTTTGGCAAAGTTATATATGAAATGTTTTTAAAGATAAAGATGTATCATATGATTGGAAGAATGCAGTATTAATATTAATATTTATAAAACATGATAAAGATATTAGAAATTAGAGATCTATCAATTTTATACAAACTTTTTATCAAGATAGTTACAACTCATCTACAAAGAACTTTGGATCTCAAACAACCAAAAGAACAAGCTGGATTTAAAAGTGGTTTCAGTACAGTGGATCATATCTAAGTATTGAGAAAAGTTATAAAAAGAACAAATGAATATGAGTTGGCATTATGCTTTGGAGTTGTAAATTAAGAAAAGGCATTTGATTCTAAAAGCATTTCTTCAGTGATTAAAGCATTGTATTATCAAGGTATAGACTCAGGATATTGTCATATTCTGAAGAATATTTATAAAAACGCAATAACAACAATTAGATTACTTAATGATAGTAGGAAGGTTAACACTGAGAATGGTATAAGACAGAATGACTCCATTTCTCCAAAAGTTTTTATAGCAGTGCTGTAAAAAGTATTTTGTGGATTAAAAATGGAAAGCTAAAGAAATAAAAATAAATAGAGATTATTTAAGTCATTTAGTTTTTGCAGATGATGCAGTTGTTTTTGCAAATAATGCCTCAAAACTTCAGGGCATGTTACAAGAACTATCAGATGAAAGTAAAAAAGTAGAACTAAATGTAAACATTAATAAGACTAAAGTAATGTTCAATGGAATTGCCAAAAGATGAAAATAAAGATTGATAATGATAAGTTAGAAGTTACCAACTACAAATACCTTGGTCAGATTATTATTATAGATAGAAACATAATGGATAAAATTAATCATAGAATTAAACTTGGTTGGAGTGCTTTTGGTAGAAATAACTTAATATTAAAAGGAAATATGTCTATGTGTTTGAAAAAAGAAGATTTTTAATAAATGTGTTTTACCAGTACTTACTTATGGTTCTGGACTTAGACACTTAACAGAAAAGCAATACAGAAATGTCAGACCACTCAAAAAAGTATGGAGAGATGCATGTTAGGAGTAACAAGAAAAAATCAAAAACGCAATACATTGGTAAGAGAACAAACAGCTGTTACTGACATCATTGATAAAATTCAGAGATTGAAGTAGAGTTGGGCTAGACATATTGCTAGAAGAGATAATAATAGAAGGATAGTTGAAATCATAAACTGGCTTCCAAGAGATACCAGAAAGAGACCACATGTGAGATAGATGGATGAAATAAGAAAGTGTACTAGGGTGATGTGGAGAAGAGAGGCTAGAGATCGGAGAAATTAGATTGAACTTGAAGAGATCTTCATCCTGCAGTGAAGTGATAATGGTTGATTGTATATAATCTTCTGGAGAATCTGATGCTTGTGTTTAGTTAGAACGATAATGTATAATTTCATTGTATTTGGAATAATGATTCTGTGCAGCTTAATTTATATCAAAGATTCAAATTCCCTGCAGATTTTCAAGCAGCTTATAATTCGTTCCTGAAATAGATTTGACGGTAGTCAACAATAACAGAATTGTGGTAGAAAGCAAATTATGCAAGAGTTTTTAGTCAATTGTAATTTTGATATGTGGGTAATAATGACAGTGGCTAGCATTAAACAATACACTTATCCCTCCAAGGTTACAGCAACAATTATCCTTCTTTTTGCTCCTTTCCTCTTCAAATATGTTTTAACTGATTCACAATTGATTTTCTAACTTTATATAACCATTTTCTATTTGTTTATTGACAACAAATTTTTATAGACATCAAACTTTCAAAAGAATTAAGAATTTAGTTAACAATTATTTAACTGATTTGAAGCTTAATTAAAAAAAGTCGATTAACTCATCTTAAAGCAGAGACTTTATTTAAAAACATTTTTTCAAAATATTAAATTAAAATAAATAAACCAAATGGATATTTAATATAATAATCAATCTAAATAAGATTGAAACAAATAGCTAATTATATTTACAATTATTTGATTATCAATCCAGCTTTCATCTCTTATTGAGACCTTTTCAAGATATAAAGTTTCATAAAACTTTAAACTTGAAAACATCTCAAGAAGAAATGAAATCCAGGTTGATAATTAAATAACTGTAAATTTAATTAGTTGTCTGTTTCAATCTTATTTAGATTGATTATTATATCAAGTATATATCTATAACAACATTGTGAACAAATAATTTTTATAATGAATATTTGATCATTGATACAAATGGATATTTTTCAATTAACTAATTTTAAGAGTTTTAATTCTTATAAAAAACAAATGTTCTATATTATAAAAAAAAAAACAACAATTTAATCCAATTCTCTTTCTTCACAATGAATAAATAAATAAATACAATTATTCAAAAATATCCATTTTATAGAAATCTATTATAGTTTATTTCATGTGTATTATATATATCAACCATCATTTTTTCAAAATAAAATACTTAAGTTTATTAACACTGCTAGAATATTAATGGTGATGAGACCATATTCTCTCTTTCTTTTTCTTTCTTTCTCTCTCTCTCTCTCTCTCTCTATATATATATATATATATATAGAGAGAGAGAGAGAGAGAGAGAGAGAGAGTGAAAGAGAGATTTGTGAAAAAGTTTATTGATTCTATATTTAAATTTAAAAAAAGTAAGACCTACTTTCCAAGATTAATCTTTTTATTTGAACCAATGGCCCTTAATTCATCTCCAATCCTTTTTCTTGCACTATTAAAATAAAAATACAAAATCAATAGATAAATTATAAAAACAAAAGTGAACAATTTTTTTTTTTTTTTTTAGTAAAGTTAATTAATTAAATTTTTTAAAAAATCAAAATAATATGAAAATAATTCTAATCATTATTATTTAAAAATAGGTCCATGCAACTAAAACAATATTTTGATAGTTTTTTTTTTTGCCATAAAGCATTTAAATAAATCAAAATCAATAATGACCAAAGTTTAAAATTATATCACTATAGTGTGATGTGAAACAATTAAAGACAAACCATTATATCTATCTTATTAGCAGTAAAGGTTGGAATATATTTGAATCATATTTTTCTCCATGACAGTGCATAAATAATCTTCCGAAAGATGAAGACAGCTTATAATTTACTGACTAATATATTAATTAGTTAATGGCTTGAGCTGATTAAAAAATAAGTTAAGGTCAGGCTATATAAAAAATCTCCAAACTTCATCCAAATTTAAATTCCACATCAAAAGCATAGTATGAGAAATTTTAAAATTATATGCTGGAAATTCATAAATGACAATAATATCAAAAGAAAGTTTGTATTATCTTCCATTTATAGAAAATAAATGCAAAATCTGGGGAAGTTTGTTATTATATAATAATAATTTGTAAAAGAAGTACAAAATAAAGTTTTTAGAATAAGAATTAAAACTATTATATTACTTCCTGAACAAGTTATACAATTAAACATATTCAGTGACTTTTAAAATGAATTATTAAAAAAATTTTAATTTTATTGATTAAAAAATGTATTAGTGTTGTAAAAAGTCTGAGACAAAATTATTACTGGAAAAATTTTATATAGACAAAATAAAAATATTGGTTATGGATTTAATACTAGATATTATCAAGCCACATATTTACATATACTAAATTTAAACAAAAAGTACCAATTCATTATTCAGTTTATTATTTTAGAAAGAGCTCAGTGATAATCTTTTAAAAAAAATAAAATGAAAAAAAAATATTTGTATATAAATTTCTGTAGATTAAAAAATCTATAAAATATTTCCAATGCATGTTAAAAAAAAAAAAAATCATTAGAAATGTCTTAAATAAAAGAAACTGTCTGTAAAGTTCTCTTTCTGAAGACAAGAGTTTTCTAGGCAATAATGTATTATGACAATAAGACGTGGCAATTATATATGGGACTTACTATTCTATTAACATAATTTATTCTATTTCAGAATTTATAACTACATCTTAAAACAACTAATGATAGCAAACTCAAAATTTTTTGGATATTAAAAATATCTAGAGTAAAATATTATGGAAACAATTATTGCTCCATACATTTCTTTTCTGCTGGATCCATAAAATATTTGGTTTCTATATTTTAATGATAATCCTTAATCAAAAAATATAGTAAGTGAAATGATTAAACTTTAAAAAAATCACTCAAACATCAATAGATTCAAGTTGTGATTTCCTGCTTGCAAGGCTGATCATTTTAATCAAATAAATTACAATGCCAAATTGTTTGAGTTGAGATTAGGAGGGGGGGGGGTCTCAATAAAATTGGATAACTTTACAAATCTTCTATAGAAAATATTTCTTTTTAGTGAAAAAAAATAATTGGCATTACATTTTTTAATAGAAATGTCAAATTATAATTTTTAAACATATCAAAAATAACAAACATAATTTTCATCTTTCCATTATTCTATTTATATGTTATTGAGTAAGAGTAACTAACCAAGGCAATTAAAATATTTAATTATTGAAGTATCAAGGCTATATATTCATAAAAAAACCCGATAACTTAAAGATACTGACTGAGTGATAGAATATCTTGCAGATAAGCAAAAGTTCTCAATTTGATTTCCTTATTAAATCAAGATTGAAAGCTTAGTTCTATTACTCTAACTTATATTTAATCTGCATTTCACCTCCTCTAATTATTCTATTATAAGTCATCATACAACATGAATGACTAAGATCACTAAAATAAATAGTTGCTAAATAATTGTTAGGTCTATATACTCATTAATTATTCATTCTCTTACACAGTAATGTGAGTGAACTGCTATAACAAATTCAATACCTGACTAAGGGAATCTGACTACTTGATGTAAAACAGAACAACCATAGACTGACAAATTTCAGAGACAACTATCATTCAAAAAAATAAAAATTCTTAAAACGCTTTCTAAGACCACACATACAAAAAAAAAAAGAAGACCAAAAGCAAAAGAGTCTTTAATAATTATTTCATTGCAAAATAAAAAGCAAAAAGAAAGTATAGTTTTACAAATACTAAGGAAATATTACTTGTAAATCATCAAAAATGATTACAAGAATATGCTACTAGCAAAATATTTTGCACTACATAGAAATAATGGGTACTTTAACCCGACCTGCTATGTGGCCGCTAGAGGCGCTGTTTCTGTGTTTTCACACAGAACATACAGAGTAGGGGCCTCGAAAGCAGACGGCGCTTTTTCCTGCCGCTAGGTGGCGCTGTTCACCATGCGTAAGCACAGGAACCTTCCACAAGCTAGCTGGCAGCTTACATTGCCTGCTACCAAGAACCTAGGTGGCGCTGATTGCTGTAAACACATCTAGCTTATGTGTCATCTGCTATCAGAAACTACCAAGATTCTAGCCCACTATGCGGCGCTGTTTCTCCACGTTACACACAGTAAAAACAGCAACCTCTAAATGCCTCATTGCTAACGTTTATGAACATAGTACTTAAAACATTCAGGGCCTATAATGTACAGGGGTGAATAATTTATAAAGTCATAACTATTTAAATATACGGTCAAACGTAATAATTTTACATTCTATTCACCATTTCATGAATCGATATATTTTTAAAGTATGACTTTGTAAAAAGCGATCTGTTTTTTTAATTATTTACTCTAAAAGTGGTTTTTTTTTTTTTTGTAAATAAAACAAAACGTAATTTCCGGTCTGTGTTTTTTTTTTAAAAAAAGCTAATTTTTTTTCCTACGGCAGTATAGCGTTCAAAAATGTATTATTTTAAAAGATTATTGTTTGTAAAACTTTTTTTTTTACACTTTCAATTAATATTTTCAATAAATTTTAAAGTAATATAAATTATATTTCGGTTTATAGATTACTATTTCGAAAAATAAAGTGTTATTTGCGTGCTGGGTATACCGTGTGCTTGTTCCTCACAAGCAATAATTCGAAGATCTGTTTATCAAAACTTCCTCTCACAATAATATTAAAGGCATAAATATTTATTGAAATTGTATTTAAAATTTTAGAATCATTTTAATAACGAAAAATGTCATATACTCACAAGGAAATTTCAAAATAATAGGTTTAATAAGTACCGTATGAGAAAAGTAAGATATTATACAGAGTCAGAAAAAAAAAAAAAAAAGATTTAGAGCAAAATATATATACATTTAATATCTTTATTGATGGTTGGAATTTAAAAAGTTTCTTTCAAAACTGATGCTCGTGTTAGGCTTGTATACTGTTAAAATTAAAACTATTAGTCCTCATAAATAATTTGGAAGACATTGCCTGTCAAAATTGGATGATCATTGAAAATTATATATGATCTTAGTAGCCTAAAATTCAGAAGCCTGATAGTACTGTCTTTGCCAGTGCACTGTTTCTTTCTTTCATTATTGATACATAAGTAAGAACAGGTAAAACACATTTATTAAAAATCTTCCTTTACAGACATGTAGATATATTTCCTTTTAGTATCAAGTTATTTCTACCAAAAGCACTCCAACCAAGTTTAATCCTATGATTAATTTCATCCATTACGTTTTCATCTGTATTAATAATCTGACCAAGGTGTTTGTAACTGTTAACTTCTTCTAGCTCATCATAATCAATCTTTATTTTCATATTTTGAGCAAACACATAGGTATATTTCCTTTTAGTATCAAGTTATTTCTACCAAAAGCACTCCAACCAAGTTTAATCCTATGATTAATTTCATCCATTATGTTTCCATCTGTATTAATAATCTGACCAAGGTGTTTATAACTGTTAACTTCTTCTAACTCATCATAATCAATCTTTATTTTCATATTTTGAGAAAATCCATTAAACATTACTTTAGTCTTTTAACATTTATCTTTAGTCCTACTTTCATCTGATAACTCCTGCAACATTTCCTGCAGCTCTGAAGCATAAGTTGCAAAAACAACTACATCATCTGCAAAATCTAAATGACTTAAATAATCTCCATTTACTTTCACTCGTTTAGCTTCCCATTTTAATCCACAAAATATTTCTTGCAGCACTGCTGTAAAAAGTTTTGGAGATATGGAGTCACCTTGTCTTACACCCTTCTCAATGTTGACTTTAATAATCTTTGTTAAAAAATAAATTTACTGATAAAGATTTCATAAGAGTTTTCCAATCAGCTTCTAAAAGCTTATAACTAAATCCTCTAATTCATTCCCAGACAGAATTATTTAGACTGTGAGACTTTGTTAAGAGAAAGCAAAATTACACTGGAAAACGAGACACCAACAATACAAATCTAATATCACTTATGTTGAAAAAAAAATCTATTAAATCTTAAACTAGACAAATCAATAAGCATTCTTCCTGCTAGCAAGAGCAATGTAACATTTGTAAATGGATAATAGTAATTATGATACAATAAGAGCTTCTCCCAACAGACTAAAAGTCCCATACTAGCTATGAATCACAACTGTAAATATTATTCAGCAAGCATCCCTGATCACAGCTATTTCAATGATTCAGAAAAAATTAGATTGACATATTTTGGCAAAAATTCCACATCTTTGTGATCATCTAAAATCAATAAAGGCCAGGTTCCATTAAGATCTATTGTTAATTCTGAAAACTCACTATATCAAAAATTCTAATGTTCTTAGTCCTTTGGCATACAAGAGACAGTTCTGTGTTAGAGATTCTAAGAAAATTGTAGAATTAATCAACATGAAAAGTGAAAGAACTAACATATTGGTAAATTTTGATGTGAAAAACTTAATCACAAAAGTACTCTGTGATGAAGCATTATCTAATGTAAAAAAAAAGATTAAATAACAATAGTAGTGTACAAACCAGAATAATTCTTCCAATTGATAGTTTATTACACTTAACATTCTGCACAGCATACTATTATTATATACTATAAAATTTTTCCAACAAAATCAAAAGATGCTTTTTGATTCCTTATTGCTATCTCTGATCAGCTATATTTACATGGAAGAACTTGAAACTACAACCATAAATAAAATTCTATCTACAATTAAAGTCTGGCTTTTCTATGGCCATATGGTAAAGCATTACTACAAACATTCTGGATACTATCAATAATTACATTCTTTTAATTAAATTCACAATAGAATTAAAACAAGAACAGACACTACAGTTCTTAATTTTCTTTTGACAAGATTCCCTCATAGCAAAATCAAAATTACAATCAACAGAAAACTCACACACTCTAATCAGAATAAAAATTCTTATTCAGAAACCAATAACTTGGAAAAAGAAAAATCATATAGCATAAACTCTCATGAAAAATACTTATCAATCAGTTATCATTATGAAATAGCCAACTAAAAGAAACACCATAAGAAAAAACAATTATAGGTATTAAAGCGTATCCATAGATATTAGTAATTGCAGCTAAACTAAAGAAAATCTGTGATCAGTATATTAAGATTCCTTTCCAAAGTCATAAGTGCCCTATGAAAAAGTCTAACTTCTATAAAACACAAACTGCAAATATTGAAACACAAAAACTGCTTCTATGAAATACCATGTGAATATGGAAGAACATATATGGCTGAAATCATCTGACTCATTTCAAAATACATAATTAAAAGAGCAAAAAGTAATGATTAAAAAGAAAAACCAAATGCACCTAAAATACATTGGACAAGAAAAATAACGGGCAGAAAATAAAATTTGTATAAACCATTCACATTTATAGTAGATAACTTTATAAATCAGTCTAATGTAAATAATTCATAATATTTCAAAACTACTCATTAACCTTGCTCTTAAAAAAACCGGAGAAAACAAGAGAATCTTTATAGATAAATATATAAAATTTCTAGTGACTTCATTTTTCAGAATAGCCTAATTAGTAAGAGCAAGCATTATCTTAAATTCACAAAACTAAAAATCCAAGGTTCAATTTCCATGCTAGTACTGTCACTGGTAAGGCCAGCAACATTTGAAGAAGAGATGAGAAAAAAACAGCACTCAAAATGTTGTAATAAATTAATCTGTATGCTTTGCTAACAGTTGAATGTATTTAAAAGTTTAAATAAAGTTTGATATCTTTTAAAAATATTTCATAATTAATAACAGATGATGGAAATAGTTCAATATATAATTACAGGTAAAATCCCTATCATCACAAATTTTCAGATAAACATTTCCTGTTTTCAAGTCAATATGTATAATGCTTGGGACTGTTTTTGTTTCTCCAGAATAGTCTAAAGACTTATTTGAATTGAAACACCTATTGTAGTAAGGAATTTGACTGCAATGGTATGTTGACTAGATATTTTGAGGTTTTATTAATCAACTATCTGGCTGGGGGATTTAACTATTAATGGGATGTTATTTATACACGTATATCATATTTTGAAATTCTGAAAAAGCTAAAATCAGTAACTTTTCCTAAATTCATTTATTTTTGTTTTTATAGAATATTTGCTTATCAATAGTTGTTCTTTATTAAAATTAAAACTGCAAAATTTTTATATGTTCATTCATCACCTGTGTTATTCACCTCCAAATCATAAGTCTTTGACTTAGTAAATGAGACTTATGCAAAGCATTACAATCAGAATGACATTGCTTTGAGTGAGATGAAAATCTATCAGAAGATAAGTCTGTTTTATAGCAGTCAAGATAATTTCAGGTCTAATGATGTATATTAAAATCACTGTTATTAAAAAGCTAGTAATTGTATTTGAGGTGACCGAATGCCAGACCATTGATTCTCCCTCCCCCAACACACACACAAACATTAAATTCTAGAATATTTAGCACTGCACATCATGCTCTTGATTGAATGCCTCCAGTAGTTAAAGACCAAATTTATACTTAAATAAAATTGGAGTGAATAAGGCATGGGCATTCACTATTTCATCCTAGCTCAGATTAATAAAAAATGATCAATGGTCAAAGATTTTCTTTGTCTGTTTTCTTTTTTTCTCCTGAAATTTTTTTAAAATTATTTGTTCCCTAATTGTTTTTAATTAAGATATGAGCATTGAAAGTCAGAAATCCAATGCGCACAGTAAATGTTTTTACTATAAAGTGCTATTAAAATGGTTTAGTATCTTTGAACTTCTCCATAGAATTTCATTTATAACTTGTACTGCAGCTACACCTTAATTTTGTGACTGGGCAATTATGTAGCCTACAACTATTGTAACTATCCAATTTTTGTATTCTTGAACCTAAATATTTAAATTATTTGACTAATCTCATAAAAATAAAATTTACAAACATCCTCAAATTGCATTAGGAAGGGGGAAGCATAATTTGTGATTCATTTTAAAGATAATAATATACAAAATAAAACTCTAATTTCATTCATATCTAATTATGTACCAATAAAAGCTAAATACCTAAACATTTAATAACCTCTTAATTCTTATGATATTTAAGATAATTTAGAGTTGAACCTAACAATATGAAAAATTAGGTAAAAATATTATTCATTAGTAACTCTTTTGTCTTACTTTCAAATAATTCAAATTAATGATATGAAAAAAGATATAGAAAGTATCTTTCATATTAGGAACAAAGAAATTATAATTCTTTAACATACCACTCAAAAGAAAATTACTTCTTATATTTAATTATATTCATTAATTATAAAATTGTTAATTATAAAGCACCCATTACATTAAATATTAGAAATATACTTCAAATAATATATATAAACATGCTTTATAAAAATGTTTTCAATTTAATAATTCAAGGAAATTACTTTAATATGTTGACTTTCCCAGTATCATTATCTAATCTAATTGTTGCTGTTGCATTTTTATAAATATTCTTTAAAATACAACAATATCTTGGATCTATACCTGAATGATATCTCTAGAATTGTCACTATGATGTATTATAGCATTTTCCGGTAGATTTCAACAATTATTAACTTATGGGGTTGTGATCAAACAGAAAACAGTGGCAAACTTAAAGGAGATAATAAATATACTTGAATTTATTTACTGGTTAGAATCTCTACAGATTTTCTAATATAATGTTTGTGAGTAGTTAGGTGGTTTAATGAATCTATAAATGAATTTCTAAATAGACAAATTTTAATATATATCACCCAACAGAGACACTTAAATATTTACCAATTTCATAATATCAACTAATAAACTATAATTTACTTTGATTAATCATTAAGATTTGATTTAATGCAAGAAATTGTCTTCACTCAGGAGGTTACAAATGTCTTGTCATCCTATTAATCGAAAGGAAACCCTTTGATTCCTCTTGGAGGCCTTAAAGAAACTGAGCAAGGCAAATTCTTAATGTCCACTCCATATGTTCTTGTCATTGCAGCTGTTATTAGTATGTGATTATTCACATAGTATATAAACATGGATGGGCTGCTCACCAACACGCATTAGCCAGCATGACGAGGTTATTGGATTTTTACCTCTGAGTTTAAGATCAAAAAACACCATGGACTTTCTTCTCAGTTGCCTGATAAGGCAGAATGAATGCTTGTGTAAATGATAATATTTTTCCAATATATATACAATTATGACAGACAAAAATAAATCATGGCCCTTATTCCCAGGAGACTGTAAAGTCACCAATCAAGGCAGCAGTTGGTGGCCGAAGGCAGAGGCTGCTCAGAACCCTGATTGTGGATACAGGCTGCCATTTGATAATGCCTTTTTTATTTAGGTACTTACAACAGCAGATCACTTTCAAGTGAAGAAAGATTGCAAGAGTTAGAAAAAAAACTGTCTTATATTAAATGGGATATTATTGGACTTTGTGAGGTTAGAAGAAAAGGCGAAGAGACAATTGTTTTAAAAAGTGAACATGTACTCTATTATAAAGGCACAAATATTGGAAATACAAGTGGAGTAGTATTCATTATAAATAAAAAGTGAAAGAACAACATTGTGGAGAATGATGGTGTATCGGACAGAGTGTCAAGATTAGTTATACAACTTAATAGCAGATACCAAATGCAGATAATTCAGGTTTATGCCCCAACAAGTTCTCAAAGTGATGAAGTAGTAGAAGATTTTTATATGGATGCACAAAAGGCTTTTGATCAGAGTTAACAACATTTTAAAATTGTTATGGGAGACTTTAATGCTAGAATTGGTAAACAAATGAAAGATGAAAGTGCTGGCAGTAATTTTGGTTACGGTAATAGAAATGAGAGAGGACAGAGACTTGTGGAGTTTGCAGGAAAAGGAAAACTTTATATTATGAATTATTTTGAGAAAAATGTTAAAAGGAAATGGACATGGAAGCATCCAAATGAAAGTACAGCAGAATTGGATTATATTTTGACTAACAGAAAATACATATTTCAAGACTGTAATGTTCTTAATGAATTTAACAGAGGAAGTGATCATCGGTTAGTAAGATGTGAAATACATGTTAATGCAAAACTAGAGAGACAAAAATTAAGAAAAACAATATTTACAGTTGATATTCCTAATTTTCAGAAACATTCTAATGAATTTAAAATAGAACGTACAAATAGGTTTCAAGTATTAGTAGATTTTGAACATGATTCAGATTTGAATGAAATTAATATGAAAACAACTGATATATTTTTAAAAACTGCAACAGCACTTGATAAATAAAATTTCTACTGAGACTAGAGAATTTATGAAGAAAAGAAGGAATATGAAGATATACAAAAATGATGCGTTAAAAAGAATTGAATATCTCAAATTTTGTAAAATGATGCAAAAAAGATTTGAAAATGATATAAGAAAGTATAACTGTAAACTAGCAAAGAAAGCAGCAGAAGGGAATGAAAGTCTCAAAAGAGTAAAACAACATTTTGGTATTGGTAGGAAATTCATATCTGCAATAAAAAAAAAAGCTGGAATTATTACTAAAAAGAGAGATGACATCATGCAATGGATAAAAGACTTTTATAAAGAATTATATAGTAATAAAGAACAAATACCTCCTATATCTATGACATCTTCTGAATTACCCAGAATTTTAAATGAAGAAGTGAGACATGCAATTAAATATATGAAGAAAGAAAAGATTCCAGATTCCAGGCAATAGTAGAATTATAATTGATATATTTAAAGAAGCAGGGGAAAAAATAGAATTTTTTTTAGCAATGTTATATACCAAATGTCTAAATGATAAAGATGTACCACATGATTGGAAGAATGCAGTATTAATATTAATATTTAAAAAAGGTGATAAAGAGGATATTAGAAATTACAGACCTATCAGCCTTTTATCAGTTACATACAAATTTTTTACCAAGATAGTTACAACTCGTCTACAGAGAACATTGGATTTCCCCCAACCAAAAGAACAAGCTGGATTTAAAAGTGGTTTAAGTACAGGAGATCATATCCAGGTATTGAGAGAAGTTATAGAAAAGACAAATGAATATGAGTTGCCATCATGTTTTGGATTTGTAGACTATGAAAAGGCATTTGAATCTATAAACTTTTCTTCAGTGATTAAAGCATTGGATCATCAAGGTATAGACCCAAGATATTGTCAAATTTTAAAGAATATTTATAAAAATGCAACAGCAACAATTAGATTAGATAATGATACTGGGAAAGTCAACATTGAGAAGAGTGTAAGACAGGGTAACTCCATATCTCCAAAACTTTTTACAGCAGTGCTGCAAGAAATATTTTGTGGATTAAAATGGGAAGGTAAATGAGTGAAAGTAAATGGAGATTATTTAAGTCATTTAGATTTTTCAGATGATGTAGTTGTTTTTGCAACTTATGCTTCAGAGCTGCAGGAAATGTTGCAGGAGTTATCAGATGAAAGTAGGACTAAAGATAAATGTTAAAAGACTAAAGTAATGTTTAATGGATTTTCTCAAAATATGAAAATAAAGATTGATTATGATGAGTTAGAAGAAGTTAACAGTTACAAACACCTTGGTCAGATTATTAATACAGATGGAAACATAATGGATGAAATTAATCATAGGATTAAACTTGGTTGGAGTGCTTTTGGTAGAAATAACTTGATACTAAAAGGAAATATACCTATGTGTTTGCTCAAAATATGAAAATAAAGATTGATTATGATGAGCTAGAAGAAGTTAACAGTTACAAACACCTTGGTCAGATTATTAATACAGATGGAGACATAATGGATGAAATTAATCATAGGATTAAACTTGGTTGGAGTGCTTTTGGTAGAAATAACTTGATACTAAAAGGAAATATATCTACATGTCTGTAAAGGAAGATTTTTAATAAATGTGTTTTACCTGTTCTTACTTATGTATCAATAATGGAAGAAACAATGCACTGGCAAAGACAGTACTATCAGGTTTCTGAATTTTAGGCTATTAAGATCATATATAATTTTCAATGATCATCCAATTTTGACAGGCAATATCTTCCAAATTATTTATGAGGACTAATAGTTTTAATTTTAACAGTATACAAGCCTAACACGAGCATCAGTTTTGAAAGAAACTTTTTAAATTCCAACCATCAATAAAGATATTAAATGTATATATATTTTGCTCTAAATCTTTTTTTTTTTTTTCTGACTCTGTATAATATCTTACTTTTCTCATACGGTACTTATTAAACCTATTATTTTGAAATTTCCTTGTGAGTATATGACATTTTTAGTTATTAAAATGATTCTAAAATTTTAAATACAATTTCAATAAATATTTATGCCTTTAATATTATTGTGAGAGGAAGTTTTGATAAACAGATCTTCGAATTATTGCTTGTGAGGAACAAGCACACGGTATACCCAGCACGCAAATAACACTTTATTTTTCGAAATAGTAATCTATAAACCGAAATATAATTTATATTACTTTAAAATTTATTGAAAATATTAATTGAAAGTGTAAAAAAAAAAAGTTTTACAAACAATAATCTTTTAAAATAATACATTTTTGAACGCTATACTGCCGTAGGAAAAAAAATTAGCTTTTTTAAAAAAAAAAAAAAAAACACAGACCGGAAATTACGTTTTGTTTTATTTACAAAAAAAAAAAAAAAACCACTTTTAGAGTAAATAATTAAAAAAACAGATCGCTTTTTACAAAGTCATACTTTAAAAATACATCGATTCATGAAATGGTGAAATAGAATGTAAAATTATTATGTTTGACCGTATATTTAAATAGTTATGACTTTATAAATTATTCACCTCTGTACATTATAGGCCCTGAATGTTTTAAGTACTATGTTCATAAACGTTAGCAATGAGGCATTTAGAGGCTGCTGTTTTTACCGTGTGTAACGTGGAGAAACAGCGCCGCGTAGTGGGCTAGAATCTTGGTAGTTTCTGATAGCAGACGACACATAAGCTAGATGTGTTTACGGCAATCAGCGCCACCTAGGTTCTTGGTAGCAGGCGATGTAAGCTGCCAGCTAGCTTGTGGAAGGTTCCTGTGCTTACGCATGGTGAACAGCGCCACCTAGCGGCAGCAAAAAGCGTCATCTGCTTTCGAGGCCCCTACCCTGTATGTTCTGTGTGAAAACACAGAAACAGCGCCTCTAGCGGCCACATAGCAGGTTAGGTTAAAGTACCCATTTGAATTAAATACATACAGACTAGAATCACAGCTACTAATGTAATAGCACACAAATATTGATGAAAATTTTAAATAAAATAAAAAGTTGTAAAGATTAAAATAATAATAGGTTAGATTTGAGATTAAATGTCATCAAGATGATATGATTTTGACAACCTAAAAATGGCATTTTCCAGAATATCCTTCCTCTGTTGAAATTTTTTCAATAACATATTATTTGTGTAATGAGTTTTGTCCCTGGGTGTTCACTTTCTCTTTCAATTTGTTCAAAAATGACAAACTTTTCTAATAAATTTAATGATAACAACAACAACAAAAAACAAATAGTTCTAGAAATCCAAGATACAATTTCTGGTATATGTTTGTTAAAAAAATTTCCATCCATTTAATAACCTACTTTAGAAATTAATTATTAATGCAAAATAATTAACATTTAAAAAAATGACAGTTTTAGGTTAATGAATATTCAGAGAAAAAGATTATATACCAGCACTAATCAAAATATTAGATTTCTTATAAAATTAACAACAAAAAAACATGTGATTTTATATTCTTGAAAAACTCTTAAGTGAACTGGATTCTCTAAACTTATTTTCCAAGATTAATAATATTTTCAGAGTATTCCACATCTTTATATTCATTAAAATTGATTCCAATGTCTTCTTGAAAAAATAAACTAATAAAAATTCTGGTAAAGATTAATTTTATATTTTAACAATTGGACAAATTATTGTAAAATAGCTTCTATAATTATATATAATTATTATTATTATTAGTTTTAATTTAAAATTTTTTGTGAGGAATGATCTAAAAAAATACTACAAATGGAAATTTAGTTAGAAATAATAAAAACAACTATAAGTCAATGACAAAAATGATATAATTATTTAAAAAAAATCTCTGTCAGTATACTTACACATGACATGATTGCACAGATGCCTTATCTTTTACAATATCTGGACAACCTTCATTTTTCCAAGCACTCCATTTTTCTTCCCGATTAAGAATGTGCTATATCATATAAAAATACAAATATATGGTATGTTGTACTTATGCTAAATTTTCTTTCTAAAAATAAAAGTACAGATAACTAGCAATAAGCTATTGTAAATAAGTGATAACATCAAACAATTATTATTAAGTTGTTATAGCTTGCCACCATCTTTAATATAATTTATTCTACCATCTCAAAACTTAGTATTGTATCATTAACTCAAATGACATCATTAAATACATATAAAGTTTTCTGGTAAAAAGTAAACTTGCATGTAGAAGCAAAAGAATCATTACGATCAAGCAATAATGTTCAGTCATTATTGATAATAAAACTTGTTGCAGCTTATTATGTCCTTTAATACAACAATTAAACAAAAGCAAATCAATTTGGAAAAATAATGTATCTAAATTAATTATTAATTTATTCTGCATTAATAAATATGCAAATTTTCAATTTAATTATACAGTTAACATTAAATGAAAGTACTCAATAATTATGAAACAATAATAATTATTATAATTTCTATCACTAATATTAATTGTTGCTCTTATTTACATATTAAATCCTTTGCTTGAAGTCAGAGAATAATATAAGAAAATAATTACTGATGACAGACTTATGCAGTTTAACACAGCAATAAATTCAGAGCTGAGAGTTCCAGGATCAACTCTCAAATGAGTAATGTAATAAAATAAAAAAACTAAATTAATTGAATGCAACTGTTAAATGTTCAATCATCGTGTGATCTCTAATAATTAATCATATAATTACTTATTTTTATCAGTGATAATAATTGTTACCCTCTTAAGATAATTTATTTTAGCACTTCAATTTTGGCGATTTATCACAAAATTTAATAAGCTCATTATTTATGAATTTTGTCTTTTTTTATATATATAAATATTTTGTTAATCTTTTCAAATTTAGAATAAAAAAATCACTTGAATGCAAAGTATATTTATGAATTATATGAATAATAAAAACAAAATTTCTTTTCATCTTTTAAAATAATTTTCAATGAACATAAAAAAAAAAATCAAATGATCCTATTCTGTATAGTTTAACTAATGACAAAAGTAATTGTCTGCAATGCAGGTTTTTGAAATGATTCTTGATTGGGGGCGGACTGGGGTGGGTGGCAGCATAAAATATCTTAACCTGGTCAAATAACTAAAGCAATTGTGCTCTTCCTACCATTTTAGTGTTTAAACATTATTTGCTATCCCAATCATACAATAAATAGGAAAAAAAAACACCTTATGCTGAATAATTTAACTACTATTACAACTGCATGTTTATGGCTACCAAAATAACAAAATCATAACTGCACTTAATGATTGTTTTTTTGAATTATCAAAATAATTAAACATTTTCTCACTTTTTGTATTTTTTTGTTTTTTCATTTAAACCTTTAACAAAAAAAGATGGAATAATTGTTCTAACTATTAGCAAAGTCAATTCCCAAAGCTTTTCACTTACATGTAATTCAATTCTATTATTATCAAAGATTATGACAAATAACTATCTTGAAAATTTTAAAATTATAATTTAAAAGCTAAATAGTTTTTCTGAATAATAATAAAGAAATCACTCTTTAAACTGTAAGAAATTTCCAGAATTTGTTAAACTTTAAAGTTCATGCAGATTATTAAAAAACAACATTTACTAAAAGATTGAAATTAAAAAAAAAAGAGATTTTCTTTTCAAATTTTTTTAAACTTCATAAAAACTATAAAAATATTTCATTTATATAAACAATATATACAATCATATATGACTTTTATGTAAGCAGAACAAAGTACTAATAAATTAATAAACCTACAAACTTAAAAAAGTTGTGGTGAAAAATCACTGAAAACATAACTATATGAAAATTAGAACTGGGCTTATTTATCTTCAATATATGACAAAGTCTTTTACTAAAAATGCTGATTTCGGCAATGAAGAATTCTTGAGTTAAAAAGTATGAGCATAAATCAAAAGTTCTTGGAATAACCTCATCAAAACTGAAAACCCATAAATTTGTATCCATTTTTCAATGCATCCAAATTATTTCCATTTAAAGTCTTTAATTCCTTTCTAAGAGAAATTTCTATTTTTTGAATTTTGCTTCAAAAATCAATTTGCATTAAGTTTCTTTGATACAGTTTTGTAGTTTTGAAAAACAAAAACAAAAAAAAAAACATCCAAATCTAAATTGTAGGATAAACGATAAAATAATTCTCAACAAAACTATATGTACTAAAAACAAAACAACAACTTTTAAATTTTTCTACAAATATGCTGATATATTAAATTGTTATGATAAAATAATAGCTGAAAGATAATATTATAATCATTAAGCCAAAAGGCAGCTAGCAATTTCCACAAGAGTTGATTAATAGTAAGTTTCTGGGATTTTTTTGTATATATATAAAATAAAATAAAGTCACAATTTCACAATTTTCCCCAACATAATCTCCTTTGTTATTCTATTTAATTATGTTCCTTTATATGGGTGTAATCAGAACAAAATTAAAACTTATTTATTAATTAAATGCTATTTAATAAATAATAAATTAGTTTAAAATTTAAATCCACAAATTATTATATAAGCAATAATGATAACTTGATGTGAAAATGGTTCATAGAAATATGATTTGATCAATATATCAGAATATATGACAACATAAGATTAAAGAAATAAAGCTCCTAAAAATGTAAGATAATTCAATATGGCTGTTTACTAAACACGGAGATCTTCACAATAATTAGAATAATTCACACCCATACTCACTGAGTTTCCATTATTAGATACTCAACTTAATTAAACTTATTTGGTATGGTCACCAAAATTGTTTTGATATTATTTTATTAATTTTTACAAAAAAAAACTTATTTTTTTTATTAATACATTTCAAAAATATGTGATATGGCCATACAAGTAAAAAAAAATTTTTTTGGTTTATTTAACAATTTTCATAGTAATAATTTTTACTGATATGTGTCTAAGATTGTTATATGTTTTTAAGCAAAATTTCTTGGCAAGTTCTTGATATTCTTTGAAATATAATGTTAGGAAATAATCATTTATTAAGTTTTTTAACTATTTTACTTATTTACAAGTTCTTCATTTGGTATAATGATGTTATAATTAATTAAAATGATTCTAAAATCCAAAAGAATTAACTAAGAAATTTCTAATTTTACAGATTTATGTGAAGGTAAAAAGGAAATAACTTTTTTTTAAAAAAAAAAAATTACTTGAATAGTTTCTGCAAATTTCACCCCATCTGGAGGTGTTTCCCGAAGTAACTACAAATAAAAATTAGTCAAAACAATTTTTAATAATTTTTTAATATATAAATTTTTAAATGATAGTATAGGTTAAAAAATTATACCTGATAGATTTTATTTGTGGCTTCTTTAATCCAATTATTTTGTTCCTCTGTCAAAACGTGACTTCCTCTAAAGCAAAAATTGAAACAAAATTTAAATGTATGGGTGCGCATATATATATGTGGAGCTCATATGAGGAATGCTATAAATTAATTTGATTTGTTAGATTGTTATATGTACAAATATTATAAATAAATCCTACTTAGTGAATCAATTGATTAAAAGTTTAACAAAAGTAATTCCCATAAGCAATCTTTTATTAATGAATCAATGAAATATTTTTAAAAAATTTAGTAATTATAATTATTCTGTAGCATCTAGTTCTTTTGATATTTATTTTAATTAAAAAAGACATAAAAAATGAACAGTAGTCTCTTTGTGCTTAATGTTCCATTATAATTTTTTATTGGGATAGTGGAGATAAATATGGTTTACTTAAATACTTCATGAACAAACCTTTTGTTTTTAAACTATATAGGAGAACTTCCAGAATAAGACTATATCTTTCATGACCAGTTGGACACATTAACTGGTTAAATTGTCAAAGAAAATGCAAATTATGCATGACACTATATCATGAAATAGTCTTCTATAAATGAGATTAAGATGAATAAAGTTTGGCCTTGGACAATTAATTGCTTTTGAATTTTTGATTATATAATAATTATATATATATTAAATTAAAATATTCTTTGGGCAAAACTGTGTAGAAATTCTAAATTTTAAAGTATGAAAACTTCTGCTGCTATATATATATATATATATATACACACACAAAATGTAATTACTTATCTCCAACACTGCTTTTAAAATTTCAACCAAAGTATTGGTTTTCATCTGAAAATATAGCTGTAATTTCTGATGAAAACTAGCCCTCGATTGAAATATTAAAAGCAATAATATAGATAAATAATTGCATTTTGTTTGTCTTTTGGTCAGTAGTAGATTGAACAAATTTGCTATTGTTTCTTTCAGCCTGGTTTTAGCTTCATTTATATAATATAATTTACATTTATATATATATAACATTTACTTCTATCATTCTTTCAATGCATATTTAAAATTGTAAATTATAGCCAAATTAGTCTTAGATAAGCTCCAAATTTTATAATATAACTAATTCAATTTGTAAAAAAAAAATATAAATTTGTAGGCTAAAAACAATTTCTTTAATATTAAAATAAGTGACTTCTATGAGAAGAAAAAAACTTTCAAGCTTTATTGATGATGAAAAAATCCAATGCTCCAATTTGAATTTAGAAACTAAGCAAAAATTACACTATTAAGAATTATATGTTTAGAATTGCATAAATGATTTTTTTTTTTCATTTTAATATATAAATTAGCATATTTATGGTTGAACAAATTACAATTATCTTGCAAATCCAGAGTGTGCTCTATTTTTTTAATTTAAAAAAAAATAAATAAATAAATAATAACTTTTCTTTTTGTGAATCTTCATTAATTTAAAATAAAAGAATCTCTAGATATGCTTATGATTAGACAGTTTTAAATATTGCTATTGATTTTATTAATAAACTATAAAATCGGATGGAAGGAAGTTACTGAATTGTAAAAATGTAAACTCTCCCCCCCCCCTCTCCAAATAGATTTGTTACATTACCAACACTTCAACAGGGCAATAAAGCACTTAAATCCAGGAACAGCTGGAAAGCAATCAGTTCTAAAGATGTGTTGTATAATTTTCTTTTATTTTATATCAATCTCTTGAAATCATTTATTATACTTATTACTAGTCCCGATAATTAATTCTCCCATATGAATAACAATAGTATTACTTAATTAATTTAAATTGAATAATTTATGATGCAAAATGCCAGCAACTGATTTACCAATATCTTATATATACACAGAGTTATTTATTTAAAAAATATAAGCTTATTAACATATTTACAATTACATTTATATATTTTTAATAAGCAATGACACTTAGTAATACATCATATTAAAATACTGTATACTAAATAAATAATCAAAAAATTATTGTTCAAAAGTTCACAAGAAGTTTGAACATCAGAAGGGTTGAATTGGCTATGAGCTATAAATCTTAAGTTCCAGAACTTATTACTCTATCACTGCACCAAAATATGAACATTACTAACAGAAGTGCTTTAATGTAATTGCTAATACATTACTTCAAAATTTTTATTGAGTCCAAGACTGACCTAAAATTTAAATTTCTTTCTTTTTAAATGACGTTAATGACTTTTTTTCTATATGTAAATAAAAAATAACGCAAATACAATTTGTAATAAAAGGATTAGCTTATATTCAAGTGTTTTTTCATGATAGGAAGTGTATGTATTTTATACATTTATATTTTACACGATTAGGAATTATCCTATTACTCTTTCATATAGATTACTTTTCTAATATTAATTGATGCTTATCATCATAATTTACCATTGATGCAATTATCATGTTATGCTACATATTTTGAATGCGCATTAACACTATTCTTTACAAGAGTAACAATAAACTGTATAATCAGAAGTTCAGGAAGTCATATGATGTTTGAGTATCTAAGTGGCAGAATGAGTCTGACAGTTCTATTGAATTGATCAAACTGAGTTTTTTTTTGACTAGTAATCAATCCAGAGATCTTTAGCATCTGATTCTACTTTTTACTGTTGGATGAAACCACACAAAACCTTTAACAATAATAAAGATTATCAATAGAACTGAAACCCATCTCGATCTATTATTAGTCTTTCATTTCTAAATTCAATTTCCATCATCTAGTTATCAAAACCTAAATAAATGCAGCATAAAAACTGTTCTCATCATTATTATTACTACAAACCACAAAAAATAAATACAAATTAAGTAATTTTTATTAAATAAAGAAAGACTTTAGAAACTTCATATAGTTTATAAATAGACAGGGTATGAGCACAGACTTTCACATGACCCACCACTCTCCACACTATCTCATAACACTGATACACTTGAACACACATATGTTGAAAAGATAAATAATCATGCTAAACCAGCAATCATCAGTTGGTCCAGATTACCATCTCCACACATATATTCAGTTTATTAAAACAATAGTATAAACACAAAAACTCATTTTAATTTAACAATTGTTATCTTAATAATAGAAAAGAAGCACTAAAACTTATGATGATCTAGCTCTAAATATTGAGATACTGGATAATTGTGCCAAATTTTCACCAATGATAATCAGTATTATCATGCCTAGTCAACTTAAATCTCTTAATATAAATAAATATTTTCCTTTTTTTTACACTTAGTTTAGCCCCAAATCATAAATCCAATTAAAAAATGAACGATTTTTTTTCTCTATTATATTTATATATAAATAGAAAATGGGATTTCTTTGATTCATATTGTTTGAACTGTTTGACAGATTTATAAATAAAAAGTAATAAAAATAAAAATTAGATAATGTATATGATTCATGAATTAAAAAAATTCAACTATTAAAAAGTATTATTATTATTATTTATTAAAAAATTACACTACTAAATATTTATAGTACTGAAAGAATTGCTATAGATATGTATTACACTCCAGAAAATTATTTTGCAATAGTATTAAAAATAACATTATTTTAGTATGATTGATGTATTAGTTATTATCTGTTAAAATAAATTTAAATGTAAATATACAAATGTTTTAATAAGAACAATTTAATGAAAATGATTTTTTATTTATTATTAATATTAATTTTTTTGCCCTACAAGATCAGCATTATGAAAACTCACTAAAAAAAAAAAATAGTAGAAAAAAATGTTTTAAGTAATTTAGAAAATACTTACGCTTTAAATTTTACTGATGCATTGAGGTATTGAAATTTAATAAGGAACTGAACTAGAACATAACGACGAAAAGTACTATCACTAAGCTGTAAATCTAATAACTAAAAAAAAAAAGTTAATTCATTAACATTAAATATGAAGGAATGCTGGAAAGAATTCAATATATATATATTTCTTACATTAATTCATTCTAAAATAATAAATCTTACATTAAAATAGTGGTATTTATCTATGGTTTTCACTTAGAAGCAAGAGATAATAGTGATATCAGAAAATTAATAATATAAATTTATATAATAAAATGTATCTCTATAATCTAATTTCTATCCAAGCAGGAAGACCTAACAAAATAAATAATACACATTTACCCTTATTATATACATTACATATGTTAATGGTCAAAATTTCAAACACTTTAATGGGTACTTATAATGTAATCGGGCTTGGTCACTTGATGGCGTTCTGGCTCGCCAAAACACCTAACAAATGCCGTTTACAAGGCCTGACTTACGGCTATAGAAAACATCAATGTTTGTCTTAGCCATTAGAAGGCCGTTTATGATGCGTAATGCAGAAATAATGCGGCCTATTTCTGCTTCGCGACAGTTATTGTGAATCCACACACTTATCTTTCGTCTACAGTTTGATATATATGTGTGTTTAGTTGGTTAGTCAAATTTTTACAATATATGTTACACAATATTTGTATTTATAATTTATTTAATAAACATGAATTTATAGTAATTTTTTAAATGGCCACACCCTTGTTTAGAGAATGTGTAAGGTGTAAAAGCTTGCCGAGGGTAGGTAAAAAAGAATTTGTCCGATATCGCGTGCGAAATCGCGTTTTCATGTGAAATACCACGTAGTTGATAAAATGGATGGCGATCAACTTTTTCCGCAGTTGCCGACAACAGAAGCCGAGTATTTCTGCTGTCCAATAAATATATACACGATTTTTTTGTAAATTTCATAGAAAGCACATATTATAAACATGTTTAATAAGTAAATAAGACATTTATATGTGTTTGTTGTTGTTTAAAAAAATTTGAGTTTCTTTCTTTTGTCCGACTACGGTTACGATTTTGATATCTTTTATTTTAGCATTACAAACAACAAAACACTAACCCTAAAACTAATCCTAACCCTACACAGTTGTTTTGTTATGTAGAAAGCAGACATCGCAGAGTAGCAGCTTTGTCCAAAAATAATGATTTAAAAATAAAAAAAAAGGTTGTCGTTTATCAATAATTAAGCGAAAGACATCACTAAATAGACATCGCAGAGTAGCAGCTTTGTCCAAAAACAGCGATTTAAAAATAAAAAAAAAGGTTGTCGTTTACTAAATATAAAATTAAAATTAAACAATTTTTTTAATAAAAAGGCATGAAAAAAAAAGTTATAGCAATCAATAAATTAATAACCAAAAAAAAAAAAAACAGCGATTCAATTTAAAAATATAACGCGGCCCCGAACATTGTATTGTATTGTTTTTGACTGCCAACAACACCATCAAGCGGCCAAGCCCGATTATGTTATAATTACCCTTTAATGTTTTAAATCAGACCATCTACTTATTTAACCATATAAATCTAAAATTAGTTCAGAAAACTATACACTTGGGTAGCCTTTGTTATAGACACTGCAATCTTTGGCAAAGGTAAACCATATACAAAGTAAAATATCATATGGATCTTAATCTAAAAACTAGTTCCTATGCGTTTCTTGTGATAGTATTATTTATTTATCCCAATCAGTTTATAGTACTTAGGAAACAATACATAAGCATTTGGACAGCATAGATATAAAAATTGCTATATTACTTATTGATTTCTTTGATCTCATACTACTTTATACTTGAAAGTTGCAAAAACAGTTATGAAAGCCTGCTAGCATCAATTAAATTGCCATTGTGGTTATTAGGATCATGCTATTTTACAATATTTTAATCTTACTTCCCTCCCCTTGAATTTTTTAAATTAGTCTGGTGGATTATAGAGATGTATTTTCCAGTTGCTTCCAAAGAGATTAATGGAATACTAATCCAGGTTGTTACATATTTTATTACTGAGATCTTAATATATCACTATCTTATTATGTCAATAAAATGTAAATAAATGTTGAACACATATGCGATAATACGTTGGACTATTTCCATCAACTATCATTAAATGTTGAATGTCAAGAAAATTTTAAACTTTTCCAAATATAAACAACTGTTAATATACACAAAGACAACACAGTTTAGTAGAATTCATAATATTTCTAGTGGTATTATTCTCTGCTGTTTTTCAGGTGTTGCTGGCCTCCAGTGACAATGCTAGCATATAGGAGTTGAACTTACAACTTTAGATTACTGAATATCAAATTTTAAGGCATGCTCTAACCAACTGAGCTATCCTGTCAAAGGCAAGTCAGTTGCCTTAAAATTGGATATTGAAAAATCTAGAAGCATAAGTTCGATTCTTATGCTACCATTATCATTGGTCAAGCCATTAACACATAAAGAATGTTGTATAATCTACTAACCGGTGTTGTGTTTGTGTGTTATTACTAAACAGTTGTTTGTATTTGGAAAAGTTTAAGTTTAAAATTTTCTAGACATTCAACATTTAATGATAGATAATGAAATTAATCTAACATATTATTACATCTAAAATATCATCATCACAAATCTTTAGGAAAACACTGACAACACAAGTTTGTGAGTCATTATAATAAACAAATTTAATATTTATGTTAAGATTATTAGATCTGAGTTAGTATAAATATTTTATTATTTTATGGGGGGAAAAAAATCATTATTATTACTCAAACAACTACAAAGTTATGAACTTTTAACAAAATACTTTCTTTGTACAGTACTTAAAAAATATTCTTTATGCTATAATAATTTTTATATAAATTTGTCTTTTATCCATTTGTTTTAAATTTAAAGAATTAACAATCAATATAAAACATTTCAGAATCTCAAGGTAAAAAACTAATATTTATCAAAAACACTACTTTCTGGATTTTTACTTATGGGATAAATCAAACCTTCTTCACAAATAAAACTGTAGCCATATCTCTCAAATCATTAGCAAATTTCTTTTCTGAATAATTATTTTATTTCAATATCTGTAATTAAAAAAATGAATTTCTTATCTTAAATTCTTAGTAGACATTTCTAAAGTCATAATTATGAAAGAAAAAAAAAAATTAACAACACTAAAAAATAATTAAATATAATGGATACAAACAATTCTAAACCAAAAGGTATGAAAATGGCCAATATGACTTAAAAGCTTTTCTATTATAGTTCATAATTCAAATGCATTATTTTTAATAATCAAAAAAGTAGATGGTACTATATTAAAAAAATGTTAGGTTATGACTTATTTACTATTATCATTAAATCTAAAAATATATTATTAGCCCAGCATCCACAGATATATATTTCCTTCACCAATACAAAGTTTACATCATATTTCAACTGTTTTTTTTTTTTTTTTCATGTATTAGCATAATATGGCATATATTATTGATCCAGATTATTTAAAATATTTTTCTTTATCCTCCATTGAGAGTGGATGGCAAACTAGTCTGATCATGAGCTGATTATCTGAAAAAAAACTTCCAACTCCATTCTGGTTGTGAACTTCATGTTATAGGGATAGCAGATTAATGCATTAACTATTTAACAACTTTTAATAATATTAATTTTGCTATAAAACACTGATTCTTTTATTATTTTGTCATAAATAAATTATTTACAAATTATAAATCTATAATTGGTGTGAATATATACAAATATGAAATCAGTCTAAATGCACTTCATAGCTGGTTTCTAAAAATAAATTGCAAGATGATGAAGACGTAATTAATGATTTATTCATTATAGTGATGCAAATTATTGTAATATTAAATCAATGACATCAAGAAATGAATGACAATAATAATATAATATTGTAGATAGTACTAAAACTAATTTTATTAATATCGGATACAATGCAGCATATTTCTAGCATAAGTATTAAAAAAAAAACAACTGAAGATTTTGAAAATAGTTAACAAAAAAAATAATACAGATCATGAGTGCAAAAGGGTAACCTAATATTGAATTCTCTTCCAAGTTATGAAAAAAGAAAAAGAATCATATTAAATGCTGATCAGAAATTAGATATTGCTTTAATACAACTGCATATTTTAATTATCAAGAAAATTAACTTACACAGAAAGACCAATAAATTGATAGGTATTTTTGATATAACTGAGGCAAACTCAGCAGGAACAAGATTCTAATTCTGAAGTCATTATGGCAAGTTATCTTCTCAAAATGTACTTAATCATTCAACAAATAAGAAAGTCTAATTCATTTAAAAAACTTTTCAAGTGTGTACATGGCCAATAATTCTTTGCTGATCCTTAAGCCCCTCTCCAATAGATCTGTTTTGGTGTTGGTGAATACTATATAAATAATTAAAGACTATAATCTTTTAATTAGTGCAATTATGCAGCCAAGCTCAGAAACTTAGATGTTATGCAATTAACAAATAATTTTAAATGCCATGTTACATACATTCGGACGATAATTTACATTATTTTGCCAAGTGAAAATTTAGTATCAATGATAGTTATTAAATAATTCTTTAGTTTCTCAAATTCTTGACCAGCTTCAATGACTGATTAGTCACTCTATTTGTAAGGCTAATACACATTGCCATTTTTCCAACCATCATCTTCTATAGATCATTTTAAGTGGATTAGGAATCAACATACTAACATATCTAATTATATAATTTTAGTCAAAAAAAGGAATCATATAATTCCATTAATTATTAATTTCAGAAAAAGATGTGATTCATGATTGTCAAAACTTGACAATAACAATATTCTCTATAAGGAAATACTTTTTATTTGAAATCAACATTTTTCCAAAGATACAATGATTGACATTTAGAATAAATTTAATTCTATGTGAATAACAATTTCTAATAAGGAACTAATTATGTCATAACAAGTAGTATGATCACTTTTATGATTTAGTTACTTTGGATAATTACACATTATGGCATTTAAAAACAATCTAAAACACTGTTCCAGTTACAGCATCTGTTAATGTGTAGAGCAAAACTTTACCAATCGATGAAGAATACACATTCACCCATTCATAATTGGTGGAAGTGAATGGAGTGCAAATAGTAGCTAGTAAGTTTAAAAAGCTTTTAAAATCAAAACTTATTTTGCCATAACACTTGCTAACATCAATTCAATACTTTTAAGATTTTAGAGCCTTTCTAATATTATTAATGACAGAATTTTTCCATTACTTATTAACTACATATATGCAACAAGCATGAGATTAAAAATCTTGTAGTAAAATTTTTTAAAATGAATCAGTTATGTTTAGAAAGACTCATTTTTGAAGATATCGGCCAAAATGGCTAAAAATCAAATCTATTATCAAATCAAAATTAGCATTCAACTAAGGATATATCATATCCCTACTGAAATTTTTTGAAGCCTGTGGTAAAGTTTTTTTCAAAAAATTATTTTTGAAAACATCAGTATTAAATATTTATTTAGAAATAATATGGAAATTTTCTTTAATTACAAATGAAGCAAAATGTTGCAGCTTTCCTGATAATAAGAATTGTAGCAAACTTTCCAAACAGTAGTGTCACTGAGTGCAAACTATAGTAATCAATGGATGCAAAAAGGTTTGTGCATAAAATCCTAATCTAGTGCCTACTCATCCAATATCACCAGACTAGTTTCTAGTTTGTGGCTTTCATCAGTAAAGAGCCTTGGATCTCTGAACATTGCATCTAGATAGAGGTTTTATGAAGAATTTGTTACTGTTTTAACAGCTTGTATAAACATAGGAAATGGTGGTCAAGTGAATAAGAATTGTGTGCAGAAAGCAATAAAATCCCTAGAAAAATAGCTACATAAATATATATGGGTAATATTCAAAATAATTATTAATAATAACAAAATTAATATCAATAAAAATTAAATTAACAATAATATACTTTAGTTTGTTAAAACTAAATTCTTAGAATATCACAGTGATGTGATCAAATCCATATGTGATGTACATTGAATAAATAACAGCTAAGATATACTTTCTATTTTCAGTTATGAGATTTATGCAAATGTGGTAAATTATTTTTGCATAATTACAGATGTATGGCTATATTAGAAATAACAAATGTGACATATCCTAACATATAAGTTGATACAGAAATACACACTAATCCATAGTGATTTAAATATCTCTAATGATTTTCATAATTTTTATAAGAGGTCAATAGTTTTTCAAAATGATGCTGATAATAAACAAATGCAAAATCTAAGATTGAATGTTATTTACAGGATTAGTCAATGGATTCAATAGTCATCCTTTTGTTTATATTAGTGCTATATACATATAATAAAATAATAATGAAAAAATAATAAATTCTTTACAATAACTATATAAATATCAAAAATTTTTTATACATTAAAAGTATTTTTCAGCACCTGATTTGGTGCCTTTTTCAAATGTTAATAATCTATTACGTTAACAAACTATTTCAGATATAAAACCATCCAGTATTCAATAATAAAATAAAAACAAACAATACCAATATAAATGATTAAAATAAATCAAAACCCGTATATATATAAAACAAGTAATTACAAAATAATTGACTATATCATAACAATACAATTCAATAAATAAAATAAATTACATGCATTTTTTTCTTTTTTACAAATTATATATATGTCAATTTATATAATTTTCCATTCATTTTTAATTGACCAATTATTAACCAAATTTATAGAAGTCTTGTAAATATTCATATAATTATTTTTAATATAGTATGTTTCATAAGTTTATCTTCTTTTTGGATCTTTGATGTAATTTAAACATTTAATACATTTTGTATGAATATATAAATTTGGTTAACAATTGGTTAATTAAAAATGAATGAAAAATTATATAAATTGACATATATATAATTTGTAAAAAAGTAAAAAAGAAAAAATGCATATAATTTATTTTATTTATTGTATTGTTATGATTTAGTCAATTATTTTGTAATTACTGGATTTATATATGTGGGTTTGGATTTATTTTAATTATTTATACTGGTATTGTTTGTTTTAATTTCATTATTGAACACTGGATGGTTTTATATCTGAAATAGTTTGTTAACATAATAGATTATTAACATTTGAAAAAGGCTTTTAATGCATAAAAAAAATTTTGATATTTATATAGCTGTTGTAAAGAATTTATTATTTTCTGATTATTATTTTATGGAAGAACAGCATAAAGATATTTATTCTTTTCCAATTTTGAAATACAATAAAGTATTACTTACAAATAAATTAAATTTGAATGTAATTGCCAATTAATATTTTTAACATCTGATTACCTTTTGACTTGTAAGATATTTGGCAAAATACATATGTTTCTGGTTATCATTATTTTGATTAAGCTTTTTCTTTGATGATTTGATGTCATCTAGCTTAGCACTGTTAAATGCTTGAAAAACTGATTGTGCATTCTAAAAAAACAAATAAAGAATATAGATTTTTTTAAAAAAAAACCCAGTAAAAATAATTATTAATATAATAAAACAATACTAATAACAGAAATAATGCAATTAACAGAAATAACAAGAAACAAATCAATACCATAACTACTACATATACATATAAAATCAATGAGAAGGACAGATTACTTTAGCAAAGTCTTTCCACAAATCTTTGTTGTAAAACTGATTTGGATTTCTAAAAAAGTCTTGTAAGGACCAAAATTTATAGTACAAATTGTAATCAATAGGAGTTTGCCTAAAAAATAATAATAATAAATGAAATAAAATAAAACAAAATAGATAATTAGAATAAATACAAGATTAAAAATGATTAATTTTAGTTAATTAAATAATTCAGTTAGATAATTTAATATATGAATAAAAAGATATATAATAAATAATAAATTTTACAAAATAATAATGCAATAAATTAAATACAATTAGATTAGAAAAAAAAAAATTAACATATTCAAATACATATATAAAAAAATATTTGACTGAAAAACTTCGGTATTTGTTCATTGAATCTAAAATAATAATAATACCACAAAAACTAATGTATTTAAGATCAAGAACTAAGCATTAAAATACTAAGTAATAATAAAACAAAAAATCTAAAAGACACCAAATGAAAATCAATTATAGCTCATTTCTTCATGAAAATTTTTGTGATGTAGCATATTTGACAATCAATTACAAGCTTACAACATAACTAAAAAAAAAATTATAACAGATAGCAACCACTAACAAGTTTGTCCTGTAAATAAATATTATAAATGTCAAATCTGAGTAACAAATTCATTTTTAGAAACGAGTGTTAGAAATTTCCATTAATATCTCAAAATTCAGGTTTCAGATTATATTTTATTTCCTAAATTAAAAATTATTAATATTACTTTTGTGCACAATATGGCTAATACTATAAAAGAATAACAAATAATATTTACAAGCAGACCACAATTTATGTAAATAATTCATTCCATGACTTTTTGCATAAGTTGAATTTTCTCTAAATTAGATTTCTATTTCAGGTACATGTTTACCATTAGTCATAGTATAAGATAAAAAAAAATATTTTTTTTAACAAATTAAAGTAACCATTACAATGTTACAAAAAATGTTCACACATTATGAGAACAACACAAGAACTCAGAGCTATGTTACTTCGTGTATCACATTTTTTGAAATTTTTACAATTTAATTTATAGGGAATTGCTTATGTTTGTCATATTTAAATAATCTATTATTAATCTATATAAATGTCAAGTATTAATAAGTTCACAAATTTTTCATCACATTATTAAAGTAACATGAATGTGTTTATAACATATTTTTTGTTCAAAAAGTTCATTACAAGCAAAAACAATCTTCTAACAAATTACTTTTATTTCTTAAAAAAAAAAAAGCAGCAGCTGAGTTTGAATGCTTCAAAATCTTTATTACTTAAAAAAAAAAAAAAAAGTAAATTTAGATTATCTAAGATTGAACACATGACTAAAATTATTATTCGATATTGTCACTACACAAAGTTTGTTATGTGTCTCCATTAAAACTTTACAAAATAATATTTATGCCATATTTTTTCCATCACAGTAGAATGAGCATTAAAGATATTCTGTTTAAACTTATCTTTTTATAACAATAAACCATATCACTGTCACTTATGACAGTTTTAGTCCAACACAATTTTAAATGATTTTCCCAGTTATTTGGTTATAGACAAAGTAGCTGTTTGTTTTTAGACAAAGTAATCCAATTTGTTAATCTATTTCAGAACCATTTATTAAAAAACTTGACTAATCATTGGACACTAGACAGCAGCACCAGCCAAATCTCAAATTAGTTTTTTTTTTTTTTCATATGTCATAGCATCGGCCGGGACCGAAACCACAACCATCTGCAACCAACTACTTGCTTGCAAGGTGGCTGCGATGACCTCTCGGCTAACAACGCTAGACATCTCAAATTAGTTTCTGACTATCAGCCTTCACCACTAAAAAGCATTGGATTTGCACATATAAATCCAGAAATCACTCTTACATCTTTTATCCCAGTTGTTTAAATCTTGTGTCATTAACATTATTGTTTAAATCTTTTGTCATTAGCTTGGATAATATAAATTACATAGTTTAGATTCACTATAATAAGTTAAAGTTTAAATCATATAAAATTCAATTTTTTTAATAATTGAATTATAAATTTTCTTTTTCTTCCGGAATTTTCTTATTGCTGAAAGAGTTCTCCATACAAAGACTCTTGTATTTTCTTTCTGCATATCTCTCTATCCATAATATTTAACTTTGACAAACCATTCTTTCCCATACTGTTCTTCAGACTTCTTTCCATTATTTTCTTTGTCTTCCTTGCCCTTTACCTCCCTCTGCTTCCCAATCAATCATTATCCTTCATCTTCTGTTTCTTATTCATTTTTCTATTATGATCATATCATCTTAATATTTTTTCTTCAATGCTTACTATCTCCCCCATTTCAATCACATCTGTGATCTCTTGATATGTCCTCCAATTTTGACCTTCTCATCACTAACCCATGCCAACAATCTGTGTTCTATTTCATTTGTCTTTCTTCATATTTCCACTCTATATAACAATATACTCTGTACTAGAGTATCATATATTAATATTTTTGTTTTCATCAATGTATTACTATTCCATAAAGTTAATTGAGCATTCATATTGCCTGCCTAATTTTACCAATTCTTCTATAGATTTCTTTTTTAGATGAAATACTTTTTTTAATGATTGATCCCAAATATTGAAAAGTGTTTCACTTTCATAGCCATCTGATGATTATAGGTTTTAATTTCACAATATATATATATTTATTAATTACAATCAACCAAGAAATAGATAACTATAATAATAATAATCAAAATTAATCTTAAATAAATAATTTAAATATATATGACTATTGAAAACTTAATATAACATAATATAATGTGATGTAATATAGCTACACCTTGTATGAAATCATGAGTCACAGATGTTAAGTACTATATGTGCAAAATTGTAAATCTGAAACCTATGATTCCAAAGCTTTTCTAAGATTTATAAATTTTTCAGATTTCAACATAAGTTCTTTACCCCCCCCCCCCATCCCCAATTATAAAATTCCTGTTTCTTAAAGTATTGAATTTTGCTGAAAATTTAAATAAATTTTAATATGTATAATTTTGTAAACCTATTTCATAAAAAACAAATCCAACTACTTTCTAAAACAATTTACAACAATATTTCCCAAAATCATTTAAATAAACCTATAAATAATGCCAATCTATTTTGTCAGATAAAAGGAGTTTGTCATGTAAAATAAGTTTATATTCTTAGTGTTACATATTTGGTAAGTTGTCAAATTATTTACATAATCATTAAAATAGTTACCATAGTTTTCTATTTACATAAGTTTATTTCATTAATAACCATATAAAACTTAAAATACAAAAAGTTCTCATTTTTCATGTTTTATTAGTTTCAGTAAAATTACATGAAAATCCAATAAATGAACAATGAGAGATAAATTTCCATAGGAAATAATATTTAATTATGTAGCACAATGAAATTGCAGTATTCACTTATAAATATATAAAATATACTTATTCAATGCATAAATATTAATGTCATTAGAAGGGATTTGAATTCAGACTTTCAACCTCCCTACAATTGTCCGCTCTATTGTATACATCCTATACACATGATCACATACATGTAAAAAAGATAAAAGATCTCCAATATATGTATTATATTATATATGTGGAAGGTGATCATCTGGACCAACTTATGAGTGCTGGTTCAGCACAAAATACGCATATTAAAAATTATTTATCTTTTTCACATGTATACGTTCATGTGAATAGGTTGTATAAGACGGAGTGGATAGCTGGAGGGAGTTTAAAAGTCTGAGTTCAAATCCCTTATAATTACATTAAGTTCAGTATAGACAATATACTTGTATTTAAATATTAATGTTATACTATAATATTCATATATATTTAAAAACATACGCAAAAACTCTCCATAGAATAGTGTTACTCAGTGTAAGCCAGAGTAATCAATGGATGCAAGAAGGTTTGTGCATAAAATTCCTATCTAGTGCCTACTAATTCAATATCACCAGACTAGTTTCTAGTTTGTGGCTTTCATCAGTAATGAAGACTTTTGCCTCTGTTTTAACAGCTTGAGCAAGCATAAGATAAGGTGATCAGGTGATATTTAATGATTTATTTAAAAACATAACAATAAGAAGTAAATAAGCATAAAATTTCAATTTCATATGAAATAAAGTAAATAAAAAATAAGTTATGATTTAACACACACACACACACCCCAAAAAAAAATCCTATACTTTAACTTAAAATCCAAAAATTAATAATTTAACAAATTTCGCTAACATTTGAACTATCTAGATGTCTGGACTTCATTAAGTAAATATTCTGTGAAATTCTATTTGATAATAGAAAGGGAAGTAGTAGGTCTTTGGGGAAAATGCTTGAATGTTGAAAAATTTGTGATCACATCAGGAATAAGTCAAGAACAAAATCCACAAGAGAAATGATCACTAATTTTATCAGATAGATGACAAATTTTAAGCAGCACTGAATTAATTAGACTTGGAATACCTTATGACAAAACTAAGTAAAGATGTCAAACCTTCAAAATGAAATCATCCTTTTAGCTAGTTTAAATAGTTTCAGAAAATATGTATTTAACACCTATATATAATATATATTAAAATGAAAATTCTATTGTTTATTTTTAAAAAAAGAATTAAAATGAGTCGTTCAAGAGGGAACTAAGTTTTTATATAAAGTCAGTTTTTCTTTTATTTGATCAGACAGATATTACTTCAGATCCCAGAGAACCTCCACTATGCTTTGTGAATAGAAAAAAGAACACTACCAACAGTTAGCTAATCTAGCCTAGATTTCTAATACTTAGATTATTTCAAATAACTTCAGCTAAAATGAAGAAATAGCACTTATTGAAATGACAACTGGAAATTGTAAGAGTATATTATTTCCACAAATCCATAAACAAATTATTTTAATATTTTTTTAGAAAGAAAACATATATAACAATTATTTTGTTTTGGTGAGATTTATATTTGAAAGACTGTTTATACCTTATTTTAACTGTTTAGAGTTTATTTGTAATCTGAATATTATGTATAAAAATTGTCAGTTTTAAAAGTAAAAAATGAAGAAATAATGTGATGTTCATACATAAATTGTTTAAGTCTTAAATAATTGTAATTAATTATGTAATTGTATCAATTCTATTAAATTGTAGTTAACCCTATTTAAATAATTACTGAAAATTAAATTTTATGCAAATGAACTTATATTATAACATATATGCAATTGTTTGTTCACTATTAAATAGTTATGTATATTCACATATGGAAAAATACATTCACATCTAGTTTTTATGAATTAGGGATTGATATTGGAAAAAACCATCTCTGCATATATTGTAGTCTTATTGAATTAGGTTAGAACCTAAAAGACCACCCTCATAATTATCATTAAGTAAAGATATTTTATTGAATTAGAGAAGGACCATTCCTATAGGGGTTGAACTTTATTGAATTTTCAGGATTTAAAAAGACTTTTCCTTATAATTATTGTTATAAAGATAGCATTGATGTCTATCCCATATAAACTATATGTATGTGTTAATACTAGGAAATATATGAGTCAAAGAAATGTTTTGTATTAATGGGTTCAAACATGAGTAAAGTTGTGTTTTAAGTTTATTGAAGTCAGGGTTTGATATATGATGAATGTACTTTATTATCTATAAATATATTAATACTAATGTAAAGAAAGATTAAAATAACTTAATACAAACACCTTGAACATTTATGTGTAATAATTGGTTTTCTGCTTGCATATAGAAGTCAATAAAGTATAAAAATAAAAGAATGTTTAAAAAAAATAAATTGAATATGAATTAACAATTATATTTGTAATCAAACTATTGTTGCACAATCTGTCAATTTCTTTAAGTGTAAGATTGTGGAGTTTAACCTCATTTATCAGTAGTAACTTGTGTTTTCCACTAGCTTGACATTATAAATGGCTATTGTACATGATGGCCACTGTGATTTGGTGAAATAAAATATTGTTTTAAATATATACATGTGTTGGTTTATTGCCTGATGCAAAGGGGCAGGTGGTGCCAGTGTAATTTAAGTAAATAATTAGAGAAAATGTAAATAGATTAATTATGTTAAGTCTGACCATAATATATATAAACACTTATTTATTTAAAAATATAGATAATAAGCTCTTTATCACTCTCAAATATATAACATATTATATTTGTAAAGCAATAAAAATTTGAGTGGGAAAGCTTTGAATAAATTTAGATTAAGTGCAGTGACAATAATTAATTCATTATATCCAGTGATAATATCCCAAATTTCCAAGAACCGGTTCTCTAAAAGTAGGTTGTATTCAAGAACCTATTCTGTTTATTTTTCTTTTTTCTAAGCATGAAAGCAAATCACTTCTTGGTTTCATATCTAAAAATTTTTGGCGACTTCTCAGAAATTTTGCACGCCCCCCCCCCCTTCTATACACAAAAAACTGCTGCAGTGCACATGTGCACTATGATGTACTTTGCAATCTCACTTATGGAATTAAAAAAGAATTAAACCCTTTTTATAATTGAAAAAAAAAAAAAAAAACTTTTATTTGGCAAGATATTTCCATATTGAAATTCTAGTCACATCATATGTCTCTTCAGGTTTATGATGCTTTTTGACTATAGCATCATCAGCTGTATTGTGATTTCTTAGCCAAACTTGAACTGAGTCACTGCAATCCCAGTAATCTAAGGGAAGACCTATCCAATTTATTACTAGAAGAATTTGCCACATTTTCCACTTAAAGGTGATTTCTTTTATCTGAATAAATTGTGTTCACCACAGAAAACCTTCATTCAGCCTTGGTTTTAATTATATTTTTAGCTCTTTGGATAGCTTCATGTACACCATGTTTCTGGTGATTTCTCAAAACATTTTCAACATAATCACGGAAATCATTAACTGAACTCTCATGGTGAAATGCTTTGTAAAACTCTGATAATTTCTCTTCAAATTCTTTCCAGAGAACTACAGCTTCTTCTAGATTCCAAGCATCTGTGTTCACAATTTTAACTAATTGATGGATTTTATGATTTCTATCTTGAATATTATTACTTATGCTATTACAATCCATTAATCTTAATTCCATATTTGTTATCACTACATTCAGTAATTTTTGATGGGGAAGACTCACTCATTTGTTGTCTTCAACAAAATTAATATGCAGGAATTCCTTAGAAGAGATAGTCACAACTACCACTCTTCTCTCTGAGATATTCAAATGCTTTAATAGTTTTCTTAATCAATTGTTCAGCATGCAATATATTTACATTTCTTCCTTGAATAGCATCTACAAAAAAAGCAATTTCTTCTAGAATATCCATTCTTAAAGCTAGATCTCATAAAATATTTTTTGGCAAGATGTTTAGCCACTATTCCAAAAAAAATTTTATTAGTAGGAAAAAGATCACATAGTGCTGGATATGCTCACCATGTTGCAACTGCTGTTCTATGATGGCATGCTGCCCATCTTGGGTCAAAAACTCTACAATTTTTAGAATTTCCAATTCCCAAATTGGTTGAAATTTTATTCAATGCCATTTGGTTTTTATTAGACTGATGGAAGATTTTATATATTTCATTAATAAATGCTGTAAAGTGATTCATTTGCTTTATGTCTTTGATAAAACCCTCCAGCACAAGCTGAAGATAATGACTCAAACAATGCCAAATAATAATCTCAGGATAGTTTTTTTTTTTATTTTAACATTCACTTCTGACCACCTTCCCATGATCACAATTACTCCATCTGAACAAAATCCAATCAAATTATTCTTCAAATATGGATTATTAAATCCTACTGATTGCAGACTTTGTAGTAGAGCAGTGTAAATGGTTTCAGTATCTTTGTTTTGTAATTCCACTAAATCTACAAAAATTGTTGGTGAGAAATCTGCATCTTTAACCTTAATAAAAATTATAAGGATTGTTTTGCATAATATTGTTGATGCCTCATTAATTATAAACATATCTTTAAATTCTGATCTATTATTTTTCTAAACACTTTCTTTTTAATGTATTTTTCAATGTGCTCGACAATTTTGACAGCCAGGAATTGAGAATGAAGTCCCATTCCCATATCTAATCCATTCTTTTTTTATAATTCTATCAAATGTTCAATATCAGAAAACGGTCAGTTTCATTTTGCTAAAGTGGAAACCATACTGAAAATTTTACAGATGGAGCACATAAACTTTTCATGAACTTTGTCTATGAATTTGAAAATTGCATTTTTTGCACTTTCTTTCAATTGCATCACACATATCTGGTGTGCTTTTGATGAAAAGTGTTCTTTTATTTTTTTTTTTGAATAGAGGCTTGTTGAACCATTTTATTTTTTCCACTTGGAACAATATTACTTCTCCATTCTTTTGACACATGAGCTGCTTCACTTTTATTGACTCGATTTTGATATAGTTAATTCACTCAATTTTTTTTCCAAAAATAAGTAAACCACAATATTTTTCTTTGAATTCATTAGCTTATTTCATATTCCAGCAGTCAGGAAGGTCACTATCTACATTTATTTTATATGCATCTTTTATACTTTTGGAACTGGACAGCTTATTTGTGTTGTCAACATTATTTTCTATTGCATCAGAAGAAACAGAAAACAAAACTTGATTCAAAATATCATCCTTTACTATCGTTTTCGATTCTGTATCATTTTTTGGATTGTTTATGAAGGAATCTGATATTGTTTCGCATTTTTGTTTCATTTCTTGTGAAGGGTTTATTTTTATTATATTCTCGTATTACATTCACGTTAGAAAAAAACATCTAATTAATTGATTTTTAATACAAATGAGTTGTAACAAATCATAACACTGAAATAAAATATTAAAATTAAAAAAAAAAAAAGAAAAAAAATATTTGAAAACGAGTCACGCCACTTGATGAGCCAAAGTTATTGTTATATTTATCATCTTGACAAGTTATTCTAGACAAAATATGTTGAACTCATTGTTAAAAAAAGACACAATGTTACATCAGATATAGCAAACTAAATGAAAATAATGTACTATAAACTTACTACAGCTGATCATCCATTAAATTTACTAATCAAATAAAAACAAATCTTGCATGATAAATATGTAAGTGAAGAAATAAAATATTTAAATAAAAATTAAATAAATATTTAAAACAACGTCGGCATAACAAAATCATGTAAACAATGGTTTTATGTTATTGTTTGTTTTCGCAATGATAGGTCCTTTTGAATGAAGTTATTTTATCTTTAAAGTAAAATAATTTCAGCAAGAGTAAATTTCATGAAAAAAATTATGGTAATACATAAATACATTTGTGCCGAATTTATTTCTAATTTTTAATTTTAATAACGCCTCTGTTAAATGTAAGTAAACTACTAGTTAATTAATTTCTTACTTACTTTGTGTAAAAATTAAATATGGGTTCTTTTATCACTAATAAAATAACACTTTTTATTTGTATACTTTTAAAGAAACTAATTTGAAATGCGATAAATAATGGATTTAATTACTTAAAACAAAACTGTTGTAAATTATTTCTTGCAGAATAATTTTTAATCACTCAAATTTCATCGCGCATATCACATGTTCCAAATGCAATATCGTATAGTCGAATTATTCTGGAGAAAGCATTTTGAAGCCAATCTGTTCAAAAAGAATCATTATTACATTAGATATAACAAAAAAAAAAAATACAAATAATGTTCTAGATCAGTGTTCTTCAACCCTTGGTCCGTGGCCCGGTGCCGGGCCGCAGAACTTTTCTGCAGGTCCGTGTGCTAGTTGGGCAGTAAAAAGTTTGTAATAATAAATAATAAGTGTTTAAACTTTTAATTAATATAGCCAATTTTTATTTATTTTTTCATCTCACTTTTACCCAATTAAAAAAAAAAAACAGAATCTAATCAATCATTCATAAATTAATTTGTTTTTCTAGTTATCACAGAGGTTTATGGGGGGGGGGGGTAGAATTAAATTTTTTATTATTTTTCTAGAAAAATAAAAAAAAAGTTTTTTATTATATAAACTCCATATATATATATATATAAAACTTTATCTTATATATTTAACATTGTTGTTTTGATCAGTTATAACAATTATGCTTATCTTTAAGAAAATTTATCTATAGACTTCTGCCGGTCTGCGAAATCTTATCCTTATTTTTGCTGGTCCGCAGAACCTTATCCTTATTTTTACCGGTCCGCAGGTGTGAAAAGGTTGAAGACCACTGTTCTAGATTATTGTTGGAAATAATTAAGTAATTTGTTAATTCAACTCTTTTTTATGATAATAATAAAATTTATTTTCGGATAATTTAACTACTGGTTCGCTAATTTTTTTTAATTTTAAAAACTGGTTCACGCGAACCGGTGCAAACCGGTTGGATATCATCACTGATTATATCTCAACTGACCAAATGTGTAATTTGTTAAAGCAAATCCTGTGAAAGAATAAAGTCATTAAAAACATTTAAATTTAAAAAAAAAAAAAAATTTGGTTAAATAAATAAAACTATATATATATATTTATCTGACCATATACTAAGAACTTGAAAATTTACATAATGATAATAACATAAACTTTCCAATACATCCATGAGACTAGGCCCATCATTCAGTTTATACATTCTTTGCATAAACTATAAGGAAATGAATGGTGCTTGAATTAGTTTAAACGATTAATCCCTAATCAAAAAAATTACACATCTATGAATGACTATTTTATATGTTATAGGGCACAACATAACCTACACACTTTAATCAAAAACTTCTCTATGAATGCTAACTATCTTCATGCAATAAAGTGACTCACTCAGATGTCTGCCAACATTCAATGGTCTGCAATTAGCATAATATGACAACTCAAACAAAATCCATATGAAAAGCCTATAAATATCTATAAATGAAATTTGATATTAATAATGATAAATTAAATTGCCCTCACCACATTATAATCTCTTATAAGTTCAATCTTTAACAAATTAAATCTATATTGTAAGGAAAAAGACCTATCACTTAGTTTAGTTCCACTTTATTACATTTGATATAATTATATGTTAATCCTAAAATCTATTTGGTTTTCTTAAGGCCTTAAATGGTTTCTAAAATGCTTAAAATATATATTGTAACGGGCACAGACATCGTTACATTATTTTTTTTTATTAAACACGAAAAAAGAAAAGTTCGCAAATAAAAATTTCTTTGGTTTAAGAATTAAAAATTGAAATTAAATATCATCTAAACTCAAATATATATATATATAATTGCACAGATAAAAAAAAAAAATTATTAAAATAAAACTTTATTAAAAATAGAAAAGGTATTTTAAAAGCAAAAACTTAATAAGATTTAGAGATAAAAATATATCTTTAAGTTTGGAAAACAAATTAATTGGTGTTATTGAAAAATGGAAATGATTGTTTTAATTAGTTAAATATAAACTAGCCCTTGGGCATTTAAAATGTATAAGCAAAGGACCATCACATTGTCGTGACGTAATGTCCACTGGATCTGAAAGGCTACTATAAAAAGTGAGTGAAAATTAATTAGAAAAGAGAGGAGTTATTACGAGAGGACAGATATGTGTTAATGCGGAGTTGGAGGTGAAGGGATTGAAAGACGCACTTTCAATTCCTTCAGTTGTTAAAGAAAAAAAAATGAAATATCATTTTCTACATTGAGGACCAGCTAAAGTAAAAAAAAAAACCTCCGGATGAATAAATAAAACGGCCAACAGAATATCAATCTTTTTAGGATGGCGTGGGAATTCACATTCAAATGGCAAGCAACAGATAAAGATGAACTGTTTAAAACCGTAAGAACTTTATAATCAATGAACATTAAATTAAAAACTTTCAGTATTTAAAATAATTTCAATAGAATCCTATCTGACCAACTTTATTTACTAATAAGTAATTTTAATTTGATGTATTTCTTTTGTAAAATCATTTCCATTTATTTTTTTTTTGTTCTTTTAAGTTTTATTACGACTGTTTTGTTTTTCGTTAAATTAAATTATATAAATGTTAAACTTAAGTCGGGCGTGAATGGCTATATAGATTTGTAAAGTTATATTAGGGAAGGGTAATCTTAGGTTATTTGTTTTGTAGTTAAATTGAGTCAATGGATTGGATATATTGGTGTAATTAGTAGATGTAGTACGAGATTCGCTATGGGCAGAATCGCTTTATACGCCGCACACAACCGTTTGCCTATGGAAGGGATAATAAGTCGGAGACTGCTGTCCTTTCCTATGGAGTTTTTTTTTTATTGCTCTTCTTGTCAGATAGATGTAGTATTCCTATCTGATGAGAGGCAATTTCTTCTCTTAACCTTTTGTGCTGCCGTATTTCGTATTACATTGAATGCATCGATATATCAGATGAATTGACGTTGGTTTGACTGCGAACTTTTGGCCTAAGGTTAAATAAGGATAGAATATTTTCTTTCAAATGCAAATCTATGTAGTCTATTCATACTCGACACTCTAAATAAAAATGCATTAAATTTAAGTTGGGTGTCGACGTTGCATGGATTCGTTATCGGTCAATTATGTTTTTGGTTTTCATATTTGATCAAAATATATAGACATTCGGTAAATAATGATACCTTACGGTATCTAAAATGTATTTATTCGGATGTCTTCTAAGTTATTGGTGCCAATGCGGCATCTTCCGATGAATGCTATTGGGTTTCTTATAAATTTCCCTCTGCAATTCCACCAATGATTTTATATTTTAATCGTTTATGTTTATTTTGAAATGTTTTTGGCCGTGTAATCTATGTAACCCATCTATACTCAACATTTATAAAACAAACTTTTATAAATCCATCTGTACGAACTTATAATCTTATAAAAATTAAAATGTAATAGTATAAAAATTAAAATGTAAATTAAAATCTAAAAATAAAAGTTAAAAATAATGTTAAATGTTAAAGTAAACATACTAAAATAATAATGTTAAATTTTATAGATATATGTGCGTAAATAAATGTTTGTGTGTATAATTACTGGCAGTGGCTTATTTTATTCTTTTAAAAAAAAATATTCTTAGATAAGAATTTATAAAATATAAATCTCTGTTATTCCACTGAGCTAGTGACAATGGGCTAACGACCGGAATCAACCAATATAATTTTTTTTTTTAAACTTACGTATCTGCCTACTATATAAATTTTTCTAGGTTCAAATGCCTAGATGGCACCCTAATAGTGCAGATTATGTTAGTTCCCTTCATCCGGATCGTTATAATATATATATAATTTTTTTTAAAAAAGACTGTAGTTACATTTTTAAAATAGAAATACATACCTTAAATATATGAATAAAATAACAGAAACATTAAAAGATAATCATTAAAGATATAATTCCCACTTTCTTTAATACCATCACATAAGGAATATGCTGTAACTAAAATAAGTCTAATAATAGTTTTTTCCTAAGAAAAAAATGATAGAACTCTTAGTATTTGTTTGTTCATCAAGTGATTATTATTTTAAAATCATTCTTAACACAGCACATTCCACTTTATTATTATAAATATGTATAATTAAAAAAATTCATTATAAAAAAACTTCACACATTATCATAATTTTCGTTAGATGGAATTTGCCCATTAATAAAGTAGGAATTATTATATTAAGCTCTTAAAAGAAAAGAAAAAGAGAAGAAAAAAGAATAAATTTATAATAATTTCAGTAATTACATGATCTATCTATATTTTATTTCGAGTTAATTAAAAGTATACATACGGTCCTAGTTCATCCATTTCTCCTTCTTCAACATCATTGGAATCCAAGTGAATAACAATCTAATTAAAAAAATATATATATAATATTATCAAGTGTTTTCATTTCCATTTAAAATTTGTATCAGTCTAAAATGAGTTTCATAAAAAAAATATTTTACTGAATGATCTATTAAGATTAGCTATAACAAATATTCTTATTTATTAAAAATACAATATCATAAATTAATAAAAAAGATTTTAATATACATACAGCATATCATCTATTGAGGAAGAAAAACAACTAATTACAAACTTCATATAACTGATAAGATGTCTGTTTATTTTTTTTTAATCGATAATAAATTATATTCATCTTTATACGTATATCTAAACTATAGTCATTTCTATTATTAATTATGATCTCAAATTTTCTGAGAGCATGAGCAAAAAAAAATGTTCTGCTAACTATGAGATTTACACCAAATAAACAAAAGCATAATATCATTTAACTATGTGCTATTTTATTATTATTATTAATGGAATTAAATTTATTTATAATTTCAAAACTATTCTTAAATAGAGGCAATGAGAGTTAAACCTGGTAATTCCTTTACTTCCACTGTTCTTCTTTGGAGAGTTTTTGTCCTGCAATGGGTATTCAAAAGCTGTTTGACTTTTTTTTATTATCATATTCTACATAATCTGTAAGATGAGTCAATTGATTTTAAAAAGAAAAGGGAAATAAAAAAGAATAATTAAAATATAAAAAAATACCAGTGTCATTTCTTTACATACAGAAAAAACACTTCTTTTCTCACTGATATTTATTTCTGACTCAATATTTACAAACGATATTTTTGTGTGTGTTGTACTTGATAATTCATAAGAAAGCAATCAATTGTTATGATAGAGAAGATCTTTGGCAAAACCATAAAAAGAAATTAAAAAAATTGAGCATAAATGTGACAATGATTTATTTTTATTCATACTCAAAATATCATTATGAAATCAGAGAATTTTTTTAAAAAAAATACTAGTTAAATATATATTTACTAATATTTATAAAATAAAAATCAAATATGTATGATTTAAGAAGTTTCACATGTTTATGATTTAATTTAAAAAAATATACTAGAATAAGTTGTATTGAGACAGTAGCAAGCAATAATAATGATAATAGGGTATTATTAGCTTGGCAATAATACTATATGATCTAGACATTTCAACCGTCCTTTAGAAAGAGATCTTACTACAATGTAACTTGCATTATTATTAATGAATCCTAATAATAATAATTACCTATATAAAAAAATTCACAAATATATGAAATTAAATTTAAAAGAAGTTATATTCTGGTGAATAAACACAGAAAACATTTACAAGTATATAATAATACTTCTAAAAAACTTATGTAATTATACAATAATACTTCTAAGAAACTTAAACGGTATAATGAATATTACTGCGACTTGAAATTGTCATTATTACATTAAATATTTAACTATAAAATTCTGATTTGTTTTCTCAATATCTCACATGCCTTGTAAACTTTTTATTTTGGTTTATTTCATCAATTAAATATAATATTAAGAATATAACATAATAATAATATAATATCAATAATCATGCGCTTTTAACGCTTGTTAAAGAAGTTATATTTATTAATAATTTATTTAAAGCTTAGCGCTTTCAAAGCTCAATGGCTTCATACTCAAAAAGTAATATAACAATATATAAAATAATTAGTAATTTACAATAGGCATTAAACAATTTTAGTCAAGTTATGATGGTCACAGTCCACAAAAATGTGTGTGAAATCATTTCAAAAGTTGGAAGTTAATGTAAACCAAATAATGAGCTAATAAGGCAATTATGTAGGGTGTAAAAAAAAAAAAAAGTTTTTAGTATACACTCAGAGCACATTTTTTAATCACAACTATAGTTTACTTCAAAGTTGAAAGATTTACATATTATGGAAAATATTGACCAGTGTTTTACAGCAAATAAAGTGCTATCAAATAATGTTCATACAAACAAAAAACTACCAATGCATCTTGTCTCCATTATTAAAAATTAATATTCCAAAACTTTTTTCATATGCCAAAGATTAATCCTAGAAGCATTAATTGCCATAAATGACCTTCACAAATGAAAAAATAGCAATTGAAATATTACAAGATGAACTTCCTTTCTCAATTATAATAATAAAATCTACTGTCATTATTCACATATTTCTTTAAGAGATAGATAAAGAAAGGGCATGTAATACTTTGATATATACAGGATATTTCTTAAGCCCTGTTCAATTTTAAACTTTTAATAACTATAGATATATAAATAACAAAACCATCAGTAAACAAGATATAAAAGATCTCTATTTAAAATTTTTAAACATAATGCAGTTTAAACTCTCAATCTTCACAATTATTGCCATCTTTCATAAGTTGCCTAAGCAGATAAAATCCTTGGGTGTCCACATTTGGAAACACCTATGGGATTCAAAAATAAAAACAAATCTCATCAGATTTTATAATTATGAAATTAAAAAAAAAAACCCTTAAAATATATGTTGTTTACAATATAATTCTAATATGTGTATATTCTGAGTTATTAAAGTTTAAATCTATACAAGACTTTAGAAACATCCTGTATGATATTCCATTAAAATCCAAGATATCTACCGTTAGTTTATAACTGAAATAAGCAAATGTATAGTATTGTGAACAAGTTTCAGATTTACATAGATTAGGTTCAAGTCTTAGGGTATTGGAATTTCATCATTAGGCAAGAAAAATAAATATAGTATAATAAAGGTTATTAGAAAAAAAAACATTCCTTTACTAAATAAAAGATCAAATGGATGAGTCTTCAAGCATTAATGGTACTGGCTTCTATACTGTATATATCTCTGGGTCTATCAAGGCATATAGTAAAAGATAGGTTTGTATAAAATAGTAGTTTGACTTTTAATATATATGTAGGGATTAAGTTATGGTTTTAAATAATATAAAAAATTAGCTCAAAAATGTTTAATAACTATCAAAGCTTTTTAGAATATATTTTCAACATAATAAATTTTTAATGATGAATCTATTATGATGAGTAAAGTAAAAAATATGGTATTACTTTAAAGCAATATGTTATTGATAAAATAAAATAATCATTTCAGTAAATAATAATATTCCAACAATTTCTATCATATAATTGACATTCTACATAAAATTTTCATTATTAGGATATGGGAAAAATTTATAGTTTGTTATCTCTTGTTGATCCGAAATGATGTTTTACTATTATTATAGTGAAATTAACTATTGCTAACACTATTTTGTATCTCTGTTATTCAAGAAAAAAATAAAAAATAGATAAAAATACAAAAACTAGTAATAAAACATTAAGAAAAAAAAGATAAATAACATTGTAATGAAGGATAGTCATATTCAATATAAATTTCATGATAAAATGAAATAATCATTATAGTGAAATTACACCTGTTATAGCATGTACCAATTAGTTAATAACCCATTAAAAAAACAATAATATACATCCTTTTTTTTAGTTTCAATAAAAACTGATGAAGTAACTCCTACTGATTCATTACTAAGAGATAATAACTTCAAAGGAAACTTAAATATATAAAAAGTAATTTCTATAAAAACCAAAACATTTATTAAAATAATATGTAATTCATTATACCGGATGTTGATTATCTTCATTTTTTTTCCCATAGACTGTTATATTTTCTAAGTTAAATTCACTAATGAGATTCAGACCTGAAATAAAATACAAAAATAATATTAATCAAATTAATATTTAAACATTTAATTCTATAAAATGCTATATTATATCATTAAAAGTTAATGAAAATTATTTTGATCCATTTTAGAAATATATTTAATTTAGATGTTTAAACTAATGTTTAAGACACTATTATAGTGGCCAGAAAATATAAAAATATATAGAATTAATGATAAAATAGAGGATTTTGTAATGAACTCTATTTGACTAGAAATACACATATACAATGAGCTTATTAAAAACAAGATATAAATATATATAATTTATGATTGTTTTAAAAAAAACATAATTTAGATTAGATTTATTTTTATTTGACCAATATTGGAAAATTGTATGGAAAACAAAATAAAATATGATAACATTTTTTAAAAATAAAACAGATAATTAATTATCAATTTGAATTTAAATGATTTGTAAATCTATTGTTCATAGAATTTCAAGAATTTTGGTCAATAGCTTTAGAGAATCTTAGACATTAGATAAAATACTATGACCAATTATTCCATAAAAAAAAAACAACTAATGGATGTCATATGTTAAGTGATGCTAGAATACATTTATTAATGCCATAAAATATCACTTATTATACTTCAAACTAATTACCATTTAATAAATAAAATAATACAAATTAAGAAATATAATCACCATCAATTGTAATATTTTGTCATAAAATTAATTACAACTCACCTGATCTTTCAGATAAAGGAAAAAGTTTAGCCAAAAATAATAATATCCGACCACAAAAAACAGTATTTTGAGATCTTGAAAGACGGCGTAAAAGATCTGAAACAGAAATTTTAATTGTTATAAAAAATAAATAAGTCACTTGAAAATTAACAATCCTATAAATATAACATCTATATTAAATTATGAAACTAATGATATAAGTAAAATTATATTCAATAACAGAAAAATCAAGGTGATTCAAATGTACTTACATATTAAGCATACTTTTAAAAATTTAATAATAATTAATTCAAGGGAACTTCCTTTTGATTTTAACATGAATTTCAGTTTTTTGTTTAAAATTTATTTTATTAATAATCCCCTACTCCTCACCCCAAGTTAAGTTCCAAATGTCATAAAAATAATGAGAAATAAAATACACAAAAATATATGATTCAAAAAATATTTATTATTTCTTTATTGCTCAATTTAATCTAATATAATACACCATTTTTTTTCTTTTTTTGCATGTTTTAAAGCAATTTTTTTCTATAACAGAATCAAGACTGTCTTCATCAGAAATAAAATCTCTGATCAAAGTTCAGCTGAAGCAATTGAAATAAAATAAAATTGCTCTAAAAAGTGGGGGAAAAATAATAATAGTGAATTATATTAAACTAGTGAAAGTAATTCTGCAAAGAACTGAGGCTGTAAAGGTGAAAGATGAATGTAATAATTGTAAGGGTGATAGGGAATAATGTCAATAGTGACTATATATCAGGTCTAGATGGCTGAAAAAATTTTATATTCAAAATCTTTAGTTATTTAAAAATTTAAATCATTAGCTAGAATATCATAATAGAAACAGTTTTCTGGCTGATTATAGTTCAAGGCTATGTTCTATAATAAGAAAAATTAGTAATTAGAAAGTGGAGATCAAGTTGACATTACTATCCAGTCTCCAATGATTATTCATCTTTATAAAGGTGGGTCTTGAACAGAACAATGTAGAATGGATTATTGCTGTCAGATGCAGATTACTTTTAAGTTGCAAAAGTCATAGTGTTACTTCATCTTGATATTGAACAAATTAATCCATTTAAATATTTAGGAAGTTAGATAAATAATAATTTTAAAAAAGGTTAAAATTAGAATAAACTACATTAGAAGTTAGCAATGTGATTGAGATCAATAAAGAATTTTCAATGAAAGATGCTACAATACTTTTTTTTTGAGAAGGAGGAAAGAAATAAAGACAAGCTAACATTGAGAATTATTAAGATTCTTTATCAAAAAATTATTCAAAATCTTCTGACAGAATGGCTTACTATATAAAGTATTTATATCACAGTTATATTTCTTAAAGTGAGAGCAATAATAATTATTTGATATATATATAATGGCATTTAAATTTGTATATATATATATTGAACCGGATGCTTTATCTGCTTCAAAAGCACTATCAAAAAATTTAAAATTAGAATATAACATTTTAAAAGAAAATTGAATTTAAAAAAAGAATGATTTAGAAAAAAATAAAAAAGAATAAATCAGAAAAAATAATATTAGTAGTATAGAAATATTGAAAATAATAAGTGAAAAATAAGATTATTAAATAAATTATTAGAAAAAAAAAAGTTTGATTAGGAATGTATTTTAAAGCATAAAAGTTATGAAAATAGATTAGGAATGTATTTTAAAGCATAAAAGTTATAAAGATATATGCAGAAAGAGACTAGAAGCTTATTATCTTCTCCTTTACTTTTTTTGCATTTCTCTTCACATATTCATATATATTAAAATTTCTTTAACATCTCCTCTTATACACTGTAAGCACATAAAAAAAAAAAATTACAAAAAACATTGCGTTAAAGGGTAAAAGAGGAGATAATGTTAAAGAAATTTTAATATATATGAATATAGAAGAAAGAAGTTGGTATATGATCGATCATAAAAAGGAAAATTGTTATGAGCACTTAAAAAATAAACGGGATAGAAAAATTTGGAAAATGGTTTGATTTTAGGTCTGAGATTTGCCATTTGTCAGATAGTTAAATAATATTAAGTTCAGACTCACAAAAGTTCAAGCCTAGTACTTGATAATTTTGATCAGTGTAAAATTTATTGAGAATTTAAGAATTACCTAACATTAATTATAAAGAATGATTCTTATTAATAATGAAAATATTTTAGATATGAAGAAATGTGCATAAAACAAGATTACCCTTACGACTTCAAAAAATCTGAGAGTTTGCAAAATGTCTACATGTCAGGGATATTAGATGCTTATTTTAAAATATTAAAAAAATATATATTTTGGATTTGATTGATGAATAGAATGAAATTATCTCCATAAAAACAAAAAGTCAAAATATTCTAAAGTTAAATTGTGAAGAGATTTAGTTGGATTAAGAATTTTTAATGAATCAAATTATTCAATGTAATGTTGAGATGGATGTCTAAAAATTATAGAGAAATGCACATTATTGAATTCTAAATTCTTTTTTCTTTATTACTATTTATTAGAAATCACAATTCTTTGATCAATGGATTCAGTTTTGTGAACTACTTTCAATAAAAAAAAAAAAACTAAAATTATCAAAGGAATATTTATTTATCAAAAGTGACTGATAAACACATATTTTTAAGATCTGGATAATTAATTAATCTTATAGATAGCTAAAATTTTACTATATCAGTTAAAGATATAAAATTGAATATAAAATAAATCTATCCATAAATAAAAATTTGCCTTTCGGGTTGTTTAGAATTGACTAAATAATCCATTTATGTTTTGATTATATCAAAGATATGAGACTGTGATTCTTTTTAAAATTAAAAAAATTGGTTTTGTACAGTATCAGTAATTTGCAGTTGAGTTCTGGTACTCAGGAATTAGAGAAGATTATTAATAAAAATGTACTGCTTTTAAAATGTAACTAGATAACAAAAATTATTATTATTTATTTATTTTTTGTAAGCAAATAAGCTTTTAATAATTTTAATAAAAGATGAAAGATTCATGTTTAATGTGCCATAGATTTTTCTGACTCCAAATATAAGCTACAAATGAAAAAAAAATATCTCTGTAAACACTTTTCAACACCATATATCAATTTTCTGATAAAAAAAAAAAAAACATTGATTCTGGCATAAGCATGACTATATCAGAGAAAAAAAAACATTATTATGCAACCTCTTTCTGAATATTTTTATAAATAATTTTCAGGTATAATGTAATAAACCAAAATATCAATAAAAAATATTCATTGCAAGCTAAACTTATATCATCTAATAATGGTATACATTTGAAATACTTTAAACCAATTAAAAATTCATTTTCAGTTTATTAACCAAGTTTATATAAGGATTGTAAGACCAGATAATATTGATTTATATGTGTGAAAATAATTTTTCACAGGATTATAATTTAAATGTTAAAAATGTATTTTATAAATAACTTTCAGCTATGATATAATGAAGCAAAGTATCAAAAAACAGGCACTGCAAACTTAAGTCATGCTATCTAGCAATGATATTTGTTTGAAATACTTAAACCAAAAGTTGTTATTTTCACACATATAGAGTATTATTGTCTGATCTAAACTCTTTAGAAAAAGTTAAAAAATAAGTTAAAAGTGAATTCATTTTTGGCTTAAACAATTTCTGACAAATACCACTGCCAGGTGGTGTAATTTCAGTTTATAATACCTATTTTTAATATTACTTTACTTCATTACATCATAAATGAACATTATACGAGTTTGGGTTCAAAAAGATAGATGGCCATTCTATCTTTTCCCAAAGACGTTATCATGTGTTTGAAGTGTTTATATTCAGTCATTTATAGTTAAAATCTGCAAAGCGCATGTGCAACAGCTTAATACTGTTTAGCTATTACAGTTTATAAAACTTCGTGCTATATAAAATAATTGATTTATTTACATAAATGTACAGAGAAATTTTATTAAATTTTTAAACCTCTGAAAATCTATTTAGTATATACTTGCATATGAATATTAAAAAAAATGCCTAACATTAACATATCTGAAATAATATAAGAACTTAGTTAATTCCTAAGTTACTTTTAATATATATATATATTGAATTAAATATTTCCAAGGATTGTTATTATAATAAAAAATAGAACTGTGATAATATCCATGTAAATAGAGATAACCTTTAACCATTGATGTTTCCAAGAAATTATCGATTACTACTAACTGACAATCTCTGAGGCTAAACAAGTTTTTTCATAAACATATAATATCACCTTTGTTGTAGTTTTTTGTTGCAGTAAAAGGATCCTCTTTTCCTTCAAACCCAATTTCTAATAAGGATTTACACCCAGAAAACTATTTTCTATAGGTGTGAAAATGTAAAAGAATAGCATTTTTCTTGGCATTCTGAAAATATTATTTTAAACTTCTCCAGAGAGTTGTATATGTTGAATTATATATTTACATAGATTGTTATTACCATGTTTCCTAAAAAATAAGTCTGGATCTTAAATTAATTTTTGCTCCAAAAGATACCATAGGTCTTATTTTCAAGGAATGTCTTATTTTTTCATATACAAAAATATACATTTATTCAAGTACAAAAATGTAAATTTGTTCAAGTACTTCTCTTTATAGAAAGCTGTAAGATTCTTACACCGAAGCTGTCCACAATTCCTCTCTTATACTCACCAGAATAACTCTTCCTTTTTGCATTCATCTTATCTGGAGATCAAAATATTATTGTTTAAATTTACCATTAAATCAAGTGTTAATTGAAGACTTATGAGACAGGGGTGATAACATAAATGATTACAGTTAAGAATGATTTTTCCATACAAAAGCAACAAAAAAAATAAAAAATGCAGGCACAAAAATTCAGAAAATGTTTCTGCATTTCACACATGCACATTAAATATGCCCATTACAACACATGGTGAATTGAACTATAAATATTCATATATGCTACAACCACGTCCATCAGTTATTAAGTGCACACATTGTAAACACTTTCCAAATTACTAGTAATAGCTCTGATTGGGTATTCTTTTTAAAAGATTTTCGTTAGAAGAAAGATTGATGATTTAATTTAAGCTAAACTTTAATTATTAAAATCACTTCGGTAATTTAATGTCTTTCAGGAGGAAAAAATGTTTTAAGAAATCGAAATGATTTTCAGTTTATCTTGACTATTTAACTTTATCATGATGAAACACTAAAACTAAATGAAACATTCTAAAGCTAAGTATTAAATACAATAAATATCTAACAATACATAAATGAAATTATAAATTGTCCGATGTACTGGCTTGAGATAGATAAAATTTTAAAAATGTATTAAATCATTCATAAAGTCCATAAATCGGTTACCTATTTGGTTGAAAGGAAACTGTCTGTATACAGATAGAATTACATTTGTTGAAAATGATCAATGCCATATAATTTATATTATCATTTATTTAAAGCATTAATGTCAACAATATTGTTTATTTATATATCATTACTCTATAATTCAATACGTCCCATTGTTTGTTTCAATGGGCAAACAAAAGGTGCTGATGATCTTAACTAGAGCTTATATTTGGGGTAGGGTTTATATTATGAGCATCCTGAAAAATCATGCTAGGGCTTATTTTCTGGTTAAGTCTTATTTTAATTTAATAAAAATAAGAAAAGATTAGAAGTCGATTTTATAATATAAGTAAAATGACAATAACATGTATTAAAAAGAATAAATGTTAAAGTTTATAATTATTACAATAAATAATATTTTTAAAAAATAAAATAAAGTGATATAAAATATTGATCGAATTATTTAAAGAGCAAAGTAATAAAATGGGAAATGATATAATGGTCAGATTAAAATGTATATTTATTTTTGTTTATATTATGTATTTAATTATGTATATGAATATGTGGATAAGTGTATTAATTGTATAATTATATATTTGAATATTGTAGGTCTGATGATGATTGCAGGACAGTCGAAACTGTTAGTTTGATATAAATAAAAATATTGATAAAGTGTTTAAGAAAGGTGTAAATGGTAAGTCTTATTTTCAGGAAACACAAATATATAGGGAATGAATTAATTTTTTAAGTGGATATTAGATTATATTCCGATGAGAAGAAAGTTATTAGTCAAAATATTAATTTTGTTGCTAATTTTATGAATTAAACTATGCTATGATGTCATGAAAGAATGCTGGCATGAGTAATCGATGATCTGGTAAAAGGAACTCATACATATAATTTACTGTTCATCTTTAATTCTTGCCAAAGTCAATGTGCATAGTATTTTTTCACCCTCCCAAAATTAAATGATTAAAATTTGGAAACTGTCCACTACCAAGAATAAGGCAATCCACTATTTTCAAAACCATGGCATCCTGCCCTTACAAAAAGATTGCACAAACTGCCATGAGATCATACTTTTATGTCCACAGTTCGGACAAACAATGGTGTTGTTTTGTTCAGGATTATTGAAAGACAGTAATTATTCATAACGGAACGTGGTTAGAGATAAGAAACTTCAGTCTGCTGCAACGATATTAAAAAACAATATTTTGTAAATGGACAGATATTGCATGGTTAAATATATACATATATTATTATTTTTTGTTTGGTTACCATTTCTAATAAATGTAGATTGTTAAAAGTTAACTTTTTGGAAGATCATTTCTCACAAAAATCATAAATGCATGTCTGTTTCATTTCCACTAAATAAAATACATTTTTCAAACTAAAAAATCTTTATAAGTTTAGATAATGGAAGATAATTTCTCAGAAAAAACAAAAATGAGTATAGATATTTGTATCATTTCCAGCAATCAAAGTTATAGGTCATCGTTTTTCTAAATAAATTTTTAATTGATCGATTAAGTTTATCAGAAGCTCCCATATAGACATTATTTTCCGAGATCATAAGATTAGAAAATTATTGCCATATTAATATGTATATGAAATATTACCATTGGACTAATATGTAAGTATCTGGAAATATTTAATTCAACATATACAACTCTCTGGAGAAGTTTAAAATAATATTTGCAGAATGTCAAGAAAGGTGCTATTCTTTCACATTCTCAGTGCTAATTTTTTAGACACATTAAAGGTTAAAGGTCATCTCTATTTACATAAATATTATCTCATTTTTACTCTTTATATATTACCCAGTTTTGCTACTAATAGCTCAAATAAAATTCTTATTACTCAAATTACTTCTTAAAACATTTCATCTTCACAGTTCTTAAATTATCTTATAAGAAAAAAACCAGCCTTTGCAATAATGTAAATTCATATTAAAAATGATAAGTTGCATTTCTATCATCGATATTGCTGCCTATTGTGAATAGAAAGGTTATTCTTCTGATCATATTTTATCTGATTATTAATCAATAAATTATAAATTTTAAATGATTTAAAAACAAAAAATAAATAAATTTCATATTCTTGACATCTAGATTTATAATATTCCTACCAATTCTAAAGATGATCTATTAAAATATTCTTATTCTTTTAAATGCAGCCTATAAAGATTTTGGTTCAATAATAAATTTTCAAAAAAAAAAAAAACTCAACTGCATTATCAGCTAAAATAAAATAAAAATCAGTAATTTTTAATTTGAATGGTTATCACCTTGAGCATGTGAGTTAATTTAAATATCTTGGTAGAAAGCCAGACTTGAAATTTGCAATGTATTACAAAATGCAATATGCAGCATTTAAAAAAAAAAGTTAAAAAGATAAAGTATTGTAACTACTGCAACTAGATTAGCTACAAATGGAAAAAATTCATTTAAAAATATTGTTTAAATTCCAAAAATACAATGGCAAAAATCATAAGACCAATCAGCATTTTTTTAGTTTGCTAAATTGATTCTCACATCTACTTTTGTAAGAACACTTCTGTGATGGATTGGTAAGTGATGTGAATGAATTGTAACAAAAATAATAATTTCATGGTAAAGACAGCTCCACTTTATAAAGATTATCTCAAGACACTTTAACATGCAATCTTTTCATTGGCAAAATATGAACTGATAACAGAACAAAATAGAGAAATACAATTAAGTAAGGTGCTGAAGTTTTTCAAAAAGAAAAGTTTGCGGTAGATGTTAAAAGACAAAATTGTAAGATATCACACAGATGAAAGTATCAGCATGTATTTGTGTTTCCAAATTTATTTGTACAGTCATTGCAAAATTCATCTTTATTTTTTTATTTCTTGTCTTTCTACTTTTGTTTTTTCTTATTTTCAGGAATTAGAATGGTTATACTCATGTGATGAGTGATTGCTAATAAAAATAAAAACAGTTTCTAGATCAAAAAGCAAATTATCACTTCTGGTGCTTGAACACATTGTTTAGTGTATTGATAGAATAACAGACTCAAACTAAATTTTTTGGATTGAAGTTCATCCTATCACTGCGAGTACTCGAGCATCACAAAATCTTCCAAGCAACTAACCATTCATTTATTTCATTTGGTTAATAGCTGGATTTTATGGCTTTGAAATACACAAATATAATTGTTATGCTCTCCTTCTAAACTATAAATTAATTCATATAGTTTATTATATTACTGTTTCACTTTTAAGAATTGTCTATGAAGAGTACAATGGAATTAAGCAAAATATGTAGACAGAAGAGAATTAATAAATATTAGAGAATTTCACTATTTAACTCAGGATTAACAATAGATTCTACAATAATTGCCACTATTAAAATAACAGCATAATTATTTGGATAATAGTTATATTTAATGATATTTTATATTTGATAAATTAGTATCAATATTCAATATTTATAAAATTATAAACTTTCAAAAAAAAAAATGTATTAATTATATTAAATTTGAAAAAAATCTTTAAAAACTACAATCAAAATTATCCATTAAGAAAAGATAAGGGATTCTAAGAACATTTATAGTTGAAAATATAATCACAAAAAAACTAATTATAACTGCAATAGAATAAGATCTAGTTTATTATAGAATTATGCAACTTTAGAATATGTGCAGGATGATTTTAAAATGGACAGTTTGGCTAATGTTGTAATTTTAAATATTTTTACATTAACAAATTTCATACCTTTTAATAAAAAATAAATATGTTATAAATAAAGAATTGATTCATGATCTCATATTTGTATATAGAAACAAATTATTTAATTTGAAAGATATCAACTCAAAACTTAGATAGATGAATTGAAAACTATGGCATAAATAATTTATACAAATTTAATTTTTTTTTTTCCTTGTGACTATTGAAACATTTTATTTATTTTTTACTCAAAAATTATAATGTATAAAATTTATACAAAAGATTTCCAGTTTTTTATATTTAACCTGTGTTGGGTTAACACAAAATATGTATATTGGAGATCATTTATCTTTTTCACATATATGTGGTTATGTGTATCGAAAGAAAACTTGGACATCTGTGTTCAAATCCCTTTAATTAAATATAATTTAATAATCTTAATTTGAATTCTTTTTACATGACTCTGTTGTTCTGATCAGATTGATTTTAATTAACTGAATTGCATTAAAAATAATTTTGTTTTGATATGGCTAATTGCATTTAATACTTTTTAGCTAACCAATCAAAATAATGTTGATTTGTTTCTCTAAATTCTTTTAACTTTGTGATTTTTTTGCCTTGACAAGCCAATCTCATAGTAATCCACTGAAATTAAGTGGGCAACTGATATCCCAAAAAGTGATTATGAAACCAAGACCAAAAGTTATCATAATAAAAAAAATGTAGTATTACATCTAGTAAAAGATTAAGCTGATATCATATTTAAAAAATATAATATTCTTACGCTAACTAAACCTAAAAGATACAAGCACATGAATTTGCAGCTTTGGACATTTTTGGTTAAAATAAAACTTTTGTGAAAATCTAATATAAGCAAGCTATCAGCAGTTTTTTGACAATTCATAAAATAGGTAAGGAAAATTGACAAAATCGTTTATTTTCCAAACAGCAGTTTTTGGATGTTTGGTTAGATAAAATATTTGTTAAGCATAGATATAAGATCCCATTTGGTTTAAAAATTTAAAGAGTGAAACACTTTAATATTTAATAAATTATTAAAAGCAAAATGTTCACAACAATTATTTTTTGTTTTAAATATCTTCAAATGTAGTATAAAAAGCAAAGAATAAGTTCTCATTGGTCAGAAAAAGTTTACTTGCACAACTGTTTATGTATAATAAAACACAATATAAGTTTGTTATATTGAGAAAGAAATTAGCAAGATTGCACATTACTATTCTATGTATTCAACTTGTTTGTATACTAAATATGTTTTGAATTAAAATGAACAAAGAAAAATTTGGAATCATGATTTGTCAAAAAAAATGTCAACTCTCAGATAAAGTAAAGGTACTAAGTTAAAGAATATATTTAAATTACAAAGTTATAGCTAAATATAAAAAAAGACTAAGATTACAATAAAAATTATCAACTGATTAGATAAACAAGACAAAAATTGTCAACATTTTTTTGATTCTACTGCAAAAAATCCAGCAGTCAAAAAAATTCATTCTAAAGTTTGGGGGGAAAAACTTTATATACAGGAGCATATTATGAAGAGCAAATCAACAAAAAGTACTGTTGTTTTTAAACTACATCTCCTATTTGAAAAATTTTAAACTATTTTGGCCAGCAAAAAAAATAAATAAATAGAATAAATAAATAGACAATCAATTAGATTTTAATCTTTGCTTGAAGCACAAATAATTAGACCAAAATTGTCTTTAATATATATTTAAATAATAAATCAGTTTACTGATGCACTTATTTCTTATATTTTTTTCTATTTATAGTTTTGACTGTACAATAAGCTTTTTCAAAGCTGTAAATACACAAATAAGTAAATATATTATGTCATAAAACTATACCCATATTGTTATATGTAAATAACTTGATAATAAAGTATATTTGTACATTTCCTATATTTACAGCTTTAAAAAAACTGTTATACATATATAATTTAACAATGTAATAGATTTATCTATTTATAAACACTGAAGAAGATTATTGTATAAAATCAAAACTATAGACATAAAAAAAAAAAAAATTACATTACATGGAAATAAGTACTTAAGTGATTTACCATCTGGTCTCATTATTACTTGATCTAATTTATTAGAAATGTATATCATGTTAGGAAAGGTTGATAATAAAAAGAGAAAAGACTCCATAATAATAATAATGATCAATCAAAAAACTTGAAAAGCTAAAAGATGATAGATAACTGTGGAGATATGCCATTCATTTGATCACCAAGAATTAATATTGATAGGATATTAATAATAATAATAATAATAATAATAATGAATACAATGATTTCATGGATAAGCCGATTGTGAAGAAAAATTACTATACATATAATTACAAAATTCTTATCTTAAATAAATCTATAAAAATATAAAATATCTGATGTAGAACAAAGTTTATAGAAAAAACACAAAATCTTCAAAATATATAATCCTTCAAAGGGATAATTTAACTTAAAAGTATGAAAAAGAGAGAGAGAAATTTTGTTTTCATTTATTAACAGAACAAAAGTTACTTTTTTTATTAAAGTAATCACAGTTGAAAATAGGGGTAGAGAGGATAAATTTTTTTCATTTATTAGCAGTAAAATAAACCGTATTAATATAAAATTACTAATTTCAGGTATCCATTACTTTCAATATAGAATCATTCTGTAAACATTATTATTTTAAAAGAATGAATTTTAATACATCATAATAATAATGATTTATAATTTTTTTAATTTATGAAAATTATTGGAATGATTTGCTTAAATAAATTGGTAACTGCCTATATACAAATATATTCATTATAAATAAAAACAAGACAGATAAAAGATATCAGCAATCCTATTTTTAATTTCTTTAATTATAATTATAATCAATCTTAAATGAAACAAGTTTTACTATAATAGGTTTCTGGAATAATGATAAATGCTCGATTAAAATTTCTGCTTAAAAGCAAGTTGATTAACCAGACACTAGGTACACAAATAAGCAATAACATTTGACCATTACTACTTTTTGCTACTACCTTAGCATCTCAATATTTAAAGCTACATTATTAAGTTTAATTAATATTTTATACCATTTAAATGCATATCATACAATAAATTAAAACAATATTAAATACATACCATTACACATTCGTAATAAAAAATTCCTACATGCTGAATAGAAAGGTTCCTAAAACAATATATTAAATGTGTATATATATTTTTAAAAAAACATTCATAAAATATAAGATATTTGATTACAAAAAAATCAAGTCATATGACTAATTTAACAAGCTTGCAAATAAGCTCTTAACAAGCTTTGCAGAATATCCCCACCCCCAGACAGGTTTCTGCTACTGGATTCCTCAGTGAGGTGCTAGGATATTCAAGCATTAGTTTAAAAATACCAGGACAAGCCCAGCACTTTATCTAATGAATAACTATTAAGTAGAAAATCTGAAATTTTCAGACATTCATATGTCTTCCAATCCAGCTATCTAACAAATAGCCATATGGGACTGAGTTATTAATATATGGTGTATCTAAACTTGTTTCAGTCCCATATGGCTATTTAAGTTAGATAGCTGGATTGGAAGACATATGGATGTCTGAAAATTTCAGATTTTCTACTTAATAGTTATCCATTAAATAAAGTGTTGGGCTTGGTATTTTTAATCTAATGCTTGAATATCCTAGCATCTCACTGAGGAAGCCAATAGCAGAAACCGGTCTGGAATTGGGATATTCTGCAAAGCTTGTTAAGAGCTTATTTATGAGCTCTTTATATAAGATATTTGATATATTGCTAAATGTCATTGGATACTCTTCATTAGTATGATACATATTCAATTATGCAAAATAATGTTGGATAACATAAAAGCAAGTTATAATCCTCAGTGCACTAGGTGATTGTAAAATCACACTGAGTTAATAAATAAAACATTAAAGAACATTATTTTATGGTTTTTCTATCAGAGACCAATTATTTTAGAAGACCACATAAGTGAATTTTCACATGTAGTTAACTGTTAATAGATATTTAAACATATGTCAATTAAAAAAAATATACACAAAAAGAAATCATAAAAATCTAAAAATTTATGAAATCAAATTGATGATGAATAGAAGTTTAGCATGAAGAAAAATTGATTTTTTATTTTATTTACCAAAGCCAAAGTAAATAATATATTTATATAGGTCATTATTTTATGATCAAAATGTCCAATAACTTTTAGCATCAAAATGATATCATGTATAGTATATATACAAAATAATGAGACACCCGAGACATCTTTATTAATAAGATATACACTATTTGCAATAAAACTGTTTACATTTTATGTACAATGAAATTATATAACATTTGAACAAAATCCAGAGGAATATTCAATCATTCATCCCTTGTAAAATAATATGTAGAGTGACATAGTCATGAGCTTAAGATTTCTGATAATATCTTGCTGGAAAAAAAATTTCTCAACTCAATCAATTAAATGGATCTGTTATTTTTTCAAATGCTATTTTGAAATGTTTTACATGATTTCTCAAACAATTTTTGGACACGATTTTACTTCTCATTAAAAAAAAAATTCAAGTTTATTTGAGAGTCATTGTTAAAAATTATCAATTTCTCATGCTAATGAGACTCAACAATATTTATATTAATTAATTAGAAAAAGCATGGAAAATGTGTAATATTAAGATGTTATTCGAATCAATATTTGAATGCATTAGCTCTATAAATTGAAACATTAATATCTCTAAAAATAATAATGTGGTCTAGAAAATGTTTGTACAATGGCACAAATCTATCTTTCCAGAATGTTCATTTAAATAATTTGCAGCTGTGTTTCATTCATACAGAGTAATAAGTAAATTTTCAGATAGTTACTCCATGTTTCACTATTACATTTCACAAATAGAAAAAGGCAGTCTGGTTGATAGATTTCTTTTGGCAAACATTAAATATAAATCTGTTTAGTGATTTGAGAAAGATGTTAACATGATCTCATGTGATATGCTTCCAAGTCATCCTTTATCCAATTCTTATGATTCCCAATGAATTGTTTTACAAAATAATGGGTTATTCATAAATGTGCTAATTTATTCTGTGGTTTACCTTTTTTGGCTCCACTCTTACGGTATCCACCATCTCTCTTAGTAAATTATATTTTAATCAGAGTTCAATCTAAGCTTCCTTTTTCAATCTTTAATCGATGTATTGATTTACAGGATTCATCTTTAGAAATAGTGTGCTAAAACTTGCAATATTTTATTAAAAATGCTTGAATGAAATAATACATTTTATTGTTTTCCATATATAGGTATTATTATATTTTATCAAGTGGTTAAAATATTAGAATGTTTAATATCATGTATCACAGCAAATTTAATATGATATTAATCATACATGTGATTCATTAATTTTAAAAGATATTGTACAAAGTTTTTAATTAAAAATAAATGTTTAAAGCAGAATAAAATACACAATACAAATTTCAAGTTCACTTTTAAAAATGAAGAGCACAAAAATAATATAGTAATATTATGTGTTATTGATCCATTATTAAAAATGTTAATGCTATTCTGCATTATAATAATATTATTAAAATCCATTTGTATTAAGTATCACATCAAATGAAAACTTTAAAAAGGTAAAGATAAAACTTTTTGTTAGTTACAACAGTGCAGTAGACTACTACAATTAAAATTTATTTTATTTATATCACATTTTCCAAATTTTTTTACCTCAAAATAGAGCAGACTTTGCTTAATTTTTCTGAATTTGGATCAAAATAATTTTAAAATGAAAATTCTTTTGGTTCTTTTTATAGCAGTTTTTGAGTAGTAAAAGTTGTAACACATGAAAGTTCAAATAAAATACAATAGTCCAAAGAAAACAAGATATATTAATAGAATAAATTTTTCTCATAAGTTTTTAAAAAACTGTACAATGCACACATACTTTTAAAACTGAGAGATATATATCCCTATATATACATATTGTAACCTTCAGTTTCGTCAGTAAAGCTAAATTTCCAGCCACCTAATTGTTAGTATTTATGAAAAAATATTTTTTTTCAATAAGTTAATTTTTATAGCAAACCAATTTATCAGGGCTTGATACTTAAATGTTAATTCATCCTCTAAGTCATTTTTAAGGACTATTATAAATCTTAATTGTTTTAAGTCATATTAATATTTTTATTGTAGTGCTTTAAACCCATCTATAGTTATAAATTACTTCAAATTGCCTAGTTTAAAGATATTCTTACCTTAAATATTAATGAGCTAATGTTAGAAAAATATTATGAGTCAAAGCTATTAATAAAGATACTAGTGCATAAAAAAAAAATCAACGTTAGTTAAACTTTAAAGCTAAGTTTAAATCGTTAATGCTCATTATTAGTATTTAAATTACTTGCTTTTAAAAATGCATTTTTATTTAGTTCATTTGCTAATAAAGTATATTTTGTTAATGCTAATTATAATAAAGATTAATTCAGTTAAATAAATTTTAAAATAATTTAAAAAAAAGTTAATTTATTATTATTAAAAGCTATCAATTTTAAATAAAAGAAAGCATTAGTCAAAGTGTGTGAGTGTGCTTGGTTATAAATTTCAATTTTAACTTCTTGGTTACAATATTAAAATTATTCTTAAATATTTATTAAAAAAAACAACAACATTTAAAGCACTCTGGGAACTTAAATGGTAAATAATGTATAAAATTGTAGAAAGAGTAATGTAAATTAATGATTTGTTTAAAAATAATGTAATTTATTATAAAATATTTTGTTTATTTTCATTGTAATAATTTTTAGTTTTATGAATAATTGTCTTAAAATGTAACATTTTAATTAAAAAGTCTAAACAGTTATGTAAATGAGTTTATTTTTAGTTGTCTCCCAGACCAGTTAATCTTTAAATTTTAATAAATTAAGATCAAGGAAAAGGTAGATCTAAATATCAATTTCATACAACAAAATCAATTACATGATCAACAATATAAATAGAGGAAGATTTGTATGCATGTGATTACTTATTGTTTACTCCAAATTTTTATTTTTGCTTTTTTTCAGGCACTAAAGTTCTAATCTGAAATTACTAAAAGAAGTATGAAATCTACATAGCCAAGAAACATAATGGAAATTTTATCTAAATATTTAACAATAATTGTAAAGTTATTTATATATAAAATGTACACTTTGAGGCAATTCTCCGACTCGTCACTATTACATAAGAACTCTTATTGATTCTCATTTTCTCATTAATAATAGACAATATTATCAATTTAGTATTTTATATACTGGAATATTAAGACTAATAAAGACTTTAAGCTATGGTTGGTATTTTAAAGCAGTTCTTAATAAATGTAAAAATGTTTTGTTGTTAATAATCGTATATGATGTAAGGAATAAGAAGTTTGTTAAAAAGACTTTCAAATGTTTTAAATATTCTTCAGCAACATATATTTAAAAATATCTTTTATTTTAATATTGTCATATCTCTAAAATAATGGTTTTCTTCGGAATAGTTAATCTTTTAATGAATATACTATTTAAATTTCAGATAGCAGTATCTGTTTAGTGCTAATGGAATTTAATAAATTGCTTGTTTGAATTTTGAAATGATTTATTTATTTATTATCTTAGCAGCAGGATGAAAAGCATGTGATCACAAAATTTTGTCTTATATCTATTTCAGACTGTAGATAGTGAAGTATTTCCTAAGTTTGTAAAATTAAAATTATTGACTTATTCATTTGTCTGAAAAATATTACCTATTTACTTTTAAATATATTTTAAAAATATTAATAGAATATTCATTTGAAGTTATTACTATTATTCTTAAATTATCACTTGTACTGGATAATTGGAACAACTTGCATACTATATGAATAAAGCATAAAAGCTCCTGAATTATGAATTTTATTGAAGTTTATTTTCACCTGTTTCATATAAATTTTTTCTACAATGAAACCGGCATTCTGTCCGAAAAATATATGCTCCTGTATATTATCATTAATTTATATTTTCCAAGGAATTAATGAAAAAATATTGTACAAAAGATTGCCGACCATTACTTACTATTCTTCGCGAAAACTGAATGGCCATTAATGTATTGTGCACTTATGTTATTAGGAAATCGATTGTTTAAAGAAAATATTTCAAATGCTATATATATAATTTAAATTTGTGGTGTTTTCAACAAGAAATAGTAAATGTTGGTGTTTGCAGAATGGTAATTGCAAAAACTGTATCCTGTTTTAATGGCAGAACCTCCAGGATAAACTGGGTATAATTTTAAATTTCAATATTATGTTATTGTAATTTATTGTATATTTTCTTTTATTCTATACATTTTGTCTGATATAATTTTATAAATTATTTGTAAGCTCTAATATCCAGAAGTTCACAGAATATTTACCTTTTATAATACTATATAGTTTAAAGTATTATTTGGCCCTTATCATGAATAATTTATTTGAATGTATATATTTATGCTGAATTGGCAAATAACTTTTTACATATCAGTTAATTATTATATTTATTTAAGAGTGTGATATTAGATTCTTCCATTTTATTGTACATGCTTATCTTGCCAGTATATTTTTCCAAGAGATAATAGTGTTGTCTCTCACTCTCTTGTAGATATTTCTTTCGTTAGCTTATATTTTTCCGAGAAATAATAGCTGTCTCTCTCTTAAAAACATTTATATCATTATTATGTTTGTAAAAAGATTGTAGCCTTGTCTCTCCATTTTCTATAATATATTCCATGAGTTATATCTTCATGTCTCATATTTAAGCATAAATGCTTTATTGAAGGCAGTTATTATTGTTCATAACATATTTTGCTGATACATTTTCATTTTGTTCAGAGACAAAATCAAAGCATAACTTTTGCCCTCAAAATGTAGGTCCTCCCTTTTGAGTTCACATCATCATTTATGTTCATTGCCTTATTTATCTTTATCTTGTGGATATATTGTACCATGTACATTTTGTATGAATCCATGGGTGGTGTACCACCATGACTTTATTTTGAAAATTGATATTGTTGTTTGTTCTGAGGAACATCCTTTTTCTGTTGTATTTTTGAATACTTTGAGTGTAGGTTATGGATGGTTTTAATGTGTAGGTCTGTTTTTTGCTGTGCTTTGCCAGCATTGCAGAATGTAAAACTGACAAAAATTTATTTTAGAAATTAAAAATTATATTCATGGGCCTCAATAAGTGATATGCATCATTTTTAGCATTTATTTCATCGCAGGATTGATAAGATATGCTTAATGTTTAAATATGCTCATTTTTGGGATAACATCGTGGTATGATTGTAGTGTAAAAATGTATAACTTCTTGTGATAATGCTAATATTAAGAAAAGCTTTCATTATTATTAGTCAGATGAAATTAATAATAGTCAATTATTATTTAATGTGTAAATTTTATTTTATTCTTATCTGTAAACTTTAAAACATATTTTTCCTCTGTAGTGAAGTGTATAGCATAGTGTCTAAATAATTTATTTGAAATATTGTAGATTTTCAAGATTGTTAGTTATTTAATTGTCTTTATTATCAAAATAAATGTTTTTATTGTTAAGTATGTCTTATAGTATTTATATAATCATTAATGTATATTATCTCGATATCTTAATATTATATAATCTATTGTAGTTATCTTATATGTTAGTCATTAAGGGTACATGAACAATAAAATTGAATATCATAATCACTTTGTTCAAATTAGTCTGTAGATGTTAAGAAAGCATCTAATAGACAGATTATTCATTTTCTTACATTTAAATGATCACTTTATCCAATTGCATTCATTAAAAGAAGACTGCTTTAGTGATAAAATTATTATATACTTTATCCAAAAGATTACAGTTGATTATACATCATAAATTTCAATACTTAAATCATTATCTTAAATTCATAAAGAAATATTTAGTAGGAGCTATTAGCAGAATATTCTGAGTGGCCATAAAATCCCTTACCCACACATTATGTCTGAATTAAATCTAGTATTTTTCTTTTATTGCAAATTAAGAGTTTTTCATATATTTTATTTTAATTAAAATATTTTATTTAAAATTTATTATTATTATTGTAATTTAGGTAGAAATTATCTTATGGATAAGAGTATGTCTTATCATATTATTACTAGGATTCCATTCAATGCCTAATAATTCATAAATGACAGAAAAGAACAAATTTTTAATATTATAAATATTTAATTAAAGAACCCTGAAATTTCAATATAATATTACATAAATGAATATAAAATAAATTGTTTTACCAAAATATTCATTTTGAGAAGTAATGCAACAGAAATATTAGAAAATATATTCTTATTTGTTTAAAAATTAAATATAAATCTGATCATAGCAATGTGCTACTGATGATTGTTATTAAAAATGATGTAGTGAAAAAGATATTAAAAAAAAAGATAATTTAATATAACCTGACCACTTTATGATGTATGCGTTCAATATTAAGAACCTCCCTGCAATTTGTAAGAGGGAGTATAATAGTTCTCTTTTTAAAATTTATTAAATGTTACATATTATATTGATAATATTTATTTATTGATGCTCTTACCTATATGGCTCTTTTTATTGTAGCATATACCATTTATTTGGTAACCCTTCTGAGCTTAGCCCATAGTTTATTATTGGTATTATTTCAGGCATTATATCTCGATCATTTGGATGTCATTTAATATCTCGATCATTCTTATTTAGGTTATAATATATATTAATACACACACACACTAATTAAAGAAGAACCTAATATACTTACAGATTTCCAAATTTCAACATGTAGTTCTACAAGGGTAAATAAAGCTTCACATTTTTCCAGGATAGTACTATCAAACATATCACTCATCATGAGAACAGGTAAAGAACCTGAACACAATTCTATAATAATGTGAAAAAAATAACTTAAAAACTGCATAGTTATCCTATATATTAAGATAATTTTATCTAAAACAGATGGTTGTTCATAACTAAAGGTTCACAATTGTGAATACCTTTTCAATAAGTGTTTAATCATATTTTTAATAAATCATAATAATACACTAAAATTACTGAAATTATTTATAATTAGTACCAATAGTTTAAACCAGATATAAAAAAAACAACATTATAAATTAGTAATAATTTCAAACATTAAACACTTGTTACGAGTCAAAACATTTAAAATCTTTATAAACCTTGGAGATGTATTATTGTATTAAAAACATTACATCAAGTCATTTTAATTTACATTTAATCTACATTTGAGAAGAAATGTTACTTTTAATTGTACATTTCTAGTCAGTACCTTTTATTTCTTTTAAACTATCAAACAAATGCCTTGAAAATTCCAATCATTCAGATCTAGTATCAGGCATGCATAACTATATAGTTAAATATGCTTGAGTTCAAAATCTCAGAGTGTAAGAAATTTTCAAGGAAATTAACTCATAGTATAATGGAGATAAAAGGTAGTTAATAGAAAGTGACATGTAGATAAAACAGTGCTCTACTGATAAAAACTAACAATTATTTATTTGTTACTATCATCTTGTGAACACTGATTAAACATGCTTAGATTGTTCTAAAAGTAAAGCACATGGGTATAATACTGTTATCAAATTCAAAAATTAAAAACATTATGATAGTGATATCAACATTTTCTAGAGGTCTTTAAAATAAGAATTCAATAAATTACATATTTCCTCTTGGATTTTAACAAAGCTTTGACAGTTTAGCAGTTTTTTTTTTTTTCAAAAATATAAAATATGATATTATTATATCATTTTTTGTTTATTTACATAATATATTATCTTTCTATGACTTTTTATTTATTTGTTTTTATTTTTTAATCTATTTAATGTGAATCAGCATATATACTACAATGTAAACAAATATAGTTTCTAATCTAGCATCATCTATTGCAGACTAATAATGTTGTTTTTTTAAAATGGAAAATAAATAAATAAATAAAAATTATATCATCAAATAAGATTACCATAGGCAACTATAAATAAACAAAAATAAGTATAATTACATTTTACAATTTGTGAAGAAGACTGTTGGACAATCAAAATCGTCAGAAATGTTTTAAGAATGAGCATTGTTAAAAATGTAAGAAAAAATACATAAATTTATTATTCTATTTTAAATAGGTAAATGCAAAAAAATTGAAAAAGTGCTGAACATCGTAGAAAATAAAAAAATCAATGGTCATTGACAAAGCCAATACAAATCATTGTATGCAGACTATAATAATTTATTGCCTATCTTATAATTACTGTGACAAGAATATATTTCTACTATATACAATACATAAATAGTAGTCATATAATAATATTAAGCTAACAATTAAATTATCATTTTTCAAATTTAATGGAATGCCCAATAAAATTTTAGAAACCATAAGTATAGTGGCTAACATATTAGACTAGCAAGTCCATAATCTGTGTTTATCATCCAGATTGGATGAACTTGGAAAAATTTTATATTCATAAATTAGCTTAGAATTTTTCTTTTAACTAGTTGATCAACAACCAACTCAATTAGTCATGCAGTAACAGTCAATAAATGACAATTTCATTATTATTAAGCTGAGTAGGTCAGATTAGTATCAATAATCTGACTATAGAGGCAAAAATAATAATTTGTAATGTGATATATATTTTAGTTGGGAGAAGGGGTTTACATTTAGGATGTCATATTATTCATCAAATGCCTTCATTTTCTTGATTTTGATATTCCCGATGAGATTGTAAATTTTCTGTGCAGTTTCTTGAATTTTTTTCATACCAAGGAGTTAATTAACAAAAAAATAAATTACTGTTAATATCCCTATCTTACACTTTAGTCTATGTTATTCATTGATAGAAAAAGATTTTTTTAATCTAGCATCATAAATTAATTTGCAGGAATTTTTGAGTTATACAATTATTGAGTTTGAATCACAAATAGCAACTAAGTCCGACTCTTATGGACACACACTTTTCATCATTAAGAAAGAATTTTTAGGTTTAGTTCTTGCTGAAGTTATAAAAAGTTAAGGCAAGAAGTCTGTTTGAGATAAAAATTGAATATCTTATTTCCAATTGAATAAAAAGTATTATGCAATTGTACAAAAACAAAAAAACAACAACTACATAATAGAATATATTCAATTATTAAATAAATCCTCTTATTTTCTTTAATATAAAACCAAGAGCAAATTGATAAACCTTTGTGTTGGAAAATATTACATAATAAAACAGCAATTCAGAAACAGCAAACCAAAAAAATATTTTTAATATTTATTTTTTTCTTTTAGAAAAGGTTTGAACAATAATGATTCCTTGATTGCTGATTAACATTTTCAATAAAAAAATTTAAAATTTTTGGCAACATTCTCTTGTTCAAAAATATTGTACAATTCTGGACAGAATTTCATAGTTAGAATCATTTAAAAGTTTACAGAAAAAGTTTACAACATGTGGCAGCCCTTCATGTCAGAAAAGTTGGGACACGTTGAAGAGAAATATATATCTGTAGTTGAATGAGGTTAAGAAAATAAAAGAATCAAACAAAGATAAGAAGCACATATAATTATTAAATTTTTACCTCTTTTAACTGCTTCAACAGCCAAGTTAATAAAACTTTCATAAATATCCACATTTTTATTGGATCCCTATTTAATAAAAATAAACCATAAGTAAATCTTTTTGGAAAAATGTTAAATTTTAATATATAAATGACTTTTTATACAACTGATACATATCTGATAAGAAGTAAAATGACATTAACTTTTAGTGCAGACATTCTTAGACAGTAACTAATATTAAAAATAAATTTCTATTAAAATCTAGGCAAAGGTAAAACAGCGTTAATTAAACCTCTCCATCATCTCTCCACAGAAGGGCAGTAAAGATATTACTCATCAAGCTAACCAAGTCTTTTGGTAATTGTTTTATTTCTAAGAATGGCTAAACACCAACTTATTGATCAAAAGAATTCCTTAAATATGTTTAAAAATCTTCAATTACTAAAAAAAAAAAAAAACCTCTATGTGCATTCGATTTTGAACCTGATTCATAGATGACAGGTTAATGTACAAATCACTACATAACAAGATCTTTCAATTTGTAACACATTTTTATTTATTTATTTATAAGTCTTGATTAGCACATTGTATAAAATTTTGGAAAGAAGGTTCAAACTTTATGGCTTTAGAAATATAGCTATAATAATCATGATAATGTTAGGCTAATTCTGGAAAAAATCAACTTTTGGAATTACACAATTCATCAATTTTACATTTGGTACTGTTTAATTAATCTATCTACTCTTACAGAGAAGTTGCTATCCAAATAAATAAAGGAAAATACTTGTGAATTAATGTACTGATGCTACAATGGTCTAACTATAAATGATAGCAGAGACATAAAGTGATATATTGTAATCTGCATAAAAAATTCTGAATTTATCATTCCATACTATCATGTATTTTGAAAAAATAACATTGCTCCAGAATATTATTTTTTAAAAAAATGCTATCTATCACTTTTTGAGTTAAGTAGCATTTTGTCAAGAGATAAGGTTTAATATTATTCAATGATTTATCCCTAGAAAATAATTTTTCTCACGTCTACTTAACTCAAAAATTGATACGTAGCATTTTTTTAAAATAATATTCTGCAACAGTTTCCTTCTTTAAAGTCATGCAAATTTTTTTCCACTCAAACTTATATTCAACAGTTTTCCTATTTCATTCATCCTCTGTCATTCTAAAAGCAATGTATATCACAGTGATCTTTTATTCAATTATTAAATTTTATTTAAATTCTAATCATTCTTATTCATTATTATTAACCTTGGAATTTTCATCATCCTCTGCAGAAATACCAATTTAAAAAAAAGAGATATTGTTTTCATTTAATCTTTCTCAAATTCCAAGTTTCATAAGCAGATTTTATACTGCTGTTCTTGTTTATCTTTGCATTTACTATTTATCCTTTTTTTTTATTTATTTATGATAAATGCTACTATAAAAGAAGACATTCAAATCATTTTTATCTTGGATTGTCCCCATCCTCAGACCGGTTTCGACCTATGGGTCTCTTCAGTGAGGAGTCTGGACATTAGATTTAAAAAACCAACTCAAGCAAAGCATTTATCTAAAAGTTAATTGTTAGAAGAAGATCTGAAACTTTTAGACATCTACATGTCTTTAAAGTCAGCTCTCCAACTGAAAAAATCATATGGGCCTGAACTTAATTCAGATACTCCATATATTAGTAGGCTTAGCCAGCTAAATTAAATGGCTAAGCCTACTAATATATGGAGTATCTGAATTAAGTTCAGGCCCATATGATTTTTTCAGTTGGAGAGCTGACTTTAAAGACATGTAGATGTCTAAAAGTTTCAGATCTTCTTCTAACAATTAACTTTTAGATAAATGCTTTGCTTGAGTTGGTTTTTTAAATCTAATGTCCCGACTCCTCACTGAAGAGACCCATAGGTCGAAACCGGTCTGAGGATGGGGACAATCCAAGATAAAAATGATTTGAATGTCTTCTTTTATAGTAGCATTTATCATAAATAAAAAAAAAAAAGCTTGTTTAGAGCTATTAGCACGCTCTTAATTTTACATATTTGTAAGTGCAAGCTATATATAAGTCATGTGACATCTGACTTGTTATTATTACTATTATTTATCCTTTTGTAAGCTGCTTCCAATAAAAAAAAAAAAACTTTTTTTCCACATTCTTTATTTATCATATAAATATTTATGATTTGAAAAGATACTATATAGATCTATTAATTCAAATTTGTTTTACAAAGCAATAAATTTTATACTGATGTGTTTTTGAATTTTATATCTCTACTAATGCCCATTGATTTTAGTCAGTGCTTTTAGATGAAGAATGTCACTAATGTAACTGTAGTTTTAATACAATTTTCTTAAGCTTTGTATTATATTTTTAATGATTGTTTATTATACTTTGCCTCATGGCTAATCTTCATTTGGCTCTGCACTATTATCTAAAAAAAATATCTTAGTATAAAACTAAATACTATAAGTTTAGACTTTAAACCATTAAAACATCATCTTTTCTTATGCTTACATAAGCTGTTAAAACAATAGCAAATGTTTCCTCATAATAGTGCAGCCTAGTGCAAGCTCTAGTAATCAATAAATGCTAGAATGTTGTGAATTATAATCCCATCTAATGCATTCTCTCCCAACATCCCCAGACTTGTTTCTAATTTATGACTTTCATCAATGAGGAATCTTGTAACAGGGAGCAGTGCACCTAGATCTTTGGATCTAATGCAACACTCCATCATTCACTTTTTATTTTTTGGTTAACTATAACATTATCAGACCAAACTGAAAACATAATAATGTTTGCAATCCAAATTAATTCACTTGTATTATCTTAAGAGATCTGAATCCAGTTCAGTACTTATAGATTTTGGTCTTTGATTTTTTAATAAATCACAGTCATTGCTCCCAGATACAAAGCTCCTTAATGATGAAAGCCATTAGTTAAAAACTAATTTGGGATGTTGGATGGGAAAGCAGTGGCTGGAAATGTAATGCACAATCTTCTAGAATCTACTAATATTAGAGTTTGCTCTAGGTGATACTAATGTGTGAAAAAATTTTCTACTGTTTAACAGATTTGTGTAAGCATAAGAAAAGTGGTCATACGATGTTATAATGATTTATTACCAATTTATCTATGGTCATTAAAAAAAATTTAGTTAACCAAAAAAATAATAAGTGGGTACTGGAGAGATGCATTATATCCAAAGATTCAAGTGTACTGCTCCTAGATCCAAGGCCTCTCACTGATGAAAGCTATAAGCTAAAAACTAGTCTGGGAATGTTGGATGAAAAAGCACTGGATAGGATTATAATGCACATTCTTCTAGCATCTATTGATTACTAAAGTTTAATAAATTTGAGTATAAATGAGCTTTAGTGGATTTTATTAAGAGATTGTATATGAAAATAATTACTATACAAATCAATTAGGAAATATAGAATCAGTTAAAATTAAAAAGGGGGTGGAACTAAGACAATGATGCCCTACATGACCTATTTGGTTTTTGTTATATTCAAGAGAAATGATGAGAGCAAAAGAAAGACTACGAAGAAGGGTAGAGATACCATTAATAGGTGGCAAGGTAGTATAAACATTATTGGGTCTTTTATTTGCTGATATCTTCATGTGCACAGAAAGTGGAGAAGATATGGACGTTATGCTGAAGACATATGCAAGGGTGGGTAAAGAAATGGGGATTAAATTTAGAGAAGAAAAATCAAAAGTAATGATGATAAATGCTAGGGAAAGAGAAGAGAAAGAATTTTTATTGGGGGATATAAAGTTAAATGTGATGAATAGATATAACTATTTGGGAATCGTTTTGAATAATCAGAGAAATTGCTTGGCAGAATGGGAGAAAAAATTGATAAATGAAGCAAAAAAAAAAAAGAAAGAGATTGATAAAGAAATTAATAGTGTTTTCATATAATAAATATGATGTAGTAAGAATGGTACGGAAAGGAGTGACAGTAGCAGGGTTAACTTATGACAACAATGTGTGTCTTAGTTAAGAGGAATTAGATTATTTAGAAAAAGTACAAAGAGAACCAGGAAGACATGCATTAGATGCAGATGTGTGGTCGGCAAAGAAGGCAATTCAAAGAAAGCTGGGATGGTCAAGTTTTTATATGAGAAATGAAATGAAAATGTTTGGTAGATTGCAACTTATGGATAATAAGAGAAAAGCCAAAATAGTATGTAATTGGGTTATGAATAAAGAATTGGCAAGGTGGGTGAGAAAAATAGTATGGTATGCAGAAGATTTGGATAAAGACATTATGTCAGTATACTTATACAAAATGTGGGATGATTGTGCTAGGAGAATTGTTGAGGGTTATAGTGGCAAAGAATGGAATAGAAAAATAGATGCATTAATAAAAAATAGGGAGTTGGAAAACTAGTATGGAGAGTTTAAATATATATAGAAGTAAACAAAATATTGGGTGCGAGTTAATTTATGATAATAGCAAGAAAAGTAATTTACTGTTTAAGGCTTGAACAGAATCATTAGCAACAAGGGAATATACATATAGATGGAAAAATGTGGGTGATTTAGTCTGCAAGTTATGTAAGAAAGGCATAGAAAACATTAGGCATCTGTTAATTGAATGTAAATGCTGAAGTTGTAGGAGAATAAATATAAACAAAGTGATTATACAGAAAGTGAGTTCTTGGTTTTTATGCTGGTATGGAAAAGATAAAGGGAATTTAGATATAAAGACCATAGAAAGGACAAAGATAATGTAGTGGAAAAGGGATGGAGCAGGATAGAAAAGAATATGAGAAAAACAGTGTGGAGAATGGAAAGTAAGGTGGCTAACAAGTCTCTCTGGGCATAGTGGCTGAGAGATTCCTGACTCTGAGAAAGAAGCCACAGTGCATCACACTAATTTTAAGGCTTTCTCCATGGGTGGGTATTTTGTTTGAAAAAATTTTATTATCTCTGGAAGATTTTGATATTAGACATTCCTCTAGCAATAAAAATATTACCACAAATTTTGTGTTATTGCCAGAAATGCTAACTTCTTATCAGCTTCACTAATATAAAAAAATGTCGTCCTCCCAAATTATTGTATAATAATGATTTTAAGGCACAGGAAAGATATAGTTTTCGATTACAAGTTCAATATAGTTATTATACTATAGATGAAAAATACTGCAAATTATTTTACACAATGCTAGTTTTAAAATCTGAGAATGTCCATTATTATTCATTTTGCCCAGGCAAATACATAAATAAGCAAGTCTTAAAAACTGTGCTATTTAAAATTATTTAGAATAAACTTAAGATGCAGAGGTAGTGCATCTATTTATCATGTTTCCAATTTGAGATTGAAATACAGGACAAATAATATTCTTTTAAAGAGGTTTAACAATTTTGTCTCTGAATAGCTGGCCCATAGATAACCTAACTAACAATTCAATAACAGTAGATAAATGAGTAATTAGTTATTCCTAGTTAGATTAAACAAAAATAAAAAAACTGTTCAAACCTCCTACTCAATGGCAAGCCTTAATGAATAATGTCTTCTATGAAAGGTTATTGTAAAGGCTTTTGTCTATTTCAGTGGGCTAAATATTACAAAAAAAAATATTTTTAAAATTCATTTATATATTAAATAAATAAAAAATTTATTTAAAAAGCACAGACACCCAAAAAATTATAAAACTAAAAAATGCAGAAAAATGAAGCAAAATAAATATAAAAAACAATTTAAAACCTTCCATAACATATAACAAATCATTTCTTCATAATTTAATTATTGCTAGATCACTTAATAGAATTTGGGACAATGTTGTTCAGATAGAATTTTTTTTAATTTTCTGTTTAGAAAAACTGTCTTTGACTACAGTTACACTTATAAGTAATGTTAGTAGAATTCTTTGGATCACAACAGCAACTTTCAATTAAGGCGGGATAATATATATAAAAGGATGAATTTAAAAATATTTAAAAATTTTTTATTACAAATTAAATATCTGGTTTCTGTAAATATGGCAAGAAAAAACTTTAAAAATGATATAAAGGAATATTAACTATGAATTGGCAAGATAAAGCTATATAAAAAAAGAAAAGTTTCTTAAATACAGTAAAAGATTTTAATATTGAAAAGAAAATAGTTTCAGCATTAAGAAAAAATGAAACTATTTCTAATTAGAATAATAATATTATGAAATGAAGGAAGAATTACAGAAACAAAAGTAATCTCTCTTTTTAATTGCTAAGCATTTTAAATGAAGTGCTGAGACATGCAGTTAAATCCAGGAAGATAAAAATTCAAGGAAATGATGAAATTATTATGGTTATTTCTAAAAAAAAGCAGATAAAAACAGAAAAATTGATTACAAAACTATAATAAAGATCTAAATTATAAATATGAGTCAAATAATTGAAAAATACAGTAATGATACTGATATTAAAAAAATGATAAAGAAAAAATCAAAAATTTAAGACCTATCTGTCTTCTATGAGTTCTATTTATGATTTTTATCAATCAAAAGATTTAAACGAATTAAAAATATAAGCTGGATTTATAAGTAATTTTAGCATTGTGGATCTTATCCACAATAAAGTAATCTATATAGAGAGACACAATAAATATGAGTTACCATAAAGATTTGGATTTGTAGATTATGAAATAGCACTTTCATAATAATTAAATTTTGGAAGATCAATACTTAATATGATGTTGTTATATTTTGAAGAATATATATCAAAATGCAACAGCAATGATTAAATTACATGAAGACATTAAGATTAATAGTGATAAGAGAATAAGAGAGAGTGATTCCACACCTCCAAAACTTTTTAATTCAATTTTCAAGAAGTATTTTGTAGATTAAGATGGAAAGCCTAAAGGAATGAAAATATATGAATGTTATTAAAGTCATCTAAATTTTGTAAATGATGTGGTTGTTTAGTGGATATAATGTTTGAGACATTCAAAAAATGTTAAAAGAATTATCAGATCAAAATAAAAAAAACAGGATTAAAAATATGCTAAAAAGATTAAAGTAATGTTAAATAAATTTTTTCAAAAGAAAAAAATAAAGACCGATAATGAAGAATCAGAATAAGTAAACAACTATATATACTTTGTTCAGATTTTTAATACAGATAGACATAAGAGATGAAATTTGATGGAGTAATTTTTGATAGAAATAAGTTAAAAGAAATATGTCTGAGTATTTAAAAAGAAAAGTTTTTAATAGATGTCTCTTCCAGTTCTCACATATGAAAAAGAGTCTAGGATACTTAATAGAAAAGCAATCAGAAACCTCATGTCACTCAACAAATATGGATATACATTAGAAATAACAAAAATAGATTAAAAATAAAATATGTAGATGAAAAAACAAACAAGATATCAATGATATCACTAAAATAATTCAGAGAATGAAATAGAATTGAGGCGGACAAAATGCTAGAAGAGATGATAATAGATGGATGGCTGAATCTTAAACTGGATTTTCCAAAGATTGTAAAAAATCTTGAAAAAGACTACATGTGAAATAAATAGATAAAAATAAAAAAGTTTGCTGGTATGATGAAGAGACTTTCATCATAATCTTATATTCTACAGAATCACTCATAATTGATTAATTATTAAGTTTTCTCTCTAGCATTTTATTTTTCTTGACATTAAGTTAATTTTAAAAAATCAATTTATCTTCACAAATCTATCTGTAAATAACCTGAAAACACTAATTGTAATTAAAATATTTTAAATATAGCAAATATATTTTTAATTTAAAACATTTAAATATTGAAGAAATTATTTTCCCTTTGAAATTTACTTCATTTGCAATGGTACTTTATCATTGGTTGAAGGATAAAACTTCTAGATACTTACTGATAAAAAAATTTCAGAAAAATAGAACATGAAGCATAAACTTTCTTTTTTTAAAAAAAAAACTAAAAAAAAAAACACAAAAACTGACTATGGAACAGAGCAAAAAGTTTGTTCAGAAACTAGCGATTTGGAAAAAGAAAAGACCTATATAGAACAAACTCTTACGAAAAATGGTTATCCATCAGCTGTTATTAAGAATATGTTAAATAGACAAAAAAAAAAAAAAAAACTAGCAAGAGAAAAAAAATTATTGGTATTGTAGTGTATCCATAGATTCCAAAAATAGCAGACAAATTAAGGAAAATCTGCAATCAGCATGACATCAGAACAGCTTTCCAGAACCATACCACATTACAAAGAATTCTAACATCTACAAAGCCTAAATTTGAAATGCTGAAAAGAAAAAAACTACATTTATGAAATACCATGTGAATGTAGAAGAACATATATTAGTGAGACCAGTTCTCCCATTGAAAAGTGCTTGCAAAAACACAACCTGATGATCAGAAAAGAAAAAATAGACGTGTCTAAGGTAGTAGACCATGTATGTGCCAATGAACATATATTCAATTGGGAAAATACAAAAATATTGGACAGAGAAGAAAAGGTACAAAGAAGAAAATTTAAAGAAGCTGCTCACATGACAATGGCAAAAAATCCTATAAGTCAACCTAGTGTGACTATACATAATGTATGGAAACCACTAATCAACTTTGCTTTTAGGAAAAAATGGAGAAATCAGGAGAACATCATAGATAAGTATATGAGATTTCTACTAACTATTGACTTTGGTAGGGTGGTTCAGTTGGTTAGAGAGTTACCTTAAAATTCAATACTCAAGAATTTAAGGGTTCAGGTTTAAATCCCATGCTAATATTGACACTGGTTAGGCTAGAAACACCTGAAGAAGAGGGGAGAATAATACATCTCAAAATGTTGTGCATACACTAACCTGTTTGATGTATTTGGAATATTTATATAAAGTTAAATTTTTCTAAAGACATTCAATATTCATATTAGATGATGGAAATAGTCCAATATAAAAATACAAAAAAAACCTCTTATGATTAGGTGCAGTATGATCATACTCCTTTACAGCTTGTATAAGAATAGGAAATGTTGGTCATGTGATGTTTGTGAGAATAAGTTACCAGGGAATTCCTGGTTTACTCCAGTTTTTCTGTTCTTTAAAAAAAAAGCAAATAGCCAGTTAATTTCTTTCACAAATCTATTTATAGATATTCTGAAAGTAATTATTTACTTACATTATAATATAGAAATTATATTTTTTATTTAAAACACTTAAATATGAAAGGTTTACCATTTAAAGTTTTTTTTATTTGCAATTGTTTCCAACAAGACAATATTTTTTTTCTTCTGTATTGCACAGACCCAATTAAATTGGTTTAAAACTGTTACATTTTTAATGTTAATTTTTAACAACATTCAAAAATTTCATTCACATTATTATTGACAAATTTCAGCATATTGCTACTATCTGAGAAATAAGTTACTTCATGGCTAAGATAAAAAAATAGACCCCCTATATTCTTTGATTTACATTTTCTTAACATTGTCATTATTAAAAAAATTATTCAGAAAAATTTTAAAGGTTAACTATTTTTGAGTGGAGATGAATATTTTTTATGTCTCCAATTTTTTACTTTTATTTTTTTCATTTATATATTTTTCTAATACTAAATTTAATACAAATTATTTTTTAAAACATATTTTTATTTGATACTTATTTCATATTCTTGCCTGAGTTGTCTCTCTGCCTCATTTACTGGACTAGCAGCAGTGTAAATGCTACATAATAAGATTTCAAGAATAATTTGTGTGTGTGTGCACTTACATATAAATATAATATAAAGAGCATTTCAATAGATCAAACAAGCTTTTTTTTTTATGATAAACGCTACAAGAGAAAGCATTCAAATCATCTTTATCTAGGATTGTCCCCATCCCCAGACCGGTTTCGAGCTATGGCTCTCTTCAGTGAGAAGCTAGGACACCAGATTCAAAAAACTAACTCAAGGTAAGCATTTATCTAAAAGTTAACTCTTAAGAAGAAGATCTGAAATTTTTAGACATCTACAAGTCTTTAAATTCAGCTCTCAAATTGAAATAATCATATGGGTCTGAACTTAATTCAAATATCCCATATATTAATGGGCATTGTAATTTAATTTAGCCAAAGCCCCAACAGCAAAATAATAGTAATAAAATCATGTTGCATGTCACATGACCTATATAGCTTGCATGTATCAATATGTAATATAAAGAGCATTTCAATAGCTCAAACACGCTTTTTTTTTAATGATAAATGCTATGAAAGAAAGCATTCAAATCATCTATCTAGGATTGTCACTATTCCCAGACTGGTTTCAAGCTATGGCTCTCTTCAGTGAGGAGCTAAGATACCAAATTCAAAAAACTAACTCAAGATAAGCATTTATCTAAAAGTTAACTCTTAAGAAGATCTGAAATTTTTAGACAGTTAATAAATAAAACAGTATATAGAGATTTTTAGTTTAACTTGCTCCAAATCATATTGAAAATAAAATATTATTGATTTTGATATAAAAAGAGTATAGCAATTTCAAATAAAGGAAAAAGAATTATAAATTAACAACATTTTTTTTTATTACAAATAAAATAAATGTTAGTAAAGAATTTTATTTTTTTTAAATATGTAAACAAAAGAAAGCAAAAAGCTATTTTTTTCTTTTGGTAAAGAATACTAGAAAATATTTTTCTCTGGAATCTAAGATTACTCACCATTAGGATAGCTGCTGTAGATAACAAACAAGATAGGCTACATTATGGTATGGGCGGTGGACAATGGAGCATAGAGAAAAACAGTTAGTTATTCAACAGTCAAGTTCATTCTAGTGAGAATTAACGGAATTCTATACCGCAAAATATACAGTAAAGCAGTGGAAGTGTGCTGTGTAAAGAAAAATTGGCCTTGCTGCTAATTGCAATTACAAGCTTATAAGAGAAGCTATAAACATATTTTATTATATTAGGAAATCTTTTAACTTGAGAGGCTAAGCAAAAAAACAAGTACCATGTCAGTTGAAAACCTTAAGCATATGGCCTGGTCTACCAAATGAAATTTAGGAGAAATTATAGTATCAACTCTTACAATCTTCCAGAAAAAAAAAGACCAGACTACGCAGCTTAATTGCTGAAAACTTACATGTATTTGATATATAATACATTAACACAAAGCTAATATTTTTGTCTAATGTTCATTTCAATTTATAAAAAGACTGAAGATAATTGTGAAAAACAAAACATATCTAAAATATAGGAGAGATGATGCTAAAGATTGGTGAAAGGAAAGACACTAAAAGATTAAGCTATTTCTTTATATAATATGAGAAAAGACTTTACATTTATGAAGACTAAAATAAATTCAATATTAAATAAGAGAATCATATATTTTATCTGTAGATTCTGATTATAAATTTAAATTGAAAGTAATTTAAAAGATAAGTTATGTTTCACTTCATAAATATTGTAACAGGATGGGGAAAGATGGGGTGGTCATATCTGGGATGATGGCAAAATCATCATCAACCCCAGATCAACAAAATATTTCAAATAAAAGAAATTTAATATATTTTTTTAAAATACAATTAATGATAAATATAATATTCAAGGTTTAAGTAAGATATTCAAGATATTAATATTAATGTATTTAAGTAATAGACATTAAAGTAAGTATTAATGGAAGTAATATTAAAGTAATGTTTAATATCACAAAATATATAAGAATTTTATATATTAAAGAAAGCATGAGATCATGAAATCTCTGTGAGATCAGTCAGCTAATTCCTTAGCACAACTAAAAGAATAATTAACCATACATCAATTTGCATTATCAATAATTAATACTCATTATTATGAGTGATTGTAACTGGATTTGCAATGGGTCTACTGTAGATAAGGTCAACTATTTAGCCTTTGCCAGCTTGGGCAATTATTTTAATCTTAATTTGGATACACCAACTTAAGTGCTCATCCATCAGAATACATAATAATAAAAACAATAATGCTGGGATATTAAAACCTTCTTATCATCATCAATGCTCAGGCCACTTAGTATTATTAATGTACTGGCTATTAAAAACTTAATTTTTAATAAGACTAAAATAAAATAAAATGTAGTGCACAGGCTTTAACTTGTTTATGGTCCTTGGCGTCATATTGGATTTTTAAAAAACTGACTTGAGGCACAATTTTCACAATAACTTCAGTTTTAATAATGTCAGAGCAAAAAGCTTTACATTGACAGAGACTAGAAAAACTAAGGAAAACAATAAGGCTAAGACAAATAGTGATTACCATTTAAAATAATTAATGACAAATTAGAAATTAAATTAAGTTTAAATTACATCTTCAATGATAATTTATTTGTGTTCCTCACAAAATTATCTTTCAAACCATATATAATACTTCTTACGTGAGATAATTCATAGCTGCAGAATCTCCATAAGAATTCTTCATTTTTATCTTGTACCCCAAAAATTAACAAATCTCAAGGTATCTATATAAAAAAGATTCATCCTAATAAAAGATAGAAAACAAATCATTTCCAGAAGGTGGACATGCATTTGTCATCATAGCAATTGGCTTCTTATCTATGTAAAACTAGAAATAGTAGGTTACTGTCTGTATCAATGATAAAATGAGTTTGATCTCTTCATTTTATATTTTTTGTGTACATCAGTGATGTTATATTCTTTATGCACACCAGAGATGCTATCTTGTTATATTTATTGTCCCAAAGAGATATAATTTATTTGCATATAGCTCATTTGCTAGCTATAGATTTGAAAATAATGTGATGCAAAATGTGGCAAATCAGCAAGAGTACCAAGGCATAGGCAAGAATGAGAATTTGATTTTTTGCCTGCATACAATGCCATGTGGTATATACATAACCATTGTCACTATCATCACCACACATACTATTTGATATCTCTCTTTATTGGTTTTAAGTGTTATATTTTCACATGATTCTATGGCCAGTAAATTATGATTGCTTTATCAACTGCAACCTTCCTGTACATCTGATAATCAGTCTTAAAATTTACATTGCACTACTCTATAATTTTTATATAATCACTTGTTATACAAACACAGACCTGCACACTAATACAAATATACTAATAAATTATTAAACCTTTTGAGAATCATTATGTCTATAAAATAAGGTTGCTTCAAACTTGGATCAGAACCCCAAAATTACATTATACATAATTACTTTTGTTATATTTGAATACAACTTTATATACTGTATAATAAAGAGCATAAATGATTTAATATTATATAATTTATATACTACTTAGACATACTAATACAAACACAAACACATTAATAAAACGTACTATTTATCAAATAATTAAAAAAAAATTTAAATACTATTTGAATAATTAAAAATAAAAATTGAATACTTATGACCTGATATTCTCATTACATTTAGAAGACTTTGTTTGAAATGCGAATTTTCGGTGCATTTTTAATCCATTTTAGTAAGGTGTCTGGCCGATTAAAAATTTCTGCCTTTGTTTTCTCCATGCAAACTAGTAAACTGAGCAGAAAAAAAAATTAAATGAACCTATTAATAAAAAATTCAAATTTTATTAGATTTCAATGAGATAAGCCATTTGAAAGAGACTTTAAAGCAGCAATGAATGCTGGGATTTCTGTTAATGTCATGCTTGTAGTTTTCACGCTATTTTAAAAAGAAAACGCTTGTAGTTTTCACGCTATTTTAAAAAGAAAACAAAATTTCAATGAATCAGCTGCCGCTGTGCAGCGTTCGTGTTATAAGCGCTCAACCCACTAAAGAATATACTCTTAGCGCCAACCAGGATGTCTAGATGCCAATAAACTCTAATATGTATTCTCTTTTGCATATCAGACCGTTATGCAGAAATCTGGCTCAGACAATGTAAGCTCTATTACTGTATTGTGACCAAGAGATGATGCAAACATACAATATTCTAAACTCTTTTTAGAATTAAGTCCACTGGAATAATTTTACCAATTAAATTCAAATTTATTAATAACAATTAAAAAAATTATATTAAGGTCTCTAGAATTTGACTATATACTTAGAAGCCTTCTGATTTTGATTAATATACAAAATTCAAATTATTACATTGTGATTCACATGATTAATATACAAAATTAAAGTTATTACATTATGCTCTACATATTTGTTCAATAGGTTTACTTAAAACCACATTCAGCACATAAACATGTGGTTTAATACAAAATAAACATGTTTGAATTGACATTTAATAATAAAAAAATGATTAAAATTTACATATAAGTATCTACCTGACACACACTGATATATATATAGACATATGGCATTATAATTTCTAGACATTTGAATCATTATATAAAATACAATGAATGATTAAAATTTTACATATACATGTGTATCTGGCACACACTGATATTTACACACAGCTGTGCAGTATAATTGATGAAAATATTTCAATCATCACACAAATACAATAAATGCTTAAAATTTTCAATTATTACATTTTAATAATATGAATCACTTACACTAAGTTTACTTAAAATGTGTATATATAATCACATAGACATTTAGATGTGTGGTATAATTTATTAACATATACATGTGCTTATATAAATGTATGCGCACAAACGTTTACATCATATTTTTAATTTAACACAATAATAAAAGTTATTCAAAATGTACTTTCCATAATTGATTCTTTGGTTAATATTAAGAGTAAAATTCACATATGCATGTGTAATATATAAAATATAATCTGAAACTGCTATCAAACTCTAGTTGCAGCTTTTTCTTTTTTTAAAAAAAAGGTTGTTTTTTTTTAGACTAAAATATTTTTTTGGAAATCTTTTTTTGGAAATCTTTTTTTTTTACCATAGGACGATCAATAAATTATTCTTGACTCTTAATTATAATATCTTTAAATAAAATATATAACTTTCACTTATTTACTCTCTATATATCTCACAATCACAGGTTGCTTTTACTTATGTTTTTTTAGAATTTAAAATATTTTAAAAAACTATAAAAAAACTCCCTATATATATGCATGAGATGCATTTATCTGTAGTTCCTTGGAGGTATAGATAAATAGCAGCATACATGTTATCAATTCTTTGGCAAGTTGATGGCTGTCATCTTTGGGACAGGCATAGTCCAGGCAATTGTCAGCATCAGGACAGGTATAATCAGGTAATTTTGATCAGTGATCTCCCTTCTGTCCAGGCCAACAATCTATTTTTGTGCACTTTGTGCATGCTAATTGATCCATTAGAAGTGACCAACTTCTTGTAAATCAAAACTCCTCTGTAGTGCACTATAAACTGCTGCTGGATCTACTGTCTTGAATTCAGCTATATCTGATTCATGGTAGCTGTCTGTATAGCTCTGGAAACCAGCCAATTCTGCTAACTGTGCCAACTCCCTGCTACAGGTAGCAACTAAAACCTTATTAGCTAAGACTAAAACTAATCTTTTTATCAATTCTTTTTGTAGCAGATTACTAGGTGACAAAATACATTAAAACTGTTTTTAATTAAAACTGCCTTTCTTATATCTTTAATACCTTTGAAAGCAAGTTTGGAGTTTAGAAAAAGTTGATTTCAATTAACTTTAATCCTTTGGAATTTTATAATCTACAAAGATTTTTTACATAGATAGAGAAATATATACAATTATCAGTTATATTTTAAACATAAAACATACTTTTTTAATTTTCAAAATCAGAATACAAATAACACAATATTAATATTTATTTAGACCTTTTTAAATGTTTACTTTATAATAAAATTTTATTTTAAATTCAAAATTATTTTATCTTTTACTTACTTATTATTCCAGGAAATGTAGAAAAAATATCTATAAAAAATTTGTGTTTATTTCTATTTTCCCCTTACTTTATATATATATATGGGTACACACACCATTATGTTGCTGTGTGCCATATAACCAAAATGGTTACAATATATATATGTATGGAGTTATTAAAAATAAAGACTAAAATAGAAATATTTGTTTGTCCTTCCATGCAGGATATTTTTTAGAAATATGATTGGTTTTTAGTGGGGGAAAAAATAACAGTAATAGGTTACAAGATATTTATGCAAAGAAAACTTTAGTAAATTGTAATGTATTATATTATAATATTATTATATATTAATTATTATATTAGTGAAAAATGGGGTGTGACCTAAAATGTGTATTCTTTTCAAGTAAAAAGTGTACTCAAATAAATATCAACAGTAAGAACAACTTATGAGATATTATACAAAGAGAACTTTAGTAAATTGTAATATATTGAAAAATATAATTACTATATTATTGGGAAGGGGGGGGCACCTAAAATATATATTCTTTTCAAGTAACTAAAGTGTATTCAAAAAATAAATATCAGACAAAAATTTCTCTAAGATAAAACTAAGTAAAATGAATAAATATCAGAATAAACAAATTTATTACAAACACTAATTATATATGTGAGTAGGAGATGATATATGACAATGGATGGCTGAGGGTATGTGATCGAATTTGGATGTGTATGTTTTTTATAACATTGAAATGTAAATTGTCTAAAATTCTATAGTATATTTATTGTTTTCTACATATATTTAATTATAAAAAAATAAGTAATAAAATTAATTCAACTCACAATATCCTGGCTAAAGGTTATATTCCATTTCAAATTTGAATCCAGTCATGAAGGCATCAGATGTGGTTACCACAGATGTCCTTGCAGATAAAAAATGATTCCAATCCTTTTTTTTTTCAACATTGCAGCTTCAAAATCCTTTGAACTGCCACAAATATGAGCTTCTAGAAAAAGAAGGCTTACAAACACACATAGCCAATTTCATATCCATATCAAGCCATAAAAGAATGCAATTCAACTATAAAAAAATTATACAGTTAGTAAATCTAAAAAAAAAAAGAGAGAGAAAAAAAAAAATTCAAATTGTATTTTAGAAAAAAAATCCAAATTTCATTGTAGAAAAAAAAATACAATAGTGCATTGAATGATCTAAGATCCATATGTGTACAACTTACCAATTCTGTGCAAACTCAGTTGAAACTTTAAACTTCTGAACAGGAGCTACTGAGGGTGCTTTGGACATAATGAGTTAAATAATAATGTCATTATTTTAATTAGTTATAAATGATTGTAAAAGGAAAAAAAGATTATAAAATAATGTAAAGAATTTTTTTAAATCTTTCTCTTCAATAATTATTTACCAGTTTTAATTTTGAAAAAGTTTATTGTAAGTCTTAAGGTTAACTTGTAAATTAGAGATAAATAAAAAAAAAAAAGATTTTAACATTTTTGTTAAATTTTTGTTTTAATTGATTACAGTTGCTTTGTCTTTATCTCTCTCCAAAAGAAAAGCTAAAGTTTACCAAATCAATAATTAATATTGCTTAGAAAAAAATAACAATAGTGGAATTTTATCCTATGAATGGAAATTTGTTTTAGCTTTGGATTGTTTTGCAATTTTAATTCTGAAGAAGAGAAATAGCCTTTTGTAAAAACAAACCCAATTGGGCAGTGTTTAATTTGTTCATGTAGGAGCCGGATTGTAATTGTTTGGAGACATGATTGTTTAAAAAAAAAAAGTACTATAGAGGTATGGGTAAATCAGTAGACCTCAGTATATTATAGAAAACAGGTATTCTAGACCAAGCTGTTGAGAGTGGTAGCAGCAGTTTTTCTTGAACTAGCTGTTGAATAAAACAATAGAAGTCTTTCTTGACTCAACTATGGGAGAAAGCAGTTTAGCTTTAAAAATGTTTTCTAAAATGAACAAAACTATGTGCTAAGTTTAGCTAGAAGTTAAACCTCATTATCTCCATGTAATCTGCTTACTAAAGAAAATGTAAAATAGCCCTGATGTAATCTGCAACAAGTCCTGTCTCCAAGACCATAAGTATTTGTCTTTATATGCTAATCTGACTTGGAAAATTATTAAAAAAAAAAAAAAATGGATAAATTCTTTCTGTGTGTTAGCCTGGAAAATATTCTATTGCAAAATGAAAAAAAAACTATACACTAGATTGCAAGTAAATGTTAAAAGAGAAGCCTACAAGAATAAAACATGGAAAATAAAATAAAATTTACAACTGCCTAAGAAAGGACGGTTCTAGTAAACTATTAACTGTGCAGCCTTTGGTGGCGCTGTTTCTAGTTAAAAACAGAGCGTTATAACAATACCGCTGCTAGATTTTTTTTATCTAATAGATCGTATTTTGACATACGGCTGTAATTTTTTTTTTTTTAATATTTAATATATTGTTGTTGTTTGTTTTGGACATAATTATTTTTTTGGTTTTCATTTGATAAATTTAAAACTATAAAGGAGACTTTGACCTTTCTCAAAAGTACATAATTTTTGACATATGCTTTTATTTGGGGGGGATTTCCATTCTAAATCTACTGTTTATTTTTTACAGACGTCTTTTATTTTTTTGTTTTGGATTCGATACATTTCAAAGTAATAAGGGACAGTTTTAACTTTTTTTTGGAATATCCCAATTTGCTTTACATATGACTTTTTTTTGTTGTTGTTGTTATTTAAAATTAGAATCGACACTTTCTTTTTGAATTATGTTAAAAATGAGGGGGTTTGCTGTTGATTGATTTAGCAACAAAAAATTCAAACCTGTCCGACAAACTCCGCCTCAGATGTCCGTATTTGCTTATAGACGAAAAGAATTGTTTGGTATTTTATCTTACATTTATAAATACGGGGGTTTTTTTTTGGTCGGCGTGTTTTGATTTTTTTGTTTTTTTTTTTAATAATAACAAATAAAACAGGGATTTGATTTTTTTTTTTTTAATAATAATAAATAAAACGGGACTTCTTTTTTCTCTTAGATTTATAAATACGTGGGTTTTTTTTTGTGGCGGCGGATTTTGATTTTTTTTCCTTTTTTTAATAATAACAAATAAAACGTCCAAAACAACAACCAAAAAGTCAATCGCGGTATTATTTTTTTAATGCAAAAAATATGTATGTTAACTGGTTTTGTTACATTCTGTAGGATTTATTTATTTATCTTTTTTAAGAGTCGTACAAGTTTGTTAAAGATTTTTTGTTTTCATAACAAATAAAATGTCCGGTATTTTTATCCTTTTTTAACAACAAAAATTAAGCTCGGGTTCATTTTTAAAATCTACTTAACGTGCTGTTTATTGATTTAAAACAACAACAACAAAAAACCTCTTTTTGCTTCTAAAAGGAACGAATAGGTATGTCAAAAGAAGAAGTATTTTTTTTTAAAAAAAAAAATCAATCAATCAAGAGATGTCCAACAAACTACGCCGCCCCTTTTTAACACTGTCATTCTGGGTGTTAATTACATGATTTACAGATAAAAATAATCGCAACCAAAACACAAATTCTTTCTAGAAAATAAATTTATTAACCACATATGACTGAACTAAATCAACTGTAACAAATGGCAGGATGTTTTGGGCTTGCAAAAATGCAACTGTTTCACTTTCTCTGTTTGGGACGTCCCACAAATATAACAACGTGGTAGACATTTTGTTCTTCTTTTTCAACTCTAGTCCGAGTCATGACAGAAACGGTATTTTTCCGCAAACAACTCCTATCGTCTGCCAGAGAGCTTGAGAAATTTTATATTGTCTTTTTTCACCCCCCAAAAAGCCAAAATTAGCCCAAAAATTTTTTTTTGACAAATATCAATAATACGCTGAAAATTACTAGTACGCAAAAATCTTTCAGTTGGGAAATACAGAAAATCATAAACATCAACAAATAAACACTTGAAAAAGATGACAATGCTCACACTCTTATCTTAAATTCTAGCGACAATACAAATCCTGTCAATATGCATAGGAATTCAACCCCCAATGAAATCAACGGCAAACTATATGGTCATAGTATTATTAGTAGACGTAGTGTTATTGAACGGGGAAGAATTGGCCGCGTATTATAACCACTACATACGATCTACTCGTATATTAATGATCACTCGTATATTAGCCGTAGGTTCGGCCACGAAAACGGTATAATTCTATGTTTTTACACAGAAACAGCGCCACCAAAGGCTACACAGTTAATAGTTTACTAGAACTGAAAGGACTAAAAAAAAAAAAAAATCCATAATAAAAAGATACTTAAATGTATTAAATTTATATAGACTTTAAAATTAAATAATAATTGCTAATAATTAATAGTTCTATTTATATATTTTTTTCATTGAAAGAAGTAATTTTTTTCTTTACACTATTTTATCTTCAAAATTATTTAAAAATGTTCTCTTTGTTAGGTAAATTTTTTTTATATAAATAATAACTAGTCATATTGAATAATTTTATTAATTAAACATTTTCATTTGAAATGGCTTTTTTTTTGTTCATTTGATTTTTGCCTTCTAAATCATAAAAGTTTTTAGATGATTTAAAATTTTTATCTTTATGGAAAAGTTGTTTTCCAATTTTAGCTATTGAAAGGGAAACAATTATATTTAAAATTAATGTGGGTTAATGGAATGAATCAGAGTTAATAATCAATTAATATTATTTGCTACATAAAATTACATTTTTTAATAAAAATGTATTTAAGGTTGAATTATTATATTATCATGTCATTTTTAATTTTCTTAATTATCAATCAGTTAGTTTATCGAATACTTGTTAAAAAAATATCCCAGTATTAAGTCTTTATTCTTCTAGTTATCTGTTCTATGAATTGGCAATATGTGACCTGTTTTAAATTATTCCAGCAACATTATTTAACTATATTAGGATATTTGCCACTTTAGTGAATTTTTAAAAAACTGACTTGAGACACAATTTTCACAATAACTTGAGTTTTAATAATATTAGAGCAAAATTCTATATATTGACAAAAAACAGAAAAATTAAGGAGAAAAATAAGGCTAAGACAAGTAGTGATTACCATTAAAAAAGGAAAAAAAATTTCAACATCTGAAAAAAATTATTACTGTATTGTTTGTTCATAATTTTTAATTTATCATTAACTAAGTTTAAAATTACATCTTCATTGATAATTTCTTTGTATTCCTAACAAAATTCTCATTCAAACCATATACAATATTTCTTACCTGAGATAATCCATAGCTTCAGAACTTAAAAAAGTAGTAACATAAGAATTCTTCATTTTTATCTTGTACCCCAAAAGTTAAAAAATTTCAAGGTATCTATAAGAGAGATTCATCCTAATAAAAAATACAAAATAAATCATTTCCAGAAGGTGGATATGCATTTGTCATCATAGCAATTGGCTTCTTGTCTATCCAAAACTAGATATTGAAACTACTGTCTGTATCAATGATAAAATGAGTTTCCTCTCTTCATTTTATATTTTTTGTGTACACCAGTGATGCTGTCTTGTTATATTTATTGTTTCACAGAGATATAATTTATTTGCATATAGCTCATTTATTAGCTATAGACATGAAAACAATGTGATGCAAAATGTGGCAAAACTACAGACTCCACAGCATGAATACCAAGACATAGGAAAGAATCAGGATTTGATTCTTTGTTTGCATACAATTCCATGTGGTATACATAACCATTGTGACTATCACCACACACACCACTTGAAAACTCTCTTTATTGTTTTTAAAGAGTTTATATTTTCACAATACTATGCCCAGTAAATTTTATGATTGCTTTATCAACTGCAACCTTTCTGTACATCTGATAATCAGACTTAAAATTTATATTGCTCTATAATACCTTAATTTTATATATAAAAATCATTACTTGTTATACAAACACAAATACACTAATACAAATATAAACAAAGCTTTTGAGAATCATTATCTTTATAAAATAAGACTGCCTCAAATTTGGATCAGATCCCCAAAATTGCACTGTACATAAATCACTACTTTCGTTATATTTGAATAGAAGTATAATTTATATTCTACAAAGACACATTAATACAAACACAATAAGTTATGCATTTATCAAATAATAAAAAAATTTAAAGTAATATTCAGATAATTAAAAAATTTAAAACAATATTCAAATAATAAAAATTTCGGGATGAAAGTTTTGAAATTATAAATCATCGAAGCATGGTGAATCCATTTTATTAAGGAGTCTAGCCAATTCTAAAATTGTGACTTTGTCTTCTTTGTGCAATCTAGTAAACTGACCAGAAAAAAAAAATTAAATGAACTTTAAAAAATATTAATAAAAAATCAATTTTTTGTCCGATTTTAACATGCTATATGCGATTTTAAAAAGAAACTCAAGCCACAGAGAATGATAATATTTCTATATATGTCATCTTTTTGGTTTTCCCATAATTTAAAAAAAACAAAAGCAATTTTAAATACAACGAAATAGCAGCAGCAATACTTACAACTTTAAACTCATTAAAATAGAGTAAACTTATATTTATTTTTCTCTTGTTCACTATAGTCCGTTGGGTTTTATGATTTTGAAATAGTTCTAGACAACAATAATGATTAAGTTATATGGATGTAGGGGTTTATGTTGGTATTTGAACATCCAGATGATAACTCTCAATGACATAAATGTGTGATCTTTAAAGTCCATTCACTGCATTTTAGGTTTTTTTTATAAGAGAAATAATGTAGTTGGCCTCTATAATCATGGAATTATTTGGCTAGAACATTGATAATAATCAGCAGGTATCAGTATGCCAGAATTATTATTTTTTTACTATGAGTAACAGGATTAGCACTTAAATGTATGCATCTAGATTACTGTGTTATATTTTGTCCTACGTTTGGCAATGGCTAGTTAATTACTCTGTTTATAGTGTACCTATTTTAAATCCAGTCACAAGAAATGACTGCTGATTGTTTATGTGTAATACTGTGCAATTAGTTATTATTATAAGTATAACTATATATTATATATTTTAGTTTATGCTGATTTTCATATTTAGCATCCTTTTATATTTATTCCATGTATTCTATGATGATGATGTTTTCATATCCCCTCCATGTCATCTCAACTCTTTCCATACCATTACAATATATATATATATATTTAATATATAGAGTAAGTTAAAAACAAACTCTTATGAAGCTTCAAAAATACCCTCAACCTCAGACCGCGGTTTCTGCTTCTAGCGTCATCAGTGAGGTGCTAGGGAATAAAAATACTAGAACTAGTCCAGCATTTTATCAACACCTAACTATTGAGAAGAAAATCTGAAACTTTCAGACATTTAAATGTCCAAAAATCCAGCTATCTAACTCAAATAGCAGTATGGGACTGAAACTAAGTTCAGATCCACCATATATTAATAGCTCTAGCAATATAAAATCGCCAAAGCATTAATAGCAAAAAACTAAAATTAAATTGATAAAAAATCAAGTCAGATGACCTAATTTTAATAAAGCTCCTATTTACAAATGTTATATATAGAGTAAGTTAAAAACAAACTCTTATGAAGCTTCAAAAATACCCTCAACCTCAGACCGCGGTTTCTGCCTCTAGCGTCATCAGTGAGGTGCTAGGGAATAAAAATACTAGAACTAGTCCAGCATTTTATCAATGCCTAACTATTGAGAAGAAAATCTGAAACTTTCAGACATTTAAATGTCCAAAAATCCAGCTATCTAACTCAAATAGCAGTATGGGACTGAAACTAAGTTCAGATCCACCATATATTAATAGCTCTAGCAATATAAAATCGCCAAAGCATTAATAGCAAAAAAACTAAAATTAAATTGATAAAAAATCAAGTCAGATGACCTAATTTTAATAAAGCTCCTATTTACAAATGTTATATATAGAGTAAGTTAAAAACAAACTCTTATGAAGCTTCAAAAATACCCTCAACCTCAGACCGCGGTTTCTGCCTCTAGCGTCATCAGTGAGGTGCTAGGGAATAAAAATACTAGAACTAGTCCAGCATTTTATCAATGCCTAACTATTGAGAAGAAAATCTGAAACTTTCAGACATTTAAATGTCCAAAAATCCAGCTATCTAACTCAAATAGCAGTATGGGACTGAAACTAAGTTCAGATCCACCATATATTAATAGCTCTAGCAATATAAAATCGCCAAAGCATTAATAGCAAAAAACTAAAATTAAATTGATAAAAAATCAAGTCAGATGACCTAATTTTAATAAAGCTCCTATTTACAAATGTTATATATAGAGTAAGTTAAAAACAAACTCTTATGAAGCTTCAAAAATACCCTCAACCTCAGACCGCGGTTTCTGCCTCTAGCGTCATCAGTGAGGTGCTAGGGAATAAAAATACTAGAACTAGTCCAGCATTTTATCAATGCCTAACTATTGAGAAGAAAATCTGAAACTTTCAGACATTTAAATGTCCAAAAATCCAGCTATCTAACTCAAATAGCAGTATGGGACTGAAACTAAGTTCAGATCCACCATATATTAATAGCTCTAGCAATATAAAATCGCCAAAGCATTAATAGCAAAAAACTAAAATTAAATTGATAAAAAATCAAGTCAGATGACCTAATTTTAATAAAGCTCCTATTTACAAATGTTATATATAGAGTAAGTTAAAAACAAACTCTTATGAAGCTTCAAAAATACCCTCAACCTCAGACCGCGGTTTCTGCCTCTAGCGTCATCAGTGAGGTGCTAGGGAATAAAAATACTAGAACTAGTCCAGCATTTTATCAATGCCTAACTATTGAGAAGAAAATCTGAAACTTTCAGACATTTAAATGTCCAAAAATCCAGCTATCTAACTCAAATAGCAGTATGGGACTGAAACTAAGTTCAGATCCACCATATATTAATAGCTCTAGCAATATAAAATCGCCAAAGCATTAATAGCAAAAAACTAAAATTAAATTGATAAAAAATCAAGTCAGATGACCTAATTTTAATAAAGCTCCTATTTACAAATGTTATATATAGAGTAAGTTAAAAACAAACTCTTATGAAGCTTCAAAAATACCCTCAACCTCAGACCGCGGTTTCTGCCTCTAGCGTCATCAGTGAGGTGCTAGGGAATAAAAATACTAGAACTAGTCCAGCATTTTATCAATGCCTAACTATTGAGAAGAAAATCTGAAACTTTCAGACATTTAAATGTCCAAAAATCCAGCTATCTAACTCAAATAGCAGTATGGGACTGAAACTAAGTTCAGATCCACCATATATTAATAGCTCTAGCAATATAAAATCGCCAAAGCATTAATAGCAAAAAACTAAAATTAAATTGATAAAAAATCAAGTCAGATGACCTAATTTTAATAAAGCTCCTATTTACAAATGTTATATATAGAGTAAGTTAGGCGTTGATAAAATGCTGGACTAGTTCTAGTATTTTTATTCCCTAGCACCTCACTGATGACGCTAGAGGCAGAAACCGCGGTCTGAGGTTGAGGGTATTTTTGAAGCTTCATAAGAGTTTGTTTTTAACTTACTCTATATATAACATTTGTAAATAGGAGCTTTATTAAAATTAGGTCATCTGACTTGATTTTTTATCAATTTAATTTTAGTTTTTTGCTATTAATGCTTTGGCGATTTTATATTGCTAGAGCTATTAATATATGGTGGATCTGAACTTAGTTTCAGTCCCATACTGCTATTTGAGTTAGATAGCTGGATTTTTGGACATTTAAATGTCTGAAAGTTTCAGATTTTCTTCTCAATAGTTAGGCATTGATAAAATGCTGGACTAGTTCTAGTATTTTTATTCCCTAGCACCTCACTGATGACGCTAGAGGCAGAAACCGCGGTCTGAGGTTGAGGGTATTTTTGAAGCTTCATAAGAGTTTGTTTTTAACTTACTCTATATATAACATTTGTAAATAGGAGCTTTATTAAAATTAGGTCATCTGACTTGATTTTTTATCAATTTAATTTTAGTTTTTTGCTATTAATGCTTTGGCGATTTTATATTGCTAGAGCTATTAATATATGGTGGATCTGAACTTAGTTTCAGTCCCATACTGCTATTTGAGTTAGATAGCTGGATTTTTGGACATTTAAATGTCTGAAAGTTTCAGATTTTCTTCTCAATAGTTAGGCATTGATAAAATGCTGGACTAGTTCTAGTATTTTTATTCCCTAGCACCTCACTGATGACGCTAGAGGCAGAAACCGCGGTCTGAGGTTGAGGGTATTTTTGAAGCTTCATAAGAGTTTGTTTTTAACTTACTCTATATATAACATTTGTAAATAGGAGCTTTATTAAAATTAGGTCATCTGACTTGATTTTTTATCAATATATATTTAAATATTAAACTACTAAACATCACATGATCATTATTCATACTAGCACATAATTGTTATTAAACAATTCAAAACAAAGCATAACTCTCCATATAGTAGTGCCATCTTGTGCTAACAAGAGCAATCAATGGATGCCAGAAGGCTTGGGAATAAAATCCCTATCTAGTGCCTACTCATCCAATATCCCCAGACTAGTTTCTGGCTTGTGGCCTTCATCAGTGAGGAGCCTTGGATCTGAGAGCACTGCACCTAGATCTTAGGATCTAATGCAACCCTCCATTACCCACCTTTTAACTCTATTTAACTACGAAACTATGAGAATGAAATTGAAAACACAATTAATATTTTCAATCCAAGCTCAACAGCTCATATAGTCATATGGGTCTGAACTCAATTCAGCACCCATACATTTTGGTGTCTTTGGCTCTTTAACAGCCATAGCCACCACTATCCTATTAGGTAGGATTGGTGTTAAATCACTAAACATCTCATGATCACTATCTCATACTAGCACATAATTGTTATTAAACAATTCAAAACAAAGCAAAACTCTCCATATAGTAGTGCCATCTTGTGCTAACAAGAGCAATCAATGGATGCCAGAAGGCTTGTGAATAAAATCCCTATCTAGTGCCTACTCACCCAATATCCCCAGACTAGTTTCTGGCTTGTGGCCTTCATCAGTGAATTGAGTTCAGATCCATATGACTATATAAGCTATTGAGCTTGGATTGAAAACATTGTTTTCAATTTCATTCTCATAGTTTTGTAGTTAAATAGAGTTAAAAGGTGGGTGCTGGGGGGTTGCATTAGATCCTAAGATCTAGGTGCAGTGCTCTCAGATCCAAGGCTCCTCACTGATGAAGGCCACAAGCCAGAAACTAGTCTGGGGATATTGGATGAGTAGGCACTAGATAGGGATTTTATGCACAAGCCTTTTGGCATCCATTGATTGCTCTTGTTAACACAAGATGGCACTACTATATGGAGAGTTTTGCTTTGTTTTGAATTGTTTATATTTAAATATTCATAAAAATATTAACTCTAATTGTAGTAAATCAGGATTTCCCTTAGCGTTTAATGTTTATATAAAAAATATGGTTACAAACAATGTCATTATTTTAAAAATATATAATTTTGATATTTCCAAACTTAGAAATTTTTGCTTTTCATCAAATAAAAAAGCTATTCAAGATTTACCTATTGTACAATTTTAAGAATGTTTCATTTCAATTATTACACTGCATTATATAAAATTGGTTATGTTACAGCAGCAGTGATTATATGAATATCAGTTATTGGTTTTAAATATATAACATACTAGTTGCACCCATGGCTTTGCTTGCATTAGAATAAAAAAATGTAATGCAGTTGATAACTAAAATATATTGTAAATATTTATATAATGTAATAAGATGTTATCAACAACAGATAAAAACAATTGTAATGCATTTTATAAACAATGTTAGACTATTTTTAATTGCTGTTGATAATTCATATATTATTATTTCATGTAAATATTCTTTAAATATATTTTAATTGTTAACTACATTATTCTTTTATTTTATTAATGCAAGCAAAGCCACAAGTACAACTAGTACATGTATATACACCTGGGTCTCTTTTTACGCGGACTTATTTAACACGATTTTGAAGTTACGCGATTCGTGTTTCACCGGAAGTGTGTTAAATAAGTCCACGTAAAAAGAGACCTAGATGTATGAACTCCGATAATGCGCTATTACTTTAAATAATAAATTTTGCGCACTTACGTTATATTGAAAGTAATAGCACATTATTGGAATTCGACTTTCATCTTAGTAATTTCAATATTTTCAGTGCTTTATAATAGTAAGATTTTATGCAATAATGAAATTAAAATCATGATTTCCAAATTTTATGTATACACACATTAAATTTTACAAGATTATAATGTAAATTTGTTCAAATATTGTGCGTGTTAATTTTGCATTTTAAATCACATTCTGTTTTTGCTTTTTAAAAAAGAACGTAATCAATTATTAATCATTTAGTGTCCACAAGTTTTTTTTTAAAAGGTCAGTAATAGCAGTGGGCATAATTAAATTTGACAATTAAAAATTAAAATCTGATTTTTAATTGTAACTAACAATTTAAAAATTACTTACTGCGACTTGAAATTAATGTGAAATTTGATTTTTAAACCGAATTGAAAATTAAAGACAAAAATAAGAATTTAATTTTTAGTTGTTAGTTTCATAAACAATTAATAAAATCATCGTCTCAAAGATTAATTACTAATTACGTTGTCACCAGAAAACCACTGTTACAACATGAGTGTGAAGTTGGCGCTAGTTGTTTGCAAACGAACGTGTTTGTAAATTATGCATAAAAATATATTATTTTGAATAAAATTAAATATTATAGTTAAAAAAAGTTTGTCTTGTATCAATTTTTTTCAAATTTGAAATTTTTTATTAGTCATATTTTATTTCCTTATTTTTTTTTTGCACGAATTTTAAAGTAATTTTACGTTGGTGCTTTGCTTTTATGCGAATTTTGAAAAATCACAGACCGCAACCCCCCCTTTTCAATGTAAGTTACGTCTATTTTTGCGCGATTTCATTTGCGCGTGTTTTCTGAGGAACCTATCTATCGCGTAAAACGAGACCCAGGTGTATATAAAATAATAATTGTAATCACTCGAGTTGCAACTCATTCCTTTATTTTTTGTAAGGAAAAATAGCTCTTTATACAGAAATATGTCTGATCTATAAGAAAAGTTCTTTTTTCATATCATCATTAAGATCTTAGTTATATAGTTTTTTATGCTAATTGTTCCAAAATCTTTTTATTTCATTGAATTAGATTTTTTTTAAGAGAAATTCTTACTATTGAAATTAACTTCTAAAGCTACTAGCCATTCTTTTGAGTCATAAAATTAATTCTTTCAAACATCAGCACTTTATCAGTATTCATCTCAGCTAGTTTTTGTAACTTCTTTTCTCATCACTACACACTCTATTTAACCCTCTTCTACAAATGTCTTTTTTTTTTAATTATCAAAGTTCATTATTTTTGTCTTATATATTACTTATACAATCTTCCTATCTTTTTAATGATGGTTTTTTTTAAACTAATTACCTTCCAATTTATATTTTTAATTGTTTTTTTTTTTTTGTTCCTTAAACTCATCTTTTCTTTTTCAAAATTAAAGTACTTCATATAATTTTGCTAATTGCATCACTTGTGTCCTGGATGAATAATGTGCAAGATTGGTCTTACTTGTTTGTGCTATTTTTGATATTACATAAATAAAACATCATTAACAGATTACCTATTTATATGGTGCTCAATTCAAATGTTTATTTTAAGGCAAGATCATTTTAAAATATTACTTAAATAAATGTTTTGTACATTTACTGTTGAATGTTATTTTTAAAAATGGAGTGGATAGCTGTAGGGAGCTTGAAAATCTGAGTTCAAATCCCTTCTAAAATAATTATTGAATAATTTAAATATAGCACTGTTTATGAAATGTACCACATATTTAATGTTCATTTGAAGGCAAGATTGTTTTAAAATCTTACTTAAAAAATGTTTCATACATTTTATTGAACAATATTATTTTTTAAAATAAAATGGTTTTAATTTTTTTTAAAGACAATAGTTCATTTGAAATATTTTAAATTTTAACACTTTTTATGAAATCGATAATACGAGAAATATATTTAAATTGAAATCCTAAAAGTTGATCAGATTCTGTAGTATAACAAAAATTCATTGATTTAAAATGTATTTATGAAATCAAATTAATTATCTCCATTTCTATATGTATTTCAATATGCAGATCAAAACATACTTTGCATTTAAAAGTTTTTCTAACATCTGTAATATTTTAATAAATGCTGCCTCTTCTTGCCTATTTATGATATCATTAGAAAATGCTTGCAATTCTGATGCAACTTTATATTACAAATTAGCAAAGTTTTCCATAAAGCAAAAATTCACAGCCTATAAAATTCTCCATAAATTTTTTTAAAAAAATCATGCAACATTCATCAAGATTGGTACAGTATTGTTATGTTAGAAAGTAATATTCAAAGAAACAAACTTTCACATTTATAATAATATAGAATATAAAAGATAGATAGATAACAAAAGACTTCTTTTTTGTCACAAACTATATATTTTTAGGAAGTTCAATAACTATCTTAAGTGTCAAACAAATATTTAAAATACTGATATTTTTTAAAAATAACTTTATTAAATAATAAATGCATATATATACTGATACAAATAGAGATCAAATCAACTTACTATTAAATCGTTAAAAACATCTCTAAAGGCTTGTTCTAATGTTAACTTCTTTTCTGCTTCACTGATACAAATAAAAATGAAAAAAAAAGTTTAACACATTATTTTATAAATATAATAATACTTTAATAATATTAAATAAGTGCATATGTAAAAAAAAATGTAAATATAACTATCTATATACTTGTAAAAAATTAAAAAACTTTAGATATACTTTCAGTAGTCATAAATTACATTTCAAGTGTAGCATTTAACTTAATGCTATATATATTATAGGAAAAATCATCACAGATAATCACACTAAATTTATTAATTACAATGTGTTGTTTACTTTTCTTAAGCGAATGTAACTGACATTTGAGCACTTGAAGATACCAAATAAGAAAAGCTTAACAGTGAAACAGTCTTAATATAGTATACTTAGTATGTTTTTAATATCTTTGTCGCAATATTAGGTAGATGTAACTTATGCCCATGTGGCCACAAGGTGAGCTGTTTCTGCGTCAACTACTATTATGGAGAGTTTTGCCTGTTTTAATAACAGTTATAAGCAAGCATAAGAAATGATGATCATGTGATGTTTGATGGATAAATACCAATCCTGCCTAATAGGATAGTGGTGGCTATGGTTATTAAAGAATCAAAGACTACCAAATGTATGAGTACTGAACTGAAATCAGACTTATTATGACTATATAAGCTAATGAGCTTAGATTGAAAATATTTTCAATTTTATTCTCATAGTTTATGTAGTTACGTAGAGATAAAAGGCGGCTGCTGGAGGGTTGCATTAGATTCTAAGATCTAGGTGCAGTGCTCTCAGATCCAAGGCTCCTCACTAATGAAAGCCACAAGCCAGAAACTAGTCTGGGGATATTGGATGAGTAGGCACCAGATGGGGATTTTATGCACAAGCCTTCTGGCATCCATTGATTACTCTAGATTGCACTGATTGGCACTACTATATGGAGAGTTTTGCCTGTTTTAATAACAGTTATGAGCAAGCATAAGAAATGGTGATCATATGATGTTTGATGGTTTAATACCAATCCTGCCTACTAGGATAGTGGTGGCTGAACTGAGTTCAGACCTATATGACTATATAAGCTAATGAGCTTAGGTTGAAAATATTGTATTTTTAATTTTATTCTCATAGTTTTGTAGTTAAGTAGAGATAAAAGGTGGCTGTTGGAGGGTTGCATTACATCCTAAGATCTAGGTACAGTGCTCTCAGATCCAAGGCTCCTCGCTGACTAAGGCCACAAGCCAGAAACTAGTCTGGCGATAATGGACGAGTAGGCACTAGATGGGGATTTTATGCACAAGCCTTCTGACAGCCATTGATTACTCTAGTTTGCACTGAGTGGCACTACTATGTTGAGAGTTTTGCCTGTTTTAAATAGTTAAGTCCCAAATATGCTTTACACTTCCTTAGTTTATTTCCATAAAGTATATAGATTTAATTCTATAAACTAGATCACTTTTAATAACCCTTTTAGCACATTTTAGGTATGCAAAATCATGAGCTAGGATAAAGTAGTTTTGCTGACTGAAACTATATATATGAATTATGTGCATTTATTTAGTTATTAAAAAGAATACATATTAGTATTTATATAAGTGTTACAAATGTATTTTATAAAGCACATATAGTGCATAACGTCTTGCTATATCTCTGATGGGTCAGCTATTGATAAGGCCATCTCCTCCATAATTTCGAGTTATGATCACCAAGCATGTTACTGTGTTTAAGGCCAGAACATTTGAGTTGCCAATCCGAATAGCTGAACTGTGTTTCTTAATAATGTAGCAAGTTCAGTTTTAGGGCACCAAGTACTTGGTACTGAAGACTGTGAATAACGATACATTGGCATCACGATTCTTTATTTTAGCCCTAGTGCTATGGCTACAGACGCCATGCTACAAACATCAAGTCGTCCCTCTATAATATTATCCATTCAGCATTTGATCTGAACCTCAGATCTAGTTTATATAAAACAATCTGCACAGAGAGCATATTTACTGCTTAGTATGTAATTTTAGTAAATAAGTTAAATTTAATATTATCATTCTTGTAGGATTTTTAACTCTTAGCAAACCTTGTAGGAATGGCATAGCATAATTCAGGCATGATTAGACTGTAGATAATAATATTAATTTGTAATAAGCTGTAATATTAGGCTATAAAGTGCATTCTAAAGATGAGATCTTGTACCTAATTCACTCATCGAGTGTGTTATTCGCAACTCATTCTAAATCTTATCCAAATCTATTTAAAGTTAGTATTTGTTATTTATATATGCATTATTTAGCCAGCCATATGTGTGGGTGTTTAGTCAATTTAGAATTAAATTAGTCATTATTCCAGAGTCTCATACTCCACCCTTTGCTACTGCCGGAATGCGAACTAAAAGAATCCAAGTGTAGCCTCATATCTGTCATCCATAGGTAATAAAACACGGACTGTTGCTGAAGGAAGAGTGAAATCTGATTTGAGGTCTCAACCCTCATCTAGATCAACTTTGGGATAATTTGCCAAAACTCTTTTGTTGCGTGAATGTGAAATATGACCATGACCATTACATAGGATAATTTTTTTCCTGGGTTTGGACACCCAAGTGCGGAGCTCATTAATCAATTCCACGGCCCTGAACTGATTGCATGTTGGCATGAAAAATATATGTGTAATTTTTTTCTTGGAGATGGACACCAGCTTAAGGGCATGTCAATTATTTTCCATGGCCCTCACCAGACAATACGTGGTGGTGTAATAATTTTATATAATATATGTAAAAAAAAAATTTACAGGTATAATGCACCAACTCAGGGGCTTGAATAGAACTGTATCTCTTGGGATTTCCTGAGAAATTAATATAAATTTATATGCATAAGGGTGTAAAATAATTTTCTTAATTATAGTTGAAGTTATTATAAAATTTTTTCTATACGAGACTTTTAAATTGTTGTCGATTTAAATTTAAACTAACACACTATGGCTTGACAAATTTTTTTATATAGTTTGCTAATGCATATTATGTATTGAGAAATCCATTACTGCTATAAATTATTTATGTATATCTCACCTACTGATAACTGGCGCCTGAGGATGACTCAAACAGAATTAGTTATCCTCACTTAAATTCTTTATCAGAAGGAGAAATTTATAGGACGCACCATTGAAAATTTTCTTTTAGATTTGCGAATTGGAATGGATTGCGAACACATTGATGATTAGACAAGATTATATATACCTGTATTTGGAGTCAAAATTTCATAAAAGTCATGAATAGCAATCATGAATTGATAATAAAATTATCTAGGAACTCTGCAACAAACTAAGATGTTTGGTAAGAAATTATATATATATTAGTAATTTATAATAAAATATATGTTAATTAGTGGCATAAATATGTGGGCACTAAGGGCTAAGGTTAGGTAAAAGGATGGATTGTGATGGCAGGTAAGTAAGTTCACGGACCAATTTTCTTGTTCGGAAGATGGCAAATTTACCATTATAAGAAAGCATCGACTAATTAATTTGATAGAGATTGAGTTAAACATAGAGAAATATATCCAAATAGACAGTAGTACAAAAGAGGAAATAGTGGAAGAAGTGAAGTTAAGGAGGAAAAGTGGGAGGAGGCCAAGGGTAAAGGAAAGATGTTAAGGTCAGGGAGAGACATGGGTTATAGTAGTAACAATACAGAAGGTAAGGTAGAGAAAGTAAGCATCAGCTGATATCCTGAAAATGAGCCCATGGAGACTCCAGTATATTTTCAGGAGTCACCTAGGACGATGCATGAACTAAAGCCAAGAAAGGAAATGAATGTAGACATGCAGATATTGTTGGCCATGCTCCAGGAATTAAAGGATGGAAACCAAAAAATAAAAGAAAATATGAAAGAAGCAGAGATTAGGGACCGAAAAAGTGTAAAGAAGTGAAAGGGAAGAGCAGCTATATTAATCTTTAAATTTTTTCCAATTCCTTAGCAAAATTCACATTATTCCATATATTTAGAATAAACAAAATACTTATTTCTATAAATAGCATTCATCCACTTTCAAAGAAAAGATTAGATTTATTTCAATTAACCAATCTTAGCAATACTTTCAACATAAAGGTCATATTATATTCCACTTTTGGGATAAAGCGATACATGAGACTTTTTTTTTTATTGCATAGGTGTTATTAGCAATGAACCATGCCTATTTAAATTTTCTTTTTCGATCATTGCATTTTGCACATACTATCCTAATATTATATGGATTGAAGCTATGACCAGATTCCATTTCATGCTCCAGAAATGCAGACTTCATATTGGGATCTTTCTTTGCACGGATGTAAATTTAGTTATGTTAAGACTAGTGGTACTGTTAGCAAGCGATTCTCCATAATAGACTGCTCTACAAGAAGGCTCATCGCAACCAAACTTGTAAACAATCTGGAGGATCTGGTTCATTAAATGTGTCAGAACATACATTCTGTAAACATTGTGATAGCCCAGACACAAAGGAACAACATCCATTTTTTTATAGTCTTAGAATTTGGAGGGCAGGAATTTATTCTGGAGTAGAATGTTTTAAGTATTCTAACTAAGCTGTTGTAATTATAGCTTACACTGACCAGATCTTTAACATAGCTTTCAATGTTACTTCCCTTTGAGCTTGATTTATCACAACATTTACAGAAAACATGTTCTAGCATATTTAATGACAGTTATAACCCCCCTCCCCACAAACCTAAACAAGTTCCTAAATAACATGAAGGACAATTTCCCTCCAAATCAGCCATTTACTTGTAGAGCAATCTATTATGGGGAATCACATACTAACAGTACCATCAAACTAGCACAACATAATTATAATTCCAACTGAGCAAAGAAAAATCCCAATGTGAAGACTGCGTTTTTAGAGTATGAAATGAAATCTGGTCATAGCTTCGACCCACATAATATTAAAGTGATGTGTGCAAAATGCATAATCCAAAAAAGAATATTTAAAGAGGCATGGTTTATTGCTAACAATATTTATGCAATAAACAAAAAAAGACTCATGTATCACTTTATCTCGAAAGTGGAATAGGCAAATCAACAAATTCACATATTAACTATCAGTAACCAAATTTTGTGCTTTTCTCTTAATTAATCTCAGCTGACAAGTTTGAGCACTATAAATATGACCTTCTAGGTTGAAAGCATTGCTCAGCTAGAAATTCATTATCTAAAAAATCTTTTCTTTAAAAATGAATGAACGCTATTAAGAGAATTACATAGTCAAAGAACAAAATATTTATTGTCACTACTTTTTTTTGTTGAACAACAAAGTAATAAACAGTATTAATTTGTTTGTAAATGCAAAAAATAAAGTGTTGCATTATATAAAAGTGTATAAAGAAGTATTTTCATTAATAGTTCATTACAATTATTAACATCACAATTAATTTTTCCATTTAAATAAGTAATCTTCCAGGCATGGCAACCTAGCCAGACTATGGAAAATATGCCATGTTTAACCCATCTTTTCTATAAACATGGAGGGCTGATGGATCACAAAATACAGCAGCCCAACTATATAATCATTTACTGACTGAAAATCCTACCACAATTCCAATATCAATGCAAAACACTATTTATTATAATATTTCATGCAAACTCATATCTAACGAGCCCAATTTGATAAACACCATTTCTGTTTTCTCGTGGTTGTAAAGCTTTAAATATTTATAAATGCATATATATTTTGTAAATAAAGGCAAAACATAGGAGGCAGAATAATTATGCAGTTAAATAATAAAAATTTGATTAAACAACATACAATTTGGTTGACCAATAATGTGAGAGCCTCATGATATTTAGATCTATGTAAACCTAAGTTTATAAAGATAATAAACTAACAAAAAAAAAGCTCATATATGGAAAAGGCTGTGTCAAATTATGTCTAGCCTTTGACGAGCTAATATTTTATCCTACAAGACTGACATTGTTTATTTGCACTTAACTCACATACTAGAAAAACATTCCTAAAATCTTCCATCTGTGAATTCTATCGATAGCCAGAGTTCAACATTCAAATGGTAGTACATAAAAAAGTATTCATTTTAATTACAAATGTTAATTTAACTGTCAACAAATAATAACCTCTGAACTAATATCACCTACATAACATACTATGTAAAAAATTTTCTTACCCTAAACAAATTATGAAAAAGTAGCAGATATTTCCTGATAAATGAAACTAGGTACTAAATTGATTATTTGTAGAATAATTGAAATAGCTTATTTTTTTTTCTCCTGATGTTTGAAACTATTGTTTATATTTATAATGAGCTTGAAAAATCTAAGCATTTCTTTTGAACTTCATTTTTTGCTACTTCAAGATTTTAGAATCTGGAAGTTTGCATCATTGGTATAAGCAAAATAATGCATGTGTAAGTAAAACATCAGATGAACACAATGCAAATGTTTTTTCAATCAAAATTAAAAATTTATATTAATGCTTGTATAATTAGCTGCAAATTATAATAGAAGTTAAACACCTATGTAAATATTTTTATTACTAATTTCAAATTATCAAATAAAATACATCCATAATGTTGGATTGCAATCTTCAACACTTTTATGAAGTTTTACTTACCTCCCCAAAGTAAATGCAAAACCTCTTTCTAGAATTGAAATTTCATTTAATGCTTGAGCTTTTCGAATCAAGTCCTAAACAAAAAAAAAAGATTAAATTTAAACTTACTATTTCATTTATTTTTAATATTTAATTTATAAAAAAATGACTAAATTAAGATTTTCTGTTTGGAACCCACAATTTCTTTTAATACTTTATAAAGATTAAAACAAACATATGTACCAAACATAGACAATCTATAACTCTTATTGAATTCCTGCATAATAAACAATTCATGATTGTACCAACATAAGTTAATAACATACAAAACTTACATAAATTTTCTTTAAAAATAATTCTAATATACTTCGAACTAAATAGGTCATTTATAAAATTTTTTTCTTTTAGTTGCGAAATCTGATTTACGATGAAGAATATCTCTTGTGGATGACAGCTTGAAAAAAATTGCCATGCCTAATATATATTAATATATGAAATTTAAGTGAAAATAATCAAAACTCCTGAAATTATGTACCCACAATACAAAGATATCATATATATATATATTTGAGAATTTTTTTTTTTAAAAGCTACTGATAAAAAAATAGCACCAATAAATTATATATCTCAAGTTCTTATTTGGATTTTTTGATTGAGTCTTATTATCATCTTTAATTTTATTCTATTAAGACTCTAATTTTTCTAATACCCCACATTAATATTTTATTTATATAGTCAATCAATAGTATAAAATAAACTATCAAAATTGTAGAAGATATTACTAACATTAAAATATAATGAAAATATTTGAAGCATTAACATATATTGTAACAGTCAGCAACACATAGATCATATATCAACAGGCATAATTCTAAAACAAAAGAGTTAAAATTTAGTGTGGTACTCAGTGATTATGTATATCTTTAAATACGTGTCTCTAAAATATATTAAAATCTTCATCATGAGCTAATTTGATTAATGGATAACTATTTCGCCTATAATTGATTATTAGAGAAAGGAAGCCGCTCGCCTAAGCATGATCCGAGTTCAGGAACGAAGTGTTTGTGATAGCTTAATGTCTATTTCTTCTCGCTGCCCCTTTAACAGGATTCACTATTCCAGGCAACTTATACGTTCAGTATTCATGAGCTGGCTGGCTGAAGTAATTCGAAAAAGCAATAAAAAATGTAGAGACACAATGTAATCACTGAGTAACACAGTATTGGGACTGCGGTTGAACCACCATAAATATTAAAATCTTATTAACATTAATATATAGGTATAAGATCCAGTATATTACTATGCTAGAAAATCCACTATACAGTAATACTCCCCCCAACTTCAAGACCATTAAATAAACTTATATGTAAGTATATTAATCAATAATTATCACTATTTAACTAATTTATACACATAGATTTGATGAATATTGAATTGATAATTATGTGAAGATGGCACTGTACCCCTCTATTACAAAAATATAAAAATAACAGACGCTTATATATACTGCGTCCCTTGATACACCAGGCACTCTTAAACCTGGAGCCTAACTGTAAATATAGGGGGATTTGAACTCAGACTTTCAAACCCCTTCACTATCCACACTATCTCATACTACTAATACACATGACCACATATATGCAGAAAAGATAAATTTTATCACCGATATACGTATTTTGTGCTAAACCAGTACTCATCAGTTGGTCCAGCTTACCATCTCCCATACAAATGCAGAAAAGATAAATAATCACCAACCAGCATTCATCAGTTGATCCAGCTAGACCAACTGATGAGTGTTGGTTTAGCACAAAATACATATATTGGCGATTATTTATTTTTTCTGCATGTGTATGGTCATGTGTACAAATAGTATGAGATAATGTGGATAGTGAAGGGGCTTGAAAATCTGAGTTCAAATCCCCCTATATATGTATAATAATAATTGTGAGGTACTTTTCTAAAAATATATATCAACAAATTAAATAGATACACACACACACACATATATATATATATGATATGAATGTCTTTCTTAGTCTAATTATAAAATGAATATAGAGTTTAGTTAAACTAAGTGTATTCTTTTCTCTCTTTTTTAAAAACATTTAATAAAAAATAAAAAAAAACTGCAGAAGGTGGATGGAATTCTTTTGAAAATCAAAATAACTTCTACAAATTATTCAGAAATGACTTCTGCCTTTATTATAGCTGGTTGGAAAATAAAATAAAAGTTTTAACTTATTTAAACTACCTTCCAGCTCCTACCTTATATATATATTCCACATTACTAATGAAATAATAAATACAAAACAAAAGATTTTGTTGATTTCATATGTATGCTAATGATACATCAATATATATATATAAAACAAGAAAAAAACAGATTTAGTTGATCGTCAGAATACATAACTTAACCTTTTTTAAATACATATACGTAAGGTACAATTAATTAATATATATTAAAGCAGAACAGTAATAAAAAAAAATGACAAAGATAAAAGTTACCAGTAACCCAGATATGCATATATATATGAATTATGCTTTATAAGGATGGCAAATTAAGAACCCACTTGGAGGCCTCATGATGCAACCATTATTTCTTGATGGCTCTTACGGTCTACATCATGGACGTCTGTGCTCATATTTCCCATTAAGATAGGTCTTTCTTTCTGTCAGGAATGATTCTTCAGTCTTCCACTGGGTTTCATCTCTAAGACTCAAGGACAGACAGGAGAGTAGAGGAAAACTTCTCTACTCAAGAATGACTTGTACAGACATTTACGAATCAGTCTAGACTTTAGAATAAGATGATGATGATTCAGAACAAAAAAAAAAATTAGTATTTATACCTTTTAACTCTTTTTACACATTAATTAATTAACTGCAGTCTACCAAGGCTTCCATTGTTTACAAGCTCTTAAAAGCATCATATGATTTTATACTATTGTTAAACAAATAATTTTATATATTTTCATTTTTCTTAATGGATCCTAAGTTAAATTTTTACTTATCTATTTTGTGCATTAGCTAATTTATCTACTGATGCAATACTTTTTTATATCTGCTGATGAAATAATTTATTTTACTTTTACATTAAACTTTTTTCTATAATTTTTAAATTATATACATTTAAATTTCCTTTATAATTTACAATTTATTTTAATATTATATACACACATATATCATTTATTTTAATATCCATTCACTGTGTTTGGCTTTATGGTCTGTAGTTAAATAAACAGTGAATGTTGAAACACACATATATATGGCTATACATATGTATAGCTTCTATATACATAAATTTCAATTTTACAATCTTGTAAATAAATAAGTTATTAAATATGTAGAATTATCATATATAATAATATTTCACCACATGATCATCATTCTCCATGCTTACACAAACTGTTAATACAGTAGCAAGCACTCCATATAGTAATACCAATTAGTACAAGCCTTAGCAATTAATGGATGCAAAAAAATTTGTGCATAAAATACTGAACTAATGCCTACTCATCCAATATCTCTAGACTAGTTTCTAGCTTGTGGCTTTGATCAGTGAAAACCCTTGAATCTGAGAGCACTGCATTTAGATTTTAGGATCTAATGCGATCCTCCAGCATAGTTAACTATAAAACTATGATTCAAAAGATGAAAACACAATAATGTTTTCAATCCAAACTCATTTGTTTATATAGTCATAAAGATCTGAATCTAGTTCAATATCTATATATTTTGGTGTCTTTGGTTTTTTGAAACCAGTCACCATTATTCTATGGGCAGGATTGGTATAAAACCACTATAAAATCACATGATCACCATTCTCTATGCTTACACAGTTATGTTTCATTTGGGATCATAGTTTATACTTAATTAAATAGGTAAAAGTGGCTGTTGGAAGGTTGCATGAGATCCTAAGATCTAGGTAATTCTCAGATTCAATGTTCTCTCTCATTGATGAAAGACACAAGCTAGAAACTAGTTTGGGGATATTGGATGATTAGCCACTAGATAGGAATTTTATGCATAAATCTTGCATCCATTGATTACTAAGGCTTGCACTGGATGGCATTACAATGTGGAGAGTCTCCTATGAAAATAATTTATTAATAAGTCAAAAAATGAATTTATTTTTTATCTGTTAGTAGATTACATTGATATAAGAGGGCTTTGCAAGTTTAGTAAAATGATTCTAAAAAGTCAGACTTCTATGAGAATTATTTGATATGCTCAATTAAAGATTAATATTTCTTAAATATTATATTTATAAATATATTTGTAATAACTAGATTAAAAATTAATGCTTAATCAGGCACTTATTCTATGATATAGCTTTAATTTATTTAATGAATTACATCAATGAGTCAAACTCAATCCCAATAGGCATAAAATTATAATTTGCTCAACAAATTTCAAAACACTGATCAAAAAATCATGAGAAATATCAAATATTAATTGATTTAAATGATCTGGAACAGTATCCACTTTTACTCTTAACAAATTAACTTATGAATTAAGAAAATCAAATTGTTCATAGAAGAATTAAAACTTGTCCTTCATAAGAAAAAACATGATCTATTTATAGATAAGAATTAAATTCAAATTTTAAAAAATTTCTGAAATCACAATATTAATATTAGTAATGATAAATAACTTTTAAGATAGATAAAAGACATTATTTAAATCATCTATTACAGGGGTGGGCAATTGTTTTGGCTCGGGGTCACAGGGGTTGGCGGAGGTCCACATCGGGGGCCACTTTGTGGAAGTGAAGGTTACCAGAGGGCTGCATCTTTTTTTTCATGACACAATAAACACACTACTTTATTCCCTGTATTACCCAAGAAATATTTGTTTGTCCATTTTTCATTAAACACACAACCTTCATCACTGATTTTACATTTTTTCGGAGGGTTCATGGTTTCACTAAAGTTTGAAATGTATACATTTGCTAATGCAGAGACAAAATTGAAATTAACCAGATCAACTGGAAAAGCACTGTACATTGTATCTACACTGCACATGTGTATTGATGTGGCCATCCTAGTGGAAAATATGAGACGAATCTTCGGTCGTGCATGGGTAGGAAATCTCAGTAAGGCGGATTTTTCTGATTGTCTTGGCGGGTCACATAAAAACTCTTAGCGGGCTGCTATTTGCCCACCCCTGATCTATTATATACAATTATTTCAAATATATTTCTATTTCTTATCCTTCTAATAAAATGAATTTAAATAAATAATCAATCAAAATAAGATTGAAATAAATAATTATTAATAACAAACAATATTATAATATTTATCAAACCGGCTTCGGAGAAGATGTAAAGTCAGTTTGATAAATATTATAATATAATTATTAATAATTGTTTATTTCAATCTTATTTTGAGTGATTATTTATTTATGTATTTGTGATAACAACATTATGGACAAATGAATTGTATGGGATATTTGACCAATTCAGTAATAAAGTCAATTTAAATTTTATTTATTATTATTTACATTTAATTAAAATAGTAGTCAAAATTAACATTATTTATGAGCACAAAAATGTATAACTTTCTCTATTAAAGAAGATAATGCACCTTAAAAACATTTTATCTTGCAATTGTTTTAAAAATTAGCCAAAGTCATCAGTATGATCAAAAAAAAAATTCAATGACTTCCATTCACAAATGTAATTACATGCCTTCCTCAAACAATTAATTGATTTAAGCCACCAATATCACATGATCACCATTTCTTATGCTTGCTCATAACTGTTAATAAAACAGGTAAAACTCTCCATACAGTAGAGCCACTCAGTGCAAACCAGAGTAATCAATGAAATGTCAGAAGGCTTGTGCATAATCTTCCTATCTAATGCTTACTCATCTAATATCCCCAGACTAGTTTCTGGCTTGTGGCCTTCGTTAGTGAGGAGCCAGGATCTAATGCAACCCTCCAGCAGCCACCTTTTATCTTTACTTAACTAAAAAAACTATGAGAATAAAATTGAAAACACAGTAATATTTTCAATCCAAGCTCATTAGCTTCCATTGATTACCCTGGCTTGCACTAAGTGGCACTACTGTATGGAAAGTTTTGCCTGAGCAAGCATAAAAAATGGTGATCATGTGATATTTGATGGTTTAATACCAATCCTGCCTAGCAGGATAGTGGTGGCTATGGTTATTAAAGAACCAAAGAGACCAAAATGTATAGGCATTGAAATGAGTTCAGACCTATATGATTATATAAGCTAATGAGTTTGGATTTGAAAATATTCCTGTGCTTTCAATTTTATTCTCATAGTCTTATAGTTAAGTAGAGATAAAAGGTGGCTGCTGGAGGGTTGCATTAGATCCTAAGATCTAGGTGCAGGGTTCTCAGATCCAAGGCTCCTCATTGACAAAGGCCACAAGTCAGAAACTAGTCTGGGGATATTGGATGAGTAGGCACGAGATAGGGATTTTACGCACAAGCCTTCTCGCATCCATTGATTACTCTGGCTTGTACTGAGTGGCACTACTGTAAGGAGAGTTTTGCCTGTTTTAATAACTGATTTCTTAGCAGAGTTTTCAAAACAATAGATATAAAAAACAACAGCTACTAAATAAATTATTTTTTTTAAGTAAAGAAATATTTCAGGTTCATCTCTCAATCCTGAATAAATACTGAGGAAAAAACATTAACTATAATAAGTGTCAAAAAAAAAAATATTATCACAAATTAAAAAAACAACAACTTAAAAATAAAAAATCTCAATGAATGACTAAATAATAAGCATCATGCAAAAGAATATCTAATGGTGAAAATGGTCAAATCTATTCCAATTATCCTTTCGACACACACAAAAAATTAAAGTTCACAAAAAAGCTGGATCATCCACACTAACAATTAATACAAATATAAAAAGCTTATGCAATAAATCTTAACAATCCAAATGATAATATGACATAAATTATACACAAAGTTTCATAAGATTCTTTTAAACACAAGAATGATTAATTATATAAAAAATCATTTCAAAAGAATGTAAAATTAAAATAAATGCTCATATAAAATTGGATCTCCATTAGAGGCATATAGAATTTAAATTATGATCAGTTGGTAATATAGTTTTAAATATATTTTACTGTTCAATAAATAGTACTGTCAAAAATGATTCCACAAATTTACATATTAATTCCATAGCAATAAAATTTGTTAAACCAATTAACTCTTTCCTATGAATCTAATTTCTAAATAAAAGATGTACTATTTATAATCTCAATCATTCTTTCAATTATCAATGATATCATACCATTTACATCTTTTCCATCAATACTCTTTATTTATATCAAAACTAACAGTTTCATTTGTCTTGCAGTCATCATCAGAGCTCTTTCCAATCCTATTTCTAAAAACCCAACTCCAAAAACATTTTAATATCATGTATATTTTCCATAATCATATTTATACACTCAAATACTACTTCTTTTTAAGCTTTATCTTCAGTGTTTTCACCTCTTATGGAAGTAACATAATTTTCTTTTTTTTTCTTCCTATGTATTGATTTCTTCTTTAACATATCATACTATTTACATCTTTCTTAAACATTTTATCAATACTCTTTATTTAAATCAAAACTAACAGTTCTGACTGTCTTGCAGTCATCATCAAAAATAGAATTGTAAAGAGCTCTGATGGTTACTGCAGAACAGTCGAAACTGTTAGTTTTGATATAAATAAAGAGTATTGATAAAGTGTTTAAGAAAGGTGTAAATAGTATATGTTAAAATAGAAATCAGTACATAGGAAGAGGAAGAAGAAAAAAATTATATTACTTCCAATTATCAATGATCTTAATAATAATAGCAATAAAAATAGAAGAAAACAGTCAAAAACTTAAATTTAGAAAAAGCCATATCAAAAGCTCTTAATATCAAAAAAATTAATAAATTTCCAAATCCATTTATTATAATTATTATAGTATATAAATAAAATCATGAAAAGTAACTAACTGATCACCTTTTAATAAATTTCCAGAACAATATTAGGTTTGGACAACAATCTCAATGAAGTTCCAATTACAACTGATAAAACTCCAAAATAAAATATATAATCTTAATAATGAATAATATTTCTGTAGTGTAATTTTCACTACACCACTCTCAAGCAAGATAGGGACTGGTTTCTATCTGCTTTTAATACTTTGTGGAGAGATGAAATCATGAACATGCCTAAGGATATAGGGAAAAAATGTATGATCCCCAAAATGCATATTTCTTACTGAATCAGCACTCATCAGTTGGCCCAGACCACAATCTTTTATACATATCTTTATCATTGGTAAGTATATATAGATAATATACTGTAGAAATATTATTCATTATTGGATAATCTCTAATCTAATAAATGACTAATAAAAATTATTAATATAATCTCACTATATATGATTTAATGACAAGTTAATTGGAATTAAAAATTACTATCAAACTCAATATTTAAAAAAAAAAAATAGATGGGGCCAACAGGGCTAATGATTAAAATAAGTGTCTTCCAAATGTATGGCAAAAGTTGTCTGGATTAGATGAACTTGAAATTTTTTTCAGGTTACAAACAGACTTGAGACTTATTTTTCCCAAATAATCAGCCAATATTAACCTAGTTAGTCATCTAGTATTAATCAATAAATAGTAATTAACTATTATTTATATGATAATGATTCCATCTTGATTAGCCTGAAAAATGTCAATGTATTACCGGTAAAAGCTAAAAAATGCAACTATGACATTATGTGGCTTTTACAACTAGTACTCTGAATCATATTTTAAAATAAAATATAATCCAATTTCTACAAAAATCCTTGCTATCAACTGTGGTTAGAATTCTCTAATTGGTGATGATTCACCCAATGACGTAAACTTATCACAAATTTATTACAAAATAAAACATATAACACAATATCTTCATTTTAAATTTTAGCACAATTTCTAATAATATATTAACAATAATTATCCAAACTAACACATCCAAGTGAAAAAAAAGATACAATTTTTCAGTCATACTTAATTGAAACCCCCTACATCATCAATAAATATTAAACATCATTGTGAAATTTAAATCCATAATTAAATATATTTATGAAATCAATATTGTGAAAAGTCATGAATAAAAGTATTGTCATTCAAGGTAAGTGTTCTGTAACTCAGGGAGTCAAAAAATAAACAAAAGAAGGATCAATTTTTAATAGTATTAAACATATGTTTTAAAGATACCATCGTACATTGCCACAATTATGTCGCTGATATTACAACCATTTCTACTGCTCAAACAATGTCAGACAAGGCAATAATTTTGCAAAAAAAGATTACTTTTAGAAATTCTCTATGTACTTTCACACTGTAGAGAAGCCATAAGTATACAATTATCAACAATAAAAAAAAAAAAGTCTCAAATCCAGTTCTAATTGGTTCATTATTAATTGTAGCCTCATGAAAAATCACAATTAAAATTCTCAATCTGTTAAATCTACCCCCATTGTTATTTTGTGATACTGAGACTATAACATGCTCTACATAGCTTATAGTTTTCAGCAGTGAGCTTCTTTGAATTTTGGGCCAGTGTACCTAGTAAGTAGCATGGAGATGATGAAAATTGTGCGGTTATAACAGCATTATGTAAGCTAAATTTTATTGCTTTATACTCTATATCATCATCATCAACCATTATCAATTCACTGCAGGATGAAGGTCTCTCCAAGTTCAATCCATCTTCTCCAATCTTTAATTTATCTTCTCCATGACCTCTGCACACTTTATTTCAACCATCCATCTCACATGTTGTCTCTTTCTGCGTCTTTCACAATCTCTTGAAATCTAGTTTAAGATTTCAATTGACCATCTATTATAATCTCTTCTAGCAATATGTCCAGCCTAACTCCACTTCAGTCTTTTAATTTTTTCAGTGAGGTCAGTAACATCTGTTTGTTCTCTTACTCATATATTACGTTTTCGATCTCTTCTTGTTACTTCCGACATGCATCTCTCCATACTTCTTTGAGTGGTCTGAAATCTCTGTATTGCTCTTCTATTAAGTATCCAAGTCTTAGATCCATAAATAAGAACTAGTAAAACACTTTTATTAAAAACCTCCCTTTTCAAACACATAGGCATATTTCTATATAGTATCAAGTTTTTTTACCAAAAGCACTACAACCAAGTTTAATTCTATTATTAATTTCATCCATTATGTTTCCATCTGCATTAATAATCTGACCAAGGTATTTGTAGCTGTTAACTTCTTCTAACTCATCATAATCAATCTTTATTTTCATATTTTGAGAAAATCCATTAAACATTACTTTAGTCTTTTTAACATTTATCTTTAGACCTACTTTCATCTGATAACTCTTGCAAGGAATTCCTGCAGCTCTAAAGCATTATTTGCAAAAACAATTACATCATCTGTAAAATCTAAAATGATAAAATCTAAATGATAAAGATGTATCAGATAAATGAAAGAATGCAGTATTAATATTAATATTTAAAAAAGGAAATTACAGACCTATCAGCCTTTTATCAGTTTTATACAAAATTTTTACCAAAATAATTACAACTCATCTACAGAGAAATTGGATTTCCACCAATCAAGAGAACAAGCTGGATTTAAAAGTGGTTTTAGTACAGTAGATCATATCCAGGTATTGAGAGAAGTTATAGAAAGGACAAATGAATATGAGTTGCCATTAGGCTTTGGATTTGTAGATTATGAAAAGGCATTTGATTCTATAAACATTTCTTCAGTGATTAAAGCATTGGATCATCAAGGTATAGATCCAGGATATTGACATATTTTAAAGAATATTTATAAAAATACAACAGCAACAATTAGATTACATAATAATACTAGGAAAGTCAACATTGAGAAGGGTGTAAGATAGGGTGACTCCATATCTCCAAAACTTTTTACAGCGCTAAAGGAGTGAAAGTAAATGGAGATTATTTAAGTCATTTATACTCCATATACTTAAACATAAATAAAAAAAATAAAATTAGAATTTCTATGGCATATTTAAAAAATAAAAATGTGGACATATCAACAATACTATTATCAGAGTTATATGGTGAAAAATAGCCAATAGCATGAGAAACTTCATGACTGGCCCCTAAATCAATCTAAGTGACTATAAATAGAAAATTAAAAAAAAAAATCCAAGAGTAGAGAATAAGAATCACAAAGAGAAGACAAAAAAAAGACTGCTTACAAAAGAAACAATATTCAATCTTTGATGAATAAATATCGATTTAGAAATAATGAATATTATTAACACCAAAAAACGTGATAAGAAATAAAAACTAATAAAAGTGAATCAAAAGTTAAGAGCTAACTTATTTTAAAATATAAAAGTAAAAAGAACTTTTATGAGTAAGAAAAAAGTATTAATAATCATATTGCTAACACTATTTTATATAATTTTTCTACTTTGTATCAAGATGTGTTTTTTTTTTTCAACTCAGATAACAATACTTTTTGCATAAAAAACTAAGAAGATAATCAGTTTCCTAGAGGGGTGCACAATATATAATATGTCTGATGCACACAATCATGAAAGATTCTAGGCGAAAAGGAAATACTTGAAAAAAAAATATTATTCATTAATTATATCAAAGTACATTTTTGTTTAAATGATATATTTTATAATTTGTTTTAAACAAATTATTTATAATCATTTGTTATGATTCCTTAATATCTTATTTTATTCTGATCCTATTTCTAATGAATAGTTTCGCATAAACAAGTAAAAACTTCACATGATTACCATATCTTATGCTTACTTATAACAGTTATTAAAACAAGCAAAACTCTCTACACATATTGCCACTCAGTGCAAGCCAGAGTAATCAATGGATGCCAGAAAGCTTGTGCATAAAATCCCCATTTATGCACAAGCCTTCTGGCATCCATTGATTACTCTGGCTTGCACTGAGTGGCAATACATATGGAGAGTTTTGCCTGTTTTAATCAAGTAAAAACTTGGAACTTGCTTGAGTTTACTGTTTTTAAGTAGACATGCAATTGAATCTTGCTCAAATTCACATTTGTCCTAAATAAATATAAGAAAATCTGCTGCAGTTTTTGTCTTTATTCTACAATCTGCTAATTGTGGTGAACATACTGCCTCATATAAACTAATCAAAAAAGATATCAGTTTGTAAATTTTTGTAATTAGATATAGGATAGTAAAATGTAGTGCATCAGTAATAACATAAGAACAAAAAAATACGTTTCAATTTGAATTAAGATCTAATATAAGTTATTCACTCTTTCCTTGTACATTTAATGTAATATATTTATTTTTTAATTTTGTTAAACTGTTACAAAAAAATTAAATTATTATGCTTTTAGATATAAATCACTAAAGAAATTAATATATATATTTAATAATTTGACATTTTCTTTTAATATACAGGAAGAAAATGTTCATATTATAAAACACATTTAAAAATAGTGTAGAATACAATAGAAATTAATTAATTTTTTTTATTAAAAAATTCAGTTTATTGCTTTTGCTGCAAACTTTATTTATTCAGAGACTTAATGCCTGACAACATCTGGGACTGTATCTGAATCATCAAAAGAAAAATTTAAATCATTTGAACATTTACAAAAAATTGACAGAATTAATAACATCCTTAAAAAATAAAACTTGTATTGATTATTTACAACAAAGTTTTAGATAATGAAAGGAAATATCGGTATGAAGTTATAAAAATAATAATTTTCGTAATAATTTTTAAGTAAATAAAAACTAACTCTTCATAGTAAAAGCAATAAACATTTTGATTATAACAATGACAATTTTTTAAAATGCATAGAGATGATAGAAAAATCTGATCCTTTTATATCAGAACATATGCAATCTGTAATTAATGATCCTGTCTTTAAAAATATGTCCTCCTATATGAAGATAAAATTCAAAATAATATACTCACTTTACTGGCATCAAATATTAAAAATAATATTATTAACTTATGTTAGATTCATTCATTTCAATTCAGGATATAAAAGTGTTAAAATATATGAACACTTTTTAGCATTCTATCCAATTGTAGATGCAACAGAGTGGATCAATAATATATTTAATAAAAAAATTAAATTTATATATAAATAACATAAATGGCTCTAATATGTGTGGCAAATATATATGTTTACAAAAAAAAAAATTAGATTTAAATCCCTATATATTTTATATTCCATGTTCAAATCAGTTTAAACTTGACAGTTAATGACACTGTGAATGTCAATCTTAAAACTATTGGTTTCTTTAATATAGTACAAGCATTATATAATTTTTTTTTCTTATGTTTACTGATGGATTATTTTAACTACTCATATAACTAATTTAAACTTAAAACCATTATCTGAAATATGGTGGTTGAGCAGAATCGATACCATAAAACCTCTTTATACATTTTTATCTGAAGTGTATGCTGTTTTATTTGAAATATGTAATGACTCTTCATAACTGAATAAACAATTCAAATATCAGGAAAAATATCTATGTGAAAAAATTACTACATTTACATTTATTTATTGTATTAGAGTTTGGTATGATATTTTAAATGAAGTGAATTTTGTCAGTAAAATATTGCAGTCTTCATCTATGAATGTCTTACTTGCTTTAGATGCATTAAATGGTCTAAATCAATTTTTAAATAATTATATATCTGATGAAACTTTCAAAAGAATTGTAGTGCTCAAAATTAACTGCAGCAAAATTTGGCAGATTCTATATTTTGTAATAATAGACCATCAAGGTGATATAAAAAAACAACACAATTTGATTATGAACACAATGAAAAAATGATAGATCTTGAAATTACATTTAATTTTTTTCTCTCATAACAGATCAAATATTAGAATTTTTACAGGAAAGTTTTACTTCATTAAAAGAACATATAAATTTATTTCCGTTTTAAATTTGCTAAATACTTCACAAAATAAAAAATCTTTATTATTTTGTTGTAAAAAGTTATGAAAAAAATTGACACATGAGAATCATTCAGACATTGATGTAGATGATTTATGTGAAGAAATTTTACACTGTTAACCATTTATTTCTAATTTTAAAAATGATATATATCAGATAAATCAATATATTTATTCAAATGACTTAATCACAGTTTATTTAAACTTTACAATTGCTCTTTATATTTTGTCATTATCAGTATCTATAGCATCAGCAGAACAATCCTTTTCTAATCTTAAAATTATTAAAAACTAATGGCATTAGATTTTCAAGTCTTGACATTAAACCACTAAACATCACATGATCACCATTTTTTGACATTATGTCAATAGCCAGATATTTTGAATCAATTTGATACACATGACGATAATAAAAACTAGTAAAATTCAATGCATCAAGTTATTTTTATTTCTGTTTAAATATTTATTTACCTATTTCTTTACCCAATAATAGTTCCTATTTTATTTTATGTACTTGTAAATGTATCTATTTCTTATTTATATCTATAGTAAGTACAAATGATGAAGTGATTTTTTTAGACAAATAAAATATAGTTAGTTTAATTTTGTATCAAAAAATATTTAATATTTTTGTTTTTATAAAACTAAGTTTTTATTTAAAATTATATATAGTATAATTCGCAAATGATTTTCTTGCCAATTAATACAAATAACTTCATTTTTTTAAAATTATTATTTGTTGTTTTTTATACCATTCTTGTATGTTTATTGTTTTTTATACGTTTTATTTTTGTAATTTCTGCTTTTTATTCAATAAACTTATAAGTAATATATTTTGTATTTCATTTTTACTCACATTTACGTTGTTATAAAATGATTTTTTTATTGGAGGAAGGGAATATAGGAGCACCAACTAAAGTTTGCACACAGATATCAGATACTATAAACATGCCCCTGGATTCCTACAATATGCACCAAAATAATATAGTGAAAATGATTTACTTATTGAAAAACAAAAATATTTTGCATTCCGGAAAAAGTCACAAATAGCCGAGTGAAACAATTAGTATTACTATATTTCTAAAAAATGTTAATGGCAAAGTATTCTTAACACAAACGTCAACTGAAAACAATGTTATGTAAAAATAGTCACGCAAACCACATTTCGTGGTGTGGCAACTGACTTCTTGATGAATCTCAAATTGTAAAAATTCAGTAAGAATCATATTAATGAATGTTTTATTTAAGAAAAAATAATATTTTAACATTATCAGATGAATAAACATATTTTTTTCCTTCAATGTTTGATATACGAAATAAATAAGGCTCATAAAATTAATGCCTATAATTATGCAAATAAAACTTTTGCTTTTCCACATGCACAGATGAATGTAAATAATTTTAAAATATATGATACCTATGATATATAACATTACGAATATTATCGATATTCACAAAGGGATCCTTAAAATTTGTGAATTTTTAAATACTAAAATGATAATGGGCACAATATTATTATATTCTATTTCGTTTAATTATATCCCCCCTTTCCCTCCCTCTTCTCAATTAATCTACAATAGTTCATATATTTAAGTTTGAAATGAGTTAGATTTTATTTTTCCTTTATATGCAAAACCTTAATATAACTAATAAGGTAAATAATATTTTAAATTATTAAAAATATGTACTTTTTACAATTAACTAGACCTTAACAAACTTCCTATTATGTTGACTAAAATTACTACAATTTGTTTTATCATTTTATTTTATATCCATAAATTACTCCAAAACGCGAATGTTAAAGAAATAAAGCAAAAAAATAAAAAACAAAGCTATAAAATTTCATCTACCGAAAAACTATCTTTGCAAACACCAGAATCAAATAAGTTTACCGCCATGTTGTAAATATGGGCTAACAAACATTACTTAAATACTAAACGTCATGAAAATTATTTTAACGTAAATTCTCGCTACCGCGGTAGATTGCGTGACCAATACACAATATTTATTTTTACTTAAAGAAAGTATCACAACGTGGCGTTTTTTCTACTGGCATGTCTAGTAATATAGTGTTTTTCGATCGAGTTTATATAGCACTATGAAAGAAACTGTATACAGTTAGTATATGAATTCAAAAAGAATAATCAGAACATTTTATTAAAAGCAGTGTTTTATTGCTTTGACCTTTTTAAAAAAATTATCTTGAATAAATAATGAGTCATTATTATTGTTATTGTTATTATTGATAATTAACAATGAGTTATTCACCTTTTGAGTTACCATTCTCGCGACTTGTAAAACCTGAATTAGAACTAAATTATCGTTCTGACTTAAGTTTTCCAATGTCAAATGAAAATTTAAAATTAGAAATCAATCTCACTTCTGATGTATCTGAAAAATCCCATTATAAAAGTACTTTTTTGTTTTTTAATTTATCTAATTTAAGCCGAACTCTGCAATTTTTTATATATGTTAGTGGAGTGTTTCTGTTTTTTCTTTTATATGGATATTTACAGGTAGGTATGTTTATGATTTCAACTTTTTTTTTTTCAATCAATACAAGTTCAATGAATTGTCATTTTATAAAAATCTGATTTTGATGCGAAAGTTGTATAATAGCGTTCACAATTTTTTTAATCTTCAATAATGAAGTTGATTTTCATGTCACAATTTTTTCATATTCACTAATTAAGTCTTATAACTTCATATAATAATACCGATTTGTTAGTAAAAAACAAGCTGTTCGAAAGAGATTAAACTATTAAAATAATTAACTCAAGTGAAAATAATATATCCGCATTTGTATTAATTGTTTCTGCCAGCTCTCATGCATTCGATACTGTTATTTGATTTTTATAACCAAGAAACGTGTGATTAATGATTAGCTGTTTATTTCATTCTTGAGCCCTACTAAAATATCATAAAGGAGCTTATAGAGAATCCACTCAGAAGATAGATTCATTAGTAGCTTTATTCAGTTTTCCAATTCTTCCATTGGAACCATAGATTTTACTTATATCTATCCACATCTACATAGATCAGTAATTGCTATAATTCAGTTAAAAGGGATCATGACTTGAGATGAGTCCTAGATAGTGAAATTATATTTTGATTTATTGGCAAAATTTGATTGATCTATGTAAAAAAAAATTTGTAAGGCATCTTCAGATATTTTATGAAAGAATATGTGTTAGGACAGAAAACCATTGCAAAGGATTGGATTCGAGCATGCAGCAATATTCTTCATGGTAATATTTAATTCAGTAACTAGAAATTTAATAAGGGGACTATTTTTTTAGGAGGAACACATTATCAGCAATAGATTATATTAGACTAATATACCTCAGTTACAGTTCCTTAAATCTTCAAGGAAGTTAAATTAATGAGTAAATAAATTAAGCTATGGTCTAAGATTACACTTAAATAGCATAAAATAGAATAGTGTTTCAATCTTTTGTTGTAGAAGTTTATTTAGATTATCAGATGTTTCCCTGTTTAGATAAAAATTTAAGCATATTGTAGTTGTTGGTTTAGGAATAAGATGCCAGTGTTAGAAAAAGGATTTCCAAGCTTCATATTCTTATTGAAAGATTCTTCTATTTCTGAAAAGGATCTTTTTTTGTGAAGTCAAAGAAAAATCAGCATAGTGAATTTCATGCATTCTGTTTCTGTAAGATTGATGAATATATTTAGTAAAATAGATTAAAGAACTGAACCTGTGGTAGACCATTAAGTAAAATTTGATATCTGTTTTATGATTACTATTTAGGGTCACTTGAGTTTTATTTATTGGAGAGCAATTTATCAAGATAATTAATAGTTTTCCTAAAGTTCATCCATGGTTGGTGTTTATATCTGTGATAAAAAAATTTTGTAAAGGGTTTTTTTATAGTGAAGATTTATAATTTGCATCTCTCCATAGTGACTGCAAGAAACTAATGTTTCACAGTATATATCACTAAACTTTTTATGCATTATGAATTAATCTTTCAATTTAAGTTAGCAGTAAACCATTTAACAAAGATTTACATTAACTACTTATGGGTAGTTCTAGATATTTTTTTAAAAATTTTATTACTCTGCTGGCTTGGTTCATGTCCATCACTGCATATCCTAAGTAAGTAAATGATTATGATCCATTAGATTACCATGTTTCTGATTAAAACAATCAAAGGTAGATAATAAAAAACTTTTTTTTTTTTTTGTAACATTTCACCAAGGAAAAGAATCTGACTATCTTAGCAATTTTTAATGATCAAGGTACATTTCTGTTAACTTTTTTGTATTAGGCAAGGTTTTATAATATATGAATTATGATCAATTCAGAGTTTTTAGGTATCATTTATTTCAAAAATTGTTAGAAAAATTTGTTGGACATAACAGAAGAAGAAAGATGTTAAGATTCTATATTATATTGTTTCATAATACAAAAATCGATCAATCAGCTTTGATTTCCAAACAGAATAATACATAAAATTGGATTAATAAAGATAGCACCAATTTTTAATTTATTTTGAAAGTCTTTTTCAGTGTAGTTATTAAAGGTAAAACTTATTCATAGCATTTTCTCCCCTTTCTCAAATTCAGTTCCTCCTTGCTTGGCATTCTAAAAAATACATGTTATTTAAATTTATTTATTCTAAAGATTAACATTGATTTTATACAATTAAATTAAACAAGTCCAGCCCTATAGCTAGAAATATACAAGAGGGTACTTTTTTTAATAATCATATTAGAAGCTGGTAATTAGAAGATAAAAATATTTATTAGACTTGAATCCTCATTAATCTTGTGAAATATAGAAGAATCATATTACAGAAGAACAAAAATTGCCTTTCTGATAATAAATTTTACAACTCTAACAAAATAAGAACCATTGTAATGCAATACTAAAAGTAGACTTCTATCTCTGATATATATGAATGATCAAATGGTAAAAATCAAATCTATATAGAGTATAACTGATAAACTCTATAAGAGAACTGTAACAAAATTTTGTCATCATATTTTTTGAAAACTGATAATCAGAAAACAATATTTTGTAAATAATTTTATTTATTATATTTTCTGTATTTTTTTGGGGGGATCCAAAAATTTATTAATATATGAATTACTTTAATAATTAGCTGCTTCTGCTTTCCAATCTCAGAACTGTCTTGAAAAAAAACGGCAAAACTTTCTACACACATTGACACTCAATGCAAGCCAGATTAATCAATGGATGCCAGAAGGCCTGTGCATAAAATCCCCATCTAGTGCCTATTCATCCAATATCCCCAGATTTAGAATATGTATAGAGAGTTTTGCCTGTTTTAACAACAGTTAAGAGCAAGCATAAGAAATAGTGATCATGTGATGTTTATTAACTGTCTTGAAGTGAATATGTAGAGAAAAAATTACATCTTATAGAACAATTCATTGAAGTAAAACAATATAAATAAATGAGGTAAATTCCAAGTATACATATTCCAAGTATACATTATGAAATATATACCATAACAATAATATATATTTCATATTTATCACTGCAGTGATAATAGATTGATAATCTGTTCTTTTAAAATTGTACTATTAATGTTCTTTTTTTTTTTTTTTTTAAGTGTCATAGCATCGGCTGGGATGCGAACTCGCAACCCGGGCAACTGCCTTCAAGTGCAAGGCAGTCGCGCTGACCTCTCGACCACCAATACAAGACTATTAATATTCTTGATGTCATAATTATCATCAAATAACAAGTAGTTTTTTTATTAATTTGATAATAAAACATCCAAATGATTATAATGAAAAAATGCAATTCCTAAAGCTGTGTATATATTTGGCACAGTATACTAAACAAAGCATCGCATGGCTCTTAATTTACATTAAAATCCATCAGGAAACAACTGTTATTCTAATACTATCTGTATAAGGATGAATAATGATTATCAGATAGTAATGCTAAGAAAATTCCAGAGTATTCTGGTTAATTGCCATCATCAGTGAAAGCATTGAATTATATACACCCATATAGTATCCACATTTATTTTTTTTATATTATTCATGCTAATGATTTAAACATTTCAACAATTGAAAGGGTTGAACTCAAGCCTAATGCTTATATATCTGTATAAGTCTAATCCACATTTATTTTTTTTATATTATTCAAGCTAATGATTTGAACATTCAGTAATTGAAAAGTTTGAAAGCAAGCCAAATGCGTATATATCTATAAGTCTAAAGCTTGTATATCTATATAAGTCTAATTTAAACTAGTATTTTTCTTTTTTTTTTTTGTATTTACACTTTATGACTTCTGCTATTTAAAATATTGAAATTTTTGATGCTTTATATATTTTTTTATTACTGAATTTCCTATATCTCGACCTCGTTACATACAAGTTATCTTTAGAATTTTATTTATAAGCATTCTATAATCAAAATCACATATCAAAACATTGATAATATCAGACTCATTTTTTCATTACAATTCCCTCAAATACTAGCATATACATATATATTTTCTATAAATTTTAATTTGCAGTTTTCTACTACTATTTTTATAAATATTTTATCACACTTGTATTGTATTAAATGGTGTATCTGAATGTGATTATTCATTTTGAACCAAACTTCCAGGTTTGTCTGAATTAGCCACTATTAGAGAAACAACTTGAAACAAATATAACTAATATTATTTAATACTACAAAATCTTATTCTAACATATTATTTACAATTTATATTTGCACTCTAGTAAAAATCAGCATGACCTGTTGAATGTCCTTAGAACTACTTTTGATGTTCGAGGTAAATTATTTAGTCTTGATATTTATTACACTTATCGTTATAAGTACACATATACATGGAGATTAGATCCTGTTCTAAATATTAAACACATTTAATACTTACTTTAATGTATTATGGTTAAGTTGGATCCATGCATTCCTGTCAACTGAGATCATCATCATTATCAACCATTATCAATCCACTGCAGGATGAAGGTCTCTCCAAGTTTAATCCATCTTCTCCGATCTTTAGCTTCTCTTCTCCATATCACCCCTGCACACTTTCTTATTTCATCCATCCATCTCACATGTGGTCTCTTTCTGGGTCTTTTACAATCTCTTTGAATCCAGTTTAAAATTTCAATTGTCCATCTATTATCATTTCTTCTAGCAATATGTCCAGCCCAACTCCACTTCAATCTTTTAATTTTTTCAATAAGGTCAGTAACACCTGTTTGTTCTCTTACCCATACATTGCATTTTCGATCTCTTCTTGTTACTCCCAACATACATCTCTCCGTACTTCTTTGAGTGGTCTGAAGTCTCTGTATTGCTCTTCTATTGAGTATCCAAGTCTCAGATCCATAAGTAAGAACTGGTAAAACACATTTATTAAAAACCTTCCTTTTCAAACACATAGGCATATTTCCTTTTAGTATCAAGTTATTTCTACCAAAGGCACTCCAACCAAGTTTAATTCTATGATTAATTTCCTCCATTATGTTTCCATCTGTATTAATAATCTGACCAAGGTATTTGTAACTGTTAACTTCTTCTAATTCATCATAATCAATCTTTATTTTCTTATTTTGAGCAAATCAATTAAACATTACTTTAGTCTTTTTAACATTTATCTTTAGTCCTACTTTCATCTGATAACTCCTGCAACATTTCCTGCAGCTCTGAAGCATTATTTGCAAAAACAACTACATCATCTGCGAAATCTAAATGACTTAAATAATCTCCATTTACTTTCACTCCTTTAGTTTCCCATTTTAATCCACAGAATACTTCTTGCAGCACTGCTGTAAAAAGTTTTGGAGATATGGAGTCACCTTGTCTTACACCTTTCTCAATGTTGACTTTCCCAGTATCATTATGTAATCTAATTGTTGCTGTTGCATTTTTATAAATATTCTTTAAAATATGACAATATCCTGGATCTATACCTTGATGACCCAATGCTTTAATCACTGAAGAAATGTTTATAGAATCAAATGCCTTTTCATAATCTACAAATCCAATACATAATGACAACTCATATTCATTTGTCCTTTCTATAACTTCTCTCAGTACCTGAATATGATCTATTGTACTAAAACCACTTTTAAATCCAGCTTGTTCTCTTGGTTGGTGGAAATCCAATGTTCTCTGTAGACGAGTTGTAATTATCTTGGTAAAAAATTTATATAAAACTGATAAAAGGCTGATAGGTCTGTAATTTCTAATATCTTCTTTATCACCTTTTTTAAATATTAATATTATTACTGCATTCTTCCAATCATCTGGTACATCTTTATCATTTAGACATTTGGTATATCAACTTTGCTAAAAAAAATTCTGTTTCTTCACCTGCTTCTTTTAATATATCAATTATAATTCCATCATTACCTGGAGCCTTTCCTTTCTTCATACATTTAATTGCATTTCTCACTTCTTCATTTAAAATTCTGGGCAATTCGGAAGATGTAATAGATATAGGAGGTACGTGTTCTTTATTACTATATAATTCTTGATAAAAATTTTCTACCAATATCATGATGTTATCTCTCTTTTTAGTAATAATTCCATCTTTTTTTCTTATTGCAGATATAAATTTCCTACCAATACCAAAATGTTGTTTTACATTCTTAAGACTTTTATTTTCTTCTACAGCTTTTCTTGCTAGTTCACAGTTATACTTTCTTATACCATTTTCAACTTTTTTCTGCACCATTTTACAAATTTCGAGATATTCAATTCTTTTTAATGCATCATTTTTGTATATCTTCATATTTCTTCTTTTTTTCATAAATTCTCTAGTCTCAGTAGAAATTTTATTGGTCAATTGCTGATTTTTTCTACCAGCTATCTTTGTTGCAGTTTTTAAAAGTGTATCAGTTATTTTCACATTAATTTCATTCAAATCTGAATCATGTTCAAAATCTACTAATACTTGAAAACGATTTGTAAGTTCTAATTTAAATTCATTAGAATGTTTCTGAAGATTAGGAATGTCAACTGTAAATATTGTTTTTCTTAACAATTTTTGTTTTTTTAGTTTTACATTAACACGTATTTTGCATCTTACTAATCGATGATCACTTCCTGTGTTAAATCTATTAAGAACATTACAATCTTGAAATATGTATTTCCTGTTACTGAGATATTAGTTTATATTAAAATGTAGTTAGATGCAATAAAAGGTTTCTTCAGACAGCATAACAGAGGGCATTGCTGAAAAAACAATGTTTGGGAGGGTGATTTGAATATTTTGTATTTGAATTTTCAGCTAGCAATATGCACTGGAATATTTTCTTCATTGCCTTGAGTCTCATTAGACTATGATCTGAAGTACTGTTGTAGATTAATTTAGCAGTGTGACAGTTATAAGTTTTTACTATCTAAATTGGATAATAATCTTATTATTTTAATGGAAGATATTAATATTGATAATCTTAATGAATTTTATTCTGGAGCTACTTAAGATTATCAAAACATAATGTCATTTTTTTGGATTTATCCAAATGTTATTTTCTCCTACATGTATCACTTAATTCCATTTCTATACTATTAGACCATATACTTAAATAAGGTTAAAACCTTAGTACATGCGCTTTGAGTGCTTAATTTATTACAAGAGAGACCTCTACAAATCTAAATGCAAGATTTGACTTTATAAAGACAAGTGTAGCCACACTCTTATCTTCAACCTATTTTTCTAAATATATAGGCAAATCTAAAGCATTTTGATTTGAGAGCATGAAGCTAATAAATTCTTCACTGATTAAATCTACTATTTCTGTTAAACATTAATGATCATGAAATCTTTCAATTTACAATGAGTTAATAAACCATGTATTTTTAAGAAAATTGGATGAATTTAAATTATGTCATTCTAAATTGGAATATAACTAATCATATGGGAATTAAAGTTACTATTAAAAATCAGCAATCTGAAGTTATAAAACTAATTTTAATATTATCTTATAATAAATTGAGATATGTTATTGGCTTACATAATTGGGATAAATTATTTAATATAAAAGATGTTGATGAAGTATTTTTCATATGTATTAATACTATTAAACTGTATATAAGTAAGGCAACAACTATTCACTATTATAAGATATTGTTTGAAAAGAAATCCTTGGATTACTAACAATTTAATTTCTAAAATAAATGACAAAAATAAATTATGTAAGCAATTTAAAAAGTTTTCATATAATATGAAATTATGTCAAAATCTAAAATCAATGGATAAAAAAATTAAACAAGCTATTTATAAGTAAAAGTTGAACTATTACTCTGAGCAAATTGATCAATTAAAGAATAAAAATAATTTTTTTTATTAGTTATTAATAAACATATTATTTTAAAAATATGAGAATAAAATTTCACAAATTGTAATAAATGGGTATATTGTTCATGTACATGGAAAAATAAAGAGTTATTTTTGCAAATTTTAATTTTTTATTAATGTTACTACAAATATTATGAATGATCAACATGAAATTGATTCTTTTGAATCATTTCTACTTTCAAGAAAATCAAATTTGAATTCTATTGTTTTTGAGGATATTAATGCAATTAATCATATAAAACATAAAAAGGTGTGAATTTAGATGGTTTTTCAGTAAAAGTAATTGCTACTAATTTATCTACTCTATTAATACTACAATTTTTATTTAATTTATCAGTCAAAACTGGTATTTTTCTAGATTTATCAAAGAAGTTATTTAGCTTGTTTATCTTTAAGAATGATGATAAGATGCAAATCGATAATCTATATCTTTGCTATAAGACAAGCACCATTAAAAATATTATTTAATAATTATTTAAAATGTAATAATTATTTAATTATATTAAAAATAGAATTATTAAATTTATTTCTAAATATAAAAATGAAATCTTAAAGACAGAGTAGAAAAAAAAACTCCTAAAAATGAAATCCTAAAGATGGAGTAGAAAAAATTAAAAGGATCAAAAAAAGTAGTCATATTTAAAAAATCATGGCCCGCTAATGTTAGATTTTATTGTTTTAACACATAAACAATGCCATCAAGCGGCCATGACCGGCTATCAAAAGACTACCAATTTTTCTCTATAAACCAATATGGATTTTTACTGAATAAATCTATTACTTTGACTTTGTAAAAAATACTTATATATAGATTCACTGGAACATGGTTATAAAACAATAGGTCTTTATCTAAATTTATGTAAAGCTTTTGATTTTATTTTAAAGGAAAAACTTGATAAGAAACTTTATGGTGTAGGTATTAGAGGCTGCGTCAGCTGGCATCTTAATTACATCAAAGAAAATAATGTATAAAATTAATTGTATCTTGAATGATAATTATTTTATTAAGTGTGTTATATCACAAGGATCAGTTTTAGGTCCATTATTTTTTATTATTTATATTAATAACTTGATGGATCTTTCTTTGTATTCAAATATTTCATGTTTTGCAAATGACACAGCATTAGTATTATCAGCTACAGCTTATGAACTACTTCAAAAATTAATAAATGAGCAATTAAATATAATTAAGCATTGGTTTTTCTATAACAATTTAATTATCAATTATAATAAAACAAAATATATTTACAATTATAAAAATCTAATTTTCATGATATTTCTATTGAAATATCAAACAATAAACTAATAAAAGTTGACTGTTCATTTTATTTGGAAGGTCTGTTGAACTTCTATCTTAGGTGGGAGAAATATAATTTATTTTCAAAAAAGTTTAAGACTTTAAATTTTTTATTATTATAAAATTAGGAATATTTTACCACAGAAGATCATTTTATAGTACTATAGACAAATTTTATGGAATATCTCTTTGGGGAGGCACAGCTTCATATCATTTAAGGTCTTTAATGACACAAAATAATTTTCCTTTAAGAATTATTTAAAATAAATCATTGGAATATCATCTTGAGTTTTTATATAATATATTAGGAATTTTATCCGTCAAAAATTATTCCTAGTCAATATTTTATGTCATTATTTCAAACTATGTCATTCCAATGTATTGTTTTTTAAAAAAGGTAAAACTAGAAGGTCTAAATTTAATTTGATTAAATATCCATATTACCCACTGTAGATATCAAATATATTAAATCAGTTCAATGTATTTCAATATTTTAATGCAGTATTATCCTATGTACAATATTTCATTAAAGAAATTCGAGAAAAAATACATTTTATGATTAACTTCAATTAATAGTTGGGATAAATTTAATATTTGATTATAATTGTTTATATTTTAATTGTAATTTTTTTGTTTTGTTTCCATAGTAAAAAGTTTGCAAAATTATAATATTAGTTTAAGTTTCACTTTAAATCAAATGATTAATGACAATATTTTAGAATTGACCTTGCTGAATTTTGGAATATTATATATATTGTAATGGTAAACACAAAAACTTATAAGTAAAGTTTAAAAAAGAAGTTATAAATAAATATAATAATAAGCTGAACATTTTTGAGGATCCATGCCTCATAATCATAGCTTTTTTAAAAATATATAATAAAATATATGCAAAGATATTTAAATTAGCACGTGTTATGTGGCCCATTTCTTTGATATATCAGAGCAAGTGTCTTTTCTATTTATAGCATTAATATTTCCATTAATGTAGAATGCTTCTTTTATTTTTTTCTTATGATCACTCGATCCTGTGTAAAATTGTGTACAGAAGATGTATTGTTGTTTTTCTGAGCTCTATTGTAAGTGTACATATGTTGAGCAAGTCTAGTGTTAATAGTAGCTTTAGTTTCACCATAATATAATATTAATACTAGACTTGCTCAACACGTGTATACTTACAATATAGCTCAGAAAAACAACAATACATCTTCTGTATTTTTGGATCATGCCATGAAATCTGGACACAATTTTACACCTAATCCTGTGATTATATGCACAGAATCGAGTGATCATAAGAGAAAAATAAAAGAAGCATTCTACATTAATGGAAATATTAATGCTATAAATAGAAAAGACACTTGCTTTGATATATTGAAGAAATGGACCCTGTAATATGTGCTAATTATATTTTTAAGAAAGCTATGATTATGAGGCATGGATCCTCGAAAACGTTCATTTATTATTATATTTATTTATAACTTCTCTTTTAAACTTTACTTATAAGTTTTTGTGTTTATTTATATATAATGGGAAGTAAACTATTTTATATTGTAATGGTGTAAATTATTATAAGTGAATGAGTAACTGGATTATCGTGCTCCATGAATTGTGCAAGCCAGGTTCTTTAACAGTACAAATAAAAATATAACCAACTATTATTAGGTAAATAATGACCCATCATGTTCAGACACCAATTTTGTAACAATCAACGAACCAATGTTATCTCAGGTGAACATTCAATTCAAACCACATATTAGGGTGTCAATTTCCATATTAGTATAAAGATATTAAAATAATCAATTAATAAATAAATGGCTTAACACTTTTAGATACCAAATTTTATAATGATATAAAGATATAAAATTAAATAGATAATTTTCTTAAGATTCAGTTGAAGTATCAAATTGTATTAGTATGAAGTATCTATAAACTAATGATTAAATAAATGTAAGTCACAAAAATTCAAATAACATTGAGTGTTCAATTTATTTTGGTTTAAACTAATATAAATATATTAGTTTAATCAATTGGTGTTTAATAAAACAATGGTTTAACTTTTTAATTATTTATTCATTGTAATCAATAAAACATAACTGATGAAATGCTGCAATAATACAATAAATTATTAAAATATGTAGGTATTTATTCAATATTTTTGGCTAGTTAATATTTAATATGCAAATAAATTATGTAGAAACTCTTGAAGCTGTTATTAAAATATAATATAGTTAATAATCACAAAATCCAATTTTAATTAATAAAATAATTTAAAATGGGGAAAACTCTATACATATTGCCATTCACTGGCTTGCACTGAGTGGCAATACATATAGAGAATTTTATCTGTTTTAATAACAGTTATGAGCAAGCATAAGAAATTGTGATCATGTGATGTTTATTGGCTTAAAATACAAATTTATTAATGTAATAAATAAATTAATATATATAAGTTAATAACCTTTGTTTGGCTATTCAATTATGAATTAATTATCTATTTTATTTATATTAAAATATATACTATTAGGAAAATAATTTATGAATTCTTATACTTAAGATCTATTGCTCTTTACATATATAATGAAAGCAAACGTACTATAAGATTTTCAAATAAAAAGCAAACAAAATAACATTAGGAAGAATATTTAAATTTTATTTTTAAGGTAATCTGAACTTTCTTTTTGGTTAGTTTATATAGTTAGGTACTATAAACAAACACATTCATTCTAAAGTAAATAAATAAGAAAACATATGACCTGTTTAATTTTGTTCAAAATTTTTTAGGTATATTCTTTAATTAAACTCCATTAAAAAGCATATTTATTAATACATATCAATAACAATAATATTTATGTTCATATATTATTTGTTAAATGTATGCAGTAAATAAATAAAAAATACTAATAAACGAATCTATCAATATGTATTTCATTCTTTATAATAATAAAATATTGAGTTTATTACAATATAAAATTTCATGTACTCTCAATTAAGAACATTTAAAATTAAAGAATTCATTAATGTTGTCTTGTATTATTACTCTTTATTTATTAATAATGTAAATTATTAATCCTTTCCTTTAAAATAAATGGAAAAAAATAATAAAGTAAGCCAACAATTTTTTTATTTACTTAAATCTGGATCAAGATGATACAATATATTATGAAGTACACATGTTGCCATCTATAGTTTCCTTGCAGTGTATGAATAATTAAATAAAAAAAAACAATTAAAAGTCATATGTTTAATAAAATATATTTTTATTGTTTTGAATGAATTTGGAATAAGTGAACCATTTATTTATTAAATTTAAAAATGAAATATTTTTGTTTAGATTATTATCAAATGATAGCAATGCCTTGTTAAGATTAGAAAAAAGAAAATCACATGCTCACAAGCCAGTGTTTAAAAAAAGGGAAGGACTGCATTTTGTGTTACCATAGTGACAAAAACAATCTCAGCAAGAAGAACACACGTGCTTTCTTTTGCTTAAAATTTTGTGTTTTATCTTACCTTACTTTTACAATTAGATTCTGGATTTATAATAAGTAAATATGTACTGTGAGTAAAAAATTTATTTAAGAGTAAGGGAACACAAAACGTCCCCTCATTTGATCGGAATGATTAATAACAGACACTATGCTTAACTGCCATGAAGCTATGAAACTAGCAAAATTTACAATAGATTGTAATATTGACAAAAGAATAGTTGAATATCATTTAAGGATAAAATATTTATGAAAACTTACATTTGTATTTTGTTATCATCGATTGTGCCAAGAAAAATGTCATGGGATAATGGAATTTAAGCTGAAATTGTATATATAAGCTAAACTTGGTAACAGACACTAGAAGAAATTTTTTTTAAAATTATCTAAATAAAATTAATTTTATTTGTCAATAATGGTTAAGAGTATAATAGTAGCTTAACAATAATATGTTTATTAAAGTCCTTTTTTTTATTAATAATTTTTATTATAAGATAATTTTATCTTATCATTCACAATAAGTTTAAATAATAGGCTCACATAATTAAGACTTAAATCAAATTGTTAACATATTTTTTTTTGTGAGAGTTTGTCATTAATCCTTTTATAACTATACTTTAATAATTTTAATTTTATTAACAGTCAAATGTAATTGGAAAATTTGAATAAAGTTAAATTTTTCTAAAGACATTCAGTACTTATTATTAGATGATGGAAATAGTCCAATATATAAATACAACTAAAATACCATTATCACAGACTTTCAGAAAACATTAATTTTGTAACATATTTTTATTACTTTTTTTTATAACCATATGTTTTGTACAATTTTACAATATTAGGCTATACTAAATTTAAATAATAAATTGATCAGTATGATTTTAACAAATTAATTTAAGCTGCAATTTTCTATTTCAAAATTTCTTTTACATATTGTAGATTATATTTTTGACAATTTTACAATTTTTTAATCAAACTATATACAATGTAATGAAACTATATATACGCATAAATAATGATATCCTCTTCTATGCTCAGTATGTAAAATGCGTATTTCAGCACTTTGGGTGATCACACTACAAAATTATTCACTAAAAAAATTTTAATCTCTGAATATATTAAAATATATTCTTTATTTAGCTGTGAATAATTCCATTAGTTCATATCCCTCCCTCTCTTCTTTGATTAAAAGTGTTCTGAATCATTAAATATTAGTATAAATACATGATCCATGAATTCATCACGAGACACCTGTCCATAAAACAAATTTGTTAGAGACATGTATCTTATTTGATACACATATTTCACTTACAATATTTTAAAATTTTATCTTTGCTAGCTTATGGAATACTGTTGTCACAATTATATTTGATATTGGAATAAACATTCATAATATACACATATTTATGATAGAAATTTAATAGGAATTTTCTGTTGTGTGTGTGTGTATATATATATATTTGTTTTAGGAACTAATATTCCAATTGGAGGGCTTTAAACCTTTTGGATGGTATTTGACTTTGGTCCAGTTTGCTTGCTACACTCTATTTGCATGGACTGAATTACAATGTATGGCTGTAAAACAAAGAAAGTTAGTATATATATATATTTAATCTACTTTCTTGTTTTCAAAAACTATTTTTTTTTATCTTTAAATTTGAAAATGCTTACATTAATTTGTTAATAGATGTTTGCTTATATGGATTAATTTTAGCTGTTAATGGTAATGGTTGATTGAAGACCATATTTAATATTTTTATAATCAAGTTACATAATAATTTAAAAATGATTTATTACAAACTAAAAAAAATCAAAGATTAATTGCAGCTTTTTTTAAAAAAAAAAAAAACGACATTTAAATTTAAATCTTTTTTTACACATAAGCTTTTGGAATTTTACATGCTTTAGTATGAAATATTGCTTATAAACTCTTTCATATACATTTTAATGCAAACATTTTTTTTAATAAAACTTCTTTATTTTCCTGACAGTTTCAACTGTCCAGCAGTCTTTATCGGAGCTACACTATTTAAATGCTATAAATACATAACATTTAAATGTTATAAATACAGTCTAAACTGTCAGGAAAATAAAGCAGTTTTATTAAAAAAAATTTTTGCATTAAAGTGTATATGAAATAAGTTATTATAAGCAAGATATATAAATATATGAAGAAATGCAAAGAAAGTAAAGGAGAAGAATTTTAGTATGGACTACTTTTTATTTTCTTAAAGATTTTGGTTACTCCTGAAATCATGTTTGCACTACTGATCTATCAGTTATTATATCTATCTGCTTTTGTTTTGATTCATATACTTATTATCATTCTGTGAAACTTAGAAATTTCATATCTTTCTAAAGAAATTTATTAAGTCAGGTTGATTAGCAATAGTTTACTAAAAGTGGAGTTTCTATATGTAGCATCCTCTGCCCACCAGCTTACATTCTATTTGATAAACTAAATCAGCTTTCCACTCTAATGTCATCTATAATAAGCTTAACTAATCAGTGATTACAAGATGTTAGTGCATTTGAATTCCCATGTCCAGACTAGTTTCTGGCACTTGTCTTTATTAATGAGCTTGGAATTCAGAGTTTGAGAGAGAGTAATTTGTTAAAGAATTAAGAATGTTAAAAATGTGTAGTTACTAATTTACAATCAGATCTATATTACTGTTAAAACAAATTGGCTTGGATTTAAACCCTTAGAGTGTTTTGAATTTCAATTTTTTGGTGTGAATAATAAAATGAAATTAAAGATGCATTACTTCCAGAAAGCCACAAATTGATCTGAGAATTTGAATTCAAATGCACAAAAACTGAACTATGAGCGGTGTCCAACAAAGCTTTATTATAAGAATAAGTGTGTTGAGATAGCCTAGTGGAGAGAGAGGCCCTAGTCTCACCATAATATGATGATCTACAAATTTTTTCAGGGCAGGCAATATTATAGACCACTTGAGGTGTCAGCAAGCATGGTAGGCAGTCTTTGGTATTATTAATTAATTTGTTAGGTGTGTGAAAACATAACTGGTATTTATTATTGAAAATATTATAAAAACATTTATGCATATTAGGCAGGTAAGAGAGTAGGAGTCTTTGCTTGTCAATGTTAGGGACTTGATCATTTATTTTAGCAAAAAACTGTTTTATCCTCCTGTCAATTACATTCACATCAAAACCAACTTTTATTAGGTCATCCCTATATGATGTGAGGTTAGCTTTTTTATCTGCCTCAAATTTACATAGGTGCATATTTCTATACAAAACGAAGTTAAACCAGAGAGTTTATGGTTAGATGGTGAATTGGAAAGAGGGTGGGAGTGTCCTCTAACATCAAGAGGTTTGATTAGCATTTTATAATTAATATGTGTGTATTCTCCCTGCATATGTAGGTCCAGGTATTAACTTGTTTATGGGTATTTTTCATTCTCCATGTTAAACGTAAGCCCTGTAGTGTTTTGAAGTTCATTTTTTATTTGTAGAATAATCGGAGAGGGAGCGGCTATGAAGATATCAACATATCTAGTGTATATGGATAGCAAGTTAGATTCTTGGTATCTCGGAATTATTTGCTTTTTAAAATAATTTAAAACTACACTTGAGATGATCCCACTCATAGGGAGTCCCATTGGCCAACCATCTTTTATATGAAACCACTGGTTGTGAAAGAATGCCATAATATTTTTATCAAGCCACGATAAAAAGTCTATAATAAAGTCAATTAGTGGCTGAGCTAAATTGTGGTTTATAAGCTCTTCTCTTACAATCTGAATAGATTTAGCCCTACAAATGGAGCCGTATAATTCCGAAACATCAATAGTAGCTAATGTAGTGTCTGGGTTCAAAACTAGGTCTTTTATTTTTGCAACAAATTAAAATGACAAATTTATGGTATATGAACCGAATCCCAAAGCTTGAATGAGCTGTCTGTTAACCAATTTCACCGTATAGGAATGGTGGACTCCTCCAAAATCTAAAATAAGTCGCAGTGGAATATCAGCCTTGTGTATTTTGGCATTGGCAAACATCCTTGGAGGAATGGATGCAGACAGGTAAAACCTATAATATTCCACCTTAGAGAAAGCTTTATTACAGTGTGGTCTGAGAAGGGAAGAAATAAACCTATCTTTATTTAATTTGTTATTGAAATCGGGAAGCCTTTGAAATTGTAGTTTATTAATTTGCTGATCCAATTTAGATGTGTAGTCCTGTGTTTTCATAAGCACGAATCTATTGCCCTTATCTTCCAGCATGCATGTGATATTTGTGTCTTTAAAAAATTGTTTGGTTTTTGTTATGTTAGCTTGCCAGATATGGGTGTGTATATATAAAGATTTATGCTGTAGAGCATTTAACTACTTGAGTAATGTATTTATCTTTATCTGGTTTGTTGAACAAACCTGCTTTAACATCAGCCATAAGCTCCATATTGGGATGTTTCCATGCACCCCCAACATATCGTGGGCCTCTACATAAAATGTCACATATCTCTAGTGGGATTGGTATATCCATAAGGTTCACAAAGGCCGAGGCTTCAGGGTCTTAGAAGCGGACATTCTGCTGATATGCCAAAAACGCAAGTTTTTTTTATTAAATTTGCGCTTAAGAGAAGCACTGAGATTATTACACTTGTGCTGTATAAATGCATTAATTGGGAAGTGGGCTAGAATTTTTCTTCGTCTCTTGATTTGTTTGCATAACACTTTACGACGTCCTTTAATGACTAAATCGAGAAGAAATATTTTCATTTTCTTGACAATGTTGTTGTGGTTATAAATAGCTTGGTTAAGATTAAAGCTGCAGAATTTCGAAAAGACTTTAATCTCTCTGCATTTTATCAAGAACGTAATTCTCTCTTGGAATTTGCATGCAGAGAGACAAACTCTAAGAGCTTGCTTATCCATAATAAATCACCTACACAGTTGTTAGAAGTTGAAATAAGCAAATAGTTTATACTTTGTGGCTAATTATGAATCAAAATATATAAAATGCGCTAACACGCACAAGCACACAAAGCTAAAAATAAATAAAGAAAATATATATTATTTTAATATCTATTCATTAAATGGCTAAGCACTTTCAATGTTCAAGCCCTCATAATCATAGCCGTATTACAAAATATAATAAATTGACTCAGAGTGATGCAAATTTATGCAAATAAAATGATTATGCATTCCATTTCTTGGATATTTTATAGCAAGAGTCTCTTCTATTGATGGTGTCGCCATCTCTAGATATAATGAAAACTTTTATTTTTATTTTTAGATCATGCCGCTCTCTGAATACCACCACTGGGATCCCGGTTGACAATCATGCCCAGCTGTAGCACGGTGCTGTGCAAAAACTGAACTATGAGCAGTGTCCAACAAAGCTTTATTATAAGAATAAGTGTGTTGAGATAGCTTAATGGAGAGAGAGGCCCTAGTCTCACCATAATATGATGATCTACAAAATTTTTCAGGGCAGGCAATATTATAGACCACTTGATAGTCCTTGTAAGGTTAATATTATTTAAATCTGTGATTGAGAGGACCATGGAAGATTTATAGCATTTTCACGATTGGCAATGTTTGATTATATGGGTTGTAAGAATTGGAGCATTACAAGATGTCTGAAAAAATGCTTGATTATGTATAAACTTTTATTTTTATGTTGCTCTCTAAATATGTTTTACATTTAAAAGAAGTAAGTTTGATACACTTTTTTTTTAATTTTATGGAAATCATAATATAATTTACTTTTATTTCCTATTCCAAAAATAAAGCCAATAGTTCTATAGAATTGCTGGCCCAGGAACATTATATCTATGTGTCTTTGCTTAGCATCAACACCATCAAGCGGCTGACACATTAGAACAGAACACTACCAAATAATATTATGACTTTGACTTGTTTAATGAATAATTTTTTTTTATAAATCATTTTACTTCATTTTAATTTTTTCTTCTTTTTTTTTTTTTTTGCAGAATACCATTAAAAAATTATTTATATTTAGCCCTTTTAACAGTGGCTACTATTGGATTGTCAAACTCATCATTAGCATATTTAAATTATCCCACACAAGTCATATTTAAATCTTGTAAATTAATACCAGTTCTTATTGGAGGAATACTTATACAAGGTAGTCTTTGATAAGTATATTAATGTGATTGATTTTTTTTTTTTTGTAATTTCATATAATGATGAATTAGTTGAATGAATTTATATATATATTATATCTCAGCTTATTAGCAACTATTTTATTTACACTAGAAATTATTAATAATTTTGATGCTTTAATAAATTGCATGCATAAAACTACATTCTGGAAAATGGCGATTGCTGTGAATAGTGTGATTCATTTTACAGTTCTTTCTTTTAATGTTTTTTTTTTTACAAAAGAATATTTTTTCATTGATACCCCAATTGATAAATATGAATTAACAAACTGGAATTTTTATAAAGGCAACGTAGCTGAAGTATTCCTCTTATATTGAAATTTATATTGAGTTTCACTTTTTCTTAAGTATGTTCTTTATTTTTATTTTCTTTCTTATTTTTTATTCATTTGCAGCAGAAATATAAAATGTTGTTGGTGGCAAATGATCACATAATGATAACAGCAAAATATTGTTTCAAATTGCATAGGAGAAAGCTATCATAAAATTGCTTCTGTTTTCTATATTGGACATTTTATAAATGGGAAAAAAAAATAGAATGATATATTTTTAGATGGTTCTATAAATAAAAGGCATTTAATAAAAGCTAATGACATTTAATCAGTGCTGCTGATATTGTTTGATGCAACTAAATTGAAGGACTTGCGTGATTAATTTCTGACTTCACTATTTAAGAAAATGAATCTGAAACTACAAGATCACTATCAGTACTTATAATGTTTGGTAGAAAAATCAAGGCAAGCTTACTGAGATATAGATGAAAATAATTTGTTTATACAGTGTTATTTTAGGAGTCAGTGAAGTAAGGCAAACTACTAGAAGAAAATACTGGCTTCTCTTCACTGCCAGAAAGAATAATGCAAAAACTATCATGGATTAAATTCTGTGAAGAACTGATTGATAGCAATTTATTTTTTGGACATCAACCTAACATTATTACATTAAAAAACTATGCCTCACTAACTCAAGCAAATTTGAGAAAGAACTGAAATATTTTAGATTCTAATGTGAATGGAATGCCGAAGTAAAGACATTTGTAAGAAAGGCAATGCCATTACAAATATGAACTTGAAATCAGAGATGAAACAGAAAATCTAATAAATTTTTGTGAATTCATTTACCTTTACATTTCCAAGCATTTGAAATTCTGACAATTCTCATGGATATCTCCAAATGGAGTTTTTATGATTCAAATAGATTGTATTTTCAAATAAGTTTTATTTTTCCCATTCATTGATAAAGGATCTTTGTTTAAAAGTGAAAACATTGTCTGTATTTATGTGTGGAAAGGTTATGAATCACAGATAAGATGTTCTAGAGAGGGAATATGACTGTTGTCTTTAGGAATATTAATATTAATTTGAGGTTTTTGGTGTAATTGACAGGAAATTAAAAGAACTATAGATAAAAAGTGAAAGAAATAACTAAAAGTGAAAATGAGAAAAGTTTGATTAAGATTAAACCTTAAAAAATATTATCAGAAAATATCATAATTACAGAAAAAATAAAATAATGACAAAATTAAAAATGGTAAAGATTTTAGGTGGTAATTGAACAATATATTCCAAAGAACAGCTGAAAAGTCAGGAGCAGTACTATAATATTTCAAACACATTGGCTATGGAAACAAGCAGAACTAGAAATCCTTCATGGATTTGTGACATAAAAAGAACTTAGGAGCCTTTAATGAGTTTGTTTAAAATTCCAATCAACACATTCTATTCAAAATAACAAATTAATTAAAAATAGAAGGAATATTCATAAGAGTATACAATAATATCAATAACAAACAAAATGCTCTCCATACAGTAGTGCCACTCAGTGCCAACCAGAGTAATCAATGGATTTCAGATGACTTGTGCATAAAATTTTTATCTAGTGCCTACTCATCTAATATACCCAGACTAGTTTCTGGCTTGTGGCTTTCGTCAGGGATGAGCTTTGGATCTGAGAGCACTGCATCTAGATCTTAGGATCTAATGCAACCCTCCAGCAACCACCTTACTGATGAAGGCCACAAATGAGAAACTAGTCTGGGTATATTGGATGAGTAGGTACTAGATGGGGATTTTATGCACAAGCCTTCTGACATCCATTGCATACTCTGGTTGGCACTGAGGGGCATACTGTATGGAGAGAGTTTTGCATGTTTTAATAAGAGTTATGTGATAGGATAAGAAATAATGATCATGTGATGTTTAATGGTTTAATATCAATAACTATAGCATTTTTTATGAGGGCAACTATATTAAGTAACTCATGACAGTAGAAAATGCCAGATGATTTTTGAGAACCATTGTCAAAAGATAAGGTTTCGGTAATTGTAGACATTTTGTCAGTAATATTATGGAAAATTGAGAATAAATGAGATAAATCAATAACTTATACAATAAAAGAAATCTTTCCTGTTCTAGTGAAAGAAATTTTGACAGAATATCAAGATATTGTACAATATTTCTTATGCTACATGCAAATAAGATTATCGCGAAAACCATTCTGCATAGATTTAGCTTACATTAAAAGAAAACTAATAGATGTGCAAGCTTGTTTTAAAGAAGATCAAATTAGAGATGTTATTGCTGATATACAGAGAATGCTAAAAAGAAGTCAACTTATAATAAAGCATTGTAGTTTTTATGAGGAATCTCTATATGGGATTAGAAACCATACTTAAAAATTTTGTGATGAAAATGGATTGGTTTGACATTAATAAAGAATTTAGACAAGAAGCATATTTTCACACTGTATTCAACATGAGTGCTAAATATGATATGGAGATATATTAAGTAAAGACAAAATGTTTCCCAATTAAAGGAAGAAATGTCACAATCTTAAACATATTTTTGACCCTACCCACAGCCAAAATGAAGAAGCCTTAAAAATATTTATTAATAAATTAAAAAATAAGTGAAAATATGAATTTTGGCAAAATATTTAAGAAAAAGGTTGTAATGACAAGAACAGCAGTGCTTTTAAAATTGATCTTTAAAGCTTCTAAGTTTTTACCTTCTTTGATCATTAATTGATAACAAATCATCCTGTAGGCAAATGATTCATCATGGACAATCACTAGATATCTGTCAAAAATTTTAAAAAGTTTATATATATTAAAATAGTTTTTGGAGAATAAGGTGTAGAAGTCCTCAAGAGGAAGAATTTTTTATGATCAGAACAAAATGGATCAGGTTGTTGCAGGTCCTTTGATTATGAAAAATTCTTCCTATCAAGAACTTATGCATAGTGTTTTTCAAAATCTCTTTATTTTATTTGTAACCATGAAAACTTTTAACTACAAAATATGCATATATAATGTAAACTTAAAGCTAGTCTAATTAATACTTTTTTTTTTAAGGCAAACGTTATGGTTTTCTAGATCTTCTTGCTTGTCTGTGCATGAGTATTGGTTTGATTTTTTTTATTCTAGCAGATAATAAAGTATCTCCAAGTTTTAGTCTTTTAGGTAAGTACTATTTATAATAAGAATAAAAAAGTATCAAATTTAAAATCTGATTATTTTGAACTTTTATTTATAATTGATTGTTTTTTATTTAAATTTGTTAAAATTTAATAATTTTTTAGCAATCAATTACTTTTAATATATAATCAATTCCTCTATAAATGTATTTTAATATTCATTACAATTGGGTCAAAAATGCATTTGCAAATTCTTGAAAATTTATTCTATAGTGGAAGTGTAAACATTAATACTAAAATTAAAATATAAATTATTATTTTATAAAATTAAATCAATTGAAGTTCATTTTATTTAGCTGAATAAAAAGCAAAAATAGATTTATGTATGTATTGTTTCAAATTACAAATAGATAAACAGTCCAATAAAATATAAATTTTCTAAGGTTAATATATCAATATGAAAGTAAATTGTTGCCTAATTAAATCGTATCAATCTTTTGTTGTCAATCTTTTGTTGTCCCTGTTTCTTTATTATTTAGTGTTTTTGACTAAATAGCTGGAAATCTCTCTTGAAAATCTACAGATATTGATTGCACTACTATCTGGTATCTTTGCACCCTGACTCTGCCATAGATATGTTCAGTCTTATTTCTGTCAGAATTATGGCTTTCCACAGTAATGATCTCCAGGGAAAAATTGCATCTAAACACTATGCTTTTGCTTTTGTTTTTCTTTAGTGTGATTTTAATTATTTGGGAAATTTATTACTGAATTTTTAAAAATGTTATTGATAATTTGGAACATATTTGGAATAGTGTTCTTAACATAAGAAGTACCCAGTTTACAACAGTGGGACATATTCATTTCATAGACTTGGCAGATAATCATTGATTATTTTCTCTTTTTTTCTTGGTTGAAAATGCTATTTTAAAATATGTTAATATGTTGAACTATGTATAATTTATCAGAAACCCTTCTCAGAAGCTTCATCAATTATATACAAATTGGCACTGTTGTTCTGGCATTTATGACATTCAGATTTATTTCTAAGGCAATGGTCTTTGGTCAAGATCTCACATTATTTTGTAATAGAAACAGAAATATTCTACTTATTCATTCTCACATCATCTCTATTTTATTTATAATTATACCGTTAAATATCTCTTATTTCTGTATATTTACATTATTAAGTTAATTCATAATAAAAATAATTTTAATGTAGTTACTTATTCTCAGCTTTTATTGGTGTAGTTTTGTCCACCATCCTTTTTTAAATCATATTTGCAGTATTAGTGATATTAATAGTTATTTTAAGTCATTGACTTAATATTGCCATCAGCTTTAATTAAACTTTATCTAAAGAGAGATATTCATATAATAATTGGTTACTACTAATAATGATGATACTTGGTCACAATTAAGAGTAGTAATCAGTGACATAGATTTTTTATTTTATTTGGCAATAAAAAGTTGGAATGCTTGGTAAGTAAGCTTTTTATTGGCATGATTTGAAAATGACTAATAAATTATTTTGCTAACTTTATAATGAATTTTCAAAAGAATAAAAAAAAATACCACTGTACCAGTCAGTTTGCATAATTCATTCAACCAGACCTGGAATTCTAGCCTGAGTACCTTGAGTCAGATCATGTACAAGATACATAAGTTAGGGACACTCTCTAACTCTGCCCTACAAGTTCAAACCTAGGTCTCTTTACTTATGATTAGCAATACTGATGATACAAGTCATATTTAATTATTTCTGGCCGACAATTGTTTTGTTATAAAATATAAAAGATGATTTACTATATTTGGATAAAATATATTTTTTTCATAGTTAAGAAAAAAACAATGTTTCATTAATTAAATAAAAGTCTAATATTATACAACTATGATTCTATATTTTAAGCTCTAACTGATTTAAGTGCTAGGTTTGTAGCATCTTGTAACTTATATAACAATTAGCTTCATAGAATTGAAGCTGCATATCTATTAATTCTAAAGCTGGGTTAGCAATGAGGGCAACGTTTTGAGCTGGTTTTATATTTGCTTTGCAAAATATCAAATTGTTTTGGGAATTGATGTTAATTATATTGAATAGTTTTGGCCATTTATTTCATTCAGTAAGAATTTGAATCACAATTGGCTAAGATATACCTTAAACTTAGATGAATCCAAAAATGATTGATTTAAGATGATATTAATATAGAAGTCAGTTTTATCCTTTACTGACTCAATTATTGAAGACTTATTTTTTACAATATGATGTAATTAAAAATGTTTATTTTTGCAATTTATTTAAAATAATAACTTATATATACAAAACAGTTTCTGCAATTATTGTTATTTCAAATACAAAATGTCTTGGGGTTCACAATAATGAATATTTATTTGAAGAGTCTGAAAGATCAAGGAGATGATAGTTCATTCTGGAAAAATGCTAATCATCAAATTTCTGGAAATTGACTTCATGGGACATCCAATAATGATGCTAATGATTTTTATGAAATTTGAATTTTTTCTTATGTTAGGAATATTTATTTCCCCAATAATTTTCTTTTTTATTAAAAGTGTTTAACATCTGAACAAACTGAAAAACTTTATTTAACAGATTTCTGTATGCATGGTATTACAGTTAATGTAAAAAAAATTTTACTATATTAATTTTTTAATTTCTATTTAGATCTATGATAAAATCAATTTTAACATTATGAATTTAATTTAATGAAATTATAATTTGGTAAAAAAATAAAATCAGTTGCAAAGTGTATTTCTGTGGATCTCAACTTTTTGGAATTCGGGACCCAAATTTCTATATCAGCTTTAATCGATATTTCTTCCAATGATGTTTTGGAACCCTAATATTTTTTTAATATACATTTATTTTTCTTTTCTGCTTGAATAATAAAATTATGCCACATTTGGTAACACTGTCACCTCCCTGTATTTCTCATGTTTTCATGTGAAGTTCTAATCTGTCATGAACATTCTAGATGCACCTGCTAATAAAAATTGCATACATTCATTGCTGTAGTTTCTGAAAGTCTGATGTCAGGCATGTTTGACTTGATTACTAGATAGACATAATAACTTGGAATTGCATTGTAAAAATAAGCAATTTTCAAGCATAAAATCATGGATAAATCTTTAATTGCTATGCAAACAAACATTGGATGACTGTGAAACATCACCAAGCACCCAGAAGAGCATTGTTCTGAAGATTAAATTAAGAAAATATTCCGATAAAGATTTAAATTTTGGATTCATGAGAACTGAAATAAATGACGAGGAGAGATCTTTGTGTGTTATTTGTATAAAAATTTTGGCGATAGATAGCATAAAACCCAACAAACTTAAATGACATTTGGAAACAGTTCATAGTGAATACATTAATAAACCTTGAGAGTTTTTTGCCACTCAACTAAAATAGTATGAAAAACAAATATCTGTTTTTAAAAAACCTTGTCTATTAATGAAAAAGTTTTTCTACAGAGTTGCATGTCAAATAGCCAGATGCAAAAAGCCATACATCTTAGGTAAGAACTCATTCTACCAGCTATTCAAATTGTAGAAATTATGGTTGGAAATAATTTTTCCAAGCAACTGCAATCCATCCATCTATCAAATGATGCAATTGCTCATTGAATTGGTAACATATCTGAAGACATAATAGAACTACAACTTTTATCCAAAATTGCATGATACATTTTTTTTCAATTCAGTTTGATGAGGCAACAGATAGAAACAAGAATTGCCATTTAATTGTTTATGCTTGATTTTGTGATAAGAACTGTTGTTTTGTATACCCATAGAAAATACTACAGCACTTAGTATATTCAATATATTGGATAATTTTTTAAATGAAACAAAACTTATGATGGGAAAAATGTGTTAGAATGTGCACACATAGTGCTCAAGCAATGTCTGAAGACTTCAGAGCATATAAACGTTTGTACGGCAAAAATCTCAGTGTATCTGGACACATTGCATGATTCACAGAGAAGCCTTTGCTGCCAAAGAAAGAATCCTGTTCTGAATATTGTATTAATGACAGTTATAAGATCAGTTATATAAAAGTGATGTCTTTAAACTCAAGACTTTGCAAACATATAGGTGCAGAACATCCTGCGTCACTTTTTTATTGTGAAATGAGGTGACTATCATGTGGCAAATTTGTATGTGTTTATGAATTAAGAGATGATGAAATCACAATATCCCTTCAAAGATAAAAACCCTCAGAAACAGAGCTATTTTGAAATCACTTATTTATAATGAAATTGAACTACTTGGTGAATATATTTGAGAAACTAAATTTGTTAAATCTTTAACTTCAAGGAACAAATAATCATATATTGGACATGAATGACAAAATAAATGTTTTTGTAGAAAATTGGAATTATGGAATGCAAACATAATGCAAAACAACTTAGGAATGTTTACAAATGTGGATGGTTTTTTTAACACCTATACAGGTGACATGGAACACATTAAAGTTTTATTTGCAGCTATTGAAAATTATTAACCATGTTGATTCAAAGGCATTTTATAACAGATGAAGACTTAATAGTAAGTTATGAGTGGGTCAGAGATCCACTTCTAAAGTATTCTCAATTGCAGAACAAGAACTATTTATAGACTTCACAATAAATGATAAAATTAAAATGCAATTGTTTGAATTTTGGACCAGACTGAATAATCAATTTTCTGCACTGAAAGAAAGAGCATTTTGTATACTTTTATCCTTCCCTATGTCTATCTTGGCAAAACAGGATTTTCTGCAGAAGCTGCATTGAAGACAAAATGTAGTGTCTCCACTAATCACAGAAAGAGAACTCAAGTGTCAATTTCAAATATAACACTTGCTTACAAAAAGTGTTACATGTGTTTATTTATTTTAAGAATGATATTTTATTTTTATAATAATAGAATAGCATATAAAAGCGATTTCCCCACTAACGAAGAAGCTGCAAAAATCAAAACAATTAAATAGACCGAGCGCTTTCGAGGTTTTCCCTCATTTTTTTTTCCACTTTTTTTTGTCCATTTTGTATATCTTTGTGTCCATCCTTTTATTATTTTTCACCCAGAGTGTGTGTGTGTGGGGGACGGACGGGACAACAAGTTGAGAATCACAGGTGTATTTGTAAAACTTCAGATGTATGTTTTGCCCACCTAATGACTATGGGTTTTTGAGAATTAACAAACCCAGGGAGAAATAACAATAAAACTAATATTTTTTACACTTTTAACTGATGACTTTTATCATGTATAGAATGAAAGTTATAAAAATTTAAAAGTGTACAAAGATCTTATAATGATTTTACATGTATGTGTGTTTTATATATACAATATTTTAAATCATAAATGCCAACATCTATCTAATCATCATATGTAAATTACATCACCAGTCCTCATGCTTAAACAAACCTAGAATATTAAAATTTTTTTAATAAAGCTACATCACAATTAGACAATAAAGAGATTAATTAAAGTGTCATCTTAGCAACAGATTGCTGATATTCTATTGGTTTATTTAAGCATGAGAGCCATGGTAATTATTTATATACATATGCACATAAGTCATTATATATACGTGAATGTATTTAATTTACAACTTTAATTATAAACCCATATAATTAATTGCTATTATTGTTTTTTTTTTAAAGGTGTTATAATTATTTCGTTGGCTCTCGTAGCTGATGCCATTATTGGAAATGTACAGGAAAAAGTTATGAAGCTATATGGAAGTACTAATGTTGAGATGGTGAGAAAATATATAATAAAATAAAAATAAATATTAATTACTATTTGAAAAGAGATTTTGATATTTTATTATAAATTTTATTTTTGCCCTGCACAATTTAGCTTAGTACTGGCAGTGGCAGATTCACAAGTTAAAACTCTGTAAATTAACTCACAGCTGAAAAAACACAGCAAAATAATTAAAATCAATGGCCTGGGAATGTTCATATTTTATAGTTTTGGCGTGATAATGGCGCCATCGAACGACGTCTTTGTCCATAAAACTATAACTAAATACTTTATTAAATTGAATGTAGTTGTTGTGCTATCTATTACTTTATTATTCACATGTCATGTGATACTTGAGCAACTGACTATCATCATCATTTTCAAACATTATCAATACACTGCAAGTTGAAAATTTCTTCATATTTAATTCAATTTCTCTGATTCATAGCTTTTTTTTTTCATACCATATCCACAAACTTCATTATTTCATCTATCTTACATGCAATCTCATTTTATGTCTTTTACAATCCCTTGGAATTCAGTTTAAGATTTAAATTTTTCATCTATTATTATCTCTTCTAACAATATGATCAGCCCAGCTCTATTTTAGTCTTAATTTTTTTGTGATGTCAGTAACATTTGTTATTCTCTCATCCATGTATTTTGTTTTCAGACCTTCTTGTTACTCCTAGCATACATTTTATTTTGTTGAGTAGTCTGAAATCTCTGTATTGCTCTTTTATTAAGTGTTCAAATTTCAGATCTATAAGTAAAAACTGATAAAACACATCTATTAAAAATCTTTTTTTTTTTAAATATATAGACTTATTTTCTTTTAATATTAAGTTACTTCCATCAGAATCACTGCATCAAAACTTAAATACCATGATTGATTTAATTCAGTGTGTTTTGATTTTTATTAATAATCTGACCAAGATATTTATAATTGTTAACTTCTTCTAATATATCATTATCAATCTTCATTTTTTTCTTCTAAGAGAATCCACTGAACATTACTTTAGTCTTTTTAGCATTAATCCTCAGTCTTTCTTGCAACATTTCCTGAAGCTCTGAAGTATTATTTGCAAAAAGCAATCACATCATCTGCAAAATCAAATGACTTAAATAAATATTTTTATCTCTTATTTCCCATTTTAATCCACAAAATATCTCTTGTAAGACTTACTGTAAAACGTTTTGGAGATATAGAATCATGTTATCATACATTCTTATCAATGTTAATCTTCTTGATATCATCATGTAATCTAATCACTGCTGCTGCATTTTGATAAACATTTTTCAGAATATGATAAATATTCTAAGTCTATATCTTCATTATCCAAATTTTAATCACTGTGCAAATGCTTATACAATTGAATGTCTTTTCATAAACTACAATCCAAAGCATGCTAGCAATCTATATTCATTAGTCATTTCTATAACTTCTCTCAATACTTGAATGTCATTCTCTATGCTAAAACCATTTGTAAATTCAGGTTATTCATTTGATTAGTTTGAAACCAAATTTTTCTGTAAACGAATTGTAATTATCTTGGTAAAGCTTTTACATAGAATTTATAGAAGATTAATATAATAGATTTGTAATTTCTAATATCACCTTTTTTAAATATAATATTATTGCTTCATTTTCCCAATCATCTGACACATCTTTATCATTTAGACTGCAATAATTTTCTTAGAAATTTTTTTAATTTTTTTCACCTGCTTCTTTTAAAATATCAATAATAATTTCATCATTTTCTAGAGCTTTTTCTTTCTTTGTAGATTTAATTGCATATATTATTTTTTAATTTTAAACATTTGGCAATTCTTTTCTATAGCTTTCTTTGTCAATTGACAGTTATATTTTTTTATATCATTATTAACTCCTTTTCATACCATTTTATGAAACTTCAAATATTTGATTGTTTTTAATGGATAATTTAAAAATATTTTCATGTTCCTTTTTATCTTCATACATTGTAATATTCCAATTGAAAATTTTTGGTAAAGTGCACTTTTTTGTACCAGCTATTCTTGTTGCAGTTCTTTGCAGAGTATTGGTTATCTTCTTAATGACCTTAGTTAAGTTTGAACCATTTTCAAAATCTGTCAGTCATTTTAAAATAATTAGTGAGTTCTAATTTAAATTTAATGGAATATTTTTGAAAGTTAGGAATATCAACTGTTAATATTGTCTTTTTAAATAAATTTTTGGCTCTCATTTTGCATTAATATATCTTAATCTCATAAATTGATGCTATCTTTCTGTATTAAATCTAATAACATTATAGCTTTGAAATATTCTTTCAGTACCTTGATTTGTATGTATACATATTCATTTCTGTTTAATATTTTATCTTTTTTTATAATTTTCATAAATCTGTGACATTTCTCATTTCTGTCTCCATAGCCAAAGTTACTTACAATATTTTTACCTTTCAATTCCTTTCCAATTCTAGCATTAATATTTACCATGACAATTTTAATATGTTATTTACTGTGATCAAAAGCATTTTGTACATCTGTTTAAAAATTGTCTATTTCTTCATCACATTGAGAATTTGTTGAGGCTTACATCTGAATTATCTGCACACAAGATCATACATTAAATTAAATTAAATAACTAATCTTGTCATTTTACCATCAATCTCCGCAATATTGTTCTTTGACTTATGTTTTTAATATTTATTCATTTTTAAAATCAATTGGTTTTTTACCTTTTTCTTAATTTCACAAGTCAAATAATAATTCTTCCATTTCATGAGATCTTTTTAACATTCATTGTCTGCAACCAGAGAATTTGTAGCACTCTCTGCCAAGTATTGCTACATCTGATGACTTTAAAGCCTCTTAGGAATGAGAGCCAATTAAATTTTATCTTTCATGATTGTAAATATTAAAAAAAATCATTTACACATGCACATATTCATTCTATTTTGAAGAAAATTCAATTGATGCTTAACTTTTTCGCGAAGAAAGATAATAGTTTCTTGATTTTAAGTTCAAAGATAAAAAGCCAATAAACTCACCAAGCTGGTGCATGTTGAACAGCCCTTCCATATTAATTTTTCCATATAAATAATTATATAATAGTAACAGGTTTAAAGAGGAATCAAAAGTGTTTTCTTTCAGTTTACAGCATTGTTTTTTCTGAAACCAAATGACTATATGATTATTTATTATAATTTTTATTTTTACATAATTGTGAGTCTATTTTTTCTAAATTTTTAGGTTCTTTATTCATATTCAATTGGTTTTGTATATATATTCTGTGGAGTAACTGTTTCTGGTGAACTATTTGAAGCATTCATGTTTTGCATACAGGTAATGTATTTGTATAATGTCTATAAATTAAAAAAAAAAACCTTTTTAAGTAACCAAAAATTAACAATATTTATTTTTGTTTTGATTAAAACTTACAATACTTTTTATTAGTAATCTGTCAGTTTTAATAGGATTTTTTTTAAACATTATAATATGTTAAACAATCTTAAAAAAAATTCTGTTTGTCTTCATGTAAACTTGAGAATCTTTTATATAATAATTTCTTTATATATTCTTGGACTATATTTATACAAAAGATGGGATGATTGTGTTAAGAGGATTGTTGAGTGTTGTAATAGTAAGGAATGGGATAAAAGAATAGATTTATTAATAAAGAATAGGGAATTAGAGAGATGGAGAAATAGTATGGAGAGTAAAAAGAGTTTAAATATATATAGAAATAAACAGAATATTAGGCGTGAGTTAATATATGATAATAGTAAGAAAAGCAGTTTATTGTTTAAGGCTCGAACATGATCTTTAGCTACAAGAGAATATATATGTAAATGGAAAAATATGGGTGATTTATTTTGTAAATTATGTAAGGAAGGAATAGAAAATATTAGGCATTTGTTAATTGAATGTAAATGCTTGAAAACAGAAAGGGTACATATAATGAAGTAGTTATGGAGGAATAAATATGAAAAAAGTGATCATACAGAAAGTGAATTATTGATTTTTATGTTGGGTTTGGGAAAAGATAAGGGGGATTTAGATATAAAAGTTATAGAGTTGACAAAGATTATGTTGTGGAAATGGGATGGAGCAGAATATGGGAAAATTTAGAGTGGGGAATGGAAAATAAAGTGGATAACAGGTTTATCTGGGCATAATTGCTGAGATATTCTTGACTTTATTTAAGGAGAAGTCATAATACATCACATCACATAAAAAAAAAGATTGTAGTACACATTGATGAAATTAATGGGATCTAAAAAATTAAGTATATATAGAAAAAATGATAAGGATGGATGAGAAATAAGCAATGAGCAGGTTTAATAGATCTTGGGAAACAGTTATGAAAGATGTTAATTTTATAATTTACAAAAACTTGATGAATATTGTGAAGAAAATTGCAAATGAATGTTTATTTGGGACCAACAAGATTAATGAAAATGGGTAGAAAATATTTTAGGAATTGTAAAATAAAGAAGAAAAAACACATAGGGATTATAAAGAGGTTATTAAGAAACAAGTGGAAGAAGAGGAGATAATCATTAGATGGTGATAACTAATTAAGATAAAAAGAAATATGTGAACTAAGTAGATTTAAAACTTCCTAACTCATGGTTAATTTTGCTAAAGTTAAAAATACCTGTACATTGAAGTAATTTATCTGTAACAGTGAAATATGCTAAAATGAAATGGTGTAGGATTTTTTTTTTATTTTGTTTGTCATAGCCATGTCTCAAACAAATGATTTTAGATGTGTTATTGGGTCTTATCTATATGTATTAATATATTAGACCCCCCACCATCTTATACAATGTCTATTTTAATATTTTTTACAGTTTCAATTGGTTAGCCGTTTTTTTAGAGCTGTAATTAACAAAATAGATTATAGCATTATGTTCAAATCATTCTCCCAGACATTATATTTTCTGAAAAAACATAACATTTGAAAGGGTGATTTGAACATTTTGTATTTGAATTTTCAGCTAACGATATACACTAGAATATTTTCATGTATATATTATACTGGTATGATGTGTAGCTATATGGATTGGGTTGCCCATGAGCTTGAGACGTTATTGAAATTAAGTTAATAGATTAATCAAACATAGAATTAATCTAAGTAGAATAAAAGACTTTATATGTTTTATCCAAATTTCCTCATTTATACCAATATATTATTTAAAGAAATTCATTATTCTCAACCATTATCAGTCCATCTTGTTAGATTTCTAGCCTCTCTTTGCCACATCATCTCTGCACACTTTTTTATTTCATCCATCTCATATGTGGTCTCTTTTTTGGGTCTTTTACAATCTCTTGGAATCCAGTTTAAGATTTCAATTGTCCATTTATTGTCATCTCTTCTAGCAATATGTCCAGCCCAACTCCACTTCTGTCTTTTAATTCTTTCAATGATGTCAGTAACACCTGTTTATTATCTTACCCATATATTGTGTTTTCGATCTCTTCTTATTACTCCTAACATGCATCTTTCAATATTTCTTTGAGTGGTCTGAAGTTTCTGTATTGCTTTTCTATTAAGTGTCCAAATCTCAGATCCGTAAGTAAGAACTGGTCAAACATGTTTATTAAAAACCTTTTCAAACTAGGCATATTTCCTTTTAGCATCAAGTTATTTCTATCAAAAGCACTCCAACCAAGTTTAATTCTATGATTAATTTCATCTTTTATGTTTCCATCTGTAGTAATAATCTAATCAAGATATATGTAGTTGTTAACTTCTAACTCATCATAATCAATCTTTATTTGCATCTTTTGAGAAAATCCATTGAGCATTACTTTAATCTTTTTAACATTTACCTTTAAATTTTAATTTAAAAAATTACTTAGTGATAAGTGCTAGCTCTTAAAATACAAAAAAGTACAAGACAATGATTTGATACTAAGTAATTTATGCTTCTTGAATACTATTTACAAATATAAAGATATTAATTAATGAGCTAAGTAATTTATGCTTCTTGAATAACTATTTACAAATATAAAGATATTAATTAATGTTTTAATTTATTATTATTTAATCAGTCTAATGAATCCAAAATCTTAATAAATTATGCAAATAAGTTATGTATACCTGCACAAACTGATGAGGTTGTAATTGGAATAATGATAATTATTTTCTTTTAATTTTAATTTGTTAACACCATTAATCCTAACATAAAAGAACTAATATAAATAATTGCAATAAATATAAATAAATTTCTAAATAGGATTTAATAATCAGAGGTAGGCATTAATTGCTTGATAAGAATATGTTTATTAGATTTTCCCCACTAAGAAAAATGTACAAATGTTAAATAATGTTGTAAGATTTCCTATTAGCAAATAGCATAAAATATTAGATGCCTCTGAAAATAACCATTCATTTATTATTTATAATACTTAATATATTATGTGGTAGGTTGATGCTTGCAATTGAGATATGATTTTAAATATATACCCATGTTTATCCCTATGCTCTATAATGATCCTTGAACACAAAAAACTTATATATGAACTGAAGGTCTATCTGTGAAAAAAACAGCTATCTGATATGTAGTAACCCGATATGATGTTATGATATAATAATGCTGAATAAAATTGAAATTGATATTTTCTACAGATAATCCCCTTGTAATATATATATTAACACAGCTGCTTAACATTCTTATTAATATTAGATATCAATATTTAATACAAAATATTTGTCTATATTTATTGGAAATCAAATATGCATTCCGTAAATATTTTGGTGAAATAAAATTTTGTTTAGAACGCAATTTCTAAGTGAACAGTCATTGTTAAGCCTTTACACTTTTGTTTGTTTAACTTTATACAAAACTTCATAAATATATACATTGTTGCTTCTGTGATAAGATAAAGTCTGTTAAATTTTAATTTTCTTCTATGACAGGTGAATATATGTAAAAAACGAATATGCTTTAAAAGATCAATATCCCTTTGTTTTGTTGACAATAATTCATGAACTGTCTCTATCTCCTCTTTTAATTTTTATTAATATCTCCAGTTGTTATGGTTATGCATGACTTCCTCATGATTTTATTTACAAAATTTTATTAAGAAATTTATTATCATTGTTGTTGTTTTTTTTAACATTATTTAAAACATTAATCATTTTTAGACATATAATATTAGGGTATGAGCACAGACTTTCACACGACCCACCACTCTCCATTCCATCTAATAACACTGATACACTTAAACGTACATATGTTGAAAAGATAAATAATCATCAATGTACGTATTTCATGCTAAACCAGCAATCATCAGTTGGTCCAGATTATTATCTCTACACATATATACTATAAGTGCTCAGATATATATTAAGATAGACAATCCTCATACTTTAATGGACAGGCTTCAATCTACTCCACACTCCAACTCTTCAACCGTCCATCCAATTGAAAATCTGATGATGGAATGCTCAAAGGCCACCCTGAGGCCGAGATTATTGTCACACCCATGTTGACCTAAGGTCAATCTGAACCCCACATGTACAGGACATAATCCATTAAATACATATGCAAGGATGGGCAGACATCTCTATAATGTAATAACTGAAACATAGGCTTATTTATACCTGTGTCTATATATATGTAATATTAGGGTATGAGCACAGACTTTCACACGACCCACCACTCTCCATTCCATCTAATAACACTGATACACTTAAACGTACATATGTTGAAAAGATAAATAATCACCAATATACGTATTTCATGCTAAACCAGCAATCATCAGTTGGTCCAGATTATCATCTCTACACATATATACTATAAGTGCTCAGATATATATTAAGATAGACAATCCTCATACTTTAATGGACAGGCACTTATAGTATATATGTGTAGAGATGATAATCTGGACCAACTAATGACTGCTGGTTTAGCATGAAATACGTATATTGGTGATTATTTATCTTTTCAACATATGTACGTTTAAGTGTATCAGTGTTATTAGATGGAATGGAGAGTGGTGGGTCGTGTGAAAGTCTGTGCTCATACCCTAATATTACATATATATAGACACAGGTATAAATAAGCCTATTGTTTCAGTTATTACATTATAGAGATGTCTGCCCATCCTCGCATATGTATTTAATGGATTATGTCCTGTACATGTGGGGTTCGGATTGACCTTAGGTCAACATGGGTGTGACAATAATCTCGGCCTCAGGGTGGCCTTTGAGCATTCCATCATCAGATTTTCAATTGGATGGACGGTTGAAGAGTTGGAGTGTGGAGTAGATTGAAGCCTGTCCATTAAAGTATGAGGATTGTCTATCTTAATATATATCTGAGCACTTATAGTATATATGTGTAGAGATGATAATCTGGACCAACTGATGATTGCTGGTTTAGCATGAAATACGTATATTGGTGATTATTTATCTTTTCAACATATGTACGTTTAAGTGTATCAGTGTTATTAGATGGAATGGAGAGTGGTGGGTCGTGTGAAAGTCTGTGCTCATACCCTAATATTACATATATATAGACACAGGTATAAATAAGCCTATGTTTCAGTTTTTAGACATAACAGATTTAAATAAAATTGGCATTTTTTTTATTCCTAATATTCCTATCGAAATGTGTGTGTGTATCTATGAGTATGTATGTAAATAATGGTTATTGACTTTTGAATAAAGTAATGAGCTATTTTAATGATATAAAGAATTTGAACTGTGTATGACACTGTTATAACTTTTGTTATAAGGGAATCATTTCATTCAGAGGTTTAAATGATATATTAAGTGAATAAATTTTTTTTTTATAATGTATACATCTGACTACAAAGGAGTAATATATACGTCAATGGTACAATATGTACTTAAATATATATATATATATGTACATTTTTATACACCAGTTGCACTTTTATTGTAAACTTGAAACAATTGAAGTCTTAAAGTAATAAAAAAAAGATTGATGATGATAATAGTATTCAAGATTTTTGTAACATTTTTAAATACAAGAAGTTGGATTATAAATCATTAAATAAAAATAAAATAAAATAGAACAATAAAATCATTAAAGATCTTATAGGGGAAAAAAGGACTAAAAATTACATATAGAGGAAAAGTTTTGACAATTAATTTACAACTTAATGAATTAAAACATATTATGTTACTAAACATTGGTTTATAGTTGTATTTTCTTAAATTTCATGAGTTCATGTGAGTAAGTTAAAATACATCCCTATACTAATAAAGATATTTCTCTTTCTATTTTTTTTAAAAATTTATACTATTATTTCTATAGCATTTTAATATTTATTTTAAAGGTCTTTAATTAACAAATCCTTGAAAGTGAAATTGCTTTTTTTTAAAAAAAAAAAAAAAGTATAATCATTAAATTAATGAAACAGGAAAATGATAGGTAGAATTATTTCTGCTAATATAGCATTTTAATAAAATCATTACTAAAGTTTTTCCCTCCCTTTTTACCTTTATTAGTTCTGAATGGATTTGTGAATAAAAGAAAATAAAAAAAGTCACTCTGGCCAAATAAGATGAAATTATTGTGCTGTAACTCATCATATGAATATTAGTTGTGGTTTTAAAAAACCTACAGGTTTATTTAAAGCATACTTTAATATTTTTACATGCAGATTATTATTTTATAAAAATTTTTACATCTATATTCTAAACATAATAACTGTTCAAAAGAAAATATATAATCATCTTAGTAAACATTTTTGTTTTAAATGTTTTAGTATAGTTTGAACAATATTTTATTTTTTAATTAAAGTAAGGGAAAGCTTTTATTCAAACTTATGAAAGATGGTCCTAGAATGGAGATGAGATGCAAGGACAGAATTTTAATACCAGAAAAAAAAAAGACAAGAAATGGAATAAGGATTACAATTTGAAAATAGGAATATTGAGTATTATTTTTGAAATATAAGATATTGAAAAATAATAAGGGTAAATTGTATGAAGAATGAAAGAAGAATTTTTTTTTATTAAAATGAAAAAGAAGATATAGGCTAAGATTGGAATAATGATTTTGGTAATAAGGGGCTAGAAATAATGAGATTATTGTGATATACAATGTGTTTAGTAGGAAGCAATATTTAACTTGTCTAACCAAGTTTCTGGGTGTACATTTCTTGTACACAGTGACATCTGCCTTCATCAAAGAAAAATCTTTTTATACCATGTCATGTTGCATGCTTTTTCTTACTGTATTAAGCTGAAAGAATTAAGTGTTGTTATGTTGGTATATAATTAAAAAGGTATGATTTGCTTTTGTTAGAATTAATGCATCGCAGTAACAGTAATATCATTACTACTATGTATTATTTAGAAATATTAATACATTTTGTATATTTTATTTATTATGAATCCAGTTTTTTTAAAAAAAGCTTTCTATAGTATAAAATATTAATTTCCAGCAGTCACAAGTAACATTCAAAAAATTTCATTGGACCTTGATGGGGAAAAATGTTTTTATAAAATGTTTTGATTTGTATTCCTTTTTTGAAAAAATTATTTCATTGTTGTATTGAGTCTTAAAATATTTGCTAACTGTACAAATTTATGATTGTTTGCATAGGACATCATGTGATATTCAAGCATCAAATTGACTGGATTAATTCAACAATTGCATTCAATTGACCAAACTGAGCTTTTTTTTTTTTTCATATTTTTCAATTGAAAATAAATCCTTTAAGCTCTTGATTCCATCATTTTCATTACTTTGCTAAACTATGAAAAGCAATTAACTAATAATTAAAAAAAAAAAAAATTAACTAATAATTGCTACTAACAATGAAGTAATTTTTTATATATACAAATATATCGGTATTTTTCGATGGTATTTATTGCATATTTCATTAATGCTAAAAATACAATATTTTTATCTGCTGAAACTTACATTATTTATAGAAAAAATAAAACCATATTAATTAAATGGTGTAAAATTGAAATATATTTCCACAATGAAAGTACTTTCATTTTTTTTTCTTAAGTTTGAATAAGATCTTTTATAATGAAAGTTTAGTGTTTATAAAATTAAATATATTTTGCTTGTTCTTAGCAATATTGACACAATGCATTTATAATTTTTGATTAATTTATATTTTATTATTATTATAAATTATTTTTAAAAGTTCATGAATGCCACTTATAGTCTTATATTTATAAATAAAAGTTTGAGAAACAAGAATAAAAAAAAAAATAAGATTTTTGAATAGTAATATATGTTATTAAAAAATAATGTCATCCAAAACTCTTAATTTTTTTGTCTAACATATATATTTATATCAAATTATTGTTGTTATACATATACGCAAATATATTGTGGTTGTATTTTTTTTTTTTAGCATCCTTTGAAAACATATGGGTATGCACTTTTATTTTCCATAACAGGATATCTAGGAGTAAACATAGTTTTAAATCTTGTTAAATTATTTGGTGCATTAATTGCTGTTACTGGTAAGTTGGTTTTTTTTATTTTTATAAATTTCTAAATAAATGATTAAGTATAGAAGTAGATTGAAAACCTCCTGAAATAAGTTAAACACATTATAAATATATTATGCTATGACTATTTTGTTTTACTAATCATTTGTAATGTTGAAATGAGATGCATTGAAATATTCCATAGTGCAATTATATAGGATTTTTTATTGTTTTATTCAACAGAGACATGGATGGACACAAACTTGTCTCTTTAATATGTGATTGCAGAAAGATATCTGTTTTACTTCTGTGTATTAAGATATACACTTTTTTTACATTTCCTCATATACAATATCTATTTTATTATGTTTTACAGTTTAAAACTATACAGCAGGTTTTTTTTATTAGATCTATAAATAACAAATATAGTAACTATTATATATATTGTGACGATCCTTTGTATGTGACTATGTTTGTATATATTTTTTTTAAAAATAATAATAATAAAAAGAATTTTTAAAGATTCAAAAAGGGCATAAATTAAAGTTCCTCTTAAACAATTTTCAATTTAAATGATAAAAAGCAAATTGTTTATTGTTGTTGTTTTTAAAATGTATTTTAAAAAAGTAAAATATATAAACAGTTTTGATTAGAGATTGTGATATGGCAGATAAAGGATAAATAAACCAATTATGGATCTTAAAAACAGAAAAACGACTATAAAAGAAAATTTTTTTTTGAAAGGAAAATATTTTCAAAACACAAACTTATATAAAAGACAGAAAATAACAAATTTAATTAGTTACAAGTTGATTTTGAATGGGGAGAATTTTGAAGTTTAATTAATAATTTTTTCTGCAGTAATTGTTCTGTAATTTTTTAAATGAAATACTATATCATAGCCATTAGAGAATTGGAAAATATTTTGGACCAGTTGCTCATACTTTTGTCAAGGATTGGCAGTCTTTACATTAGGAAATAATACTTTGAAACTACCATATAACTCATTTTTGCCTAGAAAATTATCAAAGTCTGTATCAGTGCATAACTCCCAAAAATGTATAAAATAAACATTTAGGGTGGGGGGGATGAGAAAAGGACAGACTTTATTAATAGAATTGTTGAAATAAAATAAAAAAAGTAAATTTTCTGGATAATAATTGTAATTATAAAGTTTATTTACATCTGCCTCTTTAATTATTTAAAGAAATATTTAACTTCTCTTAGTCGTATAGTAATTTTAATGTTTCTTGTATTAAATTTTTATATGGTAAATACATTCATGAAACAAATACATATGTCTATAGACTAATTTAATCATTCATTTTAAAAGAAAGACAATTCATTAATTATTATTTTAAAAGTTTGTAAAAAAAACTCCCCCCCCCCCCATCCAAAACAAAAAGAAAATAGAGAAAAAATAAGGTATTAATATGACAATTGATTTTGCCAAATTTGCAGAATTATTTATTTAATGATTGTTTAAGATTATTTAAATACAATAAGTAGAATTTTGTGAAGTGTTTTAATTATATTTTTAATAAGTATATGTATGATGGATTTTCTGTTTTACTTTGTTATTAATTTATTAAAACTATATATCTTGATGATTAAAATCTTAATGTTGAATGGGGTTAATTGATCATATCTCAAAAATGAAAAGGAATAAATCCTTTTAAAAGGAATAGAGTAGATTGGTATTTTTATTTATCTTATAAACCAAAAAAGAACAGATATTATCATACAGCACTACTTGAAAACATGGGATCTGTATGATATATGAGTTAGAATGTCATACATACATAGAATGAAACAAGCACATATTGAACAAATATAAATCTTTATTCTTTAATCATGGTAATCTAGCATCGTAACTAGTGCATCCTCCTTTTTCTCTTTCATTCTGATTATTTTTTATGCTTGCACTTTAGATAGTCATCATTAATATCATCATTGATCCCATCTCTAGTTAAATACAGTTATAATTTTCTTATTCCCTTTTATTCTAAACTTGAAATGCCTGAAGTCTTGGAATATATATAAAAAAAAGAAAGATTGTGATTGGTGACAATATTCAAGATTTTTATAGTATTTTTAAATACAATAAAGTGTATTACAAATTGGTAAATAAAAGGAAAATAGATATAAAATTAGTAACGTCCTTAAAATATCTTGGGAGGAAAAAGTAAAGGGAATATATCAAAAATTTCTCATTGAGAAAAAACTTTGTCAATTAACTTTTTGATTTAATAATAAATTAAAGTATGATAATATTTTTATGTTTTTATATTTTAAAACATTTTATTTATTTTAATATATTTAAATATTAGTTTATAATTTATAGTTTTTTTATAAATTTCATGAGGTCATGTAAACAAGTTAAATACATTCCTTTATTAATAAAAATAATCCAGAAAGATTTCTGGGTTTTTTTTTACACTATTATTCCAAACACATTTTAACATTTATTTTAAAAGTCTTTGATTAAAAAATACTTGTAAATGACATTGTTCATATAAAATTAGTATATAATAACTAAAATAATGAAACGGGAAAATGAAAGGCCGAATTATGTCTTTTAATACACCATTTTAATGCAGTGATTACTGAAGGATGTTTCCCTCCTTTTTACTTTTATCATGCTAACAAATATGAATATTACCCCGAACATTTTGTTTAATAAGAATTGTTTTTTGGTTAAGTGAAAATTTGGAAAAAAAAATTAAGCTGATCAATTGAGATGAAATTATAATGCTATAACTGATCATATGAATATTAGTTTTTTTTTTATAAAAAAGTACAGTTTATTTGAAGTATATTTTAATGCTTTTGCATGCAAATTATTATTATATAAATGGTTTTTACATATGTATTCTAAATACAATAAATAATTGAATAAGTTTGTAAATGCATCAAGTTTAGGATAGATAATTATTTTAGTAAAAAAAAAAAATAATAATAATAATATGTTTAATATAGTTTGAACAACACATTTTATTTTTTAATTAAAATAAGGAAATTATTTTTATCCAACCTTACAATAGATGGTGCTATAGTGAAGAAGGAGAAATGCAAGGACAATAGCTTTAGATGTCAAGGAAGGAAGACAAAAATGAAATAAAGATTAAAATTTCAGATAAAGTTTATGTAAAGATGAGAGTATCAAACATTTATTTTTGTGATATATAATGATGAAAGAGAGTAAGAACAAATTGAATGAAGGGTGGAGGAAATTTAAATGTAAAGAAAAATTAGAGATTTATTGATATTTTGTTTAGGTCTTTATAATGAAAATGGAGAATATGAGGATACACTAGTAGAACTAAAATAGCTTTTATCAAAATTGGACAAGAGATATAGATTAAGATTGGAATAATGATTTGGTAATAAAGAATAAGAAGTAATGAATTTATTATTGGTTTTAGAGGACCATGTTAAACAAGAGTTTTAGGCCTATACCTTACTCAAAAACTTTCACCTTTTTCTAAATTGAAGCCATTTTACATTTATGTCACTTGCTCTTGTTTTATTGTAGTAAGTTGATGTAAATGGTTTTTGATATATATTTAAAAAAGGATGCTTCTCTTTTCTTAGCATTAATATACATTACATTAATACCATTATTAATATATATTATTTATAAATATTAATACATTTCATCTACATTTGTTTATTTCATGGATCTAGTAAAAGAAAAACTTTTAGTAATATAAAATGTTAATTTTTGGAAACCACAAGTAACTTTTTTAGAAATATATTTCATTGATTAGTTAATAGCAATCAAAATATTTTTTTGATTTTGAATAAAGGAAAATGCTTGTGAAAAAATAAATTTTTTGTTTAGTCCTTATTTGTAAAACTCATTTCAATGTCAATTAGATACTTTCTGGATTAGAGAAAAAGAAATCTAAAAATTGTTATCTAGTAATAGCATTATTATGAAATATATCATGGGTAATATTTGTAAGAACAGATGTATTAAAATTTTATATTGAACCGGATGCCTTATCTGCTTCAAAAGTACCATCGTGAAATTAAAACTAACATTTATGTTTATAAAGTTTTTAAAAGAAAACTGTATTTAAAAGTTTTGTATGTTATTTTTTTTATGTATTAAGAGTACGTGCAATAATGCACATACTCCTTTATATTTTAAAATTCTGTGATTTTATTTATTCAATAGATTTTTAATTTAAAATAATATTCTTTTGACACTTGTTTTTTTCTTCATTACAGTAATTAAAAGCAAGCAAAGGTTCTTTTTATTTTGTTGATTTTAATCTATTTTTAGAAGCTGTGACTTATTTTCACATTTATTTTTTTAAGATTAATTTTGAATAAGATAGGAGCCTTGGTCAGATGTTTTTTTTATTAAGATTAAGTGGAAGATAGAGATTTACCCTAGTCAAAACCTTTTCATTAAAGATTAGGCAGGAGATAACAATTCATATAAATAGCCCCAGGTTTTTGACTGATTTATTATTCAGCTTTTTATTTGGATTGCTATGCTAACTCTTAGATTTGCTAATCGCGGACAATGAATTCCCTATATTTTCATCTTATATCACAACTGCTGATATTATATATTTGCAATTGGAAAAATTACTGATCATTATTTGCCATGCTAGTAATGACCATTCAGTCACTATGCCAAAAATACATGCTATGAGAAACTTTCCTAAAAATATGCAGTGCTAAACAATCCCAAGATGAACCCTGGAACTTTTGTGCCTTAAAGAACATGACTAAAGATTTAGTCCAGATCTGATCTCAACAATTGCCTTCAGACTCCGAACAGATAAATAAATGGACATCAAAAACCTTCATGATTAACTCTAGGGAGAATAAACTATGCTTTATCCCACAGGAAGAAATCAGCCAGACATATTATGCCTCGAGGTAAATGAATGTTTTCCATATTATAACCAAGGTTTAAATCTCTTGATTAAATCTCCATGAAGTCACAGCTTAATCTTAAAAAGAAACCTGTCTTGATAGTAATTTATGCATGCTCAATTATATATCACTAACTATTTTATATATTTTTATTCATTATATGAGTTGGAGTCTTAGTTTTTAGGCTTCATATTGTAAATTTATTTGTCTGAGAGTGTATTGTGAGTTTATAATTTATATGCTTAGTGTTTTTTTCTCTTTTTATAATACTAACCCTTGATAAATGATTGGGCAGATATTAGTAATTTTCTTTTAACTCATCTGTCCTTTTTTCATTATAATTAATGTAGATGAGCTTGGTTTGCATTTTCTGCAGACTGTAAATCTTTTGGCTAGCGATTTATCGAGTGTATTGTTCTGTTTTTCCTAAATTGCAGAGATTTTGTTTTCTTCTTTAAGTTTACGTAAAATGGTAATCTTTTCTTGTTCTCTTACAGGAGTCAGCTATAGTGGATCTTGAACATGGCTTTTTTCTGGAGCATATGCAGGCATTTGTCATTCTTATGTCCCAATGTTTCTTTTCTGGCTAAGGAAAGTCGACTGTGCTGTTCGTCAACTTCCATGCAAAATCATTTCTTTTAAAATCTCTAAATAAAAAAAAACTGGAATTTGTTTATATAAATCACTAGCAGGAAGACATTATAAGTCCCTTTTAATTCTTAGATGAGAAAATGAATTTATCTGCCTGGGTGTTTAATGTTACAATCTCATACACTCTCTGATAAATGTACTGGAGAAATTTAGATCAGACTGTCCTATTTTGTTTGACTAATATTTATTTTTGAATTTAATAAATTACAAAATTATTTATAATTATTTTGGGCTAACATTTGTCTTTGTGTTCTTTTCTCAATTGTCTGAACAACGTTAAAGATCTCTTTCTCTCCCTGGGTCTTGATGATATCATTTATCATCATCATTAACTTTTGGATCACCATAAATTAAATTTTCTATGTGATGTGATGTACCATGATTTCTCATTAAACGGAGTCAGAAATTTTCAGCAACTATGCCCAAAGAAACCTGTTAGCCACTTTACCTTCCCCTTCCATTCCCTATCCTAAGCTTTCCCATAGTCTGCTCCATCCCATTTCCATGACATAATCTTTGTCAACTCTATGGCCTTATATCTAAATCCCCCTTATCTTTTCCCAAACCCAACATAAAAACCAATAATCCACTTTCTGTATAATCATTTTGTTCATATTTATTTCCCTATAACTTCATTATTTGTACCCTTTCTGCTTTCAAGCATTTATATTCAATCAACAGATGCCTAATATTTTCTATATCTTTCTTACACAATTTGCAGACTAAATCATCCATATTCTTCCATTTACATGTATATTCTCTTGTTGTTAAAGATGCCGTTCGAGCCATAAACAATAAGCTACTTTCCTTAGTATTATCACAAATTAACTCGCACCCAATGTTCCGTTTACTTCTATATATATTTAAACTCTTTTTACTTTCCATACTGGTTCTCCATCTCTCCAACTCCCTATTCTTTATTAATGCATCTATTCTTTTATCCCATTCTTTACCACTATAACACTCAACAATCTTCCTAACACAACCATCCCACCTTTATACAAGTATACTGATATAAATTCTTTATCCAAATCCTTTGCATACCACATTACCTTTCTCACCCATCTTATTGCCTGCCCTTTACTCATAACCCAATTAAATACTATTTTGGCTATTCTTTTTTTATCCATAAACTGCAACCTACCAAACATTTTCATTATACTTTTTGCATCTCTCATATAAAAACTTGACCATCCCATTTCTCCTTGAATTGCCCCTTTGCTGCCCATACCTCTGCATCTAATGCATGTCTTCCTACTTCCCTTTATACTTTTTCTAAGTAATCCAATACCCTTTTACTAACATATAACACATCATTACCATATGTTAACCCTGCTACTACAACTTCCTTCCATACAATTCTAACTACATCATATTTATTATATGAAAACACTGTTAATTTCTTTACTAAATCCTTTCTTTTCTTTGCTTCATTTACCATTTTTTTCTCCCATTCAACCAAGCAATTTTCCTGATTACTTAAGATGATTCCTAAATAACTATATGTATCCACCACAGTTAACTTTATATCCCCCAATAAAAATTCTACATCTTCTCTTTCCCCATTATTAATCATCATTATATTTGATTTTTTTTTTGCTAAATTTAATCCCCATCTCTTTACCTACCCTTGCACATATCCTCAGCATAACTTCCATATCTTCTCTTCTTTCTGCAAAAAAATATCATCTGCAAAAAAAAGACCCGACAAAATATTTACTCCCTTGCCACCCATTAATGGTATCAAAAGAAGATAGAAGTAACCGGTACAATATAAATAATTTGTAAATGACTACTAATATTTTGAAGAAACATTGTGTATTACTTTTTTTTCTTATTTTTTAATTTATTTTTTTAATCAATTTCATTTATATTTATATAATTTTTTTTTACTCTATTTTTATTGAAAATTACCAATATAATCATCCATGCATACTCTTATTTTTTATATGTTCATGACTATATATATACTGCATATCTAATTATGATTATACTATATACCCTTCAAATGTAAGTATGTGTAATATTTTTATCAATTTGCAATCTATTTAAAGGTAAAAAATGAAAAATCCAATTCCAGGACCAGTTTTATAATTATCATTTGGTGAACAGAGTTTTTATATCTTATTCTATATCATCAATAGAAACAATTTATATATATATATATAATAGCATTTATTTTTATATAAAACCTTGAAAGTTGAAATTCATTCAGTTATTCAAACAGCCATCTAAGATATCAGTAAATCCATAAAAATCAATATACGCACAATCATTTGAAGATCATGCCAATATGTATCTATATTTTCTTGAGCACAAATATATATATATCTTAATTTTAATATTTTCATGGATAAATGATGATTTCATATAATTATTATTTCCGGGATATTCCGTGTAGTAAAATAGCTAAATAGCTGATGTTTCAGTACAATAACAAGTACCTTCCTCAGAGCGTCCTCTTTCTCAAATCATAGGAATGCATGAATTTCACATGCATTCCTATGATTTGAGAAAGAGAATGATCTGAGGAAGGTACTTGTTATTGTACTGAAACATCAGCTATTTAGTTATTTTACTACACGGAATATCCTGAAAATAATAATAATATAAAATCATATATATATATGTGTGTATATTGATATATTTCTAAATCTTGTAATTAATGTTCTAGCCTAGTAAAGAATGACTATGATTAATGATTATTTATGTATTTATTGAAAGATACTTGTACTTACTTACTAAACAAATACACATCTTTGATATAAATTTGGGTTATATATGTACATATAAACTTGGGCTATCTTAATTCAGCTGAATTGTCTCAAAATATCTTTAATATATAAAAAGACTTTTATAAATAGATACATTATATTGTTCTTGTTAATAATAATAATTTGATTAGTTATTTGTTTTTTTTCTAGTAACAACGTGTAGGAAAGCTTTATCCATTGTTGTATCATTTTTTTTTTTCACAAAACCTTTTACAATTCAGTAAGTATTAGTTGTTTTAACTATTTTATAAAATTATTTCTTGAATAATTTTGTTAGCACATAAATAAAATTGTATGTTTGAATTAAACAAACTAATGAAGAACATTTTTTGTAAGACTTAGTAGTGCTAGAACTTGATTAATTTATTATCATTGGGAATCGTGTATTGCAAGACATGGCTCTTATAGCAGTGTTCATTCCATTTTATGCATTTTAACATCATGGGCTAGGGAATAATAATAAAGTGATTTCCCACATTAGTAACTAATCCAGAATTAAATTACTTGTTATAAATGTTTATTCAATGTATAGAAATTCAATATTGTTGTGTTTTCTAAAAATACATACATTGAAATTCTATAATAAGTCTTTTAAGACTCCAGAAAAAATAAGGACAATATATTAGAGAAATATATTTTTAGATCACTAACTGATAAAGGGTTATTGAATGATTAAATTTGCATAGAATGTAACAATGGAAAATATTTATACAATTTGTGATAAGAAAATTGCATTTGATAAATGCCAAGAAATATTTGCTAATTACAAATATTTCTTGCTACAATAGAAGTTGAACTTACTAATTAAAAATGCAAAGAGGAAAACAAGACTGATAACAATCAAGGATGAACCCTGGATTTCTGGAAGCCAAACTGGGGGGGGGGGGTAAATAGCAGGTGCTACAAAGTGTGCAGTTCTCATTCTAATGGATTTACCAAGTGAACTGTTGGTAGAAGATTTTAACAGACAGTAGCTGAAAGAAGCATAAGTGATGGTGCAGCACTGTAGTTTGAAGAGAATGTGATTATGAGCAGCAGCTGAACAGAACCAAAGTGTTTGGAAACTGAGGCCAGAGGAAAGTGTTCAGATAGCAGCAATTGTTAAATGCATTTTGGGAAGTGAACCGTATATACTGTGTTTGTGTGTATCAATATCTTTTCACTATTAATTACATTTTACCACTTATTTATTTATTTATTGATATTCTTAAGTGCCTATATTCAAATGCACAACAAATACTAAAACACTCATATTTAAGCTTAATATATTTGCATTTAAATCAACAGACATTATCTTAAGAATCAAATAATAAGTATCAATTGTAGTAAAAATGTATTTAAACATAAAACATTATTTGTGAGAATTCATTTATATATATAATTAATTTTATAATATGTTTAGATAAACAAAAGAGATTATTATTTTAGTCACAGTAACAGTCATTTGTAAACAGGTGAGGGCATTCAAACTCCAGGAAAAAAAAAATTACTCTAGAAATAAGTTTTGTGATGACTATACAAATTAATCTGCAAACCACAAATTCATCCACATTTAAAATATGGTGGTCATTTTTCTGAGGAATTTTTTTATATATATATTTTCAATGCTGTCTTTTAACTTCTTTTGCAGAAAATTTATCTTTCTAAAATTCTTCATACCATGTCTAATTATAGCTCTCCAATATATTCTATTGCTTGCAATATCTTTCCAATGGAATCAACATTGCATCTCTTTAGAATATATTTGAGATAATCCATTTAACCTAAGTGGGATCTATCTCTCTCATAAAAACCATGTTCACATTCCCTATAAAATATACTTTTAAGAAGTCCTGCATTGTTCATTCCTTATATGTGTTCAATCCAATGAAGATGTGATTTTACAATAGTGGACTTTATAATATCATATTAAACAAGTTGAGCACTTAATGAAACTTTGCCAATGCCTTTGTGTTTGTTTCATCAATAAGTGTCCAAATCTAATTTCCATATAGTAAATTAGATACAATAATAGCTTTATATATAACTAATTTAGTTGCAGTAGTTATTTCTCTATGATGAAATACTCTATTTTTTAACTTGTCAAACGCAGCAGCAGGTCAATCCATCTTTTTAATTATAAAGCTATCAAGGCATTGGAATTATTTTACATTCTCAAATTGATAAGTTCCTGAGTATTTTTCATCCTCACTGATTGATAAAAAATTTGAGGGTTTTTTTTAACATTAATTATTAAACCAAAGTTACATTCAAAACATTAAGTGCATTCTGTAGATCTTTTTTGGAAGTGGCAAAATTAATATAATCATCCATATGATATAAATGTAGAATCCAGGAAGATGAAATTTTCACTTTTCATCAATTTACATTAAAAATTACACTTACAAACTTATATCACGTCTTGATCCCTGTTTCATTAAACCATGTAAAATAATTATCAAACATGGGTATTGTAAAAATTGAAAACTATGTTGAACCAAGTACACACTCTTCTTTAGTACCAATTTTCATTTTGAGTGCTTCAGGTTTTCTATCTTTAACAATAACACTTTCTTTCATTCCATCATGTAGATGTATTATAAGAGTATACTTTGAGGAGCAACAAGCTAATTTCAAATAGTCATAGACCTGTTTAATTAATTAAGTCAAATCTCTTGGTTAAGTTAATAAAAGCAATATATGTCATTTTTTTGTTTTCAATACTTTTTTTGCATTTACTTAGCAATAAAAATCATGTCTATAGTGATTCTTTATTCCCTAAAATCACTTGGAGTCTCTGATCACCATTTGTCTATGATTAGATGCAACCTATTCAACAAAATTCTTAAAAGTCCCTTTGTTATAGTGGATAATAATTATATTTCATGACAATTAATGCAATTTTGTCTATTTTTTTATTTTTAGAAATTGAAACAATTGAAGCATCTTTAAGATCAGGTGGCATAACTTCATGTGTTCATATATTTCTAAAAAAATTCAATATTTTTGAAGCTATCATACCATTTCTATATTTTAAAACTTTTCCAGGTGTTTCATCAGACCTAAGCTTTTCCATTTTTAAGATTACAAAGTTGTTTTGATTTTTCTAAATCGAATATCTTTTTTAAATCTAAATGACTAGATAAAATGAATAAATAATTAAAAGTTATCATCTTGATTCTTATATTATTTAAGAGATGATCAAAGTAATTCTTTTGATTGTATTGTGATACTATTTTTCAGGTCCAATATATTGCTTTCAGTGCATCAAAAAAGATCTATAGTCACCACAATTAACATAACCTTCTTCAGAGTTTTAATTCATGACTCATTTTTAAGCCTTCTTATCAGACATTGAACTTGTGCCTTTAAATCTTTATATTTATTATTAAATTCCACATTCAATTAACTGTTATGTCAAACAGATAATATCACATTTCCTTTTACATTGCCAGAATGGATTTACTTTTATCTATAATACAGTTCTTAACAGAATTCTATGCATCAATAAAATGACAATCTTAAAGATCCAGCGTAACAAATTTAGTGTTTGATAGATGTCAAAATATAATATGTGTAGTAGATTTTTCTAAAAAATGAATGTTAACTTATTTGCAAATGTGATTAGAATAAGTCTTAATTTTTATTACAACTATTTTAATCTTGAATTAGTTTAATCTATGATTTATCCAATGATCTGTGCATGTAAGTGCATACATAATATAAATTTATTTTTATTCCTAACTACAATATAGGCTATTAAATGCTTTTATTTTGAATATAGATGCATTCATGACTTTTATAGCGATTTTTTGATCTAAACAAAGTGTTTGTGATAGTCAATCCATGCATTGTGTAAAAATTTACAGCACCAATACCATTAGTTTCAATAATCTTTGTCCAAAATCTATTGTTTGAATTTGATCATTCAATAGTAGTGCTGTAATAATGCTAACTAGAAAGAAATAAAATCTTTTTTTCTCCGAGTTCTTTTAATCTAATGGTGGAACATATGCACTAACTTTTAATATCATTAGCCTTTCATTATATAGCATATTATAAATTAGACTTTATAGCAAATCCAACACCATATGTTTTCCTTTTATTTATTCTTTTAAAATTTCTTCCTCTGGAAAATAAATTACATTAATTTATAGAATTTTTTTATTAATATATTTCTGCACTGTTTATTATAGTTGTGTTACAAAAAAATAAAAATTTGAAATGATTTTTTGGCTAAATGAATTATTTTCAAAGTCCATATATTGTATTTCTTATAAATTAGTTTTTTTTTTTTACTTTAGTTGTGATGTGATGCATTGTGGCTTCTCCTTTTTCGGAGTCAATAAATCTCTCAGCTACTATGCCCAGAGAAACTTGTTAGCCGCCTTACCTTTCCATTCTCCACCCTATGTTTTTCCCATATTTTTTTCTATCCTGCTCCATCACATTTCAACAGCATAATCTTTGTCATCTCCATGGACTTTATATCTAAATCCCCCTTATCTTTTCTCAAACTCAGCATAAAAACCAAGATGTGCTGCAATTCCATCTGATGGAAAAGCCAAAACAATATTAAATTTTGTTCTGTTTTAATGATGTAATATTTTATTGTTAAATTTGTGGTAAAATAAGTAGATTTATTCTATATTTTGCTTGATAAATTAATGAATACAGATGATTTTTTTAGTATTGATTTTAATTTGTGTATTTATTGTTATATATATAGAAATTATTTTATGTATTGAAGTTGTTTTTATTTTAAAAAATTACATTTTTTAAAGGTCAATGTATTGTAATGAGCACAGACGTTCGTTACATTGTTTTTTTATTTATTTATTAAACATGAAAGTAAATTAAAAAGTTCGCATTTAAAATTTTTCTTTAAGAATTAAAAATTGAAATTAAATATCATCTTAAACTCTTATATATTAAATCGCACAGATAATGAAAAATTATTAAAATAAAATTTTATTAAAGAAAAAGTATTTTAAAACTAAATTTTAAAAAGATTTGGAAATAAAATTATATCTTTAAATTTATCTTTAAATATATCTTTGATTTGGAAAACAGGTTAATTAATCAGAAATGGAAATGATAAATTTAATTAGTCAAATGTAAACCAGCCTTGGGCATTTAAATGTAAAAACATCGGTCAGATAGGAAAACAATAGAAACAAATAGCCAATGAAAGAAATCCATCGGGAAATCGGACCTCAGCGAAAGGATCATCACATCGATGACATAATGCCAAGTCAATCCTTCGAATACGTATAAAAGGAAAATTTGGAAATTATTAATCAGTGAGTTGTTATGATTATTACGATGTGACAGATAGATGTTAGTGTGGAGGTGCGGGAGAAGAGATTGAAGGACGCACGTTCAATCCCTTCAGTTGTTATAAAATGGAAAAATGAAACATCGCTTTTCTTATATTCAGAGGACCACAGGATCATCGGGAAATTTAACGCTGGATTTCAAACGGCAAGCAATTGTAAAAGATGAACATTTCTAAAACCGTAAGAACTTTCTAAGATATAACGAACAATATTAATTTGAAAACACTAAGAACTTTAAATTTTAAACTTTCCTAGTATTTAATTGTTACAAATAGAATCCTATCTGACCAAACTAAATTCTTTATTAATAGTGTTATTTGATGTATTTTTTTTCTTATTTATGTAAAATCATTTCCATTTATTTATTTTTTATTCTTTAAGTTTTTATCATGATTTTTTTTTTTGTTTTTCATTAAATTAATTATATAAATGTTAAACTTAAGTCGGGCGTGAATGGCTGTATAGATTTGTAAAGTTATATTAGGGGAGGGTAATCTTAGGTTATTTGTGTCGTTGATGTAGTTAGTAGATGTAGTCGGAGATTCGCTACTGGCAGAATCGCTTCATACGCCGCACTCTCCCATTTTGCCTGTGGAAGGAATTATAAGATGCAGAGCGCAGTTCCTTTCTATGGAGTTTTTTTTTTTTATTGTTCTTCTCGTTAGATAGATGTAATATCCCTATCTGATGAGAGTCAATGTCTTTTCTTAATCTCTTTGGGGCTGCCGTATTCCGTATTACATTGAATACATCGATGTATCAGATGAATTGATGCCAGTTTGACTGCGAAATTTAGCCTAAGGTTAAATGGGGATAGAATGTTTTATTTTCAAATGCAAATTTATGTAGTCTATTCATACTCGATCCTAAATAAAAATGCATTAAATTTAAGTTGTTTATAGACGCTTGCATGGATTGTTTATCGGTTAACTATGTTTTGCGTTTTCATATTTGATCAAAATATATAGACATTCGATAAATAATGATACCTTACGGTGAGTATCTAAAATGTATTTATTCGGATGTCTTTTAAGTTATTGGTGACAATGCAAGTATCTTATAGTGAATACTGTTGGGTTACTTATAAATTTCCCTCTGCAATTGTCGGTACCAATGATTTTATATTTTGATCGTTTATGTTTATTTTGAAATGTTTTAACCGTTGTAATCTATGTAACCGATCTGAAATCAACATTATTAAAACAAATTTTTTTTATAATGCCATCTGTGCGAACTTAATTAAAATGTAAACTTATAATATAATAGAAATTAAAATGTAAATTAAAATCTAAAGTAAAGGTAAAAATAATGTTAAATGTTAAAATGTAAACTGATACTAAAACAATTTTAAATCTTATATATATATGTGCATAAATAAATGTTTGTATGTTAATTACTGGCAGTGGCTTATTTTATTCCTCTTATATATATATTCTTATATTATATTATTTGCTATTCCACTGAGCTAGTGACATGGGCTAACAACCGGACGCAAAAAAAAAAAATTTTTTTTTTTTGACTTACGTATCTGCCTACTTTATAAATTTTTCTAGGTTCAAATGCCTAGATGGCGCCCTGTAGTGCAGTTTACGTAAGTCGCCTTCTCCGGATTGTTATAGTATGGATATGTATATATGTAGGCATTGGATTAAATATGTTAATTATAAATAGGAATGTTTTGGATTTATTTATACAATCATTGTTTATTGGTTGCAGAAAGGAATTTGCTGTTAACTGAAAGGAGACTCTTTGATTCCTCTTGGAAATCTTAAAGGAACTGAGCAAGGCAATTTCCTAATGTTTATTCTATACATTCTTGTTGTAGCAGTTATTATTACTATATGATTATTTATATAGATCATGGATTGGCTGCTCATCAACATGCATTAGACACAATGATGAGTTTATTGGCTTTTTATCTCTGAGTTTAAAATCGAGAAACACCATGGTCTTTCTTCTAAGTTATCTGATAGATCTTATCTGAAATGTTAGTTGAGTTTTTTAGAAGGCAGAATAAATATGTATGTGAATGAATTATTTTTTTTCTAATAGATATTTACAATCATGACAGACAAAATTAAATAAGGCCCCTATTCCCAGGAGGCTGTAAAATCACCACTCAGGTAGTAGTTGGTGACTAAAGCTGGACGGTGCTAAGAATCTCTTAATTGCAAAACTAGACTGCCATTTGATAATGACCCTTTATTTGGATACTTACAACTGCAGATCACTTTTGAAAGAAGGAATGTTACAAGAATTAGAAGAACTATCTAATATTAAATGGAACATTATTGAACTTTGTGAAGTTAGAAGAAAATATGAATAGACAATTGATTTAAAAAGTTGACTACTATGAAGACACAAATATTGAAAATATAAATGGAGTAGGAATCATTGTAAATAAAAAATGGAAGAATAACATTGTAGATTGATGGTGTATTGAACAGAATGGTAAGATTAATTATTCAACTTAATAGTAGATATCTAATGCAGATAATTCAGGTTTATGAGCCAGCAAATTCTCATTGTGGTGAAGAAGTAGATGATTTTTATATGGATATCCAAAAGGCTTTTGATCAGAATAAACAATATTTTAAAATTTTCTTGGAGATTTTAATGCTAGAATTGGTAAACATCTGAAAGATAAAAATTGTTTTAGGTAAATTTGGTTCTAGTGATAGAAATGAGAGAGGACATAGACTTATGGAATTTGCAGGAAAAAAAAACTTTATATTATGAATTATTTTTTTGAGAAAAATGTGAAACAGAAATGGATATGAAAGCAGCCAACAGTAGAATTGGATTATGTTTTGGCTAACAGAAAATATGTATTTTTAGATTGCAATGTTTTTAATAAATTTAACATACGAAGTGATCACTGATTAGTGAGATGTAAGATACATGTTAATGCAAAACTAGAAAGACAAAAATTATTAAGAGAAACAATATTCATAGTTGATATTCCTAATCTTTAGAAACATTCAAATAAATTTAAATTAGAACTTGCGAATCGTTTTCAAATATTAACAGATTTTGAACATGATTCAGTTTTGAACAAAATCAATAGGAAGATAATTGATATACTTTTAAAAACTGCAACAAAAATATATAGTACAAAATAGCAGCAATGGACCAGTAAAATTTTTACTGTGATGATAATTTATGAAGAAAAGAAATAATACGAAACTGTATAAAAATGATGCATTAAGAAGGATTGAATATCTTGAATTTTGTAAAATGGTGCAAAAAAGAATTGGTAATGATATAAGAAAAAATATTGTGAACTAATAAGGAAAGTTATAGATGAAAATAAAAGTCTCAAGAGTGTCATATTTTGAAGAATGTTTATAAAAATGCAATTGTTACAATTAGGTTACATAATGTTACTAAAAAGATTAACATTGAGAAGCGTATATGATAAGGTGACTCCATATCTTCAGAACTTTTTACAGCAGTTCTGTGGATTTAAATGGAAAGCTAAGGAAATAAAAGTAAATAGAGATTATTTAAATCATCCAGATATTGCAGATGAAATAGTTGTTTTTGAAAACAATGCTTTAGAGATTCAGAAAATGTTTTAAGAGTTATCAGATGAAAGTAAGAAAACAGAATTAAAGGTAAATGTTAAAAAGACTAAAGTAATGTTCAATGGATTTTCTCAAAAGAATAAAATAAAGAATGATAATTATGAGTTAGAAGAGTTTAACAATTACAAATACTTTGGTCAGATTATTACATAGATGAAAATATAATGGGTGCTTTTGGTAGAAATAATTTAATATTAAAAGAAAATATGTCTGTGCATTTGAAAAGGAAGGTTTTTAATAAATATGTTTTACCAGTACTTATTTATGGATCTGAGACTTGAGAGTTTAACAGAAGAGCAATACAGAGACTTCAGACCACTGAAATAAGTGTGGAGAGATACATGTTAGCAATAGCAAGAAGAGATCAAAAACAAAATACATGGGTCAGAGAACAAACAGGTGTACTGAATCATTGAAAGAATTAAGAGACTGTTGCACTGGACATATTTCTGTAAGAGATGATAATAGATGAACAGTTGAAATCTTAAACTGGATTTCAAGAGATTGTAAAAGACCTAAAAACAGACTACATTTGAGATGAAGAAGTGTGATGGTGTGATTTGGAGAAGAGAGACTAGAGTTTGGAGAAGATGGATTGAATTTGGAGAGATCTTTATTCTGTTGTGGATTGATAATGGCTGAAAATGATGATGTTTATTAATTTCATTTTCAGTTTTTTTTTTGTTATTAATTTTGAAGATAATCAATGGGATTTGACTAAAATATTAAATATTAAACCACTAAACATCACATGATCACTATCTCATACTAGCACAATAATTGTTATTAAACAATTCAAAACAAAGCAAAACTCTCCATACAGTAGTGCCATCTTGTGCACTAGATAGGGATTTTATGCACAACCTTCTGGCTTCCATTGATTGCTCTTGTTAGCACAAGATGGCACTACTGTATGGAGAGTTTTGCTTTGTTTTGAATTGTTTAATAACAATTATTGTGCTAGTATGAGATAGTGATCATGTGATGTTTAGTGGTTTAACACCAATCCTGCCTAATAGGATAATGGTGGCTATGGTTGTTAAAGAGCCAAAGACATTAAAATGTATGGGTACTGAATTGAGTTCAGACTCATATGACTATATAAGCTATTGAGCTTGGATTGAAAATATTAATAGTGTTAGTTTTGTAGTTAAATAGAGTTAAAAGGTGGGTGCTGGAGGGTTGCATTAGATCCTAAGATCTAGGTGCAGTGCTCCCAGATCCAAGGCTCCTCACTGATGAAGGCCACAAGCCAGAAACTAGTCTGGGGATATTGGATGAGTAGGCACTAGATAGGGATTTTATGCACAAGCCTTCTGGCATTCATTGATTGCTCTTGTTAGCACAAGATGGCACTACTGTATGGAGAGTTTTGCTTTGTTTTGAATTGTTTAATATTAAATATTGTTATGAATAAAACTTTTTTATTCAAAAGGAATAGAATGGTTTGTTTTTATAGCTTATGATTATTTGTGATTAGAAATAATAATAGGAGCTTTTACAGACTGGTTGTTTTGTAGTTTATATACAGGCAGTTCTATACTTTTGTACAAGTTATTTCATACACATTTTGTACTTCCAATTTTTATCGATATATATGACAAAACACATATGCTTTCATGTAATGATTCTTCCTTTCTCTTGGATTATTAGTCACTAGTCCCTCCCCACTTCTCTGACATCAATCATGCCCATTTTCAGTATCACTGGTTCAGTCTTTAGCAGAAAAGTCTTGAATTAGTACATGTGTTGGTAATTTGTGTCTTGTCAATTTATGTTAGGATGTGTACTATCACATTATATTTCTGTTTTGCTGAAGAAATTCGCCCTTATTAATTCGTAAACATAAATGAAAAACAAAACAATAGTAGTGTTGATATGAACAAAAAGAAATTAAGATCTCATAATCTCAATACAATTGAGGCAAAAATGGCAATTTTTTTTCTTCAATCAGTAGTTCCTATAATTTAAGCTGATCAACAATATATTCAGTCATGAAAAACAAGAACAAAATTAAGGAATATTTCCAAATTTATATACTGTCAAGTTAATCTTCATTATGCTTTTAAACTTTTTTAATATTATTTGTTTAGATCTGTTCATCATCATCAACATCAACCACTGTCAATTCACTACAGAATGAAGGTCTCTCCAAGTTCAGTCCACCTCTGATCTCTAGCATCTCTTCTCCACATCACCCCTTCACATTTTCTTATTTCATCCATCCATCTCACATGTCATCTCTTTCTGGGTCTTTTACAATCTCTTGGAATCCACTTTAAGATTTCAATTGTCCATCTATTATCATTTCTTCTAGCAATATGTCCAGCCCACTTTAGACTTTTAAATTTTTTCAATGAGGTAAGTAACACCTGTTTGTTCTTTTACCTGTATATTGCATTTTTAATCTCTTCTTGTTACTTCTGACATGCATCTCTCCATACTTCTTTGAGTGGTCTCAAGTCTCTGTATTGCTCTTCTATTAAGTATCCAAGTCTCAAATTCATAAGTAAGAAACTCATTTATTAAAAATCTTCCTTTTCAAACATATAGGCATATTTCCTTTTAGTATCAAGTTATTTCTACCAAAAGCACTCCAACCCAGTTTAATTATGTGATTAATTTCATCCATTATGTTTCCATCTGTATTAATAATCTGATAAAGGTATTTGTCACTGTTAACTTTTTTTAACTCATCATAATCAATCTATTTTCATATTTTGAGAAAATCCATTAAACATCACTTAGTCTTTTTAACATTTATCTTTAGTCCTACTTTTCTACTTTCATCTGATAACTCCTGCAACATTTCCTGCAACTCTAAAGCATTATTTACAAAAACAACTACATCATCTGCAAAATCTAAATGACTTAAATAATCTCCATTTACTTTCACTCCTTTGACTTCCCATTTTAACCCACAAAATACTTCTTACAGCACTGCTGTAGAAAGTTTTGTTCATATGGAGTCAGCCTGTCTTACACCCTTCTCAATGTTGACTTTCGTAGCATCATTATGTAATCTAATTGTTGCATTTTTATAAATATTCTTTAAAATATGACAATATCCTGGATCTATACCTTTATGATCCAATGCTTTAATCACTGAAGAAATGTTTATAGAATCAAATGCCTTTTCATAATCTACAAATCCAAAGCATAATGGCGACTCATATTCATTTGTCCTTTCTATAACTTCTCTCAATACCTGGATATGATCTACTGCATTTTTTTATTCACTTTATAAATTGGAATAATAGAAGATGGTACAACATCATGAAGATATATAATTTCAATAGTTTTGAAGCTAACATATACAATTACTCCAAGTAGGATCTATAGTCTTTCCATTTTTATATAAAAAGCTGTTTTAACTTCATTAAGCTGAATATTTTAAAATCAAAACTGAAATAAGTAGGTAGGATGAATATGTCAGTTGATCTGTCATTTCAAGTCTTGTATCATTATTCAAATCAAAGTATTTCTTCTAATTGTTTAAAATATCATCATATAAAAATAATATCCATGAATTTAATAAGATTATGATATTGATTTTCAAGTCTATATGTCACTTTCAGTACACCAAAAGATCTAAAGTGACCATATCAACAAATCACTATCATCTTTCCTGATTAAATCCATCAGTTATTTTTTAATTTTTTTATCAGTTGTTGAATTTTACCTTTAAATGCATTGATTATGAAGCTCAACATTCAATTTATTATTCTGCCAAGCAGAAATTGCCATATCTTTTCTTTTAATTATATCACTAATAATAAAGTCATTGTCAGAGAACCAATTAGATTTTTTTATAATGAATTTAGAAATAGAATTACTCATATCCATATTTAGTCCTTAAGATAATTCCATGCCTTTAGTAACAGGATAATCTTGAAAATCCAAATTGGCAATTTTAGTAATTAATAGCCTAGAAGTTTAGCATGAATAATAGATCTTTCCAAAGAATGAACATTGAATAATATATTTAGAATAGTAGCTATTTTTTAATATAATTATTATTTTAATCTTAGAATACTCTAATCTATAATCTGTCCAATGTGAGTGTTCATGGTATATGAAGTTTTTTTTGCATTATGATTAATAATTTTAACATAATCTATCAAATTCTATTATTTTAAGAATGGATGTATTGTTTTTTGTAATGATTTTTCTCTCAATTGTGCTAAAAATTCAATAATAGTAAATCATTTGTATTTAGATTACCAATAATATTATTTCCAATAATTTTGTTTTAAAGTTTATTGTTCCTATCAACAAATGTATTAAAGAAATAAAAACTTTTTTTTTTTTAAAGTCTGCAAAATATTGAATGTTAAGTATTGTTAAAATGAACACAGGTATCATTCGATAAACTAAATTAATCTTTTATTGATACATCTAGGAATTTCAAGAATTGAAAAGAGCAAATTAGACATATAACAGATCTCATTTTACTTGATGATCTATTCCAAAAAAAAACTCTAACCATTTCCTAGTCACTTAAGTTTTTTCTTCTGCCAGATGCATTTCATTAAGAGCAGCTATATATGTGTGTGTGTGTGTTTGTTTTTGTGTATGTTGTATGGTTAATATATATATATATAATTCAATGCTAATATAATAGGTAGTCTAACTGCGTAGTGGAACTGTATAGTATTTAGCTCTAGGCAGAAAAAAAAAACAAGTAATCAATAAAAAATAATAAATGTCTACATTTATTTTTGAATTTACAGGTATAAGAATATATGTCAAGAAATCATATATCTCCAATAAAAATAACTTATTTACCAAAACAATATCAATTGTTTGACAAGAAAATTTATTAATGATAAATAAAATTTATGCAGAAATTCCATAAAAAATGTCTGTCTATATTGTTGAATGTATGGATACAAATGTATGTTAAATAAAATAAAGAAAATAATACACATTACACTAAAAATCTTGTATTAAATAAAAGAAAACAGAAGATACTCAATGCATGCTCAGATGTGTATGAAATAAAAATAAGTAAATGATAATCTGTGGCAATAGTTATATAAAATGCAAACAATAAATAGCGAATCAAATGTAGATATGAGGTCGAATGAAAATCTGTAAATGATGAAATTTCAAAAATTAAATCATTTAAGGCTCAAGCTTACCAAATAAAAGCAAGCATTACATGTATTAAATAGAAGAAAACAAGTAATTCACAGATTTATTTTAAGTGAAATCAATTGCTTAACAATTCAAATGTATGTATGAGACTAAAAGTAAATCCATAAGAAATTGAATTCCAAAACATAAAAACATTCATGGAAGCATGCATACCTAATAAAAATATTTAATTGAATTATACTTCAGCAAACAAAAATAAAGTATTCATTGAAATTGGAAGTTGACAATGATTTTATGTGTGGAAAGTTCTTCTAATGTCGTTTAAGAATGCAATATAAAGATCTAGATTTATATTTTTCTCTAGAAATGTTCTAGTGCCAATATTCTAATGAAGAGAGTTAATAGTGGATATATAAAACATAATGAAGCTATATCCACTGACAATGCAGACATGAAAATGTTATGATTTCAATATTACAGCACCATTTATTATCATAGTATGGAAATAGTTAAGTATGCCAAAGAACTGTGTGTCTGTGCACATTTTTCATTAAATGAATTGCATTTTGGTTCACACCTGCATTTGGTTTGGTAAAGAATTGCTTTCATTTGAAGCATCTATTGTTGTGGACTATCTTTTTTTTTTTATTTAATAAACATTTTGTATATGATTTACCTTTATTTTGTTTAACACCAATTTTTTATTTACTTTTATTTGATAGACTTGCTGCTGTCAATGGTTTTATTTTTGAAATTTTATTTCTTAAAGCTTTGAATTCAGTTTCACATTTGCTTTCTATTGCTTTTATTTAGAACATCTATCACTGTGGATTATCCTTTGACTATAGACATTTTATGTGTAAACTATCTTTTGCTTTTTTATTTTATTTTCAAATTTTTTTTTAGTGCCAATAAATTATTTTTATTGCAAAGTATATTATATTTATATTATTTAATATATTCTTGAAAAGTAAATTTAAGAATAAATGTAGATATGTTATTTTTATTGATTTTTTTTTTTGATCAATGATAACTTCTATGTAGATTAATCACTTGGGTAGACTACATATTAGAATCAAAAATTCTTTGTATTTTTTTTAGGTATGTTGTATCTGGTCTAATTATAGCTTTGGGAATTTACTTAAATTTGTATAGTAAAAATTTCACTCAGTGGAATTCATTTTTCAAGGAACATTTTATATCATTTAAATCATTTGTTGCAAATACTAAGAAGAAATTTACATTTTATCAGAGTTATAGGATGGAAGAAATGGTATAATAATTAAATTATTGTTGTATTGCTATATATAGTTGTAAATTTATATTTGAATATAAAATTTTTATTTTAATAAATTACTATATTTATAAAATATACATATGCATTTGTGTCTTTGATTTTATTCACAACTTATAGATTTACAACCGTTTTTAGGGTGGATGGCTTTATATTTAAGTTCATGTGAGAACATTAACATTCTGTTGAATTGGATAGAGAATGCTAAGAAATAAACGATATTTTAAAAATTATTTCAACTTATATTAAATACTGCACCATAAAATATCCATCTTCATTTGTAATCTTATTTAAACTGAATAATCAAGAATTCTAGTGCAATCAATGAATATTGACAGATTTTATTTGCCTTCTATTAAACAAGATTTTGACTTGAAAGTTTCAATATCTTACTTTCAGTGGAACACTTTTTAGAGTAAACTACATTTTTTTCCATTTGGCAAAAGAATATTACCTCAATTTCTATTTACTCTTATCATATCTCATCATCCACTTTGTTTTGAATCAAATATAATTGATTATGCAATAAAATAAAACAAAAATCAAATTCTAAACTTATTATTTTGCATTTTAATAAATTAATTTTCAGTTACTAACAATTTTCTCAAGTATTTAATGTTTTTAAAGAATTGTTTGGTATTTTAATCAAAATCTCTAAATAATTTTTCAACATGTATTTATATATGCCAGCAATAAATAAATTATTTCAATAAAGGATTATAGAATATATTGAAATTACACACACACATATATATATTTAATGCATTCTCAATTAAACAATAAATTCTGCAATCACGAATGATACTTAAAAGTGAAACAAATATATAAAGCTAGATAATGTACAGAGGTATTTTTTATTTGACTAACTAAATATAGTATTACTATTAAGTCGATGTAGATTTTTGGAAATTATATGGGACATTTCTTCAGAATAACCTATTATCTGTTCAGTTTTTCAGTGAACATTCATTATTGTAATGATAATCTGTACAGCATGATGCTTATCAACCTTTTTTTTTAACATCAATCTTTTTAAGCATTGTATGTTTACTATTTATCTTAATTACTTTAAAGTTACTTCATAAAATATATATATTTGAAATTACAAATTTTATATTAAATTTATTTTATTTTTTATGATGAAAATTTTATACTTGTAAATATAACTAGTAAAGCAAAATAAATGTTTGATCAACAATCTAAAATAATTAAGTTAATAATATTGTTTTGTCTTTGTTTTTTAAAAATCTGTTAATTAAAATGTATTTTATCTCTTTAATTTTTTCTCAATCATTTATTCAAAAAGAAAATGCATTAAACATAGAAAAAAAAAAAGAATTTTATAAATCATTTTTAAAACCTATAGCCATTAATTTTTTCTTTAAAAAAAAATACATAATTAAAACTTAAAATTCTTAAATATTAATTGTCTTTTTTTTTAATCAGAATCTATTTTTGAATGTATATGTATAAGTTTATTTTATAATTTATTTTTGATGCATAGAAAATATCTGAAAAAGATTAACATAATCTTACTACATATGATGCCAATATTCCAAATGGATGGAAGGAGAATTTTGATAATCTTTTGAAAAACTATATGAAGAATTGAGATGATAAATTTTAATGATTTATTCATTTTATCTACTGATTTAGATTTAAAGAAAGATTATAAGGTTTAGAATTTGTCTTTTAAGCCAGCCAATCTAGCCAATTTTCCAATATTGGTCAGTTAATGGATATCTAGTTATTTTTAGCTATAGGATAAAAGAAAAATAAAGTTAATCAAACATTTCTTTAACCAATAATATAATTGATAACCTTGGCCAATTATGCCTTTTGTTTCATTGTTTGTTTTTGAGTATGGGAGGGATCACAGTTGGAGAAACTCTTTGATCTACAGTGGGCTATTTAAAAGTTAATTTCACCGTTATTACTTATACAATATTTTTTTTAAAAAGTCATTCACTTCTAATTAGTAACATTAATAATTTTCTATCAAAAGAATTTGAACTACCAAAACTCTCATTCTAAAATAGGATGAATTGCTGTTGTTTATTACTTAATTAATTTAGTTATGAATATTTAAAAAATATGCTATATGTTGTGTACTAGTAATTGTTATGTAAAATAATTATTTTATTCATTCACAATTAATTCAAAGCAAAAATCGGCATGTTAATATTTGTTGAAATTTTTTAATACTTTACTGTCTAAATAGTTATGATCATTCTACAACAGATTTGTAAACAGTATATTTATTATTAATAATTAGAAACTATGTTGTACTTCACATATTGAGAACATTATATATGTTGAAATAGTTCCAAAAAAAGAATAAATAAAAAAGTTGCCAAATAAAAGAGTAAATTATAAACTCTAGTGAAATAGTTTGGCAAATGTTCAGAAAAAACATTTTTAAAACGTTTAAAAAGGAATTGTTTTGGTAATAGAGTAAGGGTCAATATAAACAAAAGCAATCTCTACTATTCGAGTATCATCTATCATAAATTTGAGTAATCTGTAGTTCAATTTAATCCCCAGTATCAGATATATATAACTATACAAAAAGATTTACTTGAAATTAAAAATATAGCTGTTAGATAAATAACTTCATTGTTTCCAATTTTGAATCCCAAGTCTTAGGTGTTAAATGCAACAGCTAGAAAATGTGAGATGGGATTAAATTGCACTACCATCTAATAAACTATTGACCATGCAAGTTTATAATAAATGGCATAGCAGAGAAAGGAAACAACTCTTGTTTATGTTATAATAAGCTGAAAGAATCAAGTGATATTGTATTGGTTGTATATAAATAAATATTTGAAATAAAATTTAAGTCATTATACAAATTCTACACTTTTAAATACAAATTTATTCCATGGTAAAAAATACATAATATATTAATCCTCTGAATAAAATAAAAAAAACATCAACATACAAGTATATATAAAATTATACATCTTAAGCAAAATGAACTTTTCTAGCAGTTATCTAATCTTATTATTAAACTATTATTGACACCAGCATTTCCCAAAAAATTCTTTGAGATATAAACAAGAAGTATTCTATAGAAAATTATAATCAAATAATTAAAAAAATTTTTTTTACATATGTGTAATTATTTTGAATCATAATTTTAAACATTTTTTCCTCTTTTTGTTATTAATCTATAATATTGGAATAAACTTATAATCAAATGGATTGTAGAACACTTTACTTTGATGGGCCTTATCAATGGTTCACAGCTTTATAATTAGTTTTTAATATAGAATACAACTTAAATTTTCAATTAATTGTATAATTATTTAAATATTTTTATTTTGTTTTTTAAACTAAATGCATTCAAGCATTAATTATAATTTTTTTTAATATAAAAGCCAAATACAGGTAGAATACTATTAGTCAACTCCCAAGTGGGTCTATGATTTCTACTATCTGGAAAATGAATTTAAATTTTAATAATTTCCAGATTTACAATTTTCCTAAGTAACATTTTTTATTTAACTTTGAATATACACATATTAAAAAAATAATAAATAGTATACAGCTAATAAATTAATAAATACAGTACAAACATTTGAAAATAAAATTACCCCCCCCCCCATTTTAATAAATACCCATAAATTAATAAACATAAGTAACTTATTTAATTTTTTTTGTCCTAGAAAATAGTTAATGAATTAACATTATTACTAATTTTATATACATATAAAATGCTGTAGCTGATTTTTTTAAAAAAAAATTAATGCTAAATTGTTACATCTAACAGAATTTTATGGGAACAAAAATAAATAAAAAAAAAAAAAGATTAAATAAATTGAAATGCATTTTAAACTAGAAATAGAAGAAAGAAAAAATTGATTGTTAAGGTTGAAACATCCATGCATAAATAGAAATAAAAGATTATTTATAAATTTTTGTAAATATGTATGGATTTATTCACTTTAATAACATTCCTTTTATTTAAGAAATTTACTCTAGGAGAGATTGTCCCAAAATTATAAAGATTAAATTAGAATAGAATTTGTATGCAAATAAAGCTTGTTGAATACAAATTAGATCGTATATATATTTATCCTTCAATAAATGAAAAAGAGAGAGGAAACAATTAAAATGAATAGACTGGAGTAAAGTTAGTTTGATTTGAAGTGATAACAGATCAGCAGTAAACAATGATCAATGGTAGACAAGTAGATTGACTAGCAGTGATTAATTCTAAAATGGAATAGTTGCAAGCAAGAAGCAGTTACTTGTTTGTGTATTGAAAAGGTTATTATGAGTGAAGGGTAATTAACGGAAGCTTAACCAAACCACAAGAGACAAGTTGGAAACAGAGATAGTTAATATATAATGTATAAATTGTGTGTGCCGATTTAAGCACTGATATTGCAAACTTTAATAGATTTATTCTATATGTGAAATTAGATGTGCTTATTTGTGTTTCAAGAGACATTTGATTTGAAAACATAAATAAATAATAACTAGACTACTTCTGGTGTGGAAGAAGCCTATTTTCATCTGAGTAAAATAAATAGCATATGAATATTAATGGACTATTACCTTTTTATATTGTTCTATCACATCATTATTTGTCATTAAATAAATCTTATTTTATATACATTTCAAAGTATATTGTTTATTTATTTAGCTCCCTGATTAGTCGTTAGAGACCTTCAGGACACAGCAAAGGTTTATATTGTTTTGATTATTATGATATAAAAATGTTTAATAAGAATATTGAAATAATAGTTTCAGATACTGCTATTATTTATATATAATAAAGTAAAGAAGAAGAGAAAATGACATTTATTTTAAATTTCTATAGTAACAGTATAGTTATTTTGTACTAATATAAATATATATGTATATTAAATATCGTATTTATATATAAAGTGAAACCATGGTATGCTCTATATTAATATACACTAATTCAATTATATGTTATCCCCCCAGCAAAAGGTAAATAAGCAAAAATAAAAACATTAAAATTAATAAATTTTATGATATATTAGTAGCTATTTTTCTGTCTTTGATGGCCGTTTGTGATTATTTTTATTAATAATTTCTTCAGATTATGTCGAAAGTGAATACATTTTATTCCTCACTTTGATATGATACAATATTTTATGTAATAAAGTATTTTCTAAGTGTAAAGCTAAAAATTTAAGAAAATTCATAAAATATTTTTTTAAGCAATAAAATGAAAATTATCTTAATAATGGCAAAAAATAAGAATTATGAAACATTTTTATATTGTGATAGAAAAATTTAACTGAGAATATAAAATGGGTAGCAGCAATAAATTCCAAAGATGATACAGACTTAAAAACATTAAAATAACTAATAAGACTATTTAATGAGAGTTATTATGTTTTTATGGAGGTGGGGGATAAATAAGGATATTGTCCAGAGCACGTAAGTCTGACACTTCACTATTCATTTTATATAAAGATACAAATAAGTTTTTTTTTATTAATTTTGATTAAATGAGTGAACAACCACAGTAAATATATATGCTTTTTTAATTTATATATGCATATTATACACATAAAAACTGTATTATATATATATGCATACTGAAAAAAGTTGTGCATGTGTACTTCAACATATATATATATATTGCAATCAAAGCTTATTGACAAAATGAGCTATTATATGTGATATATGCATGGAGGCTTGGAATAAAATATGACAGATATCGTAACTCCATTTTATTTAAAACTGTACAATATGGTGTTTTTTAAAATTTTTAGCAGTATATGAATATTTTAAAAAAAATCCAGGTTGATTATACCAAGAAAACAGGAGATATATTTAATTAAAAAAAAAAAATCCCTGAAGTGCCAGATTAATATTCTATCTGTAGTCTTTTTAGGGAACACTTTTCACCAAAGTAAAATGAAAAGATTTTCCTATCTAAAAAAAATTTGGGAAATTATAGCCTAATCATCCAACCATACATTTAATAATAGAACAGATTCTCGTTGGTGATAAAATAAATAATGACTTTAATGATATAAAGTCCACATTAAAGTTCACAATGTAACTAAATGCTAAAATAAATGTTGTTAAGGGGTGCAAGCAATGTGATCAAATGAAATTGCTTGGTGATAGTATTCTATTGCTCGGTTATTTCTATCAATCAGCATTTGGATAGAGAACATTTGTATACTAAGCAAAAATTTAAATGAAAGTTTCTGCTGTTGGAGTTGTTTCATTCTATCTCTATTACTTACATAAAAATAAATTATTGCTATGAAAGATATTGCTTTTTCTTTATAAATCATATAGTTTAATGATTGAAATATATTCTTGGAGTGAAAGACAGAGTCCTGCATCGAAAGTCATCTTCAATAGGTGAATCTAAAAGATCTTCAAATGATGAAATACTAGCATGGTGACTCGTTAAGCCTGCTCCATCAAATCTTTTGCCCACTATATTCCGCACTGTTGAACGTAGACTCAGAAACAAAGTCATAAGCATCTTATCTTGTTTTTTCATCTTTAACTGCAAATAAACAAACAGGAATTATATAAGCAATTTGATATTTTATAATAAAATTTACATAATATCACATAGATTTTACAAATAAAAACTAGCAATTTGCAAAAATTCTATTAATCAACTACCACAACTTTATTTGTTTGTTGCAATGTACTATGGCTTCTCTTTTCTCAGAGTCAGGAATCTCCCAGCCATTAAGCCCAGAGAAATCTGTTAACCACCTTATCTTCCCTTTCCATTCCCCATCTTAAGTTTTTTCCATATTCTTCTGTATCCTCCTCCATTCCATCTCCACATTATCTTTGTCCACTCTATAGCCTTTATATCTAAATCTCCCATATCTTTTTCCAAACCCAGCATAAAAACTAAGAACCCACTTTCTGTATAATCACTTTGTTTATATTTATTCTCCCACAACTTCATTATTTGTACCCTTTCTGCTTGTAAGCATTTACATTCAATTAACAAATGCCTAATATTTTCTATGCTTTCTTTACTTAACTTGCAGACTAAATCACATTTCTCCATTTATGTGTATATTCCCTTGTTGCTAACGATCCTGCTAGAGTCTTAAACAATAAACTACTTTCATTGATATTATCATAAATTAACTCACACCCAATTTTCTATTTACTTCTGTATATATTTTAACTCTTTTTACTCTTCATACTAGTTCTCCCATCTCTCCAACTCCCTATTTTTTATTAATGCATCTATTCATCTATCACATTCCTCACCACTATAACATTCAAGAATTCTCCTAACACGATCATCCCACCTTTTGTATAAGTAAGTATACTGACATAAAATCTTTAGCCAAATCTTTTACGTATAGCGGCCTTGCAAACAAAAATCATTGGCATCATAGAAAGAATTAAGAGACTGAAATAGATCTGGTCTGGAAATGTTACTAAAAGAGATTTTAATATGTTTAAGTATAAATGTGTTCATTCATTTTTACTTTCAACTCAAATAAATGAAAAATAAAACTTGCTTTATTTTTGTTTCTCATGATGAAAATTAAGCTATGGACCTGCTAACAATGTGTCAGAAGAATCTTTTACCTTGAGGGATCTTGGACCACTAAATGATGCAGATGAGAGAATTCCTTTATCTAAAGAATCTGGGATATATAAAGCAATGAAATTGATGAAGTTTTTGTTGTGGCTGTTATGCCAGCATTTTTTTAAAGAACATTATAATAAGATATTCAAAATCAACTTGCAGGATTTGGTAATATTTTTTTTCTCTTGTGTCATAGCATCAGCCGGAAAGTGAACCCGCTAACCCGGGACAACTGCTCATAAAGCAGCTGTCTCTGACCTCTCGACCACCAATGCTTGACAAGGATTTGGTAATATTTTGTTGATCAAATGTAGGACATCATTACTATGTTCCAACCAAGAATCACATCCCATAATTTTCTGCAAATACTTAAGAATAAACTTATTGGATATGATTCTTGGATGGAACATAGTGTTGATGTCAAAAACAATATTTTAAATTTCATATTATAATTTTCTTTTAAAAAGTGTTGACACAACAAAAATAAACTACATCAGTTTCATCATCTTCAAACATTATAGAGATCTTAACTTCTTTGCATCTAAGATCACTCAAAGCAGGATATTCTGACATATTATTAGCAGATCAGTAACCTAATTTTCATCAAAACAAAAAGAAGAAAGTAAATTTTATTTTATATTTACTTGTGTTGCGGAAAAGAAAAGGAATGAATGAACACATTTATACTCTTACATATTATCATCTCTTTAAGCAATATGTCCAGCCCAATCTTGTTTCACCTCTTAATTCTTTCAATAATATCAGTTTTATTTGTTTGTTCTCTAATCAATGTATTTAGTTTTTGATCTCTTTTTGCTACTTTTAATATATATCTTTCCATATTTCATTGAGTAGTCTTAAGTCTCTATAATGCTTTTCCTTTAAGTCTCCAAGTCTCAGATCCATAATTCAGAATTGGTAAAACACATTTATTAAAAAAAAAAAAAATTCTCAAACACGGATATATTTCCTTTTAATATTATTTTTACTAAAAGTAATTCATCCAAGTTTAATTTTAATTAATTTAATTCATTATGTTTTTTTTCTATATTAATGTGATTAAGGAACTTCTTGTAATTCATTATTATTAATTTTTATTTTTTCTTCTGAGAAAATCTATTTAACAATTCTTTAATCCTTTTAGCATTTATTTTTAGTCTTTCTTAGTTTCATCTAATAATTGCAACATTTCCTGAAACTGAAACATTATTTGCAAAAACAATCACTTCATTCACAAAAGCTAGATGATTTTGTCAAGCATTGGTGGCCGAGTGGTCAGCACAGCTGCCTTACAAGCAGTTGTCCCGGGTTCACTTCCCAGCCGATGCTTTGACACATGAAAAAAAAAAGTTAGATGATTTGACTAATCTCAATGTATTTTTGCTCCTTTACTTTCTATTTTAATCCATAAAATATCTCTTAAAAAGTTTTGGTATCATCTTGTAATCTTAATTTTTTGCTGTTGCATTTTTATAAATATTCTTTAGATTATGACAATATTGCAGATGTAAATATCATGGAAATATTTATAGAGTCAAACATATTTTCATAATCTACAAATCTAAAGCATAACAACAACTCATATCCATTGATCCTACCTTTAATTCTTCTCAATACTTGGATGTGATCCATTATGCTAAAAACATTTTAAAATTCAGTTGTTTCTTTTTTGGTTAGTTAAAATCCAAAATTCACTGTAGATGAGTTGTAGTTATCTTAGTAAAGATTTTATACAAAATTGATAGAAGACCCTTAGGTCTGTAATTTCTAATAACTTCTATCTCATCTTTCTTAAATATCCATATGCATTCTTCCAATTATCTGGTATATCTTTATCATTTAGACATTTTGTAACTAACTTAGCTAATATTTTTCCAATTTCTTTACCTGTGTCTTTTAAAATATTAATAATGATTCCATTAATTGCTGAAATTTTTTTTCGTAGATTTAATAGCATGTCAAACATCTTTTAAAATGCTGGGTAATTCAGTTATATTAACTGTAGGGAATGCTTTGTTTGTTCTTTATTATTATGTAATTTTTTATATAAGTTTTTCACTCATTTCATCTCTCTTTTTAGTAATAGTTTCATCTTTTCTCACAATACTAAGATGTTCTTTTACACTTTTGAAACTTTTATTCGCTTTTATAGCTTTTTTTGCCAATTCATTTTTTTTACATCATTATTAACTTTTTTTCATTCCATTTTACAAAACTCTAGACATTCAATACTTCTTAAGAATCATTTTTATATATTTTCATATTCCTTCTTTTCTTCATGCATTGACTTAGAAGAAAATTTACTGGTAAATTAAATTTCTGGGGGGGGGGGTACCATCTACTGTATTTGCAGTTCTTGATAGTGTATCACTTATCATTTTATTTATTAAATCCAAATCTGAATCATCTTAAAAATCTTAATATTTTAAAACAATTTGCATTTTTCAAATTTTAATTCATCGGAGTGTTTCTAAAGAGTAGGAATATCAATTGTTAATACTGTCTTTCTTAATACTTTTTATCTTTATAGTTTTGTATTAAAATATGTCTTACATCTAACTAGCCAATGATCACTTCCTATGTTGAATGTATTAAGAGCATTACAATCTTGTAATTAGTCAAAATATACTCCACTTCTTTTGATCTTTATTTGGATATTTCCAGGTCCATTTCTCTTTAGCATTTTTTTTTCCAAAGAAAGAAATCACAATATATAGTTTTGTTTTTTTTCTGTGAGCTTCACAAGTCTGTATCCTCTCAGATTTTTATCACCATAATCAAAGATACCCATAATCATTGACCACTTCCAGCATTGAAGTCTTTCATGATAAATTTAAAATATGATTAAAGTTCTTGTGTATGTCTATATAAAAATCCTCTACTTCTTTATTACAATAAGAATTTTTTGGGCATAAACCTGAATTATCTGCATTTGATATCTTTCTTTAATATGAATAATGAATTCTGGTATCTTGTCTGATATATTATCTCCAAAATGTTGTTCTTCCACTTTTTATTTATAATGAATCCCACTTAATTGTGGTTTCAATATTTGCATCTTCCAGTAAAATACATTCACACTTCTAAAATCAACTGTCACTTCACTCTTTTCTCTAAGTTCACAAAATCCATCAATGCCTTATTTAATATTAGACAGTTCTTTCAATTTGTGCAATCTTTCTTCACTTGGAAGTAATCTGCAATTGTAGATACCTAAATAAAAAACTGTTATTGAATGGCAGCCTGAGTCTGTAATTAGGATTTTTAGCATCCCCTGTCTTCAAATCCCAAGAAATTGTAAAAGGCTTAGAAAAGACAATATAAAATGGTTGTATGAGATAAGGAAATTTTCTGGTTTGTTGTAGAGAAGAAAAGTTATGATTAGAAAAACTGGATTAAATTTGCAATGATATTGCAAGAAAATTATGATAATACAGATTTGAGTTCAATCCAGTATGTGCATATAAATATGAATGTGCCCTCACTGTTTTAAAATTTATTATACTTAAGGGTACTTATGAATTAATCTGACAATGAGATTATTCAGGTAATAAGTTTCTAATCTTGTGATCTTGGAAAATAATATCTACATGGGCACTTTGGAAAAACTTAATTCATTAAATATTTATTTGAAAAATGACAACCTATAAATTTGTTTACTGGTGACCTATAACTTTATTTAGTGGAAATGATATAAACATCTATAAATATGCATTTACGTTTTTATGAGAAATTATCTTCCACCATGCTAACTTATAAAGAATTTTTATTTTGAAAAATGACCACATATAACATTATTTAGTGGAAATAAAACCAACATGCATTTACATTTTTTGTGAGAAATGATCTTTCAACAAGTAACTTTTAACAATCTACATTTATTCAAAGTGGTAACCAAACAAAAATATATATATTTAACCACATAATTCTAACCATTTACAAAATGTTTTTTTGAATCACCGCAGCAAACTAAAGTTTCTTACTTTGAAACACATTCCATTATGAATGGCTACTCTCAACAATCCTGAATGAAACATCACTATTGTTTATCTGAACTGTATGCATAAAGTGTCATATCATAGCTGTTTATGGAGACTTTTTTTGAGGTCAGGATGACATAGTTTTGAAAGTAATGAACTGCATCGTCCTCAATAGCAATCAGTTCCCAAATTTTAATCATTTAATTTTGGGATGGGAGGGATAATATGCATATTCACTTTGCAAGAATTAAAGATGGATAGTAAATCGTGTAAACATTACTTTCATCCAGATTATCGATTACTCATACCAGAATTATTTCATGGCATTACAGCATAGTTTAAATCATAAAATTAGCAGTAAAACCAATATTTTGACTAATAACTTTCTCTTCATCAGAATATTATCTAATATTCAATTACAAAATTAATTCATTTCCTTTTTAAAAGATTGTTAATGTATTTAATTTGGTTTTTATGTAGACATTTGTTTGTAACGGCAACTTTCAACATCGCTAGATTAATATAGAAGTACTTAATTAAAATATTATTTTTTTTATTAATTGTTGCTGATGTTTTAATCTGTACAATTTTTAAATTAAATTGTGCCATAAGTAAGTACATATTATATATACTTATTAAAAATATCTGTATTATATACATGTATGTTTAAAATGTATATTACAATAAGATTCACTATTATCAATGAATTTCAATATCCACAAGATACTTTAGAACCTAATGACTTAACTATGGGGGATTATTATACAGTAAAATTATTGTGAATTTTACACTTACTGAACTATGAAGATATGAATTTACAGTGAATGAATATTGTGATAAGATATAACAGATAAAATATAGTGCTTATCTTAATTAGACATCTTAATTTCGATAGTTGTGGAAATGCATTATTTTTTTAAATTTTATTTTCAAATGTGTGTGTGTATTTATTTGTTGTATTATGTTTATTCTTTTTAATGTGTTTTCCAGATTAAATAAAAAATGTATTTTAAGTAAATCCTAATCAAAGTTAAAATAATAGTCTGGCAGCCATGAAAATTTAAAGAGCTTCTCATAATTTTTTTCTACTGTTGAATGTAGTACTCACAAAATTAATTTACAAAGTCATCAAAGAAAAAATATTTGTTTTAAATATTGAAACATATCAAAATTCAACACTTAATAAAAAATTACCATTGCTTCAAACATTATAAAGCTTCATTAACAATTGTTTACATTTATATTGTATTGCTTAGGGTGATAAGTCTCTATGTTTCAATTCTTCACTAAATAATACTGCTACTTTATTTTGCAACATTATTTATCAATGCAAAGATTATTCATTAAATGTGTTTCGTATGTGCATTTGTTTTGATTATAAAGCAAGATATAGTTACTGTTTATTCCATATTTTAATAGCACACCCCCAGTATTTCTAAGAATATTTATAGTAATATGAATTTCATATATTAAACAACTTTTTATTTATATTTACTTAAGTTATCTTAATGCAAATTGTACTGTTTTAATTTTTTTTTTTAATTCAGTACAATAAATATTTAAAGGAATGAAAAAAACTGAAATTGTTATTCAAATTTCTAGCATGTGTAAATAATTTGATTTTAAAAATAAATTTATTTTATGTTTTTGGAATATAACACACTATTTTACTAAGATGCATTGAATTATTGCTTTACATTGAGTATCTATACAAGACAAATATTTTTAGACTTAAATTTTTATATGCATATCAAATAGACAACTTATAGTACTAAGGTATATTGAATTATTATTTGACATTAAGTAATTTTAAACAGTTAAACCATTAAGCATCACATGATCACTATCTTATACTAGCATCTAATTGTTTATAAACAAAGCAAAACTCTCCATACAGTATTGCCACCCTGTGCCAACCAGAGTAATCAATGAATGCCAGAAGGCTTGTGCATAAAATCCCTATCTAATGCCTACTCATCCAATATCCCCAGACTAGCTTCTGGCTTCAAAGCTCCTCACTGACGAAGGCCACAAGCCAGAAACTAGTCTGGCGATATTGGATGAGTAGGCATTAGATAGGGATTTTATGCACAAGCCTTCTGGCATTCATTGATTACTCTGGTTGGCACAGGGTGGCAATACTGTATGAAGAGTTTTGCTTTGTTTAATTTTAAACAGTGTGGAATTATTTTTAGATTTTAATTTTTATTCATCATTTTTGATAGATTATTCTTTATATATAGGCAAAAATGCTGTTAATCTGGTTCCCTATATTTTGGCAACTTCTACCATTTATCAAAATTATGAAGAGACTCTTTGAATTTTTATGACCACAGACATTATTATTTTAGCAAAAGTTACAATTTATTTAAGTAACATTTTAAAAATTTAATTTTAAATACACACAAATTAAACTAAAAAGCATATAATAGTAAATAATACATATGTAAATATTTAAAAAATGCATTAAAATACCCATAAATTATAATATTAATAAAATAATTTATTGCTCAGTTCATAAGAAATTTGAGTATTGGAAATGGCAGCTGCAACTATGATTTACAGCTGAAAATTCTACCATTGCAGTAAACTACAGAATAATACTCGTAAATTAATAAGTCTAAATGATATCAGCATTATGTCTTTTTTTTAATCCTGAAAAAAAGAAAAGATAGACTTATATCCAATGTAGTAATTACAACAGTTGTTTGTTTTTTTTAAAAAAAAACAACAGTATTCCACCTATATCCATAATTTGGATATCTGTATTTTTGGTTATCTGTGATTATGGAGAGAGAGAATAGTAAATAAAATAAATAAAAATTAGAAATTAAAAGAGAAATTTTAACCTTTTACATATTTTTTTTCACAGTGGAAATATAATATGTATGTATTACACATTTTTAGCAGGTATATTATAGACATGTATATACTCTCATATGTATGTGTGTTTAAAATCCATACTACAATATGATTCATTGCTACAGTGAATTTTACCTATGACATGGCATAGAACCCTCTGTCATGGAGATGAGAGGTTACTCTAAATGAAACATTTTTACTTATTTGTTTATTCCATAAAATAAATATGCACAATATGAGTATTCAATATATATATTATATTTAATATTTAAGTTTTCCACTGCATGAGTGCTTTCAATACACAGGAGATTAGTAAAAAATGGACACGAATAAGACAAAAAGCTAAGTAAAATTTTTCTTAAAATTTTTTTTGGGTTTGATGTTATTTAAGTGTACATTGATCTTTTGAGAGCATCAATTCAAAGAATATTGGTTATCAGAATATTGATTGTGGATGAAAGTATAAATTGTGATTGAGAGAGTGAGTTATTTGAAAGATTGAAAAAATTTTGTGTTTAATTGTTTGAAAGATTTCGTTTGTCATTTTAGGTATAGTAGTTTTTTTTTTTAAAAAAAGGTGTTCTTGTTGAATGGGTGTTAGTGTAAGGATAATTATAAAAACGTTGTATGTAAATTTAATTCATTTTAGTTAAGTTTGTTACTGGAAGTTTTTTTAAATTTTAAAATAGACATTTATTTTGAGAATAAAAGGCAAAGTTTGGGAGCCTAACGTTACAAAGCACATGGTTGTGGTTATAGTTTGATCACGTTTGGGAAAAAGTTTTTATTTTTTTCTGTATAAGGGTATGTGAAGAATAGGAGAGGTATTATAAAGAGGTACTTATAAAAAAGTTGTATGTAAGTTTAATTTGTTTTAGTTAAGTTTGTTATTGAAGGTTTTTTTAAATTTTAAAAGATATTTATTTTGATAAAAAAGTTAATGTTTGGGAGATCTAACGTTAGTAAATAAGTGGTTATAGTTTGATAAAGTTGGGAAAAAGTTAAAAAGTTTTTATTTTTCTGTATAAGTGTGTTTGAAGAATAGGAGAGGCATTATAAAGTCAAATATACAATAGGTGAATTGGAAAATAAGAATATGGATTGCATTTGTAGTGCATAATGTATATACGATCGGCAGAAAGGATTAGATGAGCATTAGTAGAATGTACAGTGTGTGCTGAGGTGTATCATTTGAAATGTTTGAATAAGAATAGGAAGGATGTGACAGGTTTCTGGTTATGTAGTCAGTGTGTAAATGTGATTTTAAAGAGGTGAGAAAGTGGTTTTTAAGTGTAGGTAGTCTAGAGAGAAAGTCAGAGGAGAGGGAGCAAACTGTAGTTAAGGAATATAGGACAGAGTATGGTTTTAGTGGAGTGACAGGAAATATGGGTGGAGAAAGTAGTAATGCAATGGAGATGGTTAGACAGAGAATAAGTAAGATAGAGGAAGAAGTGAAGGATGTAGAAGTAAAATTAAAATTGTTAGAGACAAAGTGTGAGGGGATAAAGGGATTATTGAGTAGAAATGATAAGAAAGGGATAAGGAAGTCCAGAAGATGGTAGACAAGGTTACAGATGGAGTAGAGAAAGTAGATTATGAGACAGTGTTGATAGGAGATTCACTAATAAGAGGATGTGAGGATATAATTGCAAGGGAAAATAGAAGCAGGTATGTTAGAGTATGTATGCCTGGAGCAAAAATTAGGGATGTGACAGATAAAGTAAGAAAGCAAGATAGTAGAGATGTATATGTAATAGTAGGGACTAATAATTTGTGAGAGCCATCAGAGAAAGTAATGGATGAGTATGTAGAATTGATTAGAAATTTGAGAGAGATTAAAGGAAGAGTAGGAGTAGTGGGATTATTACCAAGATTTGATAAGAGGCATTTATTAGATAGGGCATGTTCTATAAATGAGGGAGTGAAAAAATTGTGTGAGAGAAATAATGTTGTGTTTGTGGATGTATGGGATTGGTTTATCGGAAAGAGGGAGTTATATAGTAAAGATGGTTTGCACTTAGGGAAACAAGGAAGTGAAGTTTTAGGGAGTCTGATATTTAAAGAATATAGTTCGGGAAACTTTTAAAGGAGAGTGGGCTTTTAAATTGTAATATTATCAAAAACAAGACGAATGGAGGGGACAAAAGAAATAAGCAAAAGATGGTTGATGTAGATATAAGTGTAGATGTGGAGAGGGAATGGTTTTGTAAGATTAATGGTAAGAAAGGTAGCTATAAATGTAATGGAGAAGAAAAAATCAAAAGAATTTATAAAAGAATAGTTAGGAGAGAAAAAATTGTTAAAATTGGGTTTTTGAATATGCAAGGTGGTAGGAGACCAGAAAAGTGGCTGGAATTAAATAAAGCAATTGAAAATGAAGAGCTGGAGGTATTAGCAATAGTGGAAACTCATCTAAGAGAAGAAGAAGAACCTATTTTGGAAGAGGTGGTATGGCAGGGTGTAAACAGAAAAGAAAAAGAAAAAAGGGATGGTGGTATAGGTGTTATATCGAGGAAATATTTAAATATTGTTAAGTGTCAAGAGCATTTGTGGTTTGAAATAAGATTGGGTAGACAAGAATGAATGGTGGCTGTAGTGTATATCACCACTGGAGATAGTCAAACTGTAATGGAGTGGAACAGTAGTATATATGAGTGCATAGTTAAGGATATATAAATTTTTAAAGCAAGGGGGAAGAGAATAATGGTTATAGGGGATATGAATGGACATATTGAAGAAATTGATGATGTAGATAATAAGAATGGTCAGTTTTTGAAGGAATTTTGTCAAAGAGTAAATTTGAGCATTGGGAATTTATCAAATATGTATGAGGGACAATACACATGGTCTAGGAATAATGTATTTCACACAATAGATTATGTATTGGTAGAGAAAGAGGGAATGAATAAAATACGGAAAATTAAGGTGTTTGATAATGAAGAGAGGATATGTAATAGTGATCATAATTTTATTTAATAGAAATGGTTAGGAATGTGATAGAGGTTAGAAATAAAGGTAGAAATAATAGTGAAAAATGTGGATGGAAAGTGAATGATAAGTTGGAAGAATATAAAATAAAAGTTGAAGAAACCATGGAGCAGATGAATGGGGATGAGTATAAGGGCTGGTGTGGTGAAATAGAAAAAGTGGCAAATAGGGTTTTGGTTGAGAATATGCAGAAGAATAAAAGTAATAAAAAAATGAGAGTTAGTAAAAGTGTAAAAAAGAGGAAAGAAGCATGCAGAGAATATAAGTGTGCTATTAAGAACAAAGAAAGTGAAAATGATATTAACGGTAAATGGGGAAAGTACTTAGAAAAGAAGAAGTTGGCTAAAATAGATAATTATAGAGAGAGGATGAAGTTAAATAGTAAATTGTTAGAGAATATTAATAAAAGTGGAAGAGATGGAAGTAAAAAAATTTGGAATTACATTAAAAGGAGAAATGTAGGGGAAAGAGAGATAGTATTAATAGATGATGAGGGAATAGAATGTAGCTCTAGAGAAGAGGTAGAGAGAATCTTAAATAGATATGTAATGGATATAGAAAAGATGTTAGATGTGAAGGAAGTAGTGATAGAAAAAATGGAAGCAGTTAGTAATGGGAATATTAGGTTCACAAAAAATGAATTGAATGAGGCAGGGAAGAGATTGAGAAGTGGAAAGGTGAGAGGTTTAGATGGATGGGCAGCAGAGATGGTAATGAATTTAGGGCATAGAGCAAAAGCAAAGTTATTATCATGTTTTAATAAAATGGCACAGAAAACAGTTTTTCCGGTTAGTTGGAGTAATACAAGAATAAGATTATCATTTAAAGGAAAGGGTAAGGATCATAGAAAATTAAATAATTATAGACCAATAGTGGTAACATCAGTTTTATATAAAGTTTTCTCATATATGGTAGCTGGAAGAGTTGTAAAATGGATGGAAGAGAATAATGTAGTGGGGAAAATGCAAGGAGGTTTTAGGTCAGATAGGCATATAGGAGATAGTTTGTTTGCAGTTACACAGCTTATGGAGATGAATAGGAATTCAGGTAGATCATTATATATGAGTTTTATAGATATAGAGAAAGCATATGATAAATAGAAATAGATTATGGGTAAGGTTAGCCAATTTGGGAATGGATAGTTAGGGGATATTGAATCAGTTAAAGTTAAAATTGGAGTGGGATTAAGGCAAGGATGCCCTATGTCACCTATTTTGTTTTTGTTATTTTTGAGTGAAATGTAGAAAGTAATAGAAAGACTAGGAAGAGGGGTAGAGATACTATTAATAGGTGGCAAGGGAGTATATATTTTGTCGGGTCTTTTTTTTTGCAGATGATATCTTTTTGTGTGCAGAAAGAAGAGAAGATATGGAAATTATGTTGAGGACATGTGCAAGGATGGGTAAAGAGATGGGGATTAAATTTAGTGAAGAAAAATCAAATATAATGATGGTTAATACTGGGGAAAGAGAAGATGTAAAATTTTTATTGGGGGATATAAAGTTAAGTGTGGTGGATAGATATAGGTATTTGGGAATCATCTCATGTAATCAGGAAAATTGCTTGGATGAATGGGAGAAAAACTTGGTAAATGAAGCAAAGAAAAGAAAGGGTTTGGTAAAGAAACTAACAGTATTTTCATATAATAAATATGATGTAGCTAGAATAGTATGGAAGGGAGTTGCAGTAGCGGGGTTAATATATGGTAATGATGCATTATGGGTTAGTAAAAGAGTTTTAGATTATTTAGAGAAGGTACAAAGGGAAGTAGGAAGACATGCATTAGATGCAGAGATGTGGACAGCAAAGGAGGCAATTCAAGGAGAAATGGGATGGTCAAGTTTTTATATGAGAGATGCAAAAAGTAAAATGAAAATGTTTGGTAGATTGCAGTTTATGGATAGTAAAAGAATAGCAAAAATAGTGTTCAATTGGGTTATGAGTAAAGGGCAGGCAACAAGATGGGTGAGAAAGGTAATGCGGTATGCGAAAGATTTGGATAAAGAATTTATATCAATATACTTGTATAAAAGATGGGATGATTATGTTAGGAGGATTGTTGAGTGTTATAGTGGTAAGGAATGGGAGAAAAGAATAGAAGCATTAATAAAAAATAGGGAGTTGGAGAGATGGAGAACTAGTATTGAGGGTAAGAAGAGTTTAAATATATATAGAAGTAAACGGAATATTGCATGCGAGTTAATTTATGATAATAGTAAGGAAAGTAGTTTATTATTTAAGGCTCGAACGGGATCTTTAGCAACTAGAGAATATATATGTAAATGGAAAACCATGGATTATTTAGTGTGCAAATTGTGTAAGGAAGGTATAGAAAATATTAGGCACCTGTTGATTGAATGTAAATGCTTGAAAGCAGAAAGGGTACAGATAATGAAGTTATGGGAGAATAGACATGAACAAAGTGACTATACAGAAAGTGAATTATTAGTTTTTATGTTGGGTTTGCGAAGAGATAAGGGGGATTTAGATATAAAGGCCATAGAGTTAACAAAGATTATGTTGTGGAAATGGGATGGGGCAGAATATGGGAAGACTTAAGAGTGGTGAATAAAATGGCTAACAGGTTTATCTGGGCATAATTGCTGAGATATTCTTGACTTCATTTAAGGAGAAGCCAAAAATACATCACATCACATCACATAATGAAAAAAGAATAAAACGTTTACCGCTGAATTATTTTTAATTCAGCAAAATCAGTCTGAAAAACAAGTCGGTTAATGCAATGTATTTAAATACCAGTGATTCAATCCTTAAAATGATTTGTTGCAAATCAACAATTCTTTTTATTTAATAATCCAAAACCAATTATTTTTTAAAAATCTAAGTGCTCGATTTTTTCTTATTTTTACAATTATCAAAAATTTAATTTGCATATTATGATTTTAAAAAATCGATATTTTGTTTGAATCTAGATGAAGAAAGTGGTAGTTCCCCCCCCCTCCCTTTATTAACCAATCATTTTCAGTTAAATAAATATATTAATATGTAACTGTGTGTGTATATTTATTATATATGGGTAAAATGAAAAAATAAAGAAATTCATATTTTCACAAATTTTGATAGATTGTGTAGTTATATATAGGATTAATGCCATCATATAGTTGAACATAACTGCAAATAAAATACCATCGCCATAGATCTTCAGACAAAGTTAGATAGATTGTATTATTGATTTGATTTACTGTGAATTTTATTAAACATATCAATCCAATATTATAATTCATATTCTACATCTGACAAATTTGTGAAGTCATTGTTAGTAGTGGGAATGTTTATATAATTATAATCGTTATTTTAGTAGCCAATCATAGATTAATATGCCACTCTAATTCCATCAAAAATAAATAATTAAACAAGATTGTGGAGAAGAATAACGAAAGAAAGTAAAGATAAAATAGAATCAGAATTGCTGTTCATGAGTGGGAATGTGGTTGCAGAAGAGGATCTCTTAGTGCAGAGAGATGATCAATAGTATAATAAGCTTCTGATGATTGACCCTATACTAACCAAAGACAGTAAGCAAATGAAGATAGAATAAGAATGGTATTGGTTAAGTTAATATTGAATGTTAGTAATATTTCTAATAAATAAAGTAAAAACTTTCATTTATAATCTTGGAAAAACATCTTATATACCAGAAAAACCCTCCAGAAAATCGGAATTATTCTAAGGCGTGTAGAATAAAACTATTTTCTTTTTTATATTAATTTAATATCAATAATGTTTTTATACCTGGCTTATTTCGTTTAATCTTATTACTATTGGTGGAGGGATAAGGGGTTAATTTTTTTTTATAGTTGATAATAAAAAAGTTTTTCAGGCATGGTAGTAAGTTTATATTTATTAAAATAATTAAATATAAAATCTTATAAACATCAGAGCTATCAGGAATAGATGGATTCATTCTACTCTTGATTCTTTGTTCAACATTTAGAGTACTTTTAATTCAGAGTGAAGGGAAGGGTGATTTACTCATTTTATTTAAAATAATTAAATATAAATAATAAATGCAGAATAGAAATTTAATCATTGAGAAATCAAATATAGATAAATCTTTTATTTCTTACTTAATAAAAATTAGTTCATTTTTCAATTTAATATTTACCAAATGATAATAATAATATATCAAAATAATAAAAATTTGTTTTGTTTTATTTATTTAAATACAAAATTTTTTTCATTGGCTCATATAAACATACATCTCATCAAATTAAATTGATTAATTAATTATTAAGCAAAACAAATATAAACAATTATTGCCACCAAAATAAATAAATGTGAGATAACTAATGGAAGTTACAAAAATTATTCACTGATATTTTTCATATACAATAGTTTTCGGTAATCACAATTTACTATCTGCAATTTCAATTACCCAAGGTCTAAAAAATATTAATTAAAAATTTAGAAATTTCACATGTGTATCAATTTTTATGAGTATGTCATGAATCTTTTTTTTTAGCCAATCATGTAGTTGCTTCTCTTTTTTTTTCTGTAGATGTGTAACTGTACTATCTTTTTCATGATTGTATATTTCTTTGTTAATTAATTTGTTGGTAAATAAATGTGTGAATTTTAAACATTAAATTGTATCATGAGTAAACATAAATACAAAGAAAATTATTTACCATCCCAGCATTTAATGCCACCTGATATCAAAGTTCAACATACAGAAGAAAAATAAAATTCATTTTTCTCATATCATTTGAAGTTCTTAAATAGACACCAAACAATGCCAACAACAAGAATGTAATTTAAATTAATCAAGACATTATTACAGCTATATTAGAATTGGCCTGAATTTAACTTTAAAGGCAGAATATATATTAATTATTTTACAAACATATCACACATAATCCACCATATTTAAAAAAAATCTAAACATGTATATTGCTGAACTGATGCAATATAAAGAAGACTACTCATCAATTTAACATTTAATACAATTCAGTTTAAATTCACTCCATTTAGTATAAAAATATAACACAATCAGATGAAAAAATGAATCCATTTTTTTAATCTTTATATATATATACATATATATATATATATTCAAATTTGCTTACATTTATTCATCTACATAATGAATTGGTTTCTTTCTTCTCTATAACCTAAAGCTGAGCACACTTTTGGTGAAAATGAAAACTTCACCAAAAGTACATTCAGCCTTTATAGAAAAAAAAGAAACTACTTTATTACATAGATGAACAAATGTAAATTTGAATTACAAATACAAATGAAGGGGGGAATCTCTCTATATATAATTAGAACAACTGTGAAATTTAAATCATCTAAGATATTATTACATTTCCATTATATATATATATATGTTGCTGATAATTTAGGATTGGATATTATCCTTGGTATCAAATGCATACAACTATTAGTTACTTAATGTTATTTATTTTAAATCTACAGACTGTTAATATTCATACAATGCATATATATACTTACAATTTCTTGGCGCAACCAAAGCAGTGCATCGCTAATATCTTGCTGGCGTTGTTGAATAGTTGTTTCAGTATTGATGTGTTGACATTTTAACATTTCTTGAAAGCGTTCAGGTAATGCCACATCAATTTGTATTTGATCATTTTCTATTTTTTCTGGAGAAGAGGAGTCTGAAGAATCACTTCTTGTGAAGAAGAATACATTTCTTCTTATAGTCACTTCATTTTCATTGTCATTCTCTTTCATTTCTATTTCATGTCTACAGTTTATGAAAGGAAAAAAAAACACATTAAAACAAGCATTATTATCTAAATAAATTATATATAATAAACAAGAAAACTTACAAATTATGTAAACAGTTTTCTTTTAATTTGCATACATTTTTTTTTCTTTTACATCATAGTTTTTACATTTACAGTAGAGTCATATATCTTCACCCATAATCTGATTTCTAGTCAAACCATTCTATCCAAGTAAGGTCAATTAACTTGAAATTAATTAGAAATAGCTACATTGCCATCAAGTAACCTATCATTACTCAAAATAGCTTTTTGATTACACCCAGTAAAAGTATATGCCACTTGTGCATAAAATTCATAGTAGGAGTTTCCCACAATTTTCAGACTAATTAAATTATGGAACCACTTCCTACTTATCTTCAATTGTTTTTTTTCTCATTTATATAAAACAAATAGCATTTTTGGATGCAATTTGCATTGGATGCTCCCTTTTGCAGTAATCTCAATTGGCATCATTATATCTTTTTTAGTATCAGAACATTTGTCTTTTATTTAAGGCTTAAAATTATTCTCCCCCATTTCCATAATAATCCATCATCTCCTCTAATCTTTATTTTTTTAAATGATATTCAAAATAATCAAATCTAACTAATCTAATAACTCATTTCTTGTCATCAATCTATCACGCAACTGCTGATTTCTCCTTTCTATACAAATACTATTATGGATACAATTTTTTGAATTTACTTAAAATTAATCCTTGCTGCTCTTAAATGAAAATGCTCTACTTAATTCACAAGTTTACATAAAGGCATTTTAATGCTCTAATTCATAATTTTGCAATATTGTTAGTGTGTGTGGATATATTTGTATTTATATATTTTATGCTAATAAATAAAAATACTATTTAAAAAAAACTAAAATTTACCCTATTTAGTAAAGTATAAATTTTTGTTGACATTATTTTTGAAAAATTATATAAAGAAGGAAAGAATAAGGTGTTTCATACACAGTGATAGAAATGAAAAATATTAAATAATTTTTTTTCAGTATCTTTATAGTGGCCATCTTGAAGATTATTATATTTTTAAATTCTCATCTATGAAACTTTTTACACTTTTTAATATATTTTTATTTAACTTTATATTCTTTTCATATCATATCCTAATGAATTCTGGCAAGAAGTTTCTGAAAGTTAACTCAGTACTGTTAAATTAGAATATATATATATGGTTTAAAAATACCTTTTTATAGTCGCTTGACACAGCTCAAGTTTTTGAAGTATTTAATATATTATTTCAAAAATAATTTGACAATTATCTTCCTGTTTCTAAATAGGCTGGGTTTTAATTCCTGTTTTTTTTTCTCCCTCTCTCTCTTTGTTTATTAGCACATACTAATAAATTATATAACATACATATATCATCTAATTTGGACTATCATCTCATTGAGCTGCTAAATGTTTTTAGAAAAATTCAAACTTTATTTGAATTTTTAAATACATTTAAGCAATAACACACTGAATAATTTGAAAATTAACTTGCGCACTTTGCTAACAAACAATTGAATGTATTTAGAAAAGTACAAATATAGTTTGAATTTTTCTAAAAACATTTCAATTAAATGATGTAAATAGTTCAACATACAATTACAAGTAAAATGCTGAATATTCTTATTACAACCAACTTCAAAATTGTAAACTATGATAATAAAACTCATGTGACAACTTTCAGAAGATTCTCTTCAGAAGTTAGGCCAAGCCTTCAAATATTACTAAACACAACTCAAAATAGACTAGAATCTTATTTTATATAAAATAGACTTTACTTTTTTTTTTTGAAAGTATAAAAGATGATTCACTCACATTTAACAAATGTTATGCATTGATATCTCTTTCATAAGTTATATGATTCAAGTTGTTATAAAAATGAAACTGATTAAGTCCTTACTTCATTATAATATATTTATATGTGTGGGTGCATTAATGCTGCTAAACAAAATGAAAACAAGATTTGTTGATCTAATTTATCACTTTCAAATGAAATAAATAATATCTTCTTTATTAGTATAGTACTCAATGAAGAATAAAAAATGAAATTATAATATCTATTAGGCCAGAATATAAGTAAGTATTGATGTCCTTTCTGATTATAAAAATCAATATATTTAATAATTATGAGTATTTTGTTCTTCCATATTTTCAAATAAAACAAAGCCTGGCTTAGAAACTGATTCCATGAATTTTATATTGTCATATTTTACATTGAAAAATTATATATTACATATATTAAATTATTTACAATACCATTTACACCTTATCGATCACATTAAAATGCAATCTAATAAAATTAAATTTATTTCTTTATATTTGCTTATGCAACAGAAATCCGATCAAAAATAAAATAATTAATACTGTACAGTATTTATAAAATTATTTAAAATATATAAGGATATATAGTTACTTGGTTCATTAAAAAATCTGTATTGTTTAAAATCCATAATGTAGGATATTGTATAGAATGTGTTATACATAAATATGTATAATAATTAAATTTGTAAAGCACATAATTGTTACATAAAGTAATATATATTAAGGCTATAACCTTGTCTTTTAAATAAATCTTGTGTTAAGATGGTCTTAAAGTTATAGCTTTAATATATTACTATAAGTATGTATGTATAGATAAGTATTATTTATATGGTCATATATATATATTTGAATATTGTAGTTCTGATGAAGACTGCTGGGTGGTTGAAACCATATGAAAATATAAAGGAATAAATTTTATTTTATTTAATTGCATTGTAAAGTGATTAATGAAGGTGTAAATAGTATTATATATAATAAATCAATGCATAAAAGAACAAGAAGCAGAAAGAAATTAATTTATTTTACATTTATTAGAGAGAGGAGATAAAATATTAAGTGAATTAATTTTATAATAAATTTTAATGTTCATTAAATTAACTGCTCAAAATGGATGATAATGTCCCTGGGGGTAATAAAATGATTTAGGGATGCAATAGTAGCTTCAGATGCATGTAATGGGCATGAATAAGAATAAGGGGGCAGTGGAAGCATAAAAAAGAAACTTAAAAAAAATCACCATTCATATATATTTATTTGTTGAGCAACATAGAAGAAAAGTTCTAAAGACTATTTTATTTTACAATAAATAAACAAAATGCAAATTATAACTGATCATAGTCAAATCTGCTGATAGATCTTAACAAATGTGTATTGGCAGATGAGCATGTTACATAATATCGGGAAGTCTGGTATGCATCAACAGGAATATGTACATCAATGAATTTAAAATATCATCTACACAATTTTCTTTTCAAAAATAGTTCATAACTTTCAATATATATAAATGAATACACCAAACTTTTTAAAACTTGATTTTTATATGAATATTATAAAAATATATAACTACACACCAACATTTTGACTATTTTATATTTTTTATTATTTAATACTTTTATAATAGTCATATAAAAATCAAGTTTTAAAAAGAAGTATTCATTTATATGTATTAAATATGTACATGCGATGGAATGACCTATTCGTAATATTGTACTATAAATAGGAAACATTTATAATATTTCTAAATTATGTGACAAGTAGTTATCAATAATACAAATGTAATAAGAATTAAAATTTTTTAATTCATATTAGATCTTTATCGATTGCAGATCATATATTATTATTATTTTATTTTTATACATTTTCTTACACAGATACTGTAATAAAATTGTGGCAGACTTGTGCAGATACAATACTAAAAGTAAAATAGAAATTTATATAACATTACAATAATAGCCAAAAACAAAATTTACTAAAATTTTTCCATAACCTTGCAAATAGACCTTTTCAAAAGTATACATTCAATATATTTATCATTACAGTGTTAATAAAAATAGGGAATGAAATCGTTAAAAACTGATAATCATTAATGTTTTCTTGAAGGTTTGTGATGATTGTATTTTAGTTGTATTGATATAATGGTCTATTTTCACCATCTGATATTAAGTATTGAATGTCTTCAGAAAAATTAAACTTTATTTAAATTTCCAATTACATTCAACTATTGGTTATAGCACACAGGTCAGTATATGCACAACATTTCAAGAGATATTATTCTCCTCTCTTCTTCAGGTGTTTCTGGCATAACCATTGACAGCATGGGAATATAATAGCCCAAGTTCTATTCCCATGCTAGTACTGTTACTGGTCAGGCCAACATCACCTGAAGAAGAAAGGAGAACAATACCTCTCGAAATGTTGTGCATATCTTAAGCTGTGTGCTATTACTAACAATTGAATGTAATTGGGAATTTAAATAAAGTTTAATTTTTCTAAAGACATTCAATACATAATATTAGATGATGAAAATAGTCCAATATATAAATACAACTGATAATTATTAGCATTTATTTATATCTATCAAACTATTTGTATTAATTGATAAATAAGGTATATATTAATAAGGAAAAATTATTTAAATAAAAGGTAAACTAAATTAAAAATATTAACTGATATTTAATTGTACATTTTTTGATGCATTTAGCTTGATGTTTGACAATTTAATATCAAATACACATATCTAATGCAAGCAAAAAAAAAACAAAACCCAATTTATTAATTTCATTAGTATTTTATTTTTTTATTTTTTTTGATATGCATAATTTACTGTATATCTGACGTCATGAGTGCTATTCTAATTTCATAACTACTGCAAAAAAAAAAATTGGTTCTAGTGAAAGAAATTTCACTTGTTCAATTATATAAATAGTTATTTCTCTTGATAATTTTACACATCTCTTAGGATAAATAAACACATACATTTTACTTTTTTTTTGTTTGCAGATAGTCTAAGAAAAAATGTGGACAATATAATATTGAATATGGTTTTATTCAGTCACCTATGAACAATATATTACCAAAAAGTTTTGTCAAGTGAAGCTTCAAGATTACAAGAACATTTGACAAAAATTCATACTGATAGGAAATATTATAAGGATTTATCTTATTTTCAAGCAATTAAATTTTTTTTTGTCCTAGTTAACATTGAGCAAAACTCTTTTCATTAACACACTGATAAGATGGCAAAGAATTAAGGTTTCTTACAATATTTTATTATTGATTGCTAAATCGGGAAAATTGTTTACAATTAATTCTATTGGCTAAAAGTGAAATAATATGCACTACTACATAAGCCAGCAGCTGATATTACCAAAAAAATTTCTTTGAATGTCAATACAGCTCAAAAAAGAATTGGTGAAATAACTTAAGATATTGAAGATCTAATATATGAGTATTTCAAAGCATTCAGTTCTTTATAAAGCTTGATGAATAAACTTTGATAAATAAATGAAGTCTTAACTTTGACATATGTGATTCATAAATGACAAAAAAAAAAAAAAAAAGCCAAGAATTATTATTTATTACAAATATGCAAACTGAAATTCCAGGAGAATTGATATTTTATGTATTGGAAGACTTTTTGTAAAAAAATTTCCCTTAGTAATTTTTTATCAGTTTCCTACTGGTGGTGTTCTACCAAAAAGAAGGATACAGGGAGTTTCTTGTATATTTTTAAAAAACAGTTTCAAATATATCTGCTGTACACTAGGACATTCATGTCAGTAGATATGTGAAATGCAAGCATTAGTTTAAAGAAAGCTTTAAAAAAATGTAAATAATAAGATTCAGATAAATAAAAGGATATGAGAATTATATTATTATATAAAGAAAAAAAAAGTTAATTAATCAAATTCCATATTATAATTATCTATTTAATAATGGATAGAGTAAAACCTAAATTAGAAGAATATAAAATCTTGGAAGAAAATCTGAATGATTTTTATTCAGATGGACTAATAAGAAATAATTTATTCATCATTAATTAATTGATTAAAATAACTTTCAGGGGAAAAACCCCTATTATAACAGTTTTTAGATATAAAAAGAACTTATGATAGATTTATGAAGTGATTATGGAAAAATCTTAAAATAGAGGAATAAAGTCTTTAACAAATAATTTTTATAAATATGAACTGAGAGATATAGAGTTGATAGAGCATGAATCTGAATTAATACAATATATCTTTTGCCATCTTTATTATTTGTTTTGTTTCTAAAAGAATAAGGGTTGAGATTGTGGATTTAACATTAGAAATTACCATAATCAAAATTAGAAAAATATATGTTATGGTCACCTTTTTTTTTTTTTGTGGATAGTAAGGTATTTTGAAAAATAGTTAAAAGTATGAAGTTGTGTGTAATTATAGAAATGTGCAAGTGCAACAAAAAATATAACACTTAAATTTAAGGAGAAAAAAAAATATTGATAATTAATGGGAAGAATAAAACTGAATAATGGAAAATGAGAAATGGAGGAGTCTCAGCATTTAGGTATTATGTTAAATGGAAAAGGGAATTATAGAACAGTTGGGCATTAGAGTCAATAAAAAATAAAATAAAAAGCAAAATAGCAGAATGTAATTATTTTAAAATCTGTCATCTTTCTCAGATATGATGGTATCTTTTTGTTGAAAATGAGGAATTTTGAATTAGATACAGCAGATTTAAAATGTTTATAAAATTATAACATATGAATATAAATTTGATTAGAAAAAATATTGCATTGGAATATGCAAAGAAGAACAATAAACAAAGTTAATAGATAAAGAAATTATTTATATGTATTTACAGAGACACAAATGGCATAAATATATAAAAAATGTACTACAGATCCATAATTAAGAGGAATGGAAAAGAAACTAGATAAATTGATTAGAAAAAAACCAAAAAAAATACAGAATTATAAAAAATAAATAATTAATAGTTTTATAAGAATAAATATATATAAAGTATAATAGAATGTATTGAAATATAATAGTATGTATTAGAAATCATTTATTTTCATTACTTGATGCAAAAATTAGAATTTGGATACAAAAGAAAGGAAGTAAAAAGAAAATTCTAAATGGTAGATGTTGTTTGTGTGAATATGAAAAAAAGAATATTGAAAAATTATTTTTGAAATACAGAGAGTGAAAAAAATATAAAAATGAAGGGAATGAGAAAATGAGATTTTTTTTATTGTTGTTGTTTAGATCTTATTCACGAGAATAATGACTATGAGAATAGGATATTGGAATGAAGAAACAGTTTTTAATGAAATGGGGTAGAACAAGAAAAAGAAATGTGTCAATACTAGAATGATTTGATGATTGTATAGTGGAAATAGCTGAATATAAAAGTGTGCGAAAATGGTTTTAGAGGACAACAGTGTTTAGCTTGGCTGTAGGATCTCTAAGCATATGACCTATGCATGAATACTTGCGACTTCATCTAAAAAAATCCGTTCCACATTATAACACACTACCCGTTTTTTTAGTTTTCTGCTCAGCACTTTTAAAATCAATATTCATAAAAATATAAAACTATATTTGCATATTAAGTTTTTTAATGAAAGACACATTAAGTAATAACAGCTGACGTAATCAGTGGTAATTTGATATTAGTGAGTCTATTAAAAAGTAAAAAAAAATATATATATATTTTCCATGTGTCATAGCATCGGCCGGAAAGCGAACCCGCTAATCCGGGACAACTTCTTGTAAGGCAGCTGTGCTGACCTCTCGACCACTAACGCTTGACAAAATGCATATATTTAGTGCATTTTTAATATGGGGTGGGGATGAGGAATTGTTTTTTTTCCATTCATTTTTTGATATGAATTTCGAATCTTCTACTATCATGATATTTTTCATTACAATTTATAAAAACTTCTCAAATACACTTTTTGAATTGTTGATAATATAAACTAATTCATAATTTGAAAATAAAATTCCATTTATTATAATGTTGATTTTAAAATTTGCACCAATAATAGTCGCTCGCGTTATCTTTGAATTATTAAATAATTTAACTTTTTAGGTCATTAGTAAATTGCACTTTACAAAAATCACAAATAATATTTTATCACCACTAATTAAAATTAGAGAATGAGCTAAACCGCAAAATTGAAACGAACTTTAACTAAGATTTAAAATAAAAATGAATTGACAAGCCACGATTTAACGAGTAATTTTTCTTGGATCGTTTAAAATAGAGCTGAATATAAATATTTTTTGTTTGTCCTACCATGGTAACATAAATAAATTAATAACATTATTATAATATAAAAGAAAAATCGGTGAATAGAATAACCCATAAATAAAATCTTTTATTTTCAAGTTTTATTTTACAAAACGTAAATAATAAAATAATTTTAGTACAATAATATTTAGAAAATATAGGATGAATTAATTTTATAAATCGTTACTTACTTTTCCCGGCGAGCACCAACCAATACACATTTCTATCTAAAACAGGTAAAATTATCTTCCCTTATTCTTGTCATTTTACGCGGCACGCTTTTATGTTATGGGCGGAGTTTTACTTAAAAGAGCTAACGTCACGTTTAAATTCGGACAAAAGCAGTTATCTGCTTTACTTTCGAGTATTAGTTACAGTTAATTTACAAATGCGATATCTGTATATACAGTATAAATATAATTATGCCTCAGCGTAATGATGCAAATGTGATCGAATGAAATAATACGAAGTTTTAATTAAAATAATTTACATTAATAATATAACTTTTGTTTTGCTAAGTAGAACATTAAATCAATTTTGATTTAAGGTGTTTTTTGATTTTTTTTAATTTCAGTAAATATTGTTTTATCAAATTTTTGACTAAATTTACAATAAACCCAAAAACTTAATGTTGTATGTTTCTTTACGATAATTAGGCTATAGTGTAACAAATTCCTTTCATGCCCTTTATTTTTATATATATATAGATTGCATTATAAAATGAAATAAGTTCTTTACAGAGTTAAAATGCATGAAATTAAAACATTTTCATTCATATAGGAGAAAACAATGAAATTATTTTCGCGTACGATGTGTGTGTGTGTGTGTTTAAAATTTAAAGTTTATATCTGTGCAAGAGATAATCTCTAGTTTAGAAAATGATTAGTAATAATCATTATTGTATTGATCTGAGGTGGATGGTGTCAAAGTTGTGAGTGGAGTGAGTTTGACAATGGTAAATAAAAATGTAACAAGAAATACAGAATGCCATTTTTATAATAGCTAAAGATTCGCGATAATTTAATAGCACTTAACAATGATAAAGAATCCTTTCTCAATAAATCAAAAAACCTTAAAGGATTAGTATAGTGAGATCTCTTCAGTTAGGAATAAACTAAATTTTTTGTTCAGAAGTATGCTATACTTATTACTAGGCAAAACGTACAAGTAAATAATGAAAGAAATATACCTGTGGATTAGAATCATGCTTTAGATTACTTAAAAAATATTGCAATGATTTTTGTAGAGAGAATATCTGGAAGCTTGACTGTAATGTGGAACACCATAGTTTCATTGAAATGCCTCATATTATTTTCTTTTTTTATTTTATTTTTTATCTCAAGTATCACCATTAAATATTTTTTCTATTTATCAGATGATTAAATGTTGCCAATTAAACATCATTAAAATTGAAATGTAAGCTTTAAAATTGAGAAAACAATGTGGTAAGCAATAGCAGATTACTCCTGATGATGATCAAATATTATCTTTTTTTTTTTTTTTTTACAGAGAAATATATTTTTGGAAATAACGTATCTGGATTTCGGACTTTTTATTTTAACATAATTTTTTTTTTATGATTCATCTCTTATATTCATCTCTTATATTTATTTTTAACTGAACATCAGTTCATGTGGAATTCTTTATTCTGATAATTAGTAATAGTAAATTATCATGAGGTTTAAATCTGTGTAAAGTTTGAACATTTTTCCAGTTGTCAAAAATTTTTCAAGCAAGTTAGGATTTTTTTTAGGCAGCCACCTCTTAATCATTGTAGCCAAATAACTAGTGTTGATCAGTAGATTCTTATCTAGAAATTCTAATCTGGAAGTTAAAAGTTCCCAGAATAATCAGGGTTGATAAAATGTTAAATCAATGGTCAGAAAAGAATAGCATTATTTCAATAGTAAGCTTACGATATCAGGGTTTAACTTTATCTTTTCTAATATTATATCACATTAGCTTACTTTTTCCTTTAAGTTATAGTAATCTCTATTCCAATTCCCAGTTATTTAATCAACAGACACTGGACATTATGTTTCATCATGTTCATCTAACTCTTCATGATTTTGGTGATAAAAATATTATAAACTATTATATTTATCATAATTATATTTTGCAGTATAATTAAATTATCTCCCTTATCAGGTTATTTAACAAAATCAGGGCTTAATTAGTTATCTGTGATTCACTATTATCTCTTATTATTAATTTTCCCACAATGAATGAGATCTGCTTAAATCTGTTCAAAAATAAAACGTTAATAAATTAGATTATAAAATTAAAGCTCATGATAATTTTTTTAAAAATATTATTGCTTTAAACTATCTTTACTATTATTATTTATTGTTTTATTGTTCATTGATGCTAATGCCTGTTTTAATTAACAAATCATTTGTTTGTTTTCTTTTTTACAAAGAATTGTTTTTACAACTGAATCCTTTTTTAGGCTTTTAATAAAACTCTGCTTAATCCAAATCTTTACATATTTGAAATGAACTCAATTGCTGAAATATGAAATATACATTATGCATAACAGAGTATGTAACTTTGTTACCAACTGGTTAAATTTGCACTACCAGTAGTTCCATTATTTAACTATAACCATATTCAAATATAAATGGTGTTTCATGCCTAAACAAAGTATTGATGATATTAAGTTCATGTATTGTGCACAAACTGATTCAATAATAATCTCCATCCCAGAAGCAAAACCTTTTTTTTTTTTCTGAATCTAATGTTGGAATGTAAGAATAATAAAAGGGGGAAAGATGCAAGTGTCAAAACAAATTTTAATAACCTTATCTATTCAATGATACTTCTAGGAATTACAAGAATAAAAGACACTTAATTAGATCTATAAATAACTCTATCACTCTTAGTCCCTCTAACTTAATGAATTGTTATTTTAAAACAAAAATACAGATACCTACCTGTTTAATTAAACAATCTTCCTCTACAACATAAGTTTTACTATATGCAGTTATAACACTACTATTTTTTAATAACTTTTTGATTTACTCATTTCATATTGCCACTCTTTAGAATATCTTTGAGACAATCTTCATGTCATAAATGGACTCGCCTCTCCCATAAAATGATGTTAAATGTAAATATCTTTTTTTATTCACTCCACATTCCTAATTTAATGAAGGTTTTTTTTTTCTATAGCAAGGTGTAAATATTTAATAGAGAAAGTATTACAGTTTTTGAGCTTCTGCATGCTGGGAAAGAGATTTTTGTGAATTCCATGGACAATAAAAAAATGAACAAACAGATATTTGATCAGATTAGAATTAAACTCTTGTTTGAAGCACAAGTGATCAAAATTGGAATTATTCTATTTTGGTCATATCATGAGATGATTTAATTCATGAGAAATGGGAATAAAACTTGGAAACGTTGGTGATGCAAAAGAGAAGAGTCTTACCAACAGTAGACTTTAATATCCCAATAAAAACCAAGCAATAATATGTTATTTTGAAAAAATACTATTACTATAATCACCAGAAGACGTCGATTTTATAACATCTAATAATAATAAGTGTTGAGTATTGTCAGCTGAAGATAAAGAGTCATATTATAAATTATAATATTAGTAATCTTTTTTTTTCATTTAGTGACCTTTATTTGCAAATATTAATTAAAATGGGAAAAATATATTAGTTTAAAGCTTTTTTCATCCTTAATATTAAACAAAATTGTCAAATTTAAAATATATTTGACAACTTTATGTACTAAGGCAAAATTACCAATTATAATGAGAAATGTTATTTATTCATAAGTAATCTATTTAATTACATGCGAAATCTATTTTTGGCAGATAATCTAAAAGTATATGTGCATCTAACTCCGTATTAATTAACGCTAATTACAAATAGTAATGATTTTAATAACAATAAAAGTTATGCAATTCTAATAAGCAATTGTAATCTACAGATATTTTAAATCTTAAAATTTAATGCTACACAATTAAATTAGGGGGGGGGGGGGTAAAACGTTTATAGGAACATTCGTCAAATGAATTTTAAACATAAAATGATTTTTAAAAAAATCGTGAATAAATTCCAATCGTTATCTATTGAAACTGTTAGACAAAAGTCGTGAGGTCACAGATCCGTAAACAAATTTATAAGAAAAGATCGATAATGAATAAAACTAAAAACGTAAGTGCTTAAATCTGAAAATATGTGATATATTTTAATTTTTTTGGAAATGCGTATTTGCAAAGAATCACTAATAAGTAATGCTAACTATACACATTGCAAACAAAATTGCCCCTCTTCCCTCACAAGATTATAAATAAATAACATTCTGTTATAGTTTAATAAAGGGCTAAATAGATTAATATTTGTAATTCTCACAATGTATAATGTTAAGGAAAAATCTTACGCTTTACCACAGTGTAATTAATTAATTTAGATTTCTTAGCTTATACATAAATTTTGTAATTTTTAATTAAAATAAACAAAATGTTATTTAATACGATATTTTAAAATTTACCGTTTATTACGCTATTTTTAAGCTATTGTGTTAATTACATTTTCTGCTCAGTGATGAACTTTTAAAAATAAAAACGACTTTTTAATTAATTAAAGAGGAAAATCGTTTGAAAGGAAGTCCTGTTATTTTATATTATTTTGGATATGATGGTGTAGTTAATAAACTATACAATGAATTTTAGTTTATTTATTGCAATTAATGCTCTAATGTATAATAATGATAGCTAGTTTTTCTGTTTTTTTATTTTTTTTTAATTGGAAACAATTCACCATTACATATACTCCCCCACCCCCCAATCTTGAAATAAATATTTTCCTTCTATGAATTTATTAATATTTTAGTTTCAATTTCTTCTTCCATTTTACCAATCCATGTATTTCAAGATATATTGAATCTATATTTATATCTTATATCATCTTTATTAGAAAATTTCAACCGTCTTTGCTTTTAATAAATAATAAATCCTTCGTACTATTATATATTGTAAATGGTTATCTAACAATTCTTAGCTGGAGGGTAAAAGGAAGGAAAACTACAAAAATTCACCACCCGGTAATTGGTGAGTTGTATGCAATATTTACGGCAGAAGTTCACTCTTTAATTATAATATAGAAAACTAAAAACATTTTGTAGAAAACTAAAAACATTATTATTTTCTTGTACTACTTTACTTTATACAATATATATATATTGTAATTAAAGTTTTAATGCTAACATTTTAAATTAAGTTACGATATGCAGGAAAATATACAGTTCCCCAAACGTTGGATAAAACCTACCCAAGAGATATTATTAATCAATAATTATCCTTTTTTTAAAAAAAAAAAAAAACTTCTTTACAAACATTATTTTCAATAGCTAATAAATAGGTTTTCTTAATCGTATTCTACCGTAATTACATTGACATTAAGGACATTAATTTTAACTATATACTATTAGGGGTAAGTTTAATTTTAAAATCGACAAATAATTTTAACACGAACGAAATTTTTCGTAAGTTAAAACATTTTAATAAAAAAAAACCCCTTCAATTGTATTTATTTATAACACAAAAATAAATTAACTTGATTCACAGATTAGGAAAACTTATTTGAAACACAATATTTATTATACTTACGGTTCAATACTCGCAGCAGAAGTATGTTTATATTCTCCTAATTGATTTAATTTCTTTAGAAATCTGAATAAATTAAATGTCAATTTTATCGGAAACGCATGTACATTAAGCGATAAGTTTTTATGAACGGAAAATTATCATTTCTGCTAACTTTAGATAATCCGGGATCTAATAAATCCAGGAGGTAAATAAAGATAAAAGGTATGTATCACAGCTGTTTGTTTGTAAATGAGTAAGGTATAAAAATAGAACTTAAAAAAATACTTTAAAACTTATGTGTGGTGAGGGTTAACACACACACACACACACACATACTAATATATTTATTGTTGCGCACGCAAATACACATATAATAACCGTGCATGCAATGTGCGGGCAAACACGTGCAAATATATATACATACCGAATTTATTAATATTGTCTTTCAAAAAGCCTAGTAAATTAAATACCATTACTATATTAAAATAGTCGAATAATGTCTAAATTGATTAGTTTTAATAAACTGCCTATTAATAAAAGTTTATATATATATATCAAACTACAAATATTTCCCGACTAATACTGAATGAATAGTTGACTGTTTTTATGCTGGTTTTCTAGATGGGGTGTGTGTGTGATAATTTTATTAATTGTATTCAATAGATATCTGGCATCACTCAATCAGGACTTAAAACCCAACCTGATCAAAGATAAGTTTTACAATTGATAATAAATATTATTCAACTTGTTAAAGTCTTACTTTAAAGATTTGGATCCAAAACAAGGAAGTAAACAGCTATTGGTTTATTATCTAACAATCATTTTTATAATTTTGTTTTTTATTTTACAGAAATAAAACCTATAAACGTTGGTAATTAAAAAAAAAAAAAAGAATTAAGAGATGAGAAGGTTTTAATTTTACTACAACTATAATAATAGAATTATCAAATTTGGAAGAAAACGTTAAATTCAAACTCAACTCTGTGAAACTGCAATACAAGCAAGTTAGATAATGGTGAAAATAAGTTAAATTAGAAAAAAAACATAAAATGTTGTAGAGGGAGAAAAATATTACTCCAGAATTACAACCCCCCCCCCCCCCCAATTTAAGATGCAAGATCATATAATACAGAAGAATGAAAGTGCATTTTTGGCTTGGAAATGGAAGATTTTAAAATATATACATATTTTATATGATAATATATTATTAAGATGTATGTAAGATATTAAAAACATATTCAACTATTAGTTAGTATTTAACAATATTCTAGATACTACATATAATAGAAGTGCAAAACTTTAATTTTCTTGAAACAAAAAAAAAAAATTATACGTATACACACGCATACAAACCAGAAACAACTGATGTAGATATATATATAAATTGAGACAAACCAAGTTTTGTAATTATTAAAGTATAGATATAAAATATCTGTGTTAAACAGGCTATTGTAAAATGTGGTATGAGAATTAATCAATATGAAATTACCAAGAATAAGAAGGTTATAAACTGTATCTATATCATTTATTTATCTATATGAGCATGCAAAAGAGAAGAAAAAAATAATTTATTTAATTATCTCCAAATCAATATTAAAGTTTAGGTTTAAATTAATAATTATTTATGGACGAAGATAAATAAAAAGGAAGAAAATATATTTTGTGTCCTAAAAGTCAATTTTAGTATTATAATTTTTCAAATATTATATATATGTTGTGACGGTACGAATTCCCTAAGGAAAAAATAAGACGGTCGCCTCCCACTATAAACACATTTGGGGTCTTTATATAGGATGCTATGGATAAAATGATTTAACTTTAATTCAAAATTGAATTCATTTCAAATAGAATAATTTAATATCAAATATTTAATATAGACATAACTTAGACTAAATCATTCAATCTTCACCTTTATTAATTGTTCCGTTATGCTCAAAATTCAAACTCAGGGTAGATTTTGCAATTAACTCTCTTCAGGGACTTCCATCAATTCTACAGCAATAACAATACTTAATATAGTTTCAATATATTTTAAAATTTATTTCAATCAAGTTATTAGGATATAAAATAAGTATAATATATGTGTATGGATATACATATTTAACTTTATTTTGTTTCATGAAATGAATAAATAAATTAGAAACTTCTTTAAATTTAAAAATAAACTTTAACTATATTTATTATGAATAACAATTCAAATTTATTTAATATAACAACAAAAAAAAATTATAATAAGTGTTTTATTTACATCTCTACTATTTTATATTAAATAATTAATACCTTCTCATATTCCCATAGTAGATATGTATCTCATAACACGAACAGATCCTAATAATTTATAACATAATAAACGAATGTTAATAAACATCAAAATAATAAACGAATGTTTATAATTTATAATAAAAAAATTATAAAAATGCTAAACTAGCTAATCTTGATTTAATTCATATACAAATAAATAGTAATATTGTATTATACTATAGTCATCATTAAAAAATATAAAATCTTTCATATAAGATATTAGTCATTTACACAACTAATTACAAACAAACATTATCATATTAATTAAGTTAGTAACAACAAAGTTCTGTCATGTCATGAATAAATCCAATATGAAGAATGATAAATCTTATTTTCATATTAAATTTACTTTTATATCTAAGTCAAGTCGCTTTAGTAGAAAATCTAAATTTTATTAAATATAAAATAAAAAAATATTTGACTTCATGATCTCTATTCATCTTCATTTAGTCTTTCTTTAAAAAAGAGAGGGAATCACTTTTTCCATTGTGCTATTACAAGATGGAAGTGAATAAAATTTTAGTGATTGTTTAAATAGATATAATGCAATTTCAGAGGTAAAACCTTCAGAGTGCTTCATCCTGAAATTTCCAGTAGTGCAACTTATTATGGATTTTTAAATAAAAGAATGCCTTAGAAATGAACTTCGATTCTAATGGTCTATTAATTGCTTTTACAAGCTGAAAACATATGATACTTGATATATGGAAACTTAATACTAATTAGTTATCCAATGGAAATATTGTTCTATGACTGGATTAATAAATCTGCATAATTTTGACACTCTCAATCATAGGAAAAAAACTTGATGGGAATCAACTATGATTGAAACAAACCATGAGAAATTAAAATATCAAACATTGTTTGCAGATGTTGAAAATATGAGAATTCTTATAATCATATGTCTATATTCAAAAATCAAAGAAATATGAGCTCGCTAAAACATAAATAGGTAACTCTATAAAGTTAAAAAAACTTTTTTTATGAATTGTTATGAATAAACAAAGATTTGTGTGTCATGTGTGCTCTCCATAGATTTGAAAATATAAGTATAAGTTCTGAAGAAGATTGCTGGGCAATCAAAACAGTCAATACTGGGTTATAATTATATGAAGCATTGTAAAAGTAATAAAGAAAGTAAATGATATTAATATTATACTATTTAGATGTAAATGTGCAAATATGATTTGTTATATTCTCATTCTGTTCATTAATTAAAATTATTGTTAATATTAATAATTTTGTTGCTTATTTATTTCTCATTTAAATTCTAAGTATATTACATTATTTTATTTTTTAATAAACATGGCTGGACCTGCACAAAAGCTTGCCTTTATATGTGCCCAGTCTGGTTGTTATCCATGACTATTATAACTTAGTCACTTAAAAATAAAAATTGTAAAGTCACTCCACCATTTATATGATTGTCCATCCATATTCATAATTACCCTAGACTAAAATTAATTTGTGAATATTATTATTTTGACCAATTGCCAATTAGTATTTTTTTTTGTTAAAAAGATAATTACCATTACAATAGTGTTTGATAATGTATTATTTAATTGAGTGATTAAATGAGGAAGCGAATGTTTAAAAAAAGTTAGCGTTTATTGCTAAGCATCTATAAATAGTCAAGCTGTGTTTTAAAGCAGAAGAAATAAAATATTAAAAAAAATTGCTTTATCTGGTCTTTATTATATATATGAGATGATTTGCTAAAATTTTATTTTTTAAAAAAAAAAGTTTAATATGAATTTGTCAGCAAATATGCAAAGTTGTATATAATTGGGATGTAATATTCACTTTAAACATGTAATGTAAAATGAAATATTCACAGGTTAACCTTTTGACTGTTTGACTCGTTCTTAATCGAGGCACTTTTTGATACATATTCGTTTTAATCGAGTAAATTTGACATCGCTGTAAATTGCTTAGTTTTTGGACTACGTTTACGGTTTTAACGTCATTTTTTAGAACGCAAAAAGTTTTATAATATACTGCCATCTATTGAATTATTTTACAAGTAAAAAATCAATTAATTGATGATTTATGTCAAACAAAAACTAAGCACTGCCTTTTCACATCTTTTCTTGAATCTTATTGGCTGTTGAAATTTTGTAAACAAAAGAAAATGGAAAAGCTCCGCCTTCTCATCATCTTTTCTTGAATCTTATTGGCTGTTAAAATTTTTATATGGCTTCCAAAAATTAAAAATTTACGAACGCTTTTGTTTTATTTTGAAAATGATAAACGAATGTTTTAGAGCATTTAAAAATATTTTTTGATGAAATACAAATAAAATACAAATTATTTTCATATAATATGTCAAAAATAAATATTATTTTACAAAAATAGTTACGATTTTAGCAAGAATTATTTATTTATTGCAAAGTCGGGAAAAAAAAATCATAACGTGAAATTATGATTGCCGTTTCTTTTCATGTCAACCGTAACAAATATTTTTAAAATTAAAAATCAAAATTTATTTTTGAACAAACTTTCGTTTATTTTTATAATGTGAGAAATTACTAATATACTTTTTAAAAACGAAACTAAAGTGAATATATTTAAAAAAACGGTCAATAACTTTTGAAAAATTGATACATTATTTTGTGCATCGGCTAATTAAAAGCTTTGAGTGATACCACCTGCAGCGAATGAACAATTGGACAGTTAAAGGGTTAATAATGAGTGTAATAATTATTAATATTTTAAGTTAAACTTTTATTTTGAATTTCAATCCAGTTTAGTTGTAAGTAAATTGGCCCTCCTTTTGATTACTCTTAGATTTTATATATGTAGAAGTTATAATATTTTAAATAATAAATTTAAAACAAAATTAAAACAGACAATTCTACAAATAAAAAATTATTTAATTCACCAATTTGGCTTTCATTCCTTATTGAAACCATATCAAAATATTTCTTTTTACAAAATCACATGACCAGTTATTCTACTGCAACTCCATCTAATGGACATTATTTACATTACATTATAATAAATATAATTATTAAAATATATACATGTACATAAAAATGATTAAACTTATTACAACCCTTTTTTATTATAATATATATATATACAAAATTATCTAAAAAATATTTTAAATTATAACTCAAAAGTTTCCAATAATCTAACAATGCCCATTTCCCCCCTAGTTATATTGGTCCTTTAATCATGTTTACACACTTTTTTAAATTTTCTTGAATATATATAATTTCATAACATTTTTTTTCCTTGTAAATATTTAATATATTTTATTACCTGAATATTTTTTACACTATTCATTTTATGTCCAGTATCCAAAAAATGTATATATGGTCCTGATCTTATATCCTTTCTGTTAATTACCCTATCTGTTCAATGGCAGTCTTTCTGGTCTGTTCTATATATAATTATTGCAAAATTCACAACTAATTTTATAAACTAACCCTACCTCATTTTTAAAATTATCTATTTTATTTTTTTTGCATTTTAAGTCCATTTCCCTAAAGATTTACTACTTTTCCAGCCTATTTTTATACATCAGATAACTTTTCTTTTATCAATGTCTTATATAAATGTTCTAAATATGAAACTGAAACCGACTTCCTATTATGTTAATATGGGCTATAAAAGAAAATATAGTAAAAATATTTTTAGAAGTAAAATTAATAATAATGCAAAAGATAGCATAAGATATGCATATGCAAATAGGAAGTGGGTTTTTGTTCCAGATTCAGAACATTTATATAAGACATTGATAAAAGAAAAATTACCTGATGATATTAAAATAGGTTGGAAAAATCATAAATCTTTAGGGAAATAGATATGTAATGCAAATAAGATGGGTAATATTAATAATAGAATAGGCTTAGTTTTTAAAATTAGTTGTGAATTTTGCAATACGATATATATAAAGATCAGATAGAAGAGACTGCCATTGAAAGAAATAAGGAGTATGATAGAGTAATCAACAGAATAGATATAAGATCAGGGCAATATATACATATTTTGGATACTGGACATAAAATGAATTGTGTAAAAAATATTCAGGTAATAAAGTATGTTAAAAATTACAAGATAAAAAAATGTTAGGAAACTTTGTATATTCAAGAAAATTTAAACAAATATGAAAACATGATTAAATGTCCAGAACAACTAGGGGGGAATAAACAATGTTAGATTATGGGGAATTTTAGAATTATAATTGAAAATATTTTTTTTTAGATTGTTTTGTAAATATATATATTATTTAAAAAAAATTGTAATAAGTTTAATTATTTTTATGTATATATATGTATTTTAATATTTAAATTTATTGTAATGTAAATAATTTCCATTAGGTGGAGTTGCAGTAGAACACCTGGTCATGTGATTTTGTGAAGGTTCCAATAAGAAACGAAAGCCTGGTTGTGATATTAAATATTTTTTTATTTAAAGAAACTTCTTTTCAATGTTATTTTAAATTGATTATTTTAAAGTTTATATATAAAAGGCAACATTATGGGCAAATTTTAACATTAAAATTTGATCATTTAAAGAACTTATAAATGCAGTTGTTAGATTATTGTTGAATGATTAAAATTTTATATATTTACAGTTTTGTAAATTTGGGCTCATATTCAAAAGACCACTTTAGTTAGTTAGAAAGTATTATTAATCAATTAGAGATGTTTCAAAAGAGTCTTCTCTATTTAAATTGAGTTAGCCTAAAGCGGCCACTCTTTAGAATTATTCTTGTAAGAAATGTGCCCTGATTAAAATAATTTCATGTTAGATATATATGTTATTATGCTATGAAGCTAATAATATAAATAAATGTATTGTATTTGTGTCAGTTATATACAGGATTATATCCAGGGTGTAATAAAAGGCTAAGGTTTTACATTACAGAAAGTGTTCTTGATTGTGTAATCATGTTAGTATTATAAGATGTAATTGAAAGATTAATGCTTAAAATTAATCAAAATGAATCTTGGACATTTTACAAATAACTACTATTGTTTCCCATCATGCATATAAACTAAAAATTAAAAGATAGGGAGAAATGGCTTATTAAAACAATTATTACAAATTCTTATGATATAGTCTGTAATGTAATCACATTTAGGAAAAATAATATTATATCTTGTCTGAAAAATATGATTCTTTGTAAATAAAGTATTGTTATTTGTTTAAATATTATTTTAACTTCTTTATATGCATTTTGTCTAGCTTACATATTTATTCCATGTCCATTTCATAAGGAATAGCTTACATTCTATGTGATCTAACCAGGTATTGCAAATAGTGGTTGAGTAGTGGTCATCATCATTGCATATAAAAAATATTTTCAAATTTTATTTAGATATTGTACCCTTTACAGTAGGTATAGACAGTTAAGTAGAGTTGGAAAATTAGTTATATTTAAAAAAAATTAAATTTAAGTTATTTTTAGCATATAATTTTGATATTTTATGTAATATGGATTCAAACTGAGTAGATAGGAGCCTATAAATATATATTAGATAGTTTGAACTCATTTACAGATGAATTAAATATAAAATGATACAATAAATTATTTAAAATATAGTATTAATTTTTATTTATATTTAAAAGATTCTATAATGATAGAATAGTTTAATTATAGTGGTAAATATTTTATATGTTTAAAATAATTATTTTGTTTAAAATATTTAAAATAAGTTAATTTAATATTAGTTTAAAATGTATTGAAAGTATCACATGATTAAGTAATTGTGTGAATATGTATGCTTTCAGAAAGTTAGGGAAAGAAAACTCTAATTTTAGTTTGTTAACAAAAATTTGATACATAATTAAGTGTAGCAAATATTCAATCTAGAGATGTTAGAAAAGTAATGAATAAAATTATTATTTTATTTAATTGTAATATTTTATTTTAAGTCGATTTGAATTAAAATATTAAAAATTGTTTTAACAAGGATATTTAATTTTTTAAATAAAAATATTTAATATTTAAGGTATTAAAGAATTTGATAATATTTAATATTGATGACTCATAGTTTTAAAACTTAATTTTAAAAAATGATATTGATGAAGCTATATAAATTAGCAGATTGTTACAAGCAATATTGATTAATGAAATCATTGGATTAAGACCAGTATAAAAACTAAGGTTGAAGCCAGACTAGACAGATTTTTTTTATAGATTTTCAGTGATTTTAGATTTCCGGTTATTTTTTAGTGATAGTGTTTTACAGATTTAGTTTGAAATTTATAACTATATTTTTTTATATTGTAACTGTAATAATTTCTTTTAAATTATTATTATTTTACTTGAAAGTGTTTTTTTTAAATATTGGAATAATTATTTAAATAATGATTCACTATACACCAAAGTTTCCTGTTGATTTATTCTACTTGAACTTGGCTTAGGACCTCAATAATTCTATGGAATGTGATAGTAGCTACTTAAATATTGGGGAAATGAATAACAAATATCAAGAAAAATCATGCCACAAAACTGAAGAAAATTTACATAAGAAGTTTGTAATTTTTATAAATCATATGTTTGAATTGAGTGAACATTTATTTGAAATGACTTTATCATATTGCAATGCAGCTAATTCATTAAAGTTAATTAAGAGAAACCAGATATTTATTAAAAATCTTTATTGTAATATTAAATTTGAAAGAAAGAAAAGAAAATTAAGACTCTGCATCTATGTTTTAAAACTGAATTTAAAATGTTTTATGGTATGAGGAATGTCTAGAGTTTTTATTATAAAATGTATGGTAATAATTCATATATGGACTTATATTTTAAGAATGCTGTATTTAAAGACAAATTGAAGATGACTTTTGAATATTTTTTATGCTTTTAAAAGGTCTTGCTATTAACTAAATCAATCAGTAAATTATATTTTGACATAATTCATCTGGAAATAATGAACTGAGATGTCTTTTAAAAGACAAACTATATTAGTTAATATATGCTTTGAATGTATAGCTGTTTTTACCTGGAAAAGAAAAATATTTATTTTAAAACCATAAACATTTTTAATTTTTTTAAAAAAGAAATATTTATTTTAATTCATGAATTATAGGTCTGCTGATAAATGTATTAAATAAATAACATATTATACAATGTTTATACTAATATTTTTGATCGATGAAAATGCAAAAATTACTTATATTTACTGCAATCTATCTGCTCTATACAACAGCTGAAAACATACACAAGGAAATGTTTTCATATAAAATGAATTTTGAATTATTTTAAAATATATTAAATGCTTGGATAAAAGTTTTCAGAAAGGACTGAAAAAAACATTTTATCTTTTAGGATCATTAATATTCTTAGATTTTACTGGCTTTTAATATTATTTGTTCATTTTTTTCTTCAAATAGTGCCAAGACAAGAAAGGAATATGATTTGTGCACAAAGCTGTCCAACCACAACTATGCATTGGTGTGAGATTCCTAATGAGCATTTAGCTTATGAGCAAGAAGAAAAAAATCTTTTTGTGACTTTAAAACTTTATTATTATTATTTTTTAATATTAAGTCTAACATTAGTTAGTATTAAGAATATTACAATTTTTATTTTAAAACTAACTTGTTATTATATTTTAAATTTAATTTTAAAACAGATTAACTTTATTATTATGTTAAATATAAAAAAGTGGGTATTCAGAAAGTAATTTTCTGAACAAGGTGATTTACAATCACAATTGTAATTGGTTTTTTGAATATATGGTCCAAGAAGCAGATCACTGTGAATGATCTTAGCAACACAATGAGATCATTGGTAATTATTATTATTATTATTTAGATTATATTTTGCTTAATAATTTTTTGTATTTTTTTTATTTAAAAAAGATATAACCTAATTAGTAGTTTAAGATTAATATTTCATATTGCTTGAATTCAATATTAAACAATGGAATGAACCGTTGATAAAATTATCATCGTGTGTGTATTTTTATAAAAGAATTGATAAATGCAGATGAATGTTTGAAGACATAAAAGAATATTTTTAAAATATTTATTTATTGAGAGCTTGAATATGCACACATTAGATAACATTGTTACATTATTAAATTATTTTTTTATAAATGCTATCTGTTGAAGTACAAGGAAAAAACTAATACCAATCTCTAAATTATATAATAACAAATAAATAAATGTATAGTGCTGATGTATATTTTATCAAGATCATTTGTGCATGAAAATTTAAAAAAAAACATCTCGAAGTGAATTTAGATCTTTGTTGTTTCTTTAATATTATGTTTTGGAAGTTATTTTAGAATGCTGTTTTTATATTTTACAATGTTGAATGAGTCATTCAGTGTCAAGATAGGATGGTGATCGGAAGAGTAATATTTATATGAAATGCTAGGTGTTAGGGATATGCTAAAAACGGTTCTATGTGAATTATATTTTCATATTTTAAAGTTATTAAAATATACAGATAATAAAGGGTTGTATATCCCTTTCCATGGACAGTTGCATTTCCTTATTGTCAATAAGTGCTATAATAGAGCCATGACTTGAATCTTAGGTGCTCGATGAATACGGACCTATTATTATGATTTGCACTGTATCCATGATGATATTATCTTATTTTTTTGAGTCAATCTTGTCATTATTCCATATCATACACTCTAATCACTATCTATTATCACAGGAAGCATTGTAGAAGATAGTTTTATAAGTTGGTAAAGTAATGATTAAACTGTTTGAAGTTGAAAATTTGTGAGAGGGCAAGATGAAGTATATAGAAATTTCTTTCACAAATGATGTTGAGATGTTTGATGATTGTTGTAGTATATAATACAAGAGAGGAATAATTGATACTCATCCAAATAGTAGAGATCACTTAGCTCAAACAATGCATATTCAAATCAGAATGAAAGTGAGAATAGTGAATATGATTTGGATGATATAATGAATGTAGGAGTATAAAACAAAAAATATATACAAATGTCAAGTAATATAATTTATGGATAGTTTTTTTTTAATTTTATTATAAATATTTTAAACACATTTCAGTTACAAGAATTTATGAAATTAACTCTTAAATATTTTTGCATAATAGTTATTATTTTTTTTACAGAGGAAAATACTTATATTTTTTATTAAAATTTTCTGATATTCAAATATCTGGATGATACTTTGCTAAACTGCAAAGAAAGTCTTTAATAATTTTTCTTTTAATATCTTATTTGTTAAACTTTATTAAGAAGTATATTTTAAAATATAAACTTATATTGATGCGTTTGCATAATAAGAAATATATTTTATAGTAGTACAAATATAATATTGTTTTTTAGAAATTGGGACATTTATTGTAACTGTTCCCAATGCAAATAATAGAATACTATTTTACTGAATAAAGAGTACTTATTATCATTACTGTTGTAAGTTTTTATTTTTATTTTGAAGTGGCCAGAGTGAAGGCTATCTTATTTTATTTATTGTATTTATTGGTAATGTTAAATAATGTTAATTCTTATTTTACTTTTGTAAATATATTTTTTATATTATGTTGTTATTATATTGTAATAGTATAATATTGTTTAATTTATAAATAAATTTGTCAATTGTTTTTGAATCTTATCTTAGTTGTGATTTATCTGTGTGCATGTTGTTGTTTGATTTTTCATTTTATATCCATGATCCACAGAAATTAATAATTTAAAATATTACTTATTTGACACATGATTCTTAAAAATTATTTAGATATTATTTTTATTATAGTTGATTAAGTAACAAAGTATATCATCATCATCATCATAGAAGATTGGTCATTGATAATTATTTTAAACTGATACAACACCAACGAGAAATATACTTGATATTGCCACAATATTCATATACATTATATTTTTAGGAATGTCACATTAAACAAAGAGAGATTGTACAATATTTATTTTAAATCTTATTATATTATTTATGCTTTTATTGCTAAACTTTTATCATTAAATAGACTTAATCAAGAGTCATTAAGTTATTTTAGTTGCTTATTGTTGTTATTACTTTGTAAGATTAGTTAGATATCATGTAAAATCCCTCATCATATTTAACTACAGGGTATTAATTAGTTAATTTATTTTGTTATTAGTTTGTTAGAAATGAACCTAAGATTATTATTATTTTTGGAGAATTGAAAATTTTCTATTGAAAGATGATGAGTAAGAAATTAGTAATTAATGTCAAATGTTCACTTAATACTTTTACTAAGAGAATATCAAGTAATTTGTTATTTGTGTAGTAAATTTATAAATCATATTTTAGGATTATTAGATGTCTGTTTTATAGACATGAGAGTATTACATAATAGTTTATGTGAATTTGGTGGGGTAATATTCTTATGCCATTGAGAGTATATCTTTTGGTATATATTCTCAATCTTTAAGCCACCTTACTGAATTCCTTGTGTTAAGAGTTTCATAATTATATTTATTATTTTGATAGAACCATATTTATTTATCATCTTGAGCAAGGTTTTATAAATTAAATTTATTGTTGAATTGAGTAGATTATTATAATTGGAAACCTAATTATTTATGTTGAATTTAAGTGTTATGGTATTTTATTCTAGTAAGTTTTCTTATATCTAATTATTAAAAATATTGTTTTGTTAGATATTGTAATAAACTAATAATCAGCATTAAGTTAATGCACATGCACTTTGTGGATTTTAACAATAAATAAATACTCTCACTGAATGCCCATACTTAAACTTTTGGGTTGAATGAATAAGTGGATTTATTCTATTCTTTCACAAAGACTTTATCTTGTATTTGAGAAGTGAGAGTATTCATTTATTGTTAAAATCCACAAAGTGCATGTGCATTAGCTTAATGCTGATTATTGGTTTATTACAATTCAAAAACATTGCACTATATAAAATAAATATCTCATTTACATTTGTTAGATATTGTATCTTAGCAGTGTATCTTGAGCTACTCAGAACAGTATTATTTTAATAGTCATTGTTTATGTAATCTAATTGAAGTTTAATATTGTTGTATCCTAGTTAAGTGGATTCTTTTGTTCAGAGTTTTTGCTTTTGGTAAGGGTACAATATATAAATAAGAAATATATGTATTATATTTTTTGATGTTTAATGTTAGGTGGTGTCTGAATCAATTAAATTAAAATTAATTTAAATATTTATCAGCTGACCATTATAATAAATGTTATAATTTTTGCAAGGAAAAACATTATAATTTTTCAGCATCTCATTTTTTAAACCATTAAACATCACATGATCACCATAACTGTTATCTCATTTGTAGATAGATTTTTGTTTTCCAAAGTGTAATCCCTCATGAAATAAGAACCAGATCACATGAAAATTCAAAGAAAATTTTATAAAGTGAATTAACAGAAACTTAAGTAAAAAAAAGTATGTAGAGTTATAACACATACACTTATATTTATGTTGAAGATTGATCTATATAATAATAAAAGTTTTTAAATGCAATGAATGTATCTATATGCTAGCTACTAAACTCAACAATAAAAAAGTGGGCAAACTAATATAATACATTCTGCAAACGACACACATTTATAAGTGCAATGTTTTTAGTAACATTTTATCTGAAATAAATATCTTTAAGAAGCAAATAAGTGATTAGTAATCATTTTTTATTATACTAGAAGTTGATATATATTTTTAAATATTAGATTAGTATTGTCATTATTTTCAATCAATGTTACTCATTGTAAGATGGTCTTTCTAAGTTTAATCCAATTTTTCTGATCCATAATCATTATTTTCCACATCATGTCAAATTTTATTTTATTCATTCATCTTACATGCAATCTCTAAGTTTTTTTTTTACAATGTCTTGGGATTAGAATTAGGACTTCAACTGTTTATCTATTGTCATATTTTCTACAATAAATTCATGCTAGCTCTATTTTAGTCTCTTAATTTTTTTGATGATAGCAATGATACCTGTTGTTTTCTCACCTAAGTATTTCGCTTTTGATCTCTTCTTGTTACTCCCAACACACATCTTTCAATATTTTGTTGAATGACTGAAGTCTGTATTGCTTTTTTGTTAAATGTCCAAGTCTCAGATCCATAAATAAGATTGGTTAAACACATCTATTAAAAACTTTTCAAATATAGAGGTGACATTTATTTTTAATTTAAAGTTATTTTTAGTTAAAAAGCACCTTATCAAATTTAATTTTAAGATTCATTTCATCCATAATGCCCCCCCCCCCCATTACTAATACGACCAAGGTGTTTGTAGTCGTTAACCTCGTCTAATTTATGATTATTTTTTCCTTCTGATAAAATCCATTAAGCAGAAAACAACTTCCTATTAATGGAAAAGACACTTTGATTCTCTTTTTAGGCCTTAAAGAAACGAGGTAAGATAAATGTCCAGCCAGACATTTTTGTTTTTACTGTTATTACAATGTCATTATTCATCTGATAAGAAACAAATAAAACATGGATGGATTACTCACCAACATGCATCAACCATTATAGTATTTACTGGCTCTTTACCTCAGAGTTTTCCTCTCAGTTGTCTATTTCTTAACTGACATATTAGTTGAGCCTTTTTTGAAGGCAGGATGTAAGTGCATGTGAATGATTTTTTTTAAACCTTAGATATAGACTTTGAATTCATTACAATTCTTTGTATTTGATACGTTGTAATCTCTACTCATGTGCATGATCTCCATGTTTTTTAAATAAGAATTATGTAATAGATCACAACAACTTCATCATCAATAACGCTTATCACTCCCTTGAAATTTATTCTAGCATTTTAATATTTAAAGAAAAATCATATACTAATATATATGGCAGATTCGTTATAAATCAAAAACTATTCTTGACTTTAACGAATCAATATATATATATATGGAGAACTTTCCCATATACGGTATATATATATTACAAACAAGGCAGTTTTAATTTAAATTATTCATTTTCATACTTCTTAGCATCATAATTTTAAAAGATTAGATATCAGGCAATGATTGGACGGACGTAAGATAGTTAATAACTTGAGAGCGTTGTGATTTAAACCCAAAATTAATTTCTACTATTAAATAACAATTCTAAATTTGGAATAAGATCAGTTTTTAAAGTCACGTAAACAAATAGTTCTTTCTATAAGTATTCATTAAACAAAACAAAAAATAAAAGTAAACAAAAGATGTATAAATAAACCCAGACTAGGTAGATATTTTCTAAGATTAAAATATATTAATAATCAGACTGTCGCGTTTCTACAAACTATTATCGCATTCGTCCATATGTTTTATCCTCAGAATGCGATCTTTGCCAAGTGCTGAAATTTAACACTTAAGTAAATCTATCTACTTTTTTTTTTTTTTTTTACCTCGATGTTCTTCTATTTCATCGTCTCTTTATCCCATCTTTTATTACGGGCAGCTTCATTTCAGAACAGTTAGTTAGTGAATAACTCCAATCTGACTCATCAAGGTTGATGTCATTACTATTTTTTTTGTTTGATCGGTCGAGAATTAAAAAAAAAAAAAAAATCATAGTGATCACGTAATTTACAAAGTATTCAGAGAAATTCTCTAGTATTCGCTGTACATAACTTAATATTCCTGCAAGAACTGCCGTGAAGGTTTAGCGAAATATCATTATTAGATTTTTACATTAACATTTAAAAAATATTGTACGTTTGCGAGTAAACTATTTTCTAATAAGCATTTTTACAATTAAAACATGCACATATATTACGTGTGTATATGTATGATTCCTATTTAAACCTACTACTGTAGTTCTTTTAACTAGGAGCGAATGGATGAAGTGTTTGTAGTATTCTAATAATCGAGACAATAAGATGGCGATGGTTTGCTACAAACAGCTTAATCTTGTATTATATTTGGAACTGAAATATAAAATATAATCGCATATTAAATTCGATAGATTCTAATCACCATAATAATATATATTAGCTAGCTATATTAGAGTAGATTAATGCAATAATAAAGGTAATCATATCATCTCCCCAGCAGTATTGAAGGCTACATTGTATTATCTTTTTTTTTTTTAATAGTCAGTGCATTATCCCTCATTTGATAAAACCAGAAGAACCTGGGACCATTACCCTCTAACTAAAATAGCAAGATATCCATTATCCTCTGATTTTTGCAGGTTTCATAGATTGGTTATAAACCAGCTACCTAAAGAAAAATCTAAACCTATTTGTGACCTGAAAATATGTTGATTCATTATTCTGGATTTGAATCCCAGGTCATAGGCATAAAAAAATGAATGTGCTAATTACTATACTACACATACCTTATAATTTATATTAATAAGTATACATATATATATGTAGTACCAGTAGAACTAAGCCAAAGAATCAGCAGATGTAAATAATAGTATCTATTAATCATAGCTACATGTTGCTGTGCTATTAGATACAAAATGAACAAAATATTAGAGCATCACTGTTGATGAGAATGATGAAGTTGATCATATGATAGATCTTCTCAATATGTTGATATGCAATTATATATCTGATGGAAACTGATGACAATTTGTGTTGGCATCTTACTGTTTAAAAACAACAACAACAACAACAACAACAACAACAACAACAACAACAATAATAATAATAATAATAATAATAATAATAATAATTCAATTCAATTCATTTATTTACCGTACAAAACTACAGCATAAAGCCAATTACAGTATTGCACCATAACAAATATATAAATACATAAATGAGTTTAAATGACAAATTATTAATATAATTATGTGCCATATTTCAATAAAAGATAATTAACACATTTAAAAATCTAAAGTAAAATTCAATATCAGCATATAAACAATTATTATTAAGACATTAATAGTAACAAATAAATAAAAGGGATAAATATAAAGCACATAACAAAATAAAAAAAAACAATTTAATATATAAACAAAATCAAGTTAAACCAATCAAATCTGACATTTAAATTTAATAACATTACAAAATTGATTATAATCTAAATTGAAGTAATTAATATTACTACAAATCTGATTATATATAGATGGTAGCCTAAACAAAGGAGAAAATCTAAGAACATTGGAATGACAAGTTTTAATGTAACAAACAGAAGCAGACCGAGTATCATGCACATGAGATCTAATTATAACAGTAGAAATTGTATTAGATAAAAGAACTATTTTATTAACAAGTTTATAAAAATATTTAATATCTCTATATTGTCTTCTAGAAGAAAGATGAACAACAGTTTTATTTCCCAAAGAAACATATTTAGAAAACTTATTATACACTGATTGTAATAAATTACATCTCTGTTTAGAGCTAGGATTCCAAATGACTGAACAATATTCAATGATGGGAAGAACCAATGATAAAAATAATTTAAATTTTGTATCACCACTAAAATGATAACCAAACCTTAGAATAGTACCTATAATTTTTAAAGCCTTACCAATAATCATTTCCAAATGAAGAAGAAAGGATCCATTACTAGAAAATATAACTCCCAAATCTTTTTGGGATTCAACAGAAATAATTTTGTGAGAATTAATAAAATAAGAAAAATGCAAAACTTCAGATTTTTTAGAATACAAAACTAAGGAATATTTACTGAAATTAACAGTCATATTATTTAGATCCCACCAAGCACTAAAATTATCTATATCATTTTGAAGAAGAGTGCAATCAAACACAGATGTGATTTTTCTAAAGATTTTACGGTCAACTGCATAGCACAAGAGATAAGAAGATTTTAAGCAATCCTTAAGGTCATTCATATAAATGTTAAAAAGCATAGGTGCTAAAATACTACCCTGAGGAACCCCCAAATTACATTTAAATTAGATGAAACAGTGTTATTAAATTTAATGTATGCAGTATGACCATGAAGAAAGGATTGAAACCAATAAACAAGCTTAGTAGAAAAACCCATTTGATATAATTTGCGAAGAAGAAGAAGAAGAAGGAGGAGGAGAAGAAGAAGGAGGAGAAGGAGAAGGAGGAGAAGGAGGAGGAGGAAGAGGAGAAGGAGGAGGAGGAGAAGGAGGAGGAGAAGAAGGCGAAGGAGGAGGAGAAGGATAATAATAATAATAATAATAATAATAATAATAATAATAATAATAATAATAATAATAATAATAATAATAATAATAATAATAATAATAATAATAATAATAATAATAATAATAATAATAATAATAATAATAATAATAATAATAATAATAATAATATGACCGCAGCAAATCTCTGCTGAGGTAAGAAGCAATCCTTAAGTTGTCCGATGTAAGTATTTATTTTTTACTTTTGTTCCAACTTGTTATTCGCAAAACAAACATAATACAGGAAAAAATCGAATTATATAATAGATTAATAGTGTTTTTTGAAAAATATCGGTGTGTTTTAATAACCTTTAAAAAAAAAAAAAAAAAAAAAATACTGACTTGAGTCAGAATAAATCATGGCTACTGCCCAGTCAAGTGTGAGCGAATTAAGCACCAATACGAAATTAACAACATCGTTAGTTTCAACATCGCCTATTTCATATGCAAAAGTACTTAAAAGTAATAGCAATACTACAGCACCAACTCAAATACCGCGCTTCCGTAGAACAAACACAAATGATATTAAAAATCTTGATTTAAACACTCGAGAGGAAAATCAACCCCCCAGCCGCAATCTGGACAAAAGAAACGCTTGAAAATGTGATGGACCGTTTCAGTAATACGGTGCCTCGTACGTTATTTGAAACATTTCACAGGTTTTTTTCACCAACTTCGTTAGTACTCGCAGTAACCGATAATCAATGCTCATTATATCGTTTCCCAAAAGCTTTATTATATGAAGCAATCACGCAAAATGCACTATGGGAAACAATCTCTTGTATCGCCGACCATCCAAATTCTCGATGTATAACCATTGATTTTTATACTCAGCAGCAAAAAGAATGTTTTCAATCCACTATTTTAGCACTTGATAATTACGCACTCGTAATTATAGATGAAAACCGGAAAAATATAATTACTGGAGTGCTTAAAAATACTTATCTTAAATACAACGTACAATATTTTCAAAAAATGATAAACCCATTTGGAAAAGTAATTGCCCTACAGCCTATATATTTAAAAGACACACCTATACCGATATGTAGTAATCATTTTGAATTTAAAATAAAACTACATAAAAACGTAGATGCCTCAACGATTCCAACACAGATTACAGATCAAGAAGCGACACTCTCTCTTCACATAAGAGGTCTAAAGCCACATTGTTTTGGCTGTGGACAGAGAGGACACCTAGCAACTCAGTGCGATAACACAAAAAGCAATCACTGTGAACAAACTAAAATCCTCTCCCCAGAACAACCCAGTGATGAAAATAAAATTTATAATAACACTACATCCATTGGCAACCCAATAATAGAAATCGGAAAAAAACAGGTTCAAACACCCACAAACAAAAATAATAATGGAGCAGAATTGCCTATCCCAAAGACCAACCAAAAAAATAATAACACAAAAACTAACACAGAAATCCAAGATTCAAACGAAAATAATTCTCAAGAAACCACAACACAAAATACAGCAATTACATCACAGGATCAGCATCTCAATAAAACAAAATGTGTACCAAGTAAAAATCAACAAACAGAAAGTAAACACACACAGTTATATAATGAAAATATAAATCCAGATAATATAAAGATACCAATAATAAAAAAAACTACAATTATAAACAAAACTGCATCAAACATAATGGATGCAATAGAAGCCCCTCTTCCACCTATTCAAGAGAATACACCAGAGGGAAAAAGAAAGCCAGGTAGACCATCAAAAAATCATGAATCCAAAAAGGCAAAAAAAAACAGACCAAAAGCACAACTCATCAGACATATACAATTTAGAAAATGATGAAATAGAAATGGATGTAAGCCAACAACAAATGGACACCTGTTCGGTTTCATCACAAATTGCCTATATAGAGTCTGAAGCAATATTAAATGAAAGAAAAACTGATAATAAACCCAACAATGTCTTAAATATGTATCAGCATCCATCTACTGCAATATAAACAAAAATTTAGTATTAAAAATAAAATAAAAATCAATACCCTGTTAAAAAATTATTTAAAACATGAAGATAAAAATTGGATCTCTCAACATTAGAGGCTTAAATGCCACCAAAAAACTTTTTGATCTCAAAAAATGGTTACATACAACACAACCACACATACTGGGGCTTTTGGAAACAAAAATATACAGCAGCTCTCAAATTGATCCATCAAAATATTTAGTCAGCCAAGGTTTTTGTGCCTGCTCAAGGCAATCATCATCACCATCAGGTGGCACAGGCATAATTATTTCCCACAACTGCCCTTTCGATTCTTTTAAAATTATATATATTGATTCTAATCTTATCATATTAACACTCCATCATAAAAATATCACACTTAACCTAGTATTTGTATATATACCACCAGGCCCTGTCATCATCTCAAGAATAATAGCAACAATAAATTCAATGCTTACAGCAACACCAAATCCCATAATACTCCTGGGAGATTTCAACATGACCTACCAAACTTTTGTCACCAAATGGATCCATCAAATAACAATCCCACTTATGAGTGCTGAGGGCTTTCTCACATCAAACTCAATATCTTTTAATAACAATAGATATAAGTCACTTATTGATTTGTGTTTCTACTCACCAATGTTACATCATTATTTTAATCTTGAACTCTGTCCATCTATAATCTCAGATCATGCTGCTCAGTTCATCACCCTCGACCTAACAAAAATACAGAATACAACAATAGCCCTCCAAAAGACTATGCGAATTCTTCTTCCAGCACAAACAACTGAATTCTTATATTCAGAAACATATATAATGCTCCAAAAACTTCAAAACATGTCACTCGATCCAGTACAAAAGTATATAGCATTCACCAATATACTTTCTTTCAACATCAATCATATTACCTGCAACTCAACACCCCCCCCACCAGATTATTAGCATTGGCAGATGAACTACATAAAAGAATAACCATTTCCAGACCAACTACAAATAATCAAACACAAATTAAAAAACTTACAGAAATGTACAACAATACATGCAATACACTAAAGCAATATGTAGCAATAAAAAAGAAAAAAATATGCCTTACACAACAACATACTTGGACCAGAGCATACATACGGTGGGCATTGGGATACCCATCCACAGTCAGAGTGCCTATGGCACTTGAAATAGACGGCTCTATAACAGCTGGACATAACATGATAAACCCAATATATCAACACTTTAAAAAAAAACTGCAAAAACAGAGAGGGTACATACCAAATGAAGACATATTTGGAGACCCTGAAACAGACACACCAATAACAACAACTGACATTGTATTTCAACTTGCAACAATAACAAACACATGTCACCCAGGACCACAAGGAATTCCCAAATTTGTGTACAAACACCTTAGTCACTTCACAGCAAAATACCTGTGCGATCTAGCCAATTACATATCCCAAAAAATTTACAACATACAAAGTCTATACCCAATTGGAATGGTTCCATTTAACAAAAAACCAACAGCAATATCATCTTTATCTAATCTACGACCAATTTCAATGGGACCTTTAGGAATAAAAATTCTTGAAAGAGTGATAAAGGAAAAAATAGAACAACACATACTCCCTGTGTTATCATCAGCACAATATGCCAAAAAAGGATCATCCATTGGCCAGGGTGCCTTAATGTACAAAACAATTATCGAAGTAGTAAAAAAAAAAAAGAAATATGCACCAATTATAGTTCAACTAGACATTGAGGCAGCTTTTGACTCAGTGCCTATAGCCAAATTATTAGACGTGCTGAAAAAAACAACAACACCTCCATCCCTACTATATATAATAGTCAATCTGCTACTCAGCTGTGAAATTCACATCACATTGAATGGAAAAAAATCACCAGCCTTCAGACCGAGTCAATCCATCCCACAAGGATCCCCCCTAAGTGCCTTGCTCTTTACAATATATATAAATCCTCTATTAATAGAGATACAGAAAAAAATAAAAGGCATTCAAATTCCAAACACTGCTTTAAATATATCATGCATAGCCTATATGGACGATGTAACCATTTTCCTCCCCTCTAAAAAGAACCTCCCCATATTACAAGAGATAATCAAGAATTATACCTCAAATTTTAATTTAAAAATTAACACAAATAAAACTGCTGCATGGTCAATATACACAGGCAAGCACTGTACAGAGATGTTTAATGGTAAACCATCTGCTTTCCTTGGTTTCCCATTCTACCTTGGAACCAATGGAATGAGGCAAAAAATTCAAAAAAAATTAAAAAAAGATGCTGAAAAAATCACAGCCTCACTTGAAAAGTCATACCTGTCAATATATGCAAAGGTAGCACTATTTAATCAACTTATAATTACAAAAATTACATACTATACACCTATAATCAAATTTCCAAAAACATTCATATCTAAAATCTCGTCAATCTGTAACAAACTAATATGGAAGAGAAAGACAGTGGCAATCTCTTTAAAAAATCTGAGCAGACCACCACATAGCAATGGACTTGGACTCCATACAATCAGTGTTTTTTACACACAGAAATCAGTAAATCTAATAACAGCAACCATAAAAAGATTTCCAGACCTGGAGTGTGTAATCAGTATAATACCCACAGACAGCCCCCCCCTTCATATGGATATCTATCCACACTGATTGAAGAACTCAAGCCAATATACAACAAAATATCACTCAATAATGACAACAAGTATACATACTGGGACATTTACAATATACTACATCCAAACCAGACACCCAATCTACATCCATCAGTTCTTGGAATAGACAACAGGCAACTACTGCAACAATTCAGAAAATGGTCGTTAGAAACAAAATTATTCGATTTTCTACTTAAGCTTAATCTCAATGCTCTACCCACAACCCATTTTCCTAGATTTCGTAGATTCTATACAAATATAGACCCTATGTGCGGGCTATGTCATAGAGAAGAAGAGACACAAGATCATTTTTTTTATTCCTGCAGTGCCCTAGAAACAATACGTCGCACAATGTTTACCACATACAGAAAGGCTATCATTTCAATTGATGAAATAATAAATACGTTTAAAAAAGGCAACAACCCTGCTATTCGTGCAGCAACATACAGCCTTTATGCCTACTGGTGCACCAGATGCACTTTTGCACTTGCCAATAACCCTCGACGCCACCCAGCAACATATTCAATAAAACTAGAACTGTTAAGAAAAAGAGACAGCATCCTAGCTCAACCAGATATATTTGCAGCCACATGGTCACACTTGAAACAAAGATCCAGTCTATGAAATGTAAAGACCAATAAGATAGATGATGACATTTTCAACATCAGCATTTTTTCCAACTTTAAAAAAAATGCAAGCATAAACTGAACTAAATAGAAGACCAAATTTAAAAACAAGGAGAAAAAAAAAGTATGCAGAAAAGATAAAGACTTATATACTGAAAGTTGTAATTTGTTTTTCATTTGTAAAAATCAATATATGACTCTGTAACTTTTTAGACTCAATAAAGTTTTGCTTTGAAACATCATCATCATCATCATCATCATCATCATCATCATAATAATAATAATAATAATAATAATAATAATAATAATAATAATAATAATAATAATAATAATAATAATAATAATAATAATAATAATAATAATAATAATAATAATAATAATAATAATAATAATAATAATAATAATAATAATAATAATAACTTAAAAATGAAGTTAAAAAAGAGAAGTTATAAATAAATATAATAAAAATAAGCTAAACGTTTTCGAGGATCCATGCCTCATAATCATAGCTTTCTTAAAAATACATAATAAAATATATACAAAGATATATAAAATTAGCACGTGTTACGTGGACCATTTCTTTGATATATCAAAGCAAGTGTCTTTTCTATTTATAGCATTAATATTTCCATTAATATAGAATGCTTCTTTTATTTTCCTCTTATGATCATTTGATTCAGTGCATAAAATTACAGGATTGGAAGGAATAAAATTGTGCCCAGATTTCATGGAATGCTCCAAAAATACAGAAGATATATTATTGTTCTTCTGAGCTCTCTTGTAAGTGTACATGTGTTGAGCAAGCCTAGTATTAACAGTAGCTTTAGTTTCACCATAATATACAGCAAGACATTTTTCTTGAGGACATGAAATGGAATAAACTACATGTGGGGTGAATGAACGATCAATATGATCTTTTGAATTGTTGATCAATCTATTAGAATTAGGAGGCGTTCTAAATCCAATTTTAAACTTATTGAATAATGCTTTAGTTAATTTGTTAGATATTTTGGAAATGTAAGGAATAGTAATTCTAGGAAGTTGAACACCTGGTACAACACTAGTTATTTTATTATGGAATTTAGAAATATAATTTTTAATAGACCAAAGTTTAAAACCTGCTTTCATCAAATCTTTAATAAAATTATTCAGATTTTCTTTTCTGTCTGCTTCATATTTACAAAGATGCAAATTTCTAAATAAGAAAGAATTTAAACCAGCAAATTTATGTGATGCAGGTGAGTTAGATTTAGGGTGAATACAGCTTCTAATTTCAAAAGGCTTAATTATCATCTTGTAAGCTATACCGTTATTTCTTGATAATGAAAGGTCAAGATATTTGATTTCTTTATTGTTATTTTCATATACAATGCTAAGTGATAAATTAGATAAACTTTGAAGTTCTTCTCATATATGTAAAATATTATCCATAAAGGAAATAATAAATATATCATCCACATACCGAATATATGTAAAATCAAGAGTGGAATTGTAATATTTCAGTATTATACAGCTCTCAAATTCATTTAAATAGACATTATATAAAATGCCACTGACAGGTAAGCCCATTGGCCATCCATCTTTCATAGTATACCACTTGTTTTCAAAGATTAAAAATGTGCAAATCAAGCCAAGAAAGAAAAGCAACAATAAATTTAACTCTATCAGAAGGGCAATGTGTCCTCAAAAGTTTTTCATGCACTATTTGAATGGATAATTTTCTATTAATAGATCCATATAATTCTTTCACATCCATAGTAGCCATAGTGGATGTATTCATAAGTTGAATGTTTCTAATTTTAGAAATAAATTGGAAAGAAGAATTGATAGTATATAAGCCAAAATTAATATATTCTATAATAATAATAATAATAATAATAATAATAATAATAATAATAATAATAATAATAATAATAGTAATAATAATAATAATAATAATAATAATAATAATAATAATAATAATAATAATAATAATAATAATAATAAAATTCATCGAGCACAATAGTAATTAGTAACTAGATCATCCATCATAATTTTATATAGTTTTATTACTCAAAGTATGATCTCAATATTATTAATAAGTTGATTATATTTCCCTAACACTTTTACTATTTCACTGGACTGATTAAAAAATGATATTGGATAACAGAAGTCAGCCTTACTGTATTGAGATAAGAATGCTTCTATACTTTCCAGCATCATCTTTTTTGGACTCAGAAACTGATTTTTCTATCTTTATTATTCCTAAAATATTTATTCTATCCTAATAAAAACAAAAAATACTTAATTGTAATTATTAATTAGAGAAAATATAACTTACTATTAAAAATTTTCGGCTGAACGTTTTCGAGGAACCATGCCTCATACTCATAGCCTTCATGAAAAGTGTAATAAATATATGCAAATGTAAATATTCAAATAAGCTACTGTTACGTAGCCCATTTTTTCGAGATCTCGAAGCATGTGTCCTTTCTGTTAATGGCATGGATGTCTCTATTAATATAGAATGCCTCCTTTATTTTTCTCCTGTAATCATTTGGCTCTGAACACTTTTCATGAAGGCTATGAAAAACGTTCAGCTGAAAATTTTTAATAGTAAGTTATATTTTCTCTAATTAATAATTACAATTAAGTATTTTTTGTTTTTACATATAAGGAGAAATTAAAACCATATCTATCCTAATAAGTTATACTTCATTAAGCATAATTTGGAAGTATTTTGAACATCTTTCACCTATAATATCTTGATAAGGAAATTAATGCAATTAGATTGAGATTTGAATAAAAAGGAGACATAAATAATACTCACTAATTGTGAAATAATTTAATGAAATAAATTATGCAAATGACAAAGAATTTTAATACATATATAAAATAACATTGCCTTCCCATACAAATACATTAATCCATGCTTACATAGTATATATCTATACATATATAAATTATTCTTGTATAGTATGTCTTTAAGCTGTCTAATATCTCCTTAATCTCTTTCTAGACATACACACATAGTGTGAAAATTTGCTTAATTATATACAGATTATGTTTTCCTAAAATAAAAATGTACACGGTTTAATATCTCATAACAAAAAATTTTATACAAAAAATTAAATTCATATCAAATTTCAGTATTTCAGCAGAATCATTAGGTATTATCTCTAGTATTTTCTTTTATTTTTTTGCTGTGCAATAATCTGATTTTGAGAAATACATTTTTGATAGCATTCAATATAACTTCTATGCAAGTCAATTTTTCCTATTTAAAGATTTTCTTTCAAGTATTGGTATTTTCTACAGTTTTACATCTATATCAGGTGTTTTGCTGAATTTATTTTTTATAGACTTAATTTTTTTGACATTTTGTATTAAATGTTTGCTGTTTTCCACAGGCTTTTGTTGATAGATGGATTATCAACTCAGGTACACATTTTATCTTGTAAAGTAAACATTAGACAAGTTATACGTTTTAAAGCTTTCTATCCATTAGTCCACCAATGATTACATTTTCAGATAGTAACGAAATATAACAGTGAATTAATGTCCTCATAGCTACAATGAAAATATCTTGAGTTTTCCAACACCGACTTTGCTTTGTTTCACCAGTATACTCAATGATTTTTTTTTTTTTTGTGGTAACTTCTGTTACGTTTTAATGGAGTTACATATTTGCTGCTTTCAAGCAGTGTTAGTAAGTGACTGAATTTCTTCAATTGACTCAATTCCAACTGCAATAGACTTGTTATTACCCCTAATTGCAACTGAAAGATGTTTTTTATTATTATCTCGTTATACACCACCTATTTGTTCTCGATCAATTTATGTTTGATTGAAATTAAAAAAAAAACCAGCATTGCACGCTTTTCTAAAATATTTTGATTTATTTACTAGTTGGTATATTTGTTTTAAATCAATCTTTGATTAGTGAACCATTTAATTAATAATTGAATATAAAAGGAAAATTACATTTTTCTTTTTTATCTTCAAATATTTTATTTACAATATTATGAAATTGACTCTTGTCAAAATTATCTTTCCTTAAATTAATGATCAAAGTAAAAAAAAAAAAAATTACTTTACAAATAAACAAAAACTCATTTCCTAATATCAATCTTTAAATTACACATTAATATTTATGAATTTTATAATCTCTGAATTTGTCACCATTAAAAAAATCCAATACGATTTGCTTGAAATATAAAATTTAATTAGTGATTTGCAATATTTGAATTACCTTTTACTCAACTTATTTATAAAGGCAATTCAACATAAATTCTTGAACCTATTCAAATATTCCTAAATATTGTGACTTATTTATACTATAGTATGTATGGTTTTAAATATACACATTTTAAAAATACATTCCTATTAATAGTATAAATTTCTTTTACAATATACATTCCAGGACTTAAATCATTATACAAACTTCTAATGTTCCATCATATACTCGATCTTTTACTTTTTCCCCTTTATTTAATGTGATTTTCACTTTACTTTTTTTTATTTCAATTGCTTAACTTTGTTGTGTTCTTGTTCCAATGTTGTTTCCAATTTTTATGTTATGATGTTTGAAATTGTTTAAAAGTAATTTAATAATAATTCAGAGCTAAAGATGTGACCACAGGTTTGATAGTGGAATTTTTAATTTGAATAGATTGAAAGCAAAAACAAGAACTTCATCTTCTTGGACTCTTGGTTTATAGTATGCTGATGATTGCTACTCTTTCTAGTTCAAAGGTCAATCTACAAAATATACTTAATATTTTGAATGTAAAATTATGATTTTGGTTTAGTAATTCATTTTTCAAAAAACTCAAGTTTTATCAACCAGTGATAGAAGTTAAATCCTCAGAAATTTTTAGCTTGCATGAATATCAACTTGGGGATGAAAACCAATTTAAATATGTTGATAGTTTTTTGATGTTGAGGTGCAGCGCAGATTCCAATACAAGTTGATAATATATTATTCTAATTAAATTACCTATATGTAAAGGAATTGTATAGCCTAATTCAATGGAAATGAGACCTGGACTCCTTATTATTGTACTATAATGTATATTTAAATATATCATTTAAGGATATTACATAAAATTCTAAAAATATATTGGCAACCTGACAAAACGATCAATAATTCTTCAGCATGTGAATATAATACTACAGAATCCAATATTATAAAATTACATATTCATTGGAATGAATATATGAAACAAATGAACAATATAACACTACCTAAAGGATATTTTATGGTAAACTTGAGCATGAATTCATGAAAGAGACTATGTTTATATTAAAAAATGAATTCAAAGGAATTCTAAAAAAAGTGTAATGTTCTCATTGGGAATATATGATGGAGAATAGAATACAATAATATTACCATAATTATAAATATGTCATGGTCATAGAATGTAAAGAAAAACAATTAACTTAATATTCTCATTTATCCCAAAAACAACTTGATTTATGACTTAAAATTACATTAATAATTACAAATAAATTTTCGTTATATAAACTAAATTATGTAATTGGCTTTAAATTTATTAAACTTCCATCTTAATATATAATAAATAAATAAACAATAAGTTTTACAATGAATTACTTTGATTGAATACAAGTAACCTTAAGGAACTTGAACATAGACTTTCAAGTTCCCTTCAACTATCTGCTCTAGATTATACAACTGATGCATGACTACTAATGTAAAAAAAATAAATGATCTCCAATAAATATATTTTGTGCTGAACCAGCACTCATCAGTTGGTCCATATCATCTCCCACACATACATATGTTTGTAGTTTATATTACGATAGCAAATCTTCAAACTTTAATGGACAGGCTTCAATTTACTTCCTCCTCCTAGCTTAATATAAACCAAACACCAATTATATGTATGTATGGGAGATGATTCGGACCAACTGATGAGTGCTGGTTCAGCACGAAATACATATATTGGAGATTATCTTTTTCATATGTATCAGTTGAATGAGATAGAGCAGATAGTTGAAGGGAACTTGTAAGTTTGTGTTTAAGTCACTTATGGTTACAAATTAGTTACAATATAAATCTAATGCAAAATTATCTTTATATATATATCTTTCAAAGAGCACTCACTGACTGAATTATAATAAAAATAATTTTTTTCTGGTAGATTTTTAGTTTTATTTTATAAAATATTAAACATGAAAGTTACTGAAGTGACTTTTGTATGGATTTTTTATTGTAGTTTAAATGTATGTAGATATCAGTATTCAAAAACAGACAGTTTAATAACGTTGCAAAGCATATTATGTTCTAGCTTAACAGAATAATCAATCACCTCTGAACCAACAATTTTTTTTTTTACTGAGACTTATGATTTGATGTTATAGGTTCCATGGATTCAAAGATTCTGCTCAAATATAGTTGTCCTCTACTGATACATAAAAACTCTTAACAATATTTGTACTGAGGTTCTTCTGAATTCATCTGTCTCTTTTTATAAAACCTTAACAAATAATTGATGCAAAACTAATGTAATTTTATTCATATTAAATAAATTTATTCTCAAAATTTAGTTAAGTAAAAAATAAGTTTAGAAAATAATTGAAAAATATATATTAATAATTATTGAAGCTGGACGGTTACCATTATTTGATACATTTGGAATGCATATTTTTCCAAATTTAAAAAATTAAAATATTTTGGTTTTTAAAATAATAAATTAACAAACAAAATAAATTACATTTATGTATATATTATATTCAGAGATGCAAAATGCTTTTAAAATATTATCACTTCTATTATTCAAACTAATTCTCATTTTGTTTGTGAGAATTCTGTATCAATACAATAGATATACTGAACATGTGTAAACATATGTGGTGCAATTTAATTTAAAAATTACATACATTAAGACATTGTTCTCTTTAAAAATATGTAACATTATTTTGGAATCTTAATTTTTATTTTTGCAATAAAACTTATTCATAAAATGACAACGTCTAAAGTACACTTGATTCATAATTTTCTAACATATATTTATCTGAAAAAGATAGCAACAATAATTTTTTTGGGTGATCATAGCATTGAAAATTAAAAAAAATCAATTTTTCTAATTTTTAATTAAACCATAGACAAGTTAACTCATTTGAGACAGCAAATATATTAATCATTCAGAAAGTGTCATTTTTTGGACTTAAATCATCTACCTATATCATAACTTTTTTGCAAAAACAACAAATAATCATTACATATTTCATTATACCATCTATCCACTTTATTCTGCAAATCTACAATATCTCTCATAATTTTCTTAATAATACATTCATTTTTTTCTGGTTAACATTCAGTAATACTAGATTCTAAATAGAAACCTTTGAAAGAAGATCGATAACTTCACATTAGAAAATAAAACTTTGTAAAAATAGAATTATATTTGTTTTCCTTTGGAAACACTTTATATTTATTTACATTACTTATCTCATTAACTCAAAGCAATATCTTATTCAGATATGCTCAATAGTGTTATATCTAACAATATATCTTAATAAAATAAGTATTCTTCAGTGAGCCATATCTAACAATTTTTTTCTATCAGAATTATTTGAAAAGCACTATTTCAAATTCAGATACATCATGTTGAAATATAATGTCTGCAAAATATAATACACATAGGAGGAAAATACCACACACATTTAATATCATGCGAATAGCATGACATTATTTCTCAGGTCATCTGAAATGAAGAAAATCATATTAGCACCTATGCTAAATACTGTTTTATGGTAATTCTTGCAAAAATAATCCAATAAAATGTCAGGAAATAAGGATGATGCAAGAAAGCATCTGAATCCTTTGAAGAGAATGTTGAAAAAAAAAGCAACATTTAATTGTAAAATTTCAATCACATCTTATTGAAATGCCTTCAAGCTAATATTGTGTACTGAAAGTAACCAGTTGACATAATAATACTATCATAGAAGACTTATCAGTAAAGAAACAATGCCAAGATGTATGACAAAGACAATGGAACTCAACTTGCACAAGCAAATATTAAAATAGAAACTTGGCTAAATTTCAGGACTGTTTAGCACACTCCAATGTATATAGAGAGATTAACACCTTATGCAATTATACCTGAAATGTCTATCATTTAATGGTGATGAGATCAATTAGGCCTTTGCAGTTGTTGGATATGGTGTAGTAATACTGAATTCTATGTTGCTTGCATTTCTCCATTTAATGTGAATCATATAAGATAACTTTCTCAAACCATGTTTGCCCTTATATTTCATGCAGTTAGCAGATGATTGGCTATTAATTCAAATTTATATCTAGTCAAAAGTGACACAATATTAGGATAAATATTTATATAAGTATTTTTTTTTAAAAACCATTAAATATATTCATAGAATTTAAAGTATTTGTTTTTATATAAATAAAAATTAATGGCATAAAAATGTTATTACTGTAAGAAAGTTAAAGATTAACTTTAAGATAAATAATGTCCAATATTTTTTGATTGAGAATAGTATTATTAAATGTATTTCCTACTTTAAAAAAATGCTTTACTTCCACATGCAAAAATATATATTGGTTTCAACACCAATTTCACTCTAAATAAATGGAAGATTTGAATTAAAATTATTGAGATTCTAAGCTTAACATTTTTTCGAACCCCTTCCAGCACCAGACATATCATATGAATAACAAATAAAATTATTTTGATTCAATAAAGATGGATTATTGCAATAATTTATATTTTAAAAAAGTATGCAACAATTTTCTTTATCAGAAAAATCAAGCATCCAAAGGATAACCTCCTAATCTTATCGTTTTTTTTATATAGAAAATAATCATTGAGAATTTCTTTTGAAGCATATTAAAATGTAAATAGTTTTTATTTTTCTGAATAACTTTTTTTCTGAAGTTTTTTGTCACTAAACTAAAAAAACCATCACATGATCACCATCTCTTATACTAGCACATAATTGTTATTAAACAAGCAAAACTCTCCATACAGTAGTGCCACCCTGTGCCAACCAGAGTAATCAATGGATGCCAGAAGGCTTGTGCATAAAATCCCTATCTAAAGCATATTCATCCAATATCCCCAGACTAGTTTCTGGCTTGTGGTTTTCATCAGTGAGGAGTTTTGGATCTGAGAGCACTGCACCTAGATCTTAGGATCTAATGCAACCCTCCAGCAACCACCTTTTATCCCTACTTAACTACAAAACTATGAGAATGAAATTGAAAACACACTATTTTCAATCTAAGCTATGGTTGTTAAAGAACCAAAGAGACCAAAATGTATGGGTGCTGAACTGAGTTCAGACCCATATGACTATATAAGCTATTGAGCTTAGATTGAAAATATTGGCTTTCAATTTCATTCTCATAGCTTTGTAGTTAAGTAGATAGAAGGTGGTTGCTGGAGGGTTGCATTAGATCCTAAGATCTAGGCGCAGTGTTCTCACATCCAAAACTCCTCACTGATAAAGGCCACAAGCCAGAAACTAATCTGGCGATATTGGATGAATAGGCATTAGATAGAGATTTTATGCAAAAGCCTTCTGGCATCCATTGATTACTCTGGTTGGCACAGGGTGGCACTACTGTATGGAGATTTGCCTTGTTTAAACTAAAAAAAAAAAAATTTGGGGAAATAATTATGTTCAAATACTGTTTCACTAAGTTTTGAAAATAAATAATTTTTTAAAGACAAAAACAGATGAAAGTATATTATTTCTTTGCCTAAAGTTGTATCTACATCTTTTTAAATTAAATTATTTGAGTTTGATTAATTTTAAAACTAAATAGGAAATTTAACAGTAATAACAACAAAAAACTTATACTATTTAAAATTCAAATTATGAAATTTCAAATTGCTTTTTTAATATTTTATCTATCCTTTTAATTGTTCTTAATCTTTATATACTGCACTATGTATGTTATCCTTATAATCTGCAGTACATAACAAACTTTATACTTATAAAAGATAATTATATATTGAATGCAATACTTTCTTTAAATAAATGAATTGGAAAGGAACAAATGGATTTCCAAAAAATGCATCAGAATAGGTAATGCTCAAAACACATACAGCACCTGATGAGTTCCTAATGTGAGGAAGAAATATTGTCTAGAAAAGGGGCAATTGGTTTTCTCTAAGCATTAATGTGATTAGAAATTAATTCATTTGCACAATTGTGTGATTTGAACATCGTTACATATATTTAAGCTTTCTTAATAAATGACTTAAATATGTTTAGTACCCATCAATGGTTGCAAATGGTATATATCTCAATAAATTTTAAAATACTTTAATTTTATATAAATTTTTTAAATAGGTGAGCATTTCAATATCTTTTTAGATGTGCCTGACTATATTTTCGCAAAAATCAAGTTAATATGAATTTTGCATAGTTTTATGCCATTTTTTTTAGAGTTTAGCAGTATCTCATATCACTTGTAGTCTAAAAGTAATTTTATTTCTCCATTTTTTGCAATTTATGGTTATATATTTTTTTATTATCTATTTTATACAAATATTATAATATTTATTGTAAATAATGCTTACAATAATAAAAATCAAGTTTATTTATTATAACTGATCATTCTTTTCCTAAAAAAAAAAAAACAATCAACTGATCCCAGATAGAATCTCTACTTTTTGCAATTTATTAGTTATATTTTTTTCTAATTTTTTATAGAAATATTATATTTTTTGTAAACAATAGTTAAAACAAACAAATTTATTTCATTATAATAATTGATTGTAAGAACAGTCAACTCATTCCAAATAGAAGTTATTTTAAATGAAGAAATTTTTACTTCTCCATTTTTTTGTGTAATTTTAGTTATACTTTTGTTATACAAATATTGTATTAATATCAATAATGCTTATAATAAAACAAATCAAATTTGGAATTATATTATCATGTTTTTCTTACGAGTGGTATCAGTATAGATTGTAATGTTTTCTTTATAAAATCAAAATTGCAGCCATGATTGGTTAATTATATATATAATAATTATAAAAATTGATATATACCTTGGGATTAGCGCTGCCATAATATAATCGTCTGGCCATAATTATTCTAACTTTGTGAATCATTCTCGTACCTTAGATTTTTATAATAATCACAACCATGGTATTCTGCCAGTGCAAACACGGGCAGCAAAATTATTATGAAAATCTAAATTGCTAGAATAATTATAGCCAGACGATTGTCAGGGCAATGCTAATCCCAAAATACCATTTCATCTTTAATAAAAATCAAATCCTAGATATTTATAAAACTTCAAATCGTCCACAGTTCAAACACATATGAAAATAATTGGAAAAAATAAATGATTAATAATAACCATTAATGTATTTAAAGATATCTAATATATAAATGCAAAAAAAAATTGACAGTTGTAGATTAAGTTTGCTGCCTGGATTAAAAAGATATAAATTCTGATTGGTAATCATGCATTTATTAAATGATTGTAATTGTAAAAGAAGTGCATCCTAAAAATGCATATTTTGTATCAATTCATGCTTATAAGCTAAATTTATATAATATATATGTATTAATACACATACATGAGAAGCAGTGAGCTTGTTTATTGTAATCAATTATTGCAATAAACGTAAAGTACATAAATGTAGCGATATTAAAATTAAATTCCTATATTTTACTTCCTTACATATTTCCCTCTCAATTCGATTGAATATTCTCCAGTAAATAAATCTTGATGCATATTATTAGAAATATAATCGTAGCATCAAGGACTCACAAATGCATATATATATACACACACACACATAAATTGATTTATCATTTCTTAAATAAAAGTCACAATAAATTTTATATATAATTACTCACAGTGCATCAATTCTGGATAAAAAAAATAGACAATGTAATAAATGAAAGGCTTTATAAATATAGTAAATATTTATTTTATGTTTATAAATTATATATAGAGACAATTTTATTTTTTTAAAAAGGAACATTATTTACAGTGGGCAAATTCCATCCATAAAAACAAATTGTAAAAAAAAAAAAAACCTTTTGTGATAGTTTAAAAAAATTATATCCAATCATTTTTCATTCAAATATTTCAATTTATTTTTTGGGGGAAAAAATTGTGAATTCATATCTGTTAAGTGAATAAAAATAGACAAATTTAATATGTATCAATGTATTATATATGTTAATTTAAATACAATAATTTTCATTATATATAATACTTTTAATTCAAATGTTTATGCAGGATATTTAATAAGGTATTAAAAAAAGTCACATAAAAATATTCATTGCATATGTTTCAAGATGTACTTACCTTTTTTTTAAAGTAATTATAAATTAATAATTTAAATTTAAAAATTAAAATTAGTTTTATCATTGATTTAACCAAAAATATAGTTTCTTAAAAGATTTGATAAATTCACAAACAAAAAAAAAAAAATTATAAAAAAAAAATTTCAAAATTGTGAAAATTATTTTTAATAATGAAGCAATTTTTTTTTTGTAAAATTCTTCAGTTTATTGAAAAATTGCATTCAATTTATTTACATAAAATATTCATCTAAATTTGTACAATTACTATTATTTGTAATATTTTTAAAAATTCAATATAAAACTGTTACTACAGTTCAAAATAAGTATTTTTTTGAAAAAGATTACCCCACTTCCCTGTATGAATAGTTTTTTTGTTAAATTTATTGTATCACTTAAATTGATAAAATGTTTTTGAAGTATTACAATCGTAATCATTTTGTAGGGTTTTAAAAATATCAGCAACCATTTTTTTTCTTTTTTAATTTAACGTTCTAAAGTGATGCACATTAAAGGAGCTTTTGAAAAAGCAAAAATGCAAAGACATTCTCATGAAAACAAGGCTATATATGCATAGCTATTTTTCTCTATAATTTATTAATATTTTATATTTTTAATTTTAAACAGATGTATTCCAGATTGCTTTAAAAACACACAATTCTTGAGAGTAATATATTTGAGCAATAAAATAAAAAATTAAATCTCACTTTTGTACAAAGTATAAGGTGGTACCCAAAAATAACCAGAATCATTCTTTGGAAAATCAGCATATTGTAGTATATGCTTCAGCTGTTTGTTTGCCAACTATCATTACCAAGCTAAGTCATATTAAAATATAGCAAATATTTTTGTTAAGTGCGTCTTGCTTATTTGTTAATTTTCACAATGGCTGAAAAGTTAGAACAATGAGAGATTTTGTTTTCTTTTAGGAAAAATGAAACGGAAAACAATTATAATATTTGAATCAGATTACAAACAAACTGCTCTTGGTAAACAAGTTTATGATTACATTAACCATGCACCGAAATAGTGTGGCAAGTGAAGTCCAATGTAAAGGCAAAGCTTTTTTTTTTTTTTGGATACAAATGACATTATTCACTCAGAATTTGTTCATAATGACCAGGTATTTAAAACCTATAAGTTTGGAAAAGTTTTCAAGATGTGATAAAATGAAATGTCCTGATTTTTGGTTTAATGGTGAGTGCAAACTTTACCATAACAAGCTAGCACACAAAGCCTTGAGTGAAAAACAATTTTCAACTAAATTCAGTATAATCACGCTTATCCATCAGCTATATTCATCTGGTCTTGCTCCGTGCAACTTTATTCTCTAATGAAAAAATGCTCCAAAATTTTTTTTTTTTTGCACACTTAGAAGTAGTGAAGGAAAAAATGACACAAGCTCTAAAAGGCATCACCTTGCAAGAGTTTCTGGACGATTTGAAAAAGTGACTATCAAGTTTAGGTTGTAAAATGGACTATACTTTGAAAGAGATTCAATTTGTAATATCTAAAAATAAATACACAATTTTTTACTTGAATCCCCCTCATTTACAAAAATTATTTATAAATGGCTTAATTAGCATAAAATATATTCTATCTTGTGGACCAAAAAATATTAATATTTACAATAGTAAGGGCAGTATTAATAAACTAGGGTACATCCTAAAGTTCTAACAACCATTATGTTAAAAGCAAATATACCAAGAAACAGTATCTTTAAAGATCAATTGGTTATAAACTAGAGAAAACAATTATTTTAAATCAGAAACCTTAAACATAGTTAAATAAATTTTATAAATATATATTCTTTTTTTAGCAAGAATGTATTGCAGAAATAGCTATAATATTCTAGTTTATTCAGTCTGTAAAAAAATTTCAGAGAGATAAGAAAAGATAGGCAACCTATTTTCTTGTCAGATGAATGTAAAAGCTAAGTCTTGGTCTTGAATTAAAAATCTTTTAAAATACAAAGAAGAGATTTAATTTCTATTCATAAACATAGACACACAAAAAAATTAAAACTGTATATGTATGCAATTCAATGATGCTATATGAAGGACATATTGCAGAGATATTTAACATGTAAGTAATGTTTGTGATAATTCACACAGAATAAAATAAAAGAATGAATACTATTATTTTATATTTACAAAGCATCTGTTTTTATATATTAATTTAACAAAATATTAGTTGTAATGAGTACATTAAAAACATTATTTATTGCAAAGTTTCTGAGATATGAAATGTAACGTTTGTTAACAGTCATTAGTCAAATATTGTATATCTATTACTAAATTCAAAACTCACATTTAATAAGCATTTTTTAATACATTTCTCATTACTGTAAAATGATCTATTTTTAATGTGACAATGGTTAACTACTAAACATTTTAATATATTGTAATAAAAAAGATCTTTAAATTGGAAAAAAGTACATGTTGCTAAATGTTATATATTGTTATTTTTTAAATAAAATTAATCTAATAAAATAAATTTTTACTCATTAAATACTATATATAGAATTTTTTAAAATATAAACATTAATATACAGAATTATATTCGTATCAAAAATTTGTTTGTCAGCGTAAATGCTATCAGTGAGTTGATGGCAGTTGTCCAAATTATTATCTTTCTGTACATTGGTAGTAGGTATATTGGGCAATACCCAATTAATCCTAATAATAGATATCAATGATAATAACAACAAATAACAGTAAAATTTTATACCAGATTAAAAGTTTTTATCATGAATGAATGATTTTTGAATTAATTTCTAAATCAATATTTATCATTTGATAGCATAACTAAATACACAATCATTCTCCTCTTTAGTGTTTTATGAGAGTACATGTTTGAAAAGAAAGGCAAAATTCAAGCAAAAATTCTACTACTTAAATTCTATTAAAGCAACTGAAAATAAATATCATGTATGTATGTCTTTGATATAAGTGAATAAATACATACAGAAATATTTTAGATTATGTAAGAGTTTTTCATTATTTTATAACATACCTCTAAATATCACTTGCCATTATAGATTATGAAGAAGATAATATATCAACACTTAAATCATAATATCTCATTTCATGATGAAAGGATTTTGATTATTTACAATTCAAAAATTTTTTAAAAAGAAAATAAAACAAGCACATTACATATTAAAAGCATGAAATTAACTAAATTATAAATACATGATAAAGTATAATAATTTTAAATTTATTTCTAATTGTTGGAGTTGTAAATTTTTAGAATAAATGATTTATTAACAGTATACAGCTCATTTGCAGAGACTCTTAAAATCTGATCTTTCACTCATATAAACAATATGAAAATACACTAGTTTTCATGACTCTTTTTAAAATAAATAAAATAAATATAATTAGACACGGAATGTTAGAACTCACAAAATTAAATGAAGGTTTTATATTTTAGATTTATTTACATAATTTTTTGTTTATAAACAATAATAATCAATTTTCAATGTTAGTTCCAACGATATATTTAAAAAAAAAAACCTGCATCAGAAAGAAAAATTCTTACAGAAGCATTAGCTTTGTTGGGAATAAATATATAAACTCATAGCAAGTTTACAGTCAATAAAATTCATAAAAGCTATCATATAATATTTAGACCAACAATATTTATTTGCAGCAATTTTTATTTTTTTCCCAGACTGAATATGAAAGATTTACATAATTCTTCTTTTATATTTTTAGTTTACAACAGATTTGCACAGAATGTATTTTTCCAAATATCAATTAATCATTAACTGCATTTGATCTTAGTTATGTAGTCATAGGATCTGCTGCATCATCAGATTCTTCTATTTCAAGTCTACGTGGGCCATACAGTAGTACATAAGCACAATGCCAATCACCTGCAATAAAGCAAAAGTTAATTATTAATAGTAATAAATAAATAAAGATATTTATAAATATTGTCTAAAATAATAATATAATTGTATAAATATTTGAATTAAAGAAATGTAGTCCTCCATAGATATTATATAACTAACTTTTAAATTGTAAATAATTGTATGTTTTGTTAGTTTACAATTTAGAAGTTACTATAAGAATTTCCCAATGATTGTGTTTTTATTCAACAGTTTTCCACGATCATAATAGAGTATTTTTGCTGCTTCATGGACTGAAAGTTTTTAAAACAAAGGAGTATAAATTCATACAAACAACTGCCACCAACAACAAATAATTAATTGAAAATTTCTGTAGCTATATCATCAATACCATATACATTTAAAAGAAAATTATGTTTTACAGATTAAATATATACCTAGAAATTACTAAAGGACGATAGAATGTAGATATATTTTGCGGTAGTGGTCGAATAGCCACTATATCCCATTCGATGGTGATGTGTTCGCGCTAAAACACATAAAAATGCCGTTTCCGCGGCAGACACATTCAAACCCGCATATTCTATAATACAACTTTTTTGTTGTGCTACAGATTGCAGGCCGCTATGTCGCGTCGCAGTACAGCATGTATGTCGCATCACAGCAAATAAATTTTCCAAATTCGCACAGTTTATAAAATGGTTACGGCTTGGTGAGAGGGTGTGTGTATTTGAATTGGATGGAAGTTGTTTTCATTGGATTTTTTTATATTTTAAAATATTGAAATGTTCAGATTTTGTAAAGTAATAATTAACAGACTTTTTACACCGTAGTGTATTGAAGTTTTAAGTGGTAAATGTTGACGAGATATATGTATAAAGTGAATTGGAATTAGGTAACGCATCAAGTAACGTACTGTTCGTAACATTCTACGAGACAAACAAGATTTTACCGTGTGTAAATTTTTTGAAATAAAAAAGAGTGTTAACACAAAAATATCCAGTAAGAAAAGTACAATTGTACACTGTTTTTTTAAATGTCATAAAAAGCATATATTATAAACATGGTTAATAAGTAAAGAAGACATTTTATATATATATTTGTTGTTGTTTAAAAAAGTTTTAGTTTCTTTCTTTTCTCCGACTACTGTTATACTTTGTTGAATATAGTTTACGTTTCTTGTTATCATTTATTTTATAAATGTTAGTAAAAAAAAAATATTTACAAAAATACCATTTTGATATTTTTTATTTTAGCATTACAAACAACAGAACACTAACCCTAAACCTAACTGTAACAACTTTTACTTTTAGTTGTCATTCTATTTGAAATAAAAAAATAGCGGTAATATCTGTTTGTCTGTAAAAAAAAAAAAAAAAAAAGTAAAACAAAGATTAAAAAAGTAAAAAATAGTGATAACACAATAATATCTGTTTCTCTGTAGAAATAAAATGTAAAAGGAAGACTAAGAAATTTTACTTTTTATTCCGATTACCAGTTTTTAAACAACAACAACAAAAAAAAAAAGCCGTAACCCCAGTAAAAAAATCTCCGATAGAAAATTGATTTTTCTAATAAAGCAAACTAAAAAACACAAATCAAATTGTAATTTATTTTACTTTACATTTATTATTATCATTTAATTTGTATACGTTAATAAAAAATAATATTTAAAAAAGACGATTTTCTTTTGTTTTTATTTTCGCATTACAAAAAACACATCAAAATGATTATAATTAACGGCCCAGGAATGATCATATTTTATAGTTTTAGCGTGAAAATGGTGCCATCAAGTAGGATATGGTGGCTATTCGACGACAACCTATTTTGCAATTTGAAAATATATAAGGTCACAATTAACTCTTATATAAGATTTAGTGACCAATTGGAAGTAATGAATTTAAAAATGTAAAACAAAAAAAATGCAAATAAATATTTAATATAAGAATATCAGGATGAAATAAATTTGTGATTGCTAATGAAATGAAAACTATTACTTTCAATAAAAAAAAAGTGTTTCTGTAGTAAAACATTAAAAAAAATCTTGTAATCATCATTCTTGTGTTTTGATTCCATCATAGAAGTTTGTTTTTAAATGATAAAAGTGAAAATTTCAAAAATATCATCATCAAATCTTCTTTACTAGTTACATAGGAAATTTAATATAAAAAGACATCTTTAGTTTATGTTTTAAAAAAATAATCCTCTTTTTATATATGTTTTCAAATTTGATGGTAAAATCACTGCAAATTATTAGAAAAAATAAACATCAACTTTGTGCTGTTATAATTCATAATTTATTGTTGTTGTTATTATTTTCAAATAAAATTGTAATTTTTTAAAAAATTTATATCTTTAATTTTAAGATAAATTTATATAGTACAATTAATCCTATGGAATTTATCATCTCAAATTTGTTTATGATGCTATTTCTCCAAAATCAATCAATTAAGATTAATCAAGACCCTATGTATTATATAACTAATATCTTATTTCATTATATTTTTTATTATAATAATTTACAATCAATTTTATAAAAAAATTTAGCAAAGATTATAGAATTCATCTCACATTCAATACTAGTAAACTCTATCTTCACTTAAAGTCAATCATTAATTTAGTCAAATATCAATAGATAGCAAAGCTAACAAAAAAATATAACATTCAACGATCAATTTCTTGCTTAACTACTTTTCATTTAGGCAGGAAAAATTACAATGAACCATTTTGTTTACATAAAGCTTTGAGTTAAACTAAAGTATTTGCAATATACATGCTTTTTCAAAAAAAGAAACAAAATTTCTAATTTCTTTCATTACTAAAAGGGAATTTTCTTTCATAAAGATCGAAAAAAAAAAAAAAGAATGCAGAATTTTAAGTAAAAAAAGATAAAAATTACAAAGCAATCACTGATATCTATATTAAAAAATATTTTTATACAGCCATTATTATGTTTATGAAATAATTGACATTTGAAAATATTATAGACAAATAAATAATATATTTGCTTTTATAATAAATTCCAATAATTTAGTTTATAATCACAACAGTATTGTAAAAAGATTGCAATATTATAATAAATGATGCTTTAGAAATAATGCTTTTGGAAACCATAATTTTATTGCAACCATAATTATTAGAAAGAAAAAGTAATTATCCAAGTATAATTCTTGTAAAAATTTTACATCACCATTTCTACAATTAATCAACTTCCAAATATTTAAAAGCATTAATTAACTTTGAACTTTCTGTTCAAACTTTCATTATCTATCTCTACTTACTTCACTCCTTTAGTATTAATTTATTTATTTTCATTCAAAATTTAATACAAATTCCACCTACATTTACTAAATTAATCATCATTAACTGCAATAGTGCCATATCATCAGAAATTCTAATACAATGAATGTTCTTTTCTTCAATGATAGCTTCATCTCTGTCAAAATAACTAATCTAAATAGGGCAAAACATTTCTAATCCCTTTCATTACCGAAGAAAAAAAGATAAAATTCACAAAGTAATTTGATATAAGCATAAAAAATACTTTTGTAAAGCCACCATTTTGTTTCTAATCTAATCGAGATTTGAAAATAAAATAGTAGAAAGACAATATCTTTCTACATCTATTTCTTTTCAAAAAAGACTATTTAATCTAACATATATCTTCCAACTCATATATAAATTTCTTAACAATCATCTCCACTTGCAAACCATTTCTTTCTTTTTAGAACATTACAACATTCATTTCACTTTACCAAATACTTTTTCAATAACAAAAAAAATATTAAACTTTCCTTTTATATATATATTTCAGTTATAAGTTGTATAATGCCAATTGCAGATCTTTCTATTTTTTTTAAATATTCAAACTGTTTCGCTCTCAACAACACATTAGCAGCATGTTAAATTAATTATTCCAAAACCCCCCATATTATATTACATTAAGCTATTTCCTTAATAATACTATAGTTAATAAAAGAAAATTGATTGATGACACATATAAATCATAAATTAAATTTAGGAAGAAAAACTATAATTAATTTTAAATTATTTCCCCTATAGATATTAGCAATTTAACTATAAACTCAGCTTATTTACTGATTTTATAATATCTTCCTTTATCAATGCACGACCTATTTTAACTTCATCTACCAAGCATATTTATCTTTTTTAATAATAACTTTAATTGACTTTAAACTTATAATTTTTTATAGCACAACAATAATATAACCAATCTTTATTAATGATAACAAAATGCAGAATGTGCCTGTTTCTTTCTTATTCCTTCATTAACCAGATTACTTTGGGGTGGGTGGGGGTGTCAATCAATAACCAACAATTAGATTCTAAAATCCAAATCAAAAATAAATGAAGATGAATCCATTTTTAATATCTATTACAAAAATATAGCCAATGATACTAATTTCAAGAAAACTACATATGTATATACGAATGCTAAAATTTAACACAATCATATTATGTTTAAGATTTCATAATAGGGGTTATTTGCTTACCAACAAGAATATCAAACAAGATGTAAGTTTACGTTAAACATTCTCATGATATTAGCCACTATTTTGATCTATTTCATTATTTCTTTTACTTTTCAAAAGTGAAGCCAGTTTGCTATATGAGATCTTAAAAGCTTTGCTAGCAACAGACTACTAACATATAAAATATTTTCTGTAAATAAAAAATTCTTAAGAATTATACTAATACTATTTACTTCCATTCCCCACACTCAATCAGCTAAGATAAAAATGAAAATTTACTTTTAAATATCAGTACTACTTAAAGTAAATATTTCAACACTAATGGAATTAATTATTAAAAAATTTCCATCAGTTAAATAATCATATTAAAATATATTATGCATATAAAATTTTATAATTTATTTATGAAATATAATACCTCCTCCAGATAATTTTAATATATCTTCTGATGAGACAGGAATTACTTTATCATCATCACATTCTATCCATTCATCTAAGTAAAAATAATAATAAAAAATAAATAAATAATATGATAAATTATGTATTGAAGCTGTCATATATATATATATGTGCTTCACATATATATTGTTGCCATTAAGTTATAATTCTAAGCCATTTAAAAAAAAATGGGAAAAGAAAATGTAATTTATTATGAAATTTAATTCTATAATGAAATTTAATAGTTATGAATAGCATGTGTGAGTAAGGGGGGGGGGTTTCAAGTCAGCAAAAAAAATTTAATTAAAATCACTTGATGTTAAAAAATGTATAAATTAAAATCTAATTTTTGAATTTATATTTTAGTATATCATTGTCATTACGGTAAAAGGTGACAAGAAATATGTAATTACCCTAAGAGATTAGAATAAAACCAAAGGTATTTGGAATTTAATTAAAAAAAATGCAATTAGTAAAATTTTAAAATTAAACTAGATCATGATTGCGATCAGTAAGATTTTTTTTAGATAGTACAGAAAATAATTTTATTGAAATTAATCAACCAATTTAGAAAACATCTGGATGCCTTTGTTTTGAGATATATATATAGGGGCAGGAAAGAAAGAGTTGGAGTTCTTGTAAAGTTTTTTTTAAGCGGTTATAGATTATGTCATGCTATGACCAATAAGTAGAATTTGTCAATTTCTCTGACATCTCCGAGGAATGTATGTGGAGTCCCCATGATACTTAAAAGGCGATGCCTCTAAAGTCTCTGCCTACAAATGACGATCCAAAATGCTGACATATTTGTTGCCATCAAGAAAAAGCCCCCAGTATATAATGCCACCAAGTAATCAGCCAATATCCGAAGGGCACTAATACAGAAGATCTATGAACTATATCGGGAAGTTCAGCATAGTGTTTTCTTGTCTATCAAAATCCTTCTAAGGTCTGTTAAAATAGTGATTTATTTTAACTTTATAAATTTCAATTTACCGGTAAACGATAAAAGCTTCTTTAATATTCTGCTTTCTTTGCTTAAATAATTCATTTATTAATCGTTCTTTTGAAATCTGTTTTCTTTAGTATTATTATATAAAATATTCTTATTATATTATTAAAATATGTTTTTCTTATTGTACTAGAAAGCAGGCTTAATTAATTTATTTAAGAAGGAATCGAATATTGTAATATATTCGATCCTTCTTAAATGTGCTAGACTTATTATTTAAGAATCAGACATAGGTAAATTTAGTAAACATATATTCAGTGACTAAAATATTTAAGCTCTTTCTTGTTCCCTTTTTATTGTTATCTTATAAACTTCAAATACTTAGGCTGGTTTATTCCATACATTAAGAATAAAAATAGGATTGCATATCTCTGCAATTCTAATCCTTTTTTTCTTTTTGTATGCAAGTAAAAATGAAAAAGTCTTCAGCATTGAGAAAATATTGATGAAAACAGATTTAGCAAATGAGAAGTGTTTAATTATAAACTTGCACAAGGCAGTATTATAAATACTGAGGAAGCTTGAAATTGGATTTGAGACAAAAGTTTAACTCGATAAAATACCCGAATGCTCGAACAGGCTTATTTAGAGATAAGCCTGCCTCACAAATGTGGAAGACCACAATAGATAACCTAAATAAATGACCTATTTATACAATCTGGTTAGATCACTGTGCCTAGAAGATTGCTCATTTAAGTAGAAAAAATATTAATAATACCAGTAACAGTAATTTTTTTTTCTAAATATGGTTACATAGAATGTGTAAACTTTGCTTGATGCAGATTTTTCACGATCTAAATATATGGCAATGCTTGAACTAAGATTTAACATTGATATAGATAATTTTAGCAAACTTGTCTGTCACTAAATTAATTGAATAGATGGCAATGATTTTACTTTAGAAGGGCATTTCATAATGAAGTAAAAAAAAAACTGCATGATGTAAGATTTGCAGTGAGATCTAAACTTGGTATAATTTTTAATGGAATTAATGAAAGATCCACTGGTATTAAAAAAATCTCTCTATTGCTTATATTCCTCAATTCCATTCAGAATGTTAAGGTAAAAAAAGCTTTTTTTTTTTTTTTTCCATATGTCATAGCATCGGCCGGGACGCGAACCCACACCCGTCTGCAACCGACTACTTGCTTACAAGGCGAGTGCGATGACCTCTCAGCTAACAATGCTTGACAAAAAAAAAAGCTTTTATTCCTTAATGGAAAGTATTATTGTATTAATATAGGTAAATATATTTTTCTTCTTGTAGACTAATGCAAATCATTGATAGAAAAGGTAATCTAACCCAAAGGTACTCTATATATTATTGACTAAACTTCAATGAATTGTTGCTAATAAAGTCTTTCATAATACATGGATTAACTATATAAACATTTTATAAGTTTGCTATGTAAAAACTTCAGATGCATATACAACTCAAAATAAAGGTATCATAGATTGTATTATAGTTACAAATCAGAATGCAAAAGTTCATATTACACTAGAAAATATTTATATGTACAAAGAATTGAATATATCAGAATATATTTCATGAACAAGATGATAGTTGTATTATAAAATATGTCTTATTCCAAATATGTCTGAATGACATATCAAATTTCAATGAAGTGTTAAACATTGTTAAGTTTTTCAAGTTGAACATTATGAAGTACTGAATTCTCACAAAGAAATGTGCTCTAGATACAAATAAGTGTGTTTTTGGATTCAATAAAAAAAAAAAATTCCTGCCTAGTTCTTTATCAATAAATATATTATTAGTACCATAATTAAACAATACTGTGCAAAATTTTATACTTGCTTACATATTAAAATGAATATGGAGTTTATATGTAAGAAGATTTAAGAATAACTGATGAGCTAAAACTGCAAATGAAATAACATTTATTTGCTGATTATAGAATTTGTTTTTTTTTTTTTGATACATTAAAAGCAACTTATGTCATAAAATGCATTATAATCCTTATTAAATTAAATCAATGATATTCTTTTATATCATAATGATGATAATTTGAACAAATAGAAGAAGTACTATGATTATGATCATTTTGTAATTAATGGTAAAGAAATTCGGATGACTACTTTTAATAATATATCCATTATATTGAGTTATTTAGATTTGACAAAGGTATTCAACATGATGAAGTTAAAACAGTTTTTTGTCACCTTAAAAATAAAAAGGGAGTGGGCCTTAAAAAGATATATGGAAATGTAATGGTGACATGCCTATTTCAAACTATTGAAATTTTTTTTAGAAAAATATAGATAAGTAATGAACTAATTTACATTTTATCACACTATCATACCAATGCTTTTATTGTTGTAATTTATGAAAATAAATTAATAAAAAATTAGATGAAAAAGCTGCATGGTATATCATGTTATTGACTTCAGCAAAAATACTGCTATGGCTTTTATTGAATAAATAGGATTTTATTATTTGGGGAAAATATATATAAAAAAATGTCATAAGCAAATATATGACTTATTAATTTTAGTAAAATGATCAAATCACCTGACTCAGTTAATCAAGCAGATTTTTGTAGTAACATTTGACAATAAGTGGAAATATTTATGATACATTTTGATATTGATTTTTGAAATAGTTACTAGAGGGCTTTATAGAGCAGGCATCAAAATGTGATTTAGATTTGATGATGGCATTTTTAATTTGAATTCATTAAAAGCAAAAACAAGAACTTCATGTTAATGGAAGCATATTACTTATTCATTAGACTAGAGATTATCCATTTAATAGAGTAATATTTCTGTAGTGTTATAGGCTCTTAGATCTACATTATGTTTTGAATGCAAGCTAAAAAAAAAAATTAATTTAGTAATTAGTACTCAAAAATTCAGATATTTTATCACACAACAATGGGGGAAAAAAATTTAAATAACTTTATCCTTGAATAGGTTATTACCATGACAATTTGAATCAATTTAAATATCTAAGTAGCTTTTTTAGATAGAAAGGCAAATTTCCAATATTGAGATACAACACAGGCTGAAATATGCTGCTATTGCATTTAGTAAATTAAAAGAGTATTTCATAATACTGATATAATTAAATCAGTATATATAAGCTATTTTTTTGCTAAACTAGACATAACTTCCTATAGAAATAATATAAAGATATTAAAGAAATTTCATTTAACAACATTTAATAATAATCTGAAAATACAATGGCAAAATTATAAGATCAATCTATCAGTAATATATTTAAATTCAATTATATCATGATTATATTAAATGCATTCAGTAGATGAAAAGTAATAGATTTCCTAAAAAGTATTTTAAAATTAACTTGAATATAGTTTTGGTGGAAGAGACAGGTTTCATTTATATTATAGAGTATTTTAAAAAAACTCTGAAGAAGTACAATGAGAAAAAATATGTCTGAAGATAGAATCCAATGGAGAAATACAATACAGCAAATTATTGAAATTTTTGAGAAAGAAAATTTTGCTTCACAGATAGGATAAATTTATTATAAAACTTAATTTTAATTTTTGCTTCTTTTTCAGGTTTTTTTTTTGTGTGTGCGTGTGTGGGTGGGGGAAGGAGAAATTAGGATGGCTGTTAATAATATTCTGAACTAAATATGAAGATGTTTAAAACCAAAGAAATTCAAGAAGTAGTTTGTTTTGACTTTTACAAGTGGTTATCATTTGCTAATTGCAAAATATAGATCATGAAGATAATCTGAAACAGAAGAAACCTTTTTTTATATTATTTGCATTTTTATATTGGTCTATTGCCATCATCTAATATGAGTATTGGATGTCTTTAGAAAAATTTAACTTTATTTAAATATTACAAATACATTTAACTGTTATTAATAGCACATTAAACAGGTTAGTATATGCATGTTTCGAAAGGTATTATTCTCCCCTCTGCATGGGATTCGAACCTGAACCATTTTAAGGTAACGTTCTAACCAACTAAACTATCCTGCCAAAGGCAACAGTCAGTAGAAATTTCATATACTTATCTATGAGGTTCCTCCTGATTTCTCCACTTTTTCCTAAGAACAGAGTTGATTAGTGGTTTGCATACATTATATATAGTCACCCTAGATTGAGTCACACTAGGTTGATTGTTTGCCATCGTCATGTGAGCAGCTTCTTTAAATTTTCTTCTTTGTACCTTTTCTTCCCTATCCAATATTTTTGTATTTTCCTAATTGCACATACATTCATTGGTACATACATGATCTGCTACTTTAGACACATCTGTTTTCTCTCTTCTAATCATCAGTTTGGGTTCTTGCAAGCACTATTCAATGGGACGACTGGTCTCACCAATATATGCTCTTCCACATTCACAGGGTATTTCACAGATGCAGTTTTTTATTTTCAGCACTTCAAGTTTAGGTTTTGTAGATATTAGAAATGCTGAAAAGAAAAACTGCATCTATGAAATATGTGAATGTGGAAGAACATATATTGGTGAGACCAGTCATCCCAATGAAAAGCACTTGCAAGAACACAAACTGATGATTAGAAGAGAGAAAACGGATGTGTCTAAGATAGCAGATTATGTATGTGCCAATGAACATATGTTCAACTGGGAAAATACAAAAATATTGGATAGGAAAGAAAAGGTACAAAGAAGAAAATTTAAAGAAGTTGCTCACATGACAATGGCAAACAATTCCATAAGTCAACTTAATATGACTAAACATAATGTATGGAAACCACTAATCAACTTTGCTCTTAGGAAAAAGTCTAGAAATCAGGAGGAATCTCATGGATAATTATATGAAATTTTTACTGAATGTTGCCTTTGGCAGGATGATTCAGTTGGTTAGAGAATTACCTTAAAGTTTGAATCCCATGCTAGTACTGTCACTGGCCAGGCCAGCAACATCTGAAGAAAAGGGAGAATAATACCTTTTGAAAAGTTGTGCATATACTAACCTGTTCAATGTGCTATTACTAACAGTTGAATATTTTTGGAATATTTAAATAAAGTTAAATTTTTCTAAAGACATTCAATACTCATATTAGATGATGGAAATAGTCCAATATAAAAATACAACTAAAATACCATCATCACAAACCTTCAGGAAAACACTTTTTATATTGTTTATTAATCAAAACTTAATTAATTAATAAAAAAAGTGGAATACTTATTGGACTATAAATAGATATTAATATTATTTATTTATTGTCAATATTGGATTAGGATTCAGCTTTAATATATACATAGTTTTTCCTTTCACAAAGAATGAATAACTAAATTTTTTAGTGAAGTAAAATAAACTACAACAAAAATATTACACAGAGAATCATAGAGAGCAATAATACAGAAAGAAAAAAAATTTTTTTGAGCGTTTTAATGCTAACATTATTTATGGGAATTTTTTATTATTTCACATTGCATTATTTATTTACTACTGATGCACTATTCAATTTAACTTCATAAAAATGCTTTTGTATAGAGGGTTTTTTCTCATATAAATAATTACATTTTATGAAGTTGAGTAAAACAAGCTACAACAATTAAAAATACTATGCAGGAGCTCCTAAAAGGCAAGAATACAGAAAAAACAAAAAAAAATTTGGGGGCATTTTGATGCTAATATTATTTATCAGAAATTTTTATTTATCAGTTTCACATTGGTACATTTTTTTAAAAATACATTTACAACATTTTTTCTCTCTCATAAATATTAAATTTTTTAAAACTAAGTAAAGGAATTTAGCTATATGTAAGAACTACAACAATTAAAAATGTGGCACAGGGATCCCTACTTTAATTTAGCATACTATTATCTTAAATATTATATTTTTGTTTGACTTTGACAAATATATATATTTTATTAAAATATAATGTATCAATCACATTTCTGGCCTTAATTAAAAAAGTAAAATCTTTAAACAAAATATTAAGAATATTGACTTTAAAACCTAATTAAAAAATAAAAAGAGGGGAGGGGGAATCATTACCTGCTTGTCTTTTAATCCAGGCAACATAATGTCCACTAGAACTGGACCTACCCCTATGTGTTAAAACAGCTTGTAATTCATAATAACCACTGTTGTTTGATCCAACATCTAAAGGCATGAAAAACAAACAAATAAAAAAAAAAGTATACTTTTTTCTTTTAATTTTTTTGCATTAATATAATCACTACACAATATTAATTTCAAATGAGATTACCATCTTCAAACCAATATGGTTCTTTTTTAGTTTTTTTCTCTTTGTTAGATGACTTTTCATTCTTTTCATTTTGCTAATTAAAATAACAATAACAAAAAAAGAATAAGCAATATATATATATATTGTGTATTTAAAAACATACATAAACATTTTTTTCTCAAATAATCAATTCTATCTTATATTAAATTAAAATTTTATGATATTAAATTTTCTTTTACTTATAATATTTTTCAATCGTGCAATACTGTATCATCTCTATGATAGTTACATAAGTTTTTGTTGATGTAAATTAGCATAAATGCAAATATTTTTTCAATAAAACAGATAAATTAATAAAGTTTTCAGGGATACTGATTTAAACCAGAACATGTATGATAAAATAAAATTTTTTAAAATTTCATATTAAACCATTTTTTTAAAAAAATTCTTCCAAGGATAAATCAATTAATAATTTAAAACTAATTAAAATTATAAAATGTTTGGCTATTTCATTATATTATTATGAGAAATCATACCACTCTAGATTCATGTCAATTATGTACTATTACTGAAGACCTTCAGGATTACTTGATACATCTATGAAAATTTCTTATTAAAGAAAGTTAGACTGATTTATAGTTGAGAAAAAATTTGTCATCTTGGTAAGCATCTATGTAAAATCACAGACACTACAATTCTACAGATACTATAGGCAACTATATATTTTATTTCAAAAGAAAACTTTACTTCAACTACAATCACCATAAAGACAATAATCAAGTTGGTAAAATGTGTAGTGTTAAACACACATTAAATGTATACAAAAATAAAATACTCACATATAAAGCTATTAAAATACAGAATCAATCATTAGAACCTATTATTTATGAAAATAAGAATTGCAATACATTAGATAGTTGAAGATCAGCAGTCAAAAAAAACCTCTTTAAGATATAAGTTCTACGGAGAAGAAAAAAAATCCAGAAATAAATTTATCTTGGTGACAAACGCACAATATGCACACAAACGCATACATACATATATATTTTATATTAAATAAAATCTTTTACAAAAAATAATAATTATTTACATGGATATATAGACATAAATGTGAGGCATCTAATTAAATTTTAATCAGCAACTTTTCTTTCAGCATAATGTTAACTAACTTTTATAAGTGGTTACTGAATGCAATTTGTTGCACTATATTGAAAAAGCTTAGATTCTTTAGTTTATGGCTCTCTCACAAGCTGAATTGTTATATGCTTTAAAAGATAATTAAAGAATTAGATTGTCTATTTCAGGTTTGCAATTTTTCAAGATATTATCAAATTTTCTGTTGAAACAATACTGCGAACTCTTGGATTTACAATCAATTATAAAAAATTTCTATCATAATGATACAACATTTGACTCACTATATATTGTCAGAGCAGTTACTCATAAGTCTTTTTACTCTATTGAAAATAATTAATATACACATGTAATCAGAGTAGATATTCTTATGGATTATATATAATTATATTGATTTCAATTCTTTTAATTCAATGAATTAAAATTCCTTCATGATAATTAACAAACTTGAGATGAAGATAATATATAAATTTTGATGGAATGAGTGTTCAAATTAAATGTAATTCAATATGTTATTATTAAGACCATTGTGAATTTATGATTTTCGAAATTAACATTATGGATACATACTGAATTACTCATGCTTTGAAATAAAATGATCAAACATCATATGATCATCATTCTTTATGTTTATACAAGCTGTTTTTCACAAAGGCAAAACACTCCATACAGTAGCGGCACCTAGTGCAAGCCAGAGTAATCAATGAATGCAGGAAGATTTGTGCATAGAATCCCTATCTAGTGCCTATTCATCCAATATCCCCAGACTAGTTTTAGCTTGTGGCTTTGTAAGAGGCCTTGGATCTGAGAGCACTGCACCTAGATCTTAGGATCTAATACAATTTTCCAGCAGCTACCTTTTATTTTTTTAGCTAACTATAAAGCTTTGAGTCCAAAATGAAAACAAGCTAATGGGTTTAGCTTGAAAACATTATTGTGTTTTCATTTTGGACTCAAAAATTTTATAGTTAGCTAAAAAAGTAAAAGATGGCTGCTCGAGGGTTGCATTAGATTCTAAGATCTAGGTGCAGTGCTCTCAGACCTAAGGCTCCTCGCTGATTAAAGTCACAAGCTTGGAACTAGTCTGGGGATATTGGATGAGTAGGCCCTAGATAGGGATTTTATGCACAAATCTTCCTGCATCCATTGATTATTCTGGCTTGCACTGAGTGGCGCAACTGTATAGAGAGTTTTGCCTCTGTGAAAAACAGCTTGCGTAAGCATAAAGAATGGTGATCATATGATGTTTGATTGTTTAATACCGATTCTGCTCAATAGGATTATGGCGACTGTGGTTATTAAAGAACCAAAGACACTAAAAGTATGGACACTGAACTGAGTTCCAATCTTTACAACTATACAAGCTAATGAGCTTAGCTTGAAACATTATTGTGTTTTCATTTTGGACTCAAAGCTTTATAGTTAGCTGAAAAAGTAGAAGGTGGCTGCTGGAGATCTAGGTGCAATGCTCTCAGATCAAAGGCTCCTCACTGATGAAAGCCACAAGCTAGAAACTAGTCTAGGAATATTGGATGAGTAGACACTAGATAAGGATTTTATGCACAAATGTTCCTGCATTTTGCACTGAATGGTGCTAATGTATGGAGAGTTTTGCCTCTGTGAAATAAAAAATGATGATGTTTTACATTGGATATAAAATTTTATAAATGTTATATTTCCACTAAAAGAGATAAATGTGTGAGATTATATACTTAGACTACTAAACTGGACCATTGGCATTACTTGATTACTTTTATCACAATGTTATAAATGTGTAATAAATGACTTTGCATACTGCATCAAGAATAAATTCTTGATTTTTTTTTTTACATATGCGTCATATAAATGTTAATACCAGATGCACAGAAGCTTCACAAGCCATTTGCAAGAAAGTGCATGCAATTGATTTAAAACAGTAAAAAAATTTCTATATCAATGCATGTATTGTTGAAAGTTCTTCTGACTACCTCACTTTGAAAAATTTCCTTGAGGAGATTATAAATTTTTTAAATTAATTCTATGAATCCCTAAGATTTATTTTTTCAGCAAAAGTCAAAGTAGTGCATACATTCAATCCTTATCATGTAGTTAGTAAATAATCCTTGAATATTATTATAATATACATGACATTCAGAAGATTAGTCTTGTTTACATGTTTCTTTACTAACAATCTTATAGAAGTATGAGATAGAAAATCACCATATGTACTAGTGAATCAATTTCAAAAGCATTTAATCAATATAAAGAAATCAAAGATTATAGAAGATAAAAATATCACCAAGTTATTGCCTAACAAATAGTATCTAATTCTCATGTACATTATTTTTTTAATCATTTTATTAAAGAAAGAGCAGTATGTGATAGTTTCATTAAAAATTCTGCAATGAAATAAAAGAATGTAAAGTTGAACTAGAAAATAAAAATTTCATATTGCTATCCATCATTCAGTATCCTCATTATTTTCAATTTTTTTTTTCAGAGTAAAGAATGTTAAAAATATTAGCAGAGTAAAATGAATTACAATATTAAGTAGATTCTAGACAATAAAAAATTTAAATAATTAGTAAAATCTTAAAAAAATCATGTTTATATAATGAAATAAAGTTTCTGAAAGGGAATCAAAATATTTGCCTTTAATGTATCATAGTTCAGGATTCATCAGGATGAACCATTATACGATTTGATATTTATAAAACTTCGATAATATTCCAAAAATGGTTTATTCTTTCAACATTAATATATGTATTTGTAATAAAATTACCACTGCATTTTGATTGTTTTCCCTATTCATTCAGATTATACTAATATTTTTCATGAGATAGCCATTATTTTGATCATCTATAATTACTACTGTCAAGAAAAATTACTGAATACTTCATGACATACAATAATAAAAATATTTATATAATCCAAATCACAATTCATTTAAGAAAATTGTGATATGATGTAATGATTATATATCCATATTATAATTAAAAAATCTCAGACTGCAAAGCCATTTGTTTTTGCTTTATGGTAAACATATCACATTTTAATATTTCATTTAATAATAAAAGTGTTAAATGAACTCTAAGGGAAAAATGAGTACGGTTGATTAGAGTAAAAACATAATGAAATATGAAAAAAAAATTAATATATTCCAGTGGTAATAATGGTTAGTTAACGATTTCTGGATTGATTTTCAACTAAGAAAAATAAGGAAAATCTTAAAGCAGTCAACTAAATGCAACTTCTATGCTCAGACTGCCATTATTTTTTTAAATGGCAATAATATAAGTATATTATTTAATAACATAGTGATGAGTATTATATTTTAACTTTGACTGCTCTATAGTCTTCTTCAAAATCTAAAAAATAGCCAATATGAATCATTTCCTAATTACATACTTTAAATTAAATTATATACAATTTTTATTTTAATTAACAGCAAATGTCTATTTAATTAGCCAATATTTTTATAAGATGTCTTTATTCTCATTTACCTGTGTAGAATCTAAACTCAGTCTGAATATAAAAAATTGGAATTTTATAAAATGCACCCATATACCAAGTTAATACAAATTAAACATGTAATAATACGTTTAATTTTTAATAATATATAACTCTTTTATTATCACCCCCCCCCCATTTTCTTGACAAATAGTCAGTAATCAATGGCAATATTTCCAAGACATTAGCAAAATAGATATTAATACAATTTTTTAAAAAAAAAAATTAGATATATAAAAACAAAAATACATACAGAACAATTACCAAAATTATAAATATTAATAAAAATTCAGATAATAATACTGAATCTTATTTTGTAACATTAATTTTTTTTGTCCATGAATTATAAATAGTAAAAAAAATTAACAGAAATAAATTAATAATAAAAAGTTTATTTTTACTGACCCAATTTATTTACGAAATGTTTAAAAAATTTATTTAAAATGTTTTCTTAACTTTTATATTAGCATATACAATGTGTAAAGATTCATCACCCAAAACACCAACAACCAGTTATTCTTTCATTTAAATAAACATTCATCTCAAGGAATTATTTTAAACCATTGAATTTTTAAAACATAATTTGGTGTGCAGTTGCACATATCATTTCTTATTGCTTAAATACTTTTGTCAAGTTTGGTAAATAGAAAAAATTGAAAGTGCCAAAGATTTCCTTCCAGGAATTATATACAAATTCAAGAATGATATATAGAAACTATAAAGATTCCAAATAACAATATTTATTTTTGAAATAACAGTTGCAAAATGAATCAAAGTCTTTCATGAATATTCTAGCAAACAATTGCCATATCTGTTCATATCTTGCAATATCACTATTTTTTAGTAAAAAATAATCCATAAAAGTTGTAATTTACATAGAATGTATATTATCAAAATTTTTAATAATTTATTTCTATTGTTTCTAATCAGTTTTACAAGTCATTTTTATTTTCTCCATTATTTTATTCCTAACTTATCTACTATTTTCCATTCCTTCTAAAAAAAAAAAAACATCAACTTTTTCTTCATTATATATATCTCACAATCATTAATTCTTTCCCTTTACTAAAGCTGTTATATTCCAATTAAATATTCGACATTTTTTATTCCAAACTAACAAATATAATAAAGAATTTAAATCTTTTTTCTATTTCTTATTATGTTACTGGTTCTGTAGACTTCTTGCTCTTGCCATAAATAATAATTTATTATATCTTCAACTTTTAAGATAATTTTAATTTACTGCCATATTAATGATTTTCTACTATATATTTTTCATTTTTGTAACCTTTTTTCCATTTTATTTATTAAATTTTGTATTTCATTTTCTAACTCATTATATATTTAATATTATATTGATATGTTTATCTTAATTTTGGTAAATAAATAATGAAATGTATTCATCAAATTTTTTTGCATATTTTAATCTTCTGAAACTAGTTGCATTTTTTTTTGCAATAAAACCAATTCAACTTTATTTAAATCTTATTACAGAAAATTCCCCAAAACTGCTTCCTTGTTTATTGTTTAGATTTATTTCTAAGACAGCTATTAAGTCTAAGGTATTTTCCTTTATTTATATTTTTAAATTCCTATTTAAACATTTAATTATAAAATTTTCACTTATTATTATTCTCTTTTTATAAACTTTTCTGTATTTTTTCTCATTTTTAAATATTCTATTATTCTTTTTTAATTTTTTTTTTTCTATAATTATTTTTTATCTTATTATGTTTTATAATATCTATTAAATCTTTATAAAACATTGTTATTATTTCTTTAACTAGTTTTTTTTTTTTTTTTAAAAAAAAACAAAACTAAAAAAATAATTACAAAATAAATTTGTTAAAAATTTATCCTAACGTGTAATTTTAAAATCTATCCCCAAAGGGATAACCAAAAAAAGCAAACTTGTGGTTAATGTATTAAATAAACCTTCAAGATACAAATTATTTCAATAACAACAAGAATAATAATAATAAAAACTATTATATTTCTAATGTATATTTAATAATTTTCTTTTCTCAAAGAATAGTGATTTTTAGAAATAAAGTATTTTTATTTCCATAATTACCTTTTGATCCACTTCTACTTTTTTATCTTCTTGTTCTTTAAACCTTGTCCTCATAGTCATTAACTTTTGCTGGAGTTCTGTATTACATAGATCAAATACATCTAAACTAAGAGGAAATTTAACGTCCTAGAAAAAAATAACATAAATTATTACTAAATAAAAAATATTTTAAAATCCTATGTAAGTTAAAATTTAACACTCACTTTTAAAATTTTAGCGTTGATTGATTCTCTTTCTTTATAATAAAAACGGACAAACTGAATAGTTAGATAACCAGGTAATCTCCTAATTTTTGCCTGAGAATATCAAAATGATATATTAATATTTTCATTAAATATATATATCTAAAATTATCACATATTACTGTCAAAAAAGAAATACAATTACTGTATAATATTTTTAACAATATTTCCTTTCTTATATATATATATTAAATTTTACCCTTACTTTTATTTTATATAAGAAAACTGAAATTATTTATTTTTGAATTATGATACACACACTTTTGCTCTTATACCACTTTATGTGAAACAAAATATTAAAATGCAGAACTATAAGAATAGACATGTTCTCCTAAAGAAGTACATTTGACAATCCTATGTAAAATAGTTCTTCAAATTATTTACATATATTTGAAAATAAATTTGAACTTTAAATAAAAGTTGCATTACACATAACATTTAAGTCTAATTACTGAGTTAAAATGTAACCTGAAGATTAATAGTAATAGGGTACTTACTATTTTTACATACTGTGCATCTCGTCCTAATGTCGGTGAATGCTTTGTTATATTTTCTTGCATTCTCTTTTAAAAAAAGAAGTTATTATAAATTTCATTTAAAAATGCAATAATTAATAATAATACTTTATTTTTTGTTTAATAAATGAATATTACTTTATTACTTACATTTTTAAGACCTGTATGCATATATTTCACTTCTGCAAAAAAAAAAAAAAAAAAAGAAATGGAAAAGTAATAAAAAGAATCTATTACAACAAATTAGCTAATTTATTTTCAAACCCATACACTATTTAGATATAAAAGATCTGTTTTCTTTTCTTAGAAGCTTAAAAACATTTCTAGTGAATGTTGAATACTTAATAAAAATCTTCATAAAAAAGATCAGTGAAATACTATCCACATAGTGATGACATTTTATAATTGACAGAATATGTTTTTTAGAATAAATTTTTTATAACAAGACTGTATTATTTCTGAAAAAAAATTCTTTACATTATTTTTATAATTTCCATGCTTTACAGGGAATTGATTACAGTTTGTCAATAAATAGATGACTGTCATTCATTAAATTTAAAGTCACTTCATTGAAAAATTTGTAAATTTCCATACTAAGCTTAATTTTTAACATGAAAGATAAAACATTGGCTTAGCACCACATGATGCTTACAGTATAAATAGTGAAGGATATTACATATTATAGCTATTTATTTTTTATAATTAGTACAATGACATTCATCTTATCAACTTTGAGTAATCATTACCATTTATTTTTTAGATAATAGCTAGTTATTCATTTTTTAAACTATACTTTGTAATTAATTATGTTAATTTTTGACTATTTAGAAAAAATTTCATGATTCACAGTACACTCCCAAATTCCAAAAATAACAATAATAAGGCAAGCAGATGTGCTAATCACAATTACAGACCATTCAACAAATTTAATTAGGATTCTATTATTTATTGGGTTAATAAAAGTAAAAGTTCCACTGATTACAATCTTTATTAACTTTGTTTCTTAATAATGTGGACAAATTCACAAACAAAAATAGATATTATAGTGTCAAGTGCAAATTACTGTTTCTTTTTAATAAGGGCATTACTTTATAATCCACTAAAATTATAATTAAAAAAGAAACTTGATAAATGTTTGAAATGAATAGTTTTAGAGTTTAAAAAGTTCCAAATGATTAAAAAATGAAATAAAAACAAAATTAGACTTGAAAATGAATAATAGGATGGAAGGCTAAGATTAACAGTGAAAAAATATGAGAGGTAAGAAAAAAATGATTACGTAGAGGAAAAAACTAACTATAAAGAAGAGAAATGAGCAAAAATGATTTGGAGAAAGTTATTAAATTAATTTGCAAATTCTGTATTTAATTGATAGTAATGATGATACTATTATTAAAATATTTAAATTAAGATTATTTCTCTATAAAAATAAATAAATAGCTTTTAAATAGCCCAGTGGGATCCTTCAATTTTCTCCATAAAAAATCAGTAAAGAAGACAGTTCTTACCAGGTTCACTAATTATCAAATGGTGAGGAGTTGATTTGTTTTCCACCTTTGTTTTATCTTTAGCTAAAATGTTTTAATGGCCATACAAATATTTTATTTTACAATCTTTTTTTTTTTTAATTAAAGATTAAAAGTTTAATTTTTTTAATCATTTTAATTTCTGTTTTAATTCCTAGTAACTGCTCACTCGTATATTATTAATTTTAAATAGAGAAAATAAATATCTTTTTTTCTTTTTAGCTTTATAAATTTATTACTATATTTGTATTCACTAAGATTTAAATTCTATCGCACAAGAAAAAGTAACTACTCATTGAATATAAAATAAAATTAACAAAAACATTTTACTTTATTAATAACCTATTTAAGTTTTCTAAAATTTAAAATTTTTTATTCTTCAATCTAGGAGAAAAAATAAGTTTTTTTCTTTTAATAGTTCCTATAATTTCAGCTGAATAAAAAATTGTTATAATAAATAAAAAGGAAACAGTAGACATACTATAAACATATCTAAGTTAACTATAATTTTTTCACATTAATCTATTCATTCTTTGTTATATTATTGTATTTATTAAAATACATACACATATAAAATGTGAGAAACAGTATAAAAACAATTGTGATATATATGCCTGTATATTGAAATACATAAACATTTAAAGTTTAAAAATAAGTATAATAAATTTTAATAGAAAGTAAAATATTGAATCAGTAGATAAAAGAAACTTGAGGAAACAAACTAATTCTTTAAATAGAGATAAGAATAAAATTCCATCAAAAACTAATTAATAAATAACAATTAAAAAGATTTTACTTATGCGGATGCATCTAGAGATAATAAATAATATTAGATAAGATAAGAAGGATCCAAGTGATTTAGCCAATTAGAACAGGAATTCTAATAAATAATTAATAGTGAAGAACTGATCTAAGCATGAACCAAGGGACACTTGCTTGTGGAAGCTACAAGTGTGCACATGTACTTACAACAACAATGCTGGACATCGTGTGTTGTCCCTGATAGCTAATATTGTGGACAGACTTGCCTCCGAATGTGCCAAGGAAGTTACCGTGATCTTTATTATGATTTGAGACTGCTTTAGGGTATGTAAGTATTTATGCTGTATATAATTTGTTAACATGTATATATATTATTAATATTCTTATATTTATACTATTTATGTATTAAACTATAATCTCAAGTTGCTCCAGTATTATTAATCTTACCAGGAAAAATTTATATAAGCCTATGTCTGTTTGGTAGTGTATTAGGAATCGCTCAGAGATATAGCACTCTTCTTAACTTCAAACTAGGTCATATTTAGAGCTTTAATTTCTTGAAATCAATAATTATATTGTAAACTATATTAAGAATTAAAAAAAAAAATTTCTTTGACAAAAATTAATCTCTTTTCACACATTATAGCAATAATTAACTGAAGAGTTATTTATGAATATACACAATATAAAAAAAAAATGAAGAAACTTTTTTTAGTTTAAATTGTCTACAATTTGTGATAAAATTTGGAACAAAATTGCATTACTTGATAATTAAATAATATGAATTTGTTCTATGTACCTTCAAAGTTAAAACACTTGAGTCAATGCAATTTCCAAGTAATACACAAAAAATAGAAAAAAAAAACCTCAACAAACTCAATTTTCATCTCATGAAATAAATTTATAAAAATTATTTTGTACTGATTCTGGGTATTTTAGTGTTTTTGTCATTATGATAAAATTCCCAAATCTACACAATTAAAAAAATAAAAAAGATACTTAAATTTTTTAGTTCACACCTAATATTTATACTCATCTAAATATGTGTGATAAAAATGCATATTATATATTATTCATTACTTTCTGAAAATTTTGTTATCTATATTGATGCTTGGAACCAAATATTGCAAATATGGAAGAAGCATAGTATTTCATTTTCTCAACTTTTTTTTTTCAGAATAAAAAAAAGAATGAAAAATATCTCAGAAAGACGAACAAGTTTTTTCTAAATGGAATCGCTCCATTCAAATAGAAAAGACTATCAAATCCAATATGAAGGGAGGGGGGAACTTTTTCATGTAAAGGAAAAATATGAAGATTATTACTTCAAATGTAAAAAAAAAAAAAGTTAGTAAAAAATATGAGATTTTTTAAAAAATAAATATTTAATATCAAGATCCAGCTAATTAGAATGTACATTTAATGAAAATATTTTTTAAAATAAAATTTTGCAAAAATAAAAAATTCATTTCTATTGCACACTTCAAATAATGTATACATAGTACCCCAATACTATGTGTATAGTTTCATATACACACTGAGAAATATCGAACAAATGATTTCAGAATGTTTTATTTGGAATGACAATTTGAGACTATAGTTGTTAGCAATGTTACGAGTTCATAAATAATTCATCTTTTTAATTAAGGTCTCTCTATATAACCAAACTATTATTAAACAAAAACCTTAAATATTCTCATGATTAATATTCTATACAGAATAAAAGATTGCATCACACCAATTCAAAAGCTTTCACTATTGATGATTTTTAGCTTAGATTTTTTTTCCAAATTTATAATTAAAAAAAACATTCTATTAATGTTCTTGCAAGGGCAGATTTAAATATGATAAAATCTATTAGAGTGAGAAATTCATTTATATAATATAATAAACACCACCTTCCTCAAAAAAAAAAGTAAAATCTTTCTATTTATTGTACTTAAAAAATTTAATTTTTTCTAATTTATAATGTTGTCTAGCTATATGAAGACTTAAAAAGAAAACAAACTTATTTTAACTTTCTTTTTTGAGATATTCAACTATATAAAATCTTTAGACTACCCTCCTAACACATTTTCACAATGCTTTATTTAATTTTCCTAAACAGTTTTATCAAGAAATCTACTGTATTCTGAAAAATAGATTAGGAGACATGTATCATTTCCATTTTTACTGTAAAAATGTTAATACAAGTGGCCATTTCAAAAAAAATAAATGCTAGAAAAATTCAGATTAAGAGAAGGACTGAACAATTAATGAAAAATATAGAAATATTATTTTTAGATTAGAAATCAATATATATTCCAACTTGGAATCTCAATCAATTTGAAATTGAATAAAAAATATTAAATTACTACTCTACTGAAACTTAATTTTTAAAATAAAGATTATTTATTCAGAATATCACTTTCAATAAATATAGATCAGGTAAGTATAAAAACTTACTTAAAGTTGTATCCTACTTAAAACTGATTAATAGCTAAACTTAAATAAACTATTTTCATAAAATTTATTTATAAGCAAAAAAAAAAAAAAAAGTAGAAAAAAGATTAGCAATAAATGACACCAATCTCATAGTAAGAACTGATTTACATAATTGTTCCCTCCAACTAATTTTCAATTGTTTGTAGCATGGACTTTCAAATGTAAAAATTCTTCCCATTGAATCTTTTGTCAACACCTATGTTTCGCATATATACAACACATTAATACAAATGTATATATATACATCTGTTATATTTAATGTGACTTTTAATTTGACTTTTAGCTTATTCTATTTCAATTATGATGCAATTTGTAACATAATTTTTTGTTTATCCATTTCTTGTTCACAGTCTATAAATATATCCTTTGCTTTAGCTATTTCAGACTAATTTCCTTTTAGCAATTTAGACAACTAGTTTTTTTAGACAAACACTTCCATTTTCATAATCCATATTTCTATGCTTTTTTGCTTAGCATCTCTAATATTGATTCTAGCATGTCTTCATCTCCAGTGATTACTATAACATTTTTTCTATATTATTAAAAACAAAATTAATCCATTATGCTGTTTTTTCATATATTTACTATAAGAATAATACAGAAAACCTTTTGTCAACAAATAGTTTATATTCTTCTCAATCTGATTATAAACTACAACTATGCTTCACTTAGCACTTCTCCTTTATATGATAATTCACAATAGTGATCATCATCAATTTATACTTACTATTTTGATTTACAATCAATTATTCACTATAACTATCGTAAAAAAATAAAAAAATTTTGATGGCCATTTTGTAAGACTGATGACATCATAGAATAGTTATTAACACTATGTCATTCAATAGCAAAATAGCAACTTTCATATTGAAACTGTACAATACAGAATTTATTCATAATATACAATACTGTAAACAATATTAGTGCTGTATACAATATTTTGATTATAAACTTAAAATATGATCAATGAATGTACAGTACAGTATTTCATTTAATTTTCATCCAGCATCTTTGCAAGACAAATAGTTCTTCATTAATAATATATCCAAAGTAAAGATTTTTCATTATTAATGATTACAAAGCATCCCCAAAAAGTGTTTCACATTCAGCATAATATATATAATCAAAATCATATTTTAATGCCATATAACAACCAAATACATTAATAGCGTATTAAATTTTAAAAAGTGTATAATAGTTTAAAAACTGCAAACTACATTTACTCAATTTTATAAATTAAAATTTTTACTACTAGTAGTTTGCTTGTAACAAAAATAAAGATCATTGTATTGAAATTTAGTTCTCGCAATTGTTATTTTGAAAAAAAAAAAAAGATTTCATAATAATAAACTTAGTATGATCAAAAATTGCTAAATCTAAATTAAAAATACAATTTATTTGCTCAATTTTAAAACAACTCGTAACATTATCACACTTGTACAAAAATGTAGAACTGAAAAAAAAAAATAAAAATTTAATTCAGCATAAAACTGTTAATGAAAATGTATTTTCGGTTTAAAAAAATGTATGCAAAATTGCATACAAATAAACTGAAAAAGATTCATACCTTTAATATTTATTTAAATAGTTCAACTGCATTAATCGAAATTTTTTTAAGATATTTCAAAGAACATGTCTACTGCACTTAATAAAATGCGATATCTCATGGCAAAAAAAAAAAAAAATGCCACAGATAGCGTTCGTATTGTATATAAAATGATCTTTAGATCTGAATAGTATCTATTGTAAAAAAAAAAAAAAGTCTTAAATATTGATTGCAATATGTAAACTCAGAATACATTAGATACATTTTTTTATTTTTTTAATATGTCAGTATTTTTTTTTTTGCAGTAATTTTGATAATTTTACTACTCTTACACTAATGATAAATAAGTCTTTATGATTAATTAAATAACTTATTAAACACTTTTAATTCTAAATAATTTCATGTGAGTAATATAATACAGTAGTACAAATTTGAAAAAAAATAAAACTTCAGTATAGATGGATGTTTTTTCAGTACAATGAGTATCAGTGGTGTGGAAGAACACAAAAAATTGTTAACTGCTAGTTTACTTTTATTTTATCGTCCATTTTGCTGTAATTCTGGACTGTTATTAAAAGACACATTTTTTTTTTTTTCTGGAGGGTTCTATTTAAAAGTTTATAGCTACGTACATTTTCAATTAGAATCATGGTTGCAACTAATATGACCACGAAAAAATCAAGAAAATCTCTGAGCTTGGAAACAGAAATGGATATTTTAAGTCAACTGAAAAGGGAAGGAAATCATAATATCTGTTCTTTTATGAGTTTATCCACGTGTATTGTCACCATTATTTTTAAAAACAAAGACAAAATAGAACAGTGCTCAAACCATCGTAGATGTATCCAAATTTTCCAAAATCATGAAATCACAGCATCTCCCTACAAAAAAAAATCCAAGAAACATGTCAAGCATTCATTCTAAACTTTTTCTCTAAATCCCCAGCCACCATCTGGTGCATTCCTCCAAAAAACTCAAGATCATCAAAGGATTTAGAATACAAAATGGACCTTAGAATAAACAATTCATGATCCATAAAATTAAATAATTATAATTAATGAAAGGATATCACCAGAAAGAACAACTTTAAGATAAGTGTTTTTTACATAGATTAAACTGCATTATCATACATATTTTAAGTGTATATTTGGACAATACACATAGCACACTTTATACAAGCATATAATGTACATTAAAAGAGTTTTTTTTAATTACTACATATATTAGATAAAGTTATTTGTTATAATGTAATTTTTAACTGGTACCAGCCAAATTTTTTTCCATTGGAAACCATTATAACTACTTGTTTTTATGTGATATTCTTGCTTAATGATGAGTTTTGGGGGACCAATTCCACTCACAAAGCAGGATAAGGATGTATTTTCAATTTACATTGCATACATAGCAATATCCATTGTTTTTATAGAAAATTAATTAGAACCAATAATAATAAAAAACAATTCAAATAATTACAAATGTAAATAATTTTTATATAAAATCGATAGATGTCACGATGTATGCAAGGTAAACTGAAGCTTTAAAATAGTTTACAATTACATTAAGAGGGGCATAAAATATTTGCTGAAAAAAGTTTTTCTCTATTATTTTTATAAGAAATATATAGAATTATTTCTGTTATATAATGACATTTTATATTAGATTATTTATTTTTTCTATATATATTCAAATATAATGATAAGAATAACATAACAAATACATATTTATATATAATCATACCTTGAGATATAAAACAGCTAAGTTGGTAGAAAGTTTCAGAGGAATGAGTTTCTTCTTCTTCTGAAGCTTCATTACACTTAAGTCTTGTAACAATTTAAGAAAAATAAAACTTTAATAAATCAACTTACTTTAACTATCTTATCCCTTCTCTTCTTTTAAAAATATTGTTTACTAACAATAAACAGAAAAAGTATTCATTAAATTATAAATAATCTTTCTATCAGCTGCTTTATTAAACTTGTTCAGAAAAAGGATACGTAACTTCTAATTCTCCAGCGAAAAACTGATCAACAAATTTCTTGAGTTCAGGTTGATCACCCTACAACATAAATATACGATTAAATATGCATATGTTATAGGCTTGCATGTATTTTTATAAATACGAATGAAAATAAAACAGTTTTTAAATAACTTATTATAGAGCAAAACAATAACCCGTCAAAAAAAAAAAAAATTGCAGAGAATAAGGCATTATTCATCTGGTCTACCAATAATTGGGTAGTGAGACCATTTAAAAATAGCTAAATAAACATCTGCAATATAATAATGAGATGACAATTTAAATTTCTATGGGCCACATATTTGGAAAAAAAAAATCCTAAACAGTTTGGAACTGAAAAATTTCCAAGTTTAACATGTCCTTCATTCCAGTATTTCTTCACTCTTTAATGATTTATACATTATTCTTTTCTATTTGAATCTAATATGATATATAAATGACAAAAAACTAAAAAACAAGCATATAATTAAATATGAGATATAAAACAACTAAACTGACAGAAAGTTCAGAGAAATTAATTTATTTTTATAAAAATTACCAATTTTGAAACATGTAAGAAATTTTTATTTTATTTTCAAATAAACTGAGAGCACTTCAGTGTTCAATATATTGTTAATTTAGTAGCTATTACAATAAATTATAACTGTTTACATTACACATGTATCTCTGGAAGCAGCAAATTAATTATTAAATCAAGCTTGTTGAAAAGCATTACATGATTTAAGACTAATAAATGCTAAAGAAATTTAAGCTGAAATTAAACAGATAATTCAGATAAGTGACTATAGTTTATCTGTTGAAATGCTTTCATTGTCAAGTAAACAAAGTAAAATTAAAAAAGCTGATAAAATAGTTTAACCATTAGTATTATCAATCAGTGAAAAAAAAATGCTAAAAGTCAATTTAATAAAATAATTTCATTAATTTTCTACAAAAAAAAGTACACTAATAGAAGATAATTTTTCAAATTTAATGTTAATTCAGAAACCTCCTATAAACATTTATGAGCAAATTTAATAACTCTCCTATTAATATCCTTATCAATAACTATTCCAATTAGTAGATATAACATTAAAAAATTGCTATTTCTCTGTAAAACTTTTATTTGTAAATGAATGATGATATTGGGTTGAATCATTTTTGAAAATTCATTGTTCTAAAATTTTGCATTATTTTTTTACGAAAGGCAAATATTTGTATTTCATATTTATTTCTATTATACTATGAAGATAAAGCAATATACAAATAGTAGCAATTTAAGATGGATAACATAGTTAAAACATTTAACATTAGTTAGGACTGATAATGACAAGCTGAAACCAGCAATAGTAATTAATAAAAAAAATATGTTTATTAATCAGAAAACTTAAAAGAATTTAGCACAAGCAGTTGCAAAAAGGTGATAACAAAATAAAGAAAAAATTACTATATCAAAATATACGATTGCAGTTAAATAATAGTTGATAATATTTAAGTTTGATACTTACTATAATTAATAATATTATTCAGTATTATAATAAATGGGTTTTATAGTACTTAATTTTTTGTATGGGTTACAAAACTAATAAAAATTGTCATGTAGGATGTAAAAATACCACCAATTTTTAAACTCTCTTTGTTTTAAAACATGTAAATGGCTGAATTTGTATATGCATATATTTATACATTTTATTAATGAGTGTAAAATTAATGAAAATTTATTTATTGATAACAAAAATAAGAGATTCTATTATACATTCATATTAATGTTACTTGCCATATCAAAATAAATAAATAAATAAATAACAGTAATGGAGTTCAACCTAATAGTTTATTAACAGTTATTTTTTATATTTACATACTGATCTGATAATGTGATATTTAATATTAAAAAAAAACAACAAAAACCTTTATATCTTTCTTTACTTGTCATTTTTTTTTTTTTTGATTGGCCATACAGAAAAAATAATAAAACATTCTTTGGCAACTAGACACAATGAAATATCCATATTTAAATTCCATTGATATCAATGCATAAAGTTTGACAATGATTATGTTAAAATAGCATCTCACACTTTATTCCATAAGTCGGACTTTGTAAGCTTACAATTCTTAGAAGTGACACTGTAAAATTAGCATTTAATAATCATAATTAAGGTCAGTAATTAATTTGCATATATTTCAAGGCAATCATTATCTTAAATATAATTCTTTATATTTTTTTCTAAGTATTAATTAAATCTTATATGATATGTAATTTCACTTTCCTCTTCATTAAAAACACTTTTCTTTTAATCTTTATTAAATAATAAAATGAGGTCAACTGATACATGAGCATAAGTTATTTTTTAAACACTTGTTTAGTAATTCATCTTATTATAAATAATATTTAAAGATTTAAATTATTTTTTTTAATAAAATATTTTATTTATGGTCAATTTTTTAACAATTACAGAAGATAAAATAATATGAACTAATTCATAGCTGGAAAATTTTTTTTCACAACATATACAATCTCAGGCTACTGTTTCTTCACTTGACCAAAATAAATCAGTGTTCCATTTTACTTTCAAAATATTTGTCAAAAAAAAAAAAAGTGTAAATGATTAAACTAGGAAAGATTTGTTAATATCTATTAAAAAAAAAAGCAAATAAATGAAAACTTTACTTACAACTTTTTAATTTAAAGTAGTTTGTATATTCATTTGTAAAAATAAAAATATTATTCAAGAATGTTGTATAAGAAAATTATTTGTTATATGCTAAAATGTAAAAACATATAATTGTGCTGCAACTCAAATTAATATCAATTATTCTTACAAAAATTTATTTCTAATTTTTGATAAATTGATTTCTTTTTTTGGATCTAATTAAAATAACAAGAATCTTCTCCATTTAGATGGTGAAATCAGAAACTATGCTTGGCTTCAATTAGCTAATAGCAAATGCTCAAAATATTACTTGAAAACCATTTTAGGATGTGAACAAAAGTATTATTCCCTTTTTATTTTTGTAATCAAGTGGCATAATAAATATTGATTTAAAGGGTTACCTTTACATAACTTATTCCAGGAAGCTTTTGTTGAAGCATCCTGACCATTTCTGTCCAACATTCATTTGCATCCTAAAAAAAAAAAAAAAAAAAAGAATAAAATACTTTAATTCACAATAGATAATATTATCAATAAATAGTATGATACTAACTTGCTGTACATATCCACCATGCTCACTTTTTTCTGCAAATCTAGGAAAGGCCACACGAAGGACTTGAAGAAGAATGATAGGAGGAATCCCTGTTGAAGTTTTATCCATTGTTTCATATAAGTCTCTCATAGCTTTAAAATAAAAAATTAATTATTCACAATCAAAAAAAAGTTATGATAAACCTCTTTTACTAATTGACCAATTTCTCCAATTAATTGTTTATTTACAACTGATTTCAGTAAATAAACATTGGCTGAGATAAAAAAAATAATATGAAATTTAATTTCACAAAATTTCCATATTTCTTAAATAATTATTAAATCTCATTATTTACAGGCTATATTATAACCACTCTTATAAGACAAACAACAACAAAATCTGTTTTAATATGTATAAGAATTATAACACATGCAAAACAATGTCAATAAAAAAAAAAGAAACTGAATAAAGATATTAATAATTGTAACTGCTAAAAGACTAGAGCTGAAATATTATAAAAGTACTCAAATCTTATTTTGTTTTGATGTTTATACTTGTTACTAAAACCATAAATGTAATCACAATTTATCTTTGACAAAATTCGTTTTCTAAAACTGACTGAAGTTTAATTGAAATAAAGCATCTAACTCAATAACATATATCACTATAGAAATACATATGATATAAATTTTAAACATTGGTAAATCAAATAAAAAACTGCTATTTTTTTTTCTTTAGAGAATCTACATAAAATCTGTAGACAATTGATTTTATTTGGCAAATCTCCAGAAATATTTATGAAAGCTGCCAACAGAATGACAATGATATTAGTGTATTACTGAAAAGTGCATACATGCATAATCTAAAACCAATGTATTTATAGTAAAGTTGTTAAGCAGAAGTCTGCTATTGAATGCATATATAATGAAATGATGATTTCGTGATGTGTCATAAGGTTTAGTGGATACAATAATTAGAATTTTAAGAAACGATCTATTAAATAATTTAAGTTATTTATAGCCACATCTGTTTGTAAATTTATAGGCCAAAATTATATATAAAGACAGATACAATAAAAAAAAATTGTATCTGTATGTATAAACATGTGTGTAAAACTGAAAGTTTTATAAACATTTATTTAATAAATAAAATTTAATATAACTATGTATATTTTAACATTATTAATCTAAGTAGAATTATATTTTATTCAGATAATTTTTGTTACACAATTTTTTTTTTAGCAAAATAAAAAAATTGTTTTTATAATTTTATTTATGTTTAGTTAAAGTCAGGAATAAAGCATAAAGAATTTGTTTAATTATTCTACTTTAATTACACAATATTTGGAAATATGTTTTACAAAATAAAATTTAATTTTATAACATTTAATTTTACTTTTCTTGTGCTAATTGTAATATTTATGACTATGTATTAAATGTATAACGAGAAAAGGTACTTTATTTCTGACTAAATATTACTTTACATGCTAAGCATGTTATCGACTTTACCTGTCAGATTCATAATGCTATGAATCTGACAAATAAAGTCAAAAGCATGCTCGACATGTAATCTATAGTCAAAAATAAAGTACCTTTTTTTGTTATACATTTAATATGTAGTCATAAATATTAAAATAAGATTTTATTAAAGATAAAAGTTTTTAATAAAGCAATTTTTTTTTTTTAGTTTAATCTCAAATCTAATATTATCAATACCAAAGGTGTTTTTTGATTGCTCAAAATATACACTTAATTTGTTCCTATTAAAAGTTTAAAAATATTAAAACTATACATGTTGTTTTGCTTTTGTTAAATGTTTTGATTAGTTAAGCAAGTCTACCAGATATTTTACTATATTAAATAAAGTAAAAGTCTGAAAAAATTACGAGAGCAAGTTCTTTAGGCTGAATTAGTTCACTGGAGTTAGCTTAAGTTAATTCATCAGTTAGTTTGTGAATGTGGCTAACTCAAATCATCTTCACATATCTACTGATTTAAAATAAAGAACTGCATTTATAAAACTAAATGCTGATCAAAACTTTACTTAGTTAAAAAAAAATCTTGGATCTTCTTCTGAAAACAGGAAATATCTGGCTCTGATCAACATCCTGCAAATTTTTTCAACTGCCTTGATAAATGTTTTTTTTTCTTTAAATTATTATTGTAGCTGCAAGATCACATTTTTTCAGTCTCTAATATGAAGTTTTTTTTTTTTATTAACAGTGCTTAAATTACTAGTCAGTATTTAGCAATAATGAAATGATATTTATTATAAAATTTTCACTAAAAACCAAAAAAAAAAAATTTTAAAATTAAAAGTTACTATATGTGTGAAGATAAAGTGAAATATTACTAACAAACTACAAAGTTATTCACTTGGTTCAGAGATGATTGTTTATATTATCATTTAAAAATTGTCCCAGAATATGCCAAAATTAGAAGTAATGGAAATCCATAATACTTATATATATATAAAAAATTACTATCTCAAGAAAAAAGTCATTTATTTTATTGGATTTATTAATTTTATTACAACTTTAATAAAAGAAAAAAAAAATCATTCAAATATTTATTTTTAATTACTATTATAATTTCAGAATTTTCTTTCTACAGATAGTTTGAATCTTTTTTATAATGAAACCGTTTATATTATTTAAAATTTTACAATATGTTGGTTAAGTAATAATTAAAAACAAGGATATATGTCAAATAATGGTAAAACTAAAGTAGATAATAATTTAAATGTCATCTAGAATAAAAGTCAAATTTCTTAATAAATTACAATTGGCTTTGAGAATAGGAAGCATTATTAAAGATTTGATTCAAATATGACATTAATATGTTTTAATATCAGATACCTTTAAAAAAATGATATATTTCATTAGATTAATGAATCTGAAGGATTAATCATATGTAGAAGATGTATAGAAATATTATTTTAAAATATTATCAAAGAGAAATAAAAGTCCAATCTATAATAACTTGAAAGAAAATCTAAAGTAATTAACAAAAATAATCATATAAATGATTCACATTGTAAGTCAGTTAAATTAAATCTTTGAATTAAAAGACTTAGTAAAATAAAAACTATCAAAAGTTAGTGTGTGGATATGCATACATATTATATGGAAGGAACTTGAGCTATTGATTGTGTAATTTTAGAAATAAATAATATTGCTATTTAGAAAAATATAAATTATTGAAAAGTTATTTTAATTAATATTTAAGAATAAAAAAAAAATTTACTTATCAGTACAATGTGAATTTCATATATGATTGGTGTTAAATACATATAGAGCAATTTAAGAAATGAAATGCAAAGTTGTCAAAATTTGTTCATTTTGGGGGAAAAAATATTAAATATAATTTAATCATGAACATTTGAAGTTAATGCCAATTTAAAATCATGTCTGTTATATGAGTTTAAAGATGAGTGCATTTTGCCATGAGCAGTTAACATACTCTGTAACATGAGCTATAATGAAATGCCAAAGATGTTAGTTAATCAAGAATATTATATGCATTGTTTGAGGAATTATATATTTCTTAACATTTTTCTGTTTAGAATCAACATATGTAAAATGCTTTTCTATGTATATTATGATTTGAAGTGTAAATAAAAAAATCAAGTTTCTTATGGAGCTGACTTTATTTAATTGATGTTATTTAATAGTACAATTGTTTGCTTTTTAGCATTTGAATTTACAGTTATGCATTAGTGACAATGTATAATTCCAAATACAAGAATATTTTTAATGAGATTTAAAATAAGACATTTTGAGATTAATCTAGTATTGAGAAAATCCACAAAATATTGTAATTCATTTCCAAAAATATTTAATCCAAAACTAGTTTTGTGTATAAACATATTAATTCTTGAAAAGTTTGGGTGATTGTTTGTAACATATTTTATAGTATTTCAAAAGAGTAAACAGAATAGTTTACATCATATCAAACTATTAGTATGCACACATTAAGCTATAATAATCAAGCAGCATATAAAATTTGATCTTAATTAGAAGATGCCATTAAAAATAAGAAGCCAAAGAATTAAACTAGACTTTAACTTAGTTAAGTGATATAAAAATAAAATAAATACTATCAAGATAATAAGAAAATATTAACATTAACTAATAAAATGGCAACCAGATATTCTACTATAAATATTTTTGTAACATTAATATTATTATTATATTTATATTAAATTGATCTATTCTATTATCTTTGTATCAGCTATATTTAATGATAATATTATTGAATTTCATGACCTGTTAATCTAAGCTGGAACTAAAATATTGTTGTTATGAAAAACTAACAGGGGAACAGAGAATGAAAATATTGAAAGAAAAAACAAATGGGACAAGGAAATTAATTATGATTATTATCATAATCTTTATAATTAGTATGGATGTGATAATTTTTTTTAATACATCATGCTCCCAAAACATATTATGTTTTAGAAAAGATTGGTATTTGAACTCAATCTTATTTTCTAAATTCTGGATGAATTTAATGGTGTTCAATAAATAAAAAATTCATGTGGGTTGTAACTATTATTCATCATCACCAACCATTATCAATCCACTGCAGAATGAAGGTCTCTTCAAGTTCAATCCATCTTTTCCTATCTTTAGCTTCTCTTCTCCACATCACCTCTGCACACTTTCTTATTTCATCCACCCATCTCACATGTGGTCTCTTTCTGGGTCTTTTACAATCTCTTGGAATCCAGTTTAAAATTTCAATTGTCCATCTGTTATCATCTCTTCTAACAATATGTCCAGCCCAACTCCAGTCTTTTAATTTTTTCATTGAGATCAGTAACACCTGTTTGTTCTCTTACCCATACATTGTGTTTTCGATCCCTTCTTGTTATTCCCAACATGCATCTCTCCATACTTCTTTGAGTGGTCTGAAGTCTCTGTATTGCTCTTCTATTAAGTGTCCAAGTCTCAGATCCATAAGTAAAAACTGGCAAAACACATTTATTAAAAACCTTCCTTTTCAAACACATAGGCATATTTCCTTTTAGTATCAAGTTATTTCTACCAAAAGCACTCCAACCAAGTTTAATTCTATGATTAATTTCATCCATTATATTTCCATCTGTATTAATAATCTGACCAAGGTATTTGTAACTGTTAACTTCTTCTAACTCATCATAATCAATCTTTATTTTCATATTTTGAGAAAATCTATTAAACATTACTTTAGTCTTTTTAACATTTATCTTTAGTCCTACTTTCATCTGATAACTCCTGCAACATTTCCTGTAGCTCTAAAGCATTATTTGCAAAAACAATTACATCATCTGCAAAATCTAAATGACTTAAATAATCTCCATTTACTTTCACTCCTTTAGCTTCCCATTTTAATCCACAAAATACTTCTTGCAGTATTGCTGTAAAAAGTTTTGGAGATATGGAATCACCCTGTCTTACACCCTTTTCAATGTTGATTTTCCTACTATCATTATGTAATCTAATTGTTGCTGTTGCATTTTTATAAATATTCTTTAAAATATGACAATATCCTGGATCTACACCTTGATGATCCAATGCTTTAATCACTGAAGAAATGTTTATAGAATCAAATGCCTTTTCATAGTCTACAAATCCTATGCATAATGGCAACTCATATTCATATTATCGTATGTATATAAATATGCAGACACAGCTAAATTCATTAATTTTTGCTTTTATAGTTAACAGTTATATTAATTAATCAAATCATTATTATATAATAAGTACTATTACATTTACGCACTATATATTTATTAAGAAATGAAATCAAAATTTTTTAGATATTATGTAATTGCCAAATCCTGACAAATATCCAATACCAATTTCAGTGTCCAATAATAAAAGCACTTCAAAATCTAGTACTAGCATTGCATATAATTTTATTTATGCAAACAGCATCCAACATACTGAAAATAATTATTCAGCACATAATTTAAAATTAGCAAAAGAAACAAGTCAAAAATTTTTTCTAATTTTATTTAGAAACATTTAATGAAGAAGCAGGAAAATAAGAATACTATAAGGATCATTATCAAGGTTCATTCTTTTCGCATACAAATTTGAAAGATTGAAATAGTCCAAGACTGTCTATATAGTCAAAAATGGATATTTAAACATGGCCATATTTTTTCATTTATAAATAAAAACTTTAATTTATTAGTATGCCACATCAATCCAACCTGTTACCACTTAAGATAGGAATTCTAATATTATATTTATTGAAAATGAATTCGGTTTAACTCAAGTAATCATAAGATGACAAACGAATAATTAAGATTCAATGAGAATGTTTCTGTTGTGCTCAATATAATATATAATTATTAAAGATAAATTTTTGATTCCATAGCATTACAAATTCTGTCATATTTAGATCATATACTGCATTGCTACAAGATTATAAAAAATAAATATTTCTTGCAAAATTCCACTTACTATTTAATTTTTAATTACAAGCATAAAATTTCTGTAAAAACAATAGATCGTTTAATAAAGTGAAACTCGTATGAGTTGTGAATGTAAAAAATGTATGAAAAATCACAACTTCTCATGCCTTTTTAGAAATGAGCCTACCAGAATTGCTGTGCTTTTTAAAAATAACTATGTATATATTTTTAATTGTAAAAAAAGTATTCTTTACATAAATTTTTTCTTGAATATTCAGATTAGTCTACTACTTGACAAAATATATATATTTGTTATATTCAAAATAGCAACTTTTTAAAATCTCAAAACATTGTAATGTTTTGAATTTGAGCCAAAAAAAAAAATATCTGGGAATTTCAGAATGTTTTTTAATTTAGCCAAATTTAATGGCACCACTAATTGCTTTGATAAAAAGCTAATACATACTGAATACAAAAATAATTGGATTTTTAAAATGTAAGAAAATAATTTTTTTTTATGCTAAGCATGCATCAAATTTCAATATTATTAGTGATAATTAATTGAATTTATTCTTAAATTCTATTACAATTATTTCTTTTAGCTTTTACATGGCGAACAGTTTTTCAATTATAAATTTGTAATACTCACTAATAGAGTCTAAATCCTCTGCAATATTATTATTTTATACTTTTAATGTAAACTTTGTGCTCAATGTTACAGAAGATGTTTGGAATAAAGTCTTCATTCTTTTTAGTAAGTGTTAGATTTACATAAAAATAAAAACCATATCAGTTATAATTTTATCAGAAGGGTTAATATCTTTATAAAGCTTTTTACTCCAGATTCTCTGATATGCAGATTTAAAAAATTTAAGAATAAATATCACAATGCTAAATGACAATTGCCATTGTTTTTTAATATTAGAAGTAATTATTAAATACTGTCAATATATGAATTTTTTCTACACTACAGGCTTTTTATACTTGCACTCCAATATGTAATATATAGGGGTTTGAACTCAGACTTTCATACGACCCTCAACTATCCACACTATCTCTTACTGCTGACGTTCTTGATCACACACATGTCGAAAAGATAAATAATAACCAATATACACATTTCGTGTTAAACCAGCACTCATCAGTTGGTCTAGATTATCATCTCCACACATATATACAATCAATGTTCAGTTTATATTAAGATAGCCAATCTTCACATTTTAATGGACAGGCTTCACCACCCCACAACTCTTCAGCTGTCCATTTCATTGAAAATCTGATGATGGAAAGCTCAAAGCCCACATTAGTGCGAACCTTCTCATCTACCCATGTTGACCATAAGTCAATCTGATCCCTTATGTACAGGACAATTACTGTCAAATAAATTTATGGAAAAATGAATCATATATATAAGATGCAGTTAAATAATGTTTTTTACCTGCGGTAATAGACTGAGATGGAATCATAGTTCCTGCCAAAGTAATTGTACCATCATACCTAAAAACAAATACAAAATCAAGTAACAATAAATAAAATAAAATACATTTTTTATCAATAAATAAAAATTTACCTCCTTAATGCATCTCTAAGTTCTGGGACACTCCGTAAACATTGGACAGTAGCATTCATATAACAAGTATTGCCTAAATTTGTTAAACCTGCTGGAAGTTCCATCTAAAAAAGCATAAACAGAACACAATGTATATATATATATTATATAAATACAACTATTAGACAAATAAAATATATCTTAAAGCCAAATTCTGAATGCTGTAATCAAACATTTGCAAATAATATTTTCTATTGCAGAATATTATCAGAATTAAAAATGCATCACCCTCACAACTAGTTGTTTTCCAAAAGCCGTCCCCTTATTCTATTCTTTGTTTTTAATTCTACTTACTATTAAAAAAACTCATAAACATCATTTTCTTGAAAATTATATTTCAATTTTTATCTTTTTCTATTTCTCTTTATTTTTCATTTCTTATACTGTACATGCTTAATCCATTATCTCTTTTATTTCTCAATTTCCTTAAAAATAAATATATATTTTCCCTTACTATTTTTAATATTTTATATACTATTCTTCCAATTTGTTTTTGGTACCTCCTCCAAATCCATATTTCAGAAGTCTCCAATATTTTCTCTTCCTTTTTTCTGTTAAATGCAAAGCTATTTACCAAACAAAACATTTAACAAGATTTTCCTAAATCATACTTTTATGGATTTAAAAAAAAATAACACTCTTATTAAATATGTAACAAGTATTTAAAATCATTAAGTTGCTTTATAATTTCTTATTCAACTATCATTGCCAATTTTTTCTTCTCATTTCAAACACTCTTATATGATATTGTAAAATTTTATGCATTTATCTATAATATATAAAAACATTTCAGACAAGTACCATTACAATTTTTTAAAAATAAAGTTTATAAAACTTACTTGAATATGTATATGACATTAAAGAAAATTTATAATTAAAACTTTGTATTTCACAGCAATCATTCATTTGAATATTTGAAATTTTTGAAGGCTCACGAAAAATATTTAAAAATAAGATTGATGCAATTACTATTTTTATTAATATATACTCATATTCTTAACATATTCATAAAAAAAAAAACCCAAAATATATAAGAAAGTACATAGGTATATATATATATGTTGTACTATCTTGGTCTAAATTTAAATTGAGGAATTATTATATTCCTAAAAAAAAAACAAAAAACATTGGTTTATTTTATTTTTCAATTCTTTTAAAAACATTACATAGTTTACCTTATTAATAAATAGTGATTGGCAATATATCTTAGTGTAAGATAATGTGCTTAATTTTTTAATTATAATTTTTTTTTTAACAAACACTATATCAAAATGTTAGATTCTTTTATGTCATAATAAACTATAAAATTAATATTTTATTCCTAGAAAGATTTAATAGATTGAATTGCATATTGATAAATTCATTTGTTGACATTTTTACTTACTGCATACATTTGATAAATAATACATGAGAATAAACAAAATAGTCAATTATTAATTAGTGTGTATGCATGTATACATACTTTATATTTATAGAATTAAGTCAATATTAAATTATACATATTTAAAATATTATTTGATAAGTATTTAAATAGATGTAAAAAAAAATAAAAATAATGTATATTAAGTAAATACATGTACAAGGAATGTTCATATTTTATTTTAAAATATGATTTAAAAAATGTATTATTTTTTATATATTGTATTTTTTTTAAAAATTTAATATAGCGTCCGGAAACTGAAGCAGTTAAACTATCACATATTATGGAATATATCAGGGATTAGAGTGAGATCTCTAAGAACCTTTTGAACTTTAATTTTATCATTATATATGCAAATATTATTATAATGTTGATGTGAATTAATAAATACTCTTTTAATGGAATTATAGTTTAAGAAACCTACATTGTAATTATTGGACGAATTCCACATAGTAGGTTTTTATTCTCTATTTATTTACTTTAGAATGCATACGATTGTTTACAATGCATAAAAATATAGATTAACCAAAAAGAAAATTTAAATTACTTTGAAAACAAAATTTAAATGTAATATATTTCTTAATACTAAATTTTGGTTTATTTAAATTTATAGCACAATTTATTTATTTTCTTTATATTAAAAGCAACAGATTTTAAGTATAAGTATTCATGGGTTATTTTTATGACAATAAACATTGATGACATAATATTTTCTGTATTTAAATTACTAAGTTTTACATTCATTATTATAAGAAAACAATAAACAAACTAAACATATTCAATCAATTTTTAATATATATATTTTAGTGTTTATTTTTTTAAATATTTATGCAAACATAATATATTTTCTTCTTGGTTTTATTAGTTTATTGTTTGCAACATCTGTTAGATACATGTATAAATTATATGACATAAGCAATAATTAAAAGGATAATTAATTCCTAATCAAATAGTTTAAAAAAAGAATATTTCATTTGCTCTTTAAATTATATATTTTTATTTATTGTGTTTATTATATTGATAAATTTTATTTTTTTATTAATTAAATTGGATTTCCTGATTATTCATCATCAACTTATTACATTTACATTAATATTAACTTCATAAGTTCTTTATATATTTTATTTTATAAGTTAAAATATTAGCTAGCCAAAATATTGACTTAAACAATTTATATATTTTAATAATTTATTGCACTATTTATCATTTCATTAGTTACATTTTGTTATTATAATAAATAATTAGTTAAAGTTAAGCTAAGGTTTTATTAACCACTATTTAGTTAATCTGATATATTTATTTTATTTTAAACTGGTACAAGTTGGCGCTCAATGTTATTAGTACTTTGATAATTAATATTTATTTGATTCTTACACTAGTATAATTTGTTATCTAAATATGTGGCTCAATTAGAAAACCAATCACCTTATATTACTGTTATAAATACCTATATATTTGATTATTTCATACTAGTACAATTTAGAATCCCAACTGGGTCCTTAAAAAATCATTTATTTATTTTTAATAGATATTTTGTTCTGTTACAATCTATTGAAATAGTAAATTTAAGATGAGCTTTTATACATGTACATTGAGCAAATATATTATTGTATATATTGTGTAAGCTTAAGAAATAAGTATTTTACTTAAGATGAGGATGCGTATTAGCCATAATAATGTTGCTGATAAATGTAGCAGTAGCAGTATTTTATATATTGAGCAGAAAAGATATATAAAGAAAATATTTTATATAAAAGCAAAATGAGAAGCAATAGAAAGATGTTTTTCATTTTAAAGAGAATAAAATTAAATGGCATAATAAAGCAAATGTTTTATAGAATATTTGGAAGATATATTTATACCATGTAATTTACAAGATATTTTATGTTTATTAATTTTAGTTTGACATAGTAATGTACAATCTTTGCTCAAGTTTATAATTGAAAAAATATTAACACACTAATATATATTATTGATGATAAATGAGTGGCTAAATAGGATGTGTTATTGTTTACAGATATTTTAAGTTTGTTTGATATGTATGTATTAACTGATTTATTCACCACATCTATAAATAATTTTCTATCTATTTATTTATTTTACTTAGTAAAAGGATATAGAAATACAATTTTAGAGCAAATTTCAAGAGGGATTTAATGAGGATGTAGACTGTTTTACATGTGTATTTATTTATTTGTTTAATTATTAATTTAATTGTGTTGTATTTTTTTCATATATATTTTGGGAATAAATTTATATAATTATTTATTATATGACAGTCCTTAGTCTCATTCTCATTTCATCATTTATTTTATTTGGGTTTAATGCATATCTAGGATTGACAGATATTACACTGAATTTATAACATAATTTCATCATGTACTCTTTTATTATTATCAACATAACATTCAAAATTAGCCTCATGATTCATAGTATCATTATGGTGACCTGATTATAAGATTAATGTAATAAGGATAAGGAGAAATGCAGAAGTTTGCATTGGGTAAGCATTCTAATTTGCATGGCACTCTTAAATTAGAAATAATTGCAAGTTGGGATGAATTATAAACAGTAGATTTATAGTTATGTTACATAATTTGGTATTCAGGGCACAATAAACCCAACTCCTATCATTACATAATTTTAGCACTGCCAACATGTGGTGTTCTTAAAACTATCTCACATGTAGCTATGATAAAAGCATTTTTCTTACCATTAGAATATACATATTATGACAATGTGTTACATAGACTAGCAAAGATATAGTATAAAATAGTTTAGGAAAAATAATTAATAAAAAATGAAAATCAATAATATGATATTTTAGGACAAAGCAGTCGGTCAAAATAATATATATGTGTGTATGTATTATGCACTATGATAGAAAAATAAGAGTCGACTTCAATCAGCCAAAATAATATATTAATTAAAGACAAATAAAGAATAGTTTGTAAAAAATAAAACATTGTAAGTTAAAAAGGAGAAGAGACTACTGTGAAATCTACTATTTCAGTACTGAAACTTATAATGAGAACTAATTAAAATATTGTTAAAGTGAAACTATTGTATAAAATAGAGTATGTATCCTTTATAAATTTAGGGTGGGTTAGATGTCTAATGTTGAATGGTTTTGTGGCTTGTGAACTATTATTAGAAAATAAACATTTTTAAAAATATTTCACTTTAACAAAGGCAAAAACTATACCATTATGACAATAATTTATATTAATGAAATCAAAACTAATCTGATTAAGAATAGCAGATCAATGTTAAACTAGAAAAAAATAAAATAATCAAATAGTTTATTGATCTAAAGTTTATGCTAATTTAGAAGTCTGGAAATGATAAAGCCAAGCTATGACCCATCACTGCACTAAACTAAAATGACTTTAACAGAGAAAACATTCTTCAATACAAGTTAACTAAACAAAATTAATCTGAGCAAAATAGAAAGTAAATGAATATAAATTTTTAAATTTGTTTAATATTAAGTTGCAAACACAATATAAGAAAATAAAAGTATAAAAAATATATAATCAGAACAAAGATAGCCAAAAAGCAATTTAACAAAAAAATTATCATATTATTGAAAATCTTTACACAAAGAAATATTATAAACCTAAAAAATACTTAAACGGGGGAAAAAAAAAGAATTACATAAAATTATACAAAACATTTAAAGCTAAATTTATATTTTAAATGAAGAAAGTAAGTAAAATTTCAAATAATCTGCTTAAATTAGGTTTTACTATATATACATATTTTATATACAGAAAAGAGAATATATTATCATTAACTGTAATGTAGAAAATGTGATGAGAGGCACACATGTTTATACTTCTCTTGTAGTAAAATTATATACTGCATTTAATAAACAAGTTAATAATAAACAAATACACAATAACTATAAAAATTTGTGAAATAATTTCAATAGTAAATCAAAATTCATATGGTTAAGTTAATTTTGTGCTAATTGAAAAACTTATCATATAGAGATAAATGATACAATTAAGATCTTTATAATATATCAATCCATTTGGCAATATTTTATGTAGCCATAAAAGTTATTAATCAATATAAATTTCAAACTGAAATAATTATACACTCCATTAACTTCTATTGGAAGAAATTTCTGCTTCATCACACTGCTTGATTATTTACTTGCTTTGAGACCACAATTCATAATTATTTCAAAAAATTAACACAAAAACAATATTTTTTTAAAACAATATTATAAAACTGCATAAATAGTATAACTTTAATTATTCACACTTCCTATGTAAATATATATATAATATAAATAAAATGTCTGTTAATTCAAACAAAACTGTAATTACAATAAAAATAATAAATTTAACAGTAACAAACTATTATAAACAATCCTTAAATCCGCAGAAGTACTTTCGGTTAATTTCTTAAACCTGCCTCAACTGCCATTAAATTAAAAAAAAACAAAACAAAGCGGAAGCAAACGTCATCAATTCAAATCCCATGAATCTCGTATTTTAATGTTAGCAGCTTGTTTATTTATTAAATGCATTTTATTCCTATTTATAAAAATTGCCTCCTTAATTTTTCTTTTATTATGGTTTCTCTCTTCATGAAGAATTTTCATATTTTCAAAATCAAATTTATATGTTTTTTTCACGATCAAAGAAAACTGAAGGAGACATTAAATCACCATTATTTTTACTTTTTACATGCTTATATAACAATTCATGCTCACTCAATCTCTTCTCAATACTGCACCTAGATTCACATGTATATGATAGCATACAATCACAAAAATTTTGATATATGACATTACTTTTCTGCTTGACAGGTATGACATCCTTAGAATTATTGACTAATTTATTAATATTGTTTGGAACGTTAAATTTATTATTTTTATTATAGTTTTATATATATCCATATATTCTGTTGTGATGTATTTTCCTGATGAAATCTTTTTTTAATTAAAAATTACTAATACTTCTATTTTTTAAAAGCAGTTTGTTTAATTTTTTATCAAATATCATTTAATAGTAAAAAATGAATTCTAGCATTGAATATCAAGTTTTCATTCATAAAAGAACAATAATCAGTCAGAAATGAAGACTGAATAGTGCTATCATCTGGCAACCTCTGTTTGTTGAGATTTACACCAGATAGAGTAGAAAACTACTCTTGTTTAAATTTTTTATTTATATATTGATCTTGATAGTTTTTCTCTGAAAAAATTGAAAATTTTTATAAAAAAAAAAAAACAAATTTATTTTTGGAAGCATATTCAACCATAATTTTTTTATTTTGTGATTCTTATTCTTAATGGTATAATTTTATACTCTTATGCTTTTTTTTCTTCATATCAAAGAAAAAAAAAATGCAAATTACATATCTTTCATATAAAATCATTATACAATAGTCTGTATAGTAAAATCATTATAATGAGACATTATTTTATATAGTGCTATGTTTTTATAGTGTAATAGTGATATTAGCGATTAAGCCAATGCACATGTGCTTTAAAGATTTTTAAATTATAAATTTTCCAGACACAAAATACAGTCTTTTTGAAAAGATGGAATGAATCCACCCATCCTTTTGACCCAAACATTTATGTATGGGCAAATCTTAAGCGTATTCATTTATAATTTAAAAATCTTAAAAGCGTATGTGCACTGGCTTAATCGCTAATATCACTATTACAGTATAAAAACATAGCGCTATATAAAATAATATTTCATTATATATGTTTAATTTCAACTAAAGAATGACGTATCATAGATTGTAAAGATTTCACAAGTGTCATTCGTTCAGCATAATAAATGTAATTTAAAGTGATTGCTTAACATCTTCACGCTCTCATTTCCATACGCTTAAGATTTGTCTATACATAAATGTTTGGGTCAAAAGGATGGGTGGATTCATTCCATCTTTTCAAAAAGACTGTATCTTGTGTCTGGAAAATTTATAATTTAAAAATCTTTAAAGCACATGTGCATTGGCTTAATCACTAATATCACTATTACAGTATAAAATCATTATGAAAAATGTAAAAATTAATGACAAGCTTATAAACTTGCTCAAAATGGCTATAATTTTCCAAAAATTTTGATCAACCATAGACTTTAAATCATGCTAATGCACAATCAGTAAGGCTTACAAACACTTGGCATACATCGATATTTGCATTATTTCATTACTTTTCAAACGATATTTTTTTTCTGTAATAAAAATTGCAATTTTTTATGGAAGTTTTTGTAAAAAAAGAATTGTAATTTTTTTATTGTTGCTTATTTTTTTGTATTTCATAGAAAAGAAATGAATATGGATTTATTTTTTCCTGAAAATAAGAATTAATATTAATATTGATATATATGTTATTTAGATGGCTTGAAGACTCCTGAAATATAATTTACTATCAGCTACAAATATATAATTTTTTTCATTTTTTTTTTATATAAATAATTTATAATGCTATAGAATAATGGTCCGTTTTATGCTTTAAAATAAAAACTGCTTATGTTTTAGAATAATGATCTGTTTTATATGTATTGAATAATTCTAAAAGCAAGCAATTTTATATCTGTATTTTTTTTTAATCTACAGTTATTTTCTATTTTTTTTTTACATAAATATAATATTTTGTTGCAAGTAATGCTTATAAAGAAAAATTAAATTAATTTCATTATCATAAGTGATATTGGAAACAGTATCTTAATATCTGTTTTGTGTGTATCACATATCTATCATCTGCACATAGGCAATTATGATCATTTTTTGCAATCTTCTATTTGTTTATATAACATAATATTCTTTTGCAAGTAATGCTTATAAAAAAAAAAATCAAATTTATTTTACTGTTATATCTATTGCTCTAAGCAGTATCTCATATGTCTGTTTTGTAAGTATCACATATAATATCTTTATCATCTAAACATAAGCAATTATATATCATTTTTTGCAATCTATGGGTATTTTTTCTACTTTTCTATATAAATATAATTTAGTCGGTACATAAATTAATACGGATCGGTGGACAGAAAACAATCTATTCAAATCATCCAACAAGAACTTACCAACACGATGTCATCTGAACGCATTAATTTCATCATTACATTTTTAACATGGATGGATAAACATATATATACAACATTTGAGCACGTTTGGTACAATATGAAAAGTGGTTGGCCTATGGGCCTCCCCCTCAGTGGAATCGTAACCAGCATTTTCCTTAATCACTACGAAAGACTAATCGTGTCCAAATATCAAGCTGACAGCCCTCACACTATATACATGCGGTACGTAGATGATATATTTATTTTAGCCAACCAGCACACTATAAATAGTATTACACAAGAGTTAACACATAATACTAATCTAACTATCAATTCCACAACAGAAGACGCATTCCAAAGTCTAAATTACCTTGACCTTAGGTTAACACGCGATGAGAGAGGTATAAATTATTCAATGATAATAAAGCCCTTTGAAATCAGAGGCTTTATACACCCACACTCCAACTCTCCAAGCTCTCACAAATTGGCAGGCCTGCAAGCATTTTTATATAGAAATATGCAGCTGTGCAAGTTTGAGGCAGATAGAAAGAATAATATACATCTTTACACCAAAGACCTACTACAAGCAGGCTATAAACTCAACACTATTAACAATAAAATCAAACAATTTTATAGGAAAATCACTGACAATAAAAACAATATTAAACTTCCATATATTACTCTTCCCCACATACCTAAAATCTCCTATCAATTAATCAAGGTTTTGGCCAATAAATTTAAAATTAGCTTTCATACACCCCCATGCACTAATCGTCTAATCAATAACTCTAAGGACAAAATTGAACCTTCTCAGACTCCCCATGTCGTTTACAGCATAGCTTGCCCACAACCTGGTTGCCGGGCCATTTATTTTGGAGAAACCAAGGCAGGCATAATCAACAGGACAGCACAACACAGATATACATATAATAGAGCTATGAAAAACAATGATAATTCATCAACATTTTTAGAGCATTCCAAGAAGACAGGACATTTGTTTGAACCTTCCAGCCCTAAAATAGTCTGTATTGAGAAAAATGACATCAAGCGGAAAATCAGAGAAGCATATTTTATTAATGGCAATAATAACTCTATCAATAGACGAGATACCTGCTTTGACATCTCCAAACGTTGGACTATCTAGTTCATTTGCATATGCTTTGCATACTGTTTTGTTTCCCTTGCCCTATTTTTTCATTCTGCAGCTCACAGTACCGCTATGAATATGAGGCAAAAGACCTCGAAAGCGCTTAGCGTGTAATAATTTCTGTGTATCTTTATAGCTTCTCATTCAAGTGTGGCATACGCTTTGTTAATTTTGTATATTAAATTATCGAATGAGAAGTCTTAAAATCTTTAATATTAAAACAATGACAAAATTCACCATATAATTTAAAAACCAAGTCAAAAACTAAGCCTATATAACAATATAGCCCAAAAATAGAATGGTATCATTCTATCTTTTCAATGGTTTTTGAAGCTACATAACTTCAGTGGGAGGTAGTTACTTCTGCTTTGCTATTAGAAATATAATTTTTTGTAAGTTATGCTCATAATCATATTTATTATAACAATTGATCCAAATTTTCCTAAAATAAAGCCATCTACCTAGAAAGTTATAAACATTTACACAAGAGCAAATGAAAAGTATAAATAATAAAGAGCATCAATATTATGATGATTCTTATTAATATTTTACATTGTACTAAATTAAAAATAAAAAAACATTTTCTTGTTTAGCTATCACTATGTGCAAGAATATGATATACATAAACCCTGAAAAATGTTTTTAGTCTTTTATACTGTTACTTTTTTCCTTTGCTCTTTTATGTATTAATTATTCATGCAATTATTTTAAAATTAATTTTATTTTTTGATAAATTACAATATTTATTAAAGTTATCTTTGCTTAATATCTGATATACAATACTTATTGTGAAATATTTTTTTTACATTAGAAAGAAGCATTTGTGCAATACATACCTGCATAGAAGGACAACATCTGGGTCAGCTAACAAAAATGAAAGTGACCAGTAAATGATTATTCAAATATTTTGCAATGAAGATTTTTAACTCAGATAAGTCAAATTATATATCTTTTTTTTTTTTCAAAATTTTAAGAGGAATGTAGATAGAAGTTGTTTATAAAACTGTGATTTTAATATTTACCTCTCAAAATTTAGAATTTGTGACAATATAAAAATCAATATTTTTAAATGTATTAAAAATCCTGTTTTTAAATTTTTTTTAAGATAATGATTATATTTCCCAGTTTCTTAACATTCCTTGATATTTACTTTTTCTAATAATATATGTCATATTACTATTAATGTGTTCAAGATTAAAATATTGTACAAATTGTATCTTAGTCCAATTCTCTATAATCCAATAGGACGGCATTCAAAAGTCAAGGAGTATACATTTTCTTACAAAATTTATGCCTAAAAAATAGATGAGTTATGGTTCTCAGAAGAAATTTATAATTATATATTATCATTGTAATTCATATTTTGAAAATTATTTTCATAAAAATTTAAAAAATTGTACTTTTTTCCCCACCCAAAAAAAAAGTACCTCTTTCAAATAAACTTATTTATATGTTTGTATCAATGAATGTTGAAATGACATGGTTTCAATTTCCAGAATTTAAAATTTTTTTAAAAATTATAAAGCACTGTTGAAATTTTAAAACAATAACATAGATTTTGGCCCTAACATTTCATAACAAATCATATTATTCAGTATAAATTATTTCATATAGATTCAAATATTTGAAATTCTATAATTTGTTGGATTTTATATTTAAGAATGGCAAAATGATTATTTAACAGCTTTTGTGAAAGAAGAGAAAATACTCAAAAGAATATAAGCAAAAATTTTCACAAAAAAAATCTTTAAGAAATATTATATGAAGTATTGCAGAATTCAATTATTCTATTCTTTTTAATATATCTTGTAAAATAAAATATATTCAAGGTCTGGAATTGAAAATGGTTATATGTAAAAAAGTTATGTAAATTATGCTGTGCTGTGGCAACAAAAATTTATTATGATCTAAAATAGTTTTCTTCCAATGTATTCACAAATAATAGTTACCAAATCAAAAATGTTATAATATAGGATGATTCCATGGGCAATTGTAGCTTGATGAAAGTTAAATTTAACTTTTAAATGTAAAATGATATGTTTATTCGAATAAGACCAATAGTGTGCTGCTATCAATCACTATAATTTATAAATCATTATGACAAGTGAATGATGTAACAATTATTTAGTTATTACAAGAAAACATATTGTTGTAAGTTTAAATAAAGACATATTTTTCAAGACATTAAGCACATGACCATGTGCATCCATGGTTATTCCAAATGTTCTTAAAGCAAAAAGTTTGACTTATGATTTGACACTGACTATTTTGCATACAAAAATTCACATATTACCTGATTAGATAAATATAATAATTTTACAATTTATGACATTTTGTAATGATAATGTATTTTTTTAAAACTATCATTCTATTTCAGATTTAATTAATATACATATTAAAGTGAGAGACTGCCTTTAAAAAAAAAAAATACACACTAAGATTTAATTAAGTTTAATGACATCACTGGATATCAAAATAAGTCAGACTACTTTCTATTTTTGTTGCAATCATATTAACAGTGATTGTCAAAGCAATTTATGCGTAATAAGTGAATAATTTACTTTGCATAAGCTTGAAAAACAAAAAGTAGCAGTAATATAAAAAAAAATAGAAATAATATTTGCAGTAGTAATAAATAACATTACATATTAATTTCTTCCTTAAAAATATATAATCTCTTTAAAAATAATATTTATTTAGTTATTCTGCTGCAATAAAAAAAAAAATCAAAACAATTAATACTGTTATAAAAATGTTAATAAAAAATTATAATTACTTACAGCTGAAGCAATTTGAGACTCGGTCATATCCTCCACAAAAACAGGCTTATCAACAGGAGCCTCTGGCAATTCATCTTTACTACCCATCATTAAAAATGTCACACCCTAAAACAAAAAATTAGGTAAATATATATATATAATGAAAATTATATATATATTTTTTAAACATGCACACACAACACAAGATTAAAACAAAACAAAACAAAAACTTACATCTTTAATATTTATTTGACCCCAACAATCATCCTGAAATAAAAATTGAAAGATGAAATGATATATATAATTAACTAATCAATTTATTAGCTTAAAAAGTTAACATGGCACTTTTACTAATTAATTGTTATTTAAAAAAATATTTATTATATGGAAACATAGAATTTGGACCAATGCAATGAGAACCTTTATAAAATATTAAAATTTTTTTTTTTTCTTTTCCACAATGCAATCAAACTTCAGGGCCAATATAATAAATTATTTTAGAAATATGCTTGTATCATCATCATCATTATTTTCAGTCATTATTGATCCACTACAAGATCTTTTCAAGTTTCAGTTTCTCTGATTTCTAGCCTCTCCTTCTCACAACACACTGGAAACATCTTTATTTCATCTACACAATTCACATGCCATCTCTTTCTAAGTCTTATAATCTCTTCGATCCTGTTTAAGACTTACAACTGTCTATCTATTAACACTTTTTCTAGCAAAAGGTCTAGCCTAATTCCATTGATGTCAATGATACCTGTTTGTTCTCTCACCTATGTATTTCATTTTAGATCTCTATTTGCTACTCCTAACATACATCTCTCATACTTTGTTAAGTGTCCTGAACTAATTGGTAAAGCACATTTATTAAAAATCTTCCTTATCAAACACATTGACACATCTCTTTTAAATATTAAGTTATTTCTACCAAAAGCATTCCATCCAAGTTTAACTCTCTGATTAATCTCATCCATTCTGATAAAAGTATTTGTAATTGATAGTTTCTTCTAATTCATGATTCTCAGTCATAATTTTCTTTTTCTGAGAAAATCGATTGAACATTATTTTCATCTTTTTAGCATTTATCTTTAGTCCTACTTTCTTACTTTCATCTGATAACTTTTGCAACATTTCCTAGAATTCTGAAGCATTATTTTCAAAACAATCCCATCACACCTGCAAAATCTAAATGATTTAAATAATCTCCATTTGCTTCCCATTTTAACTCACAAACTTTTATTTCTTATAAATCCTATCACACATCCTTCTCAATGTTAATCTTTTTAAAATCACCACAGTTTAATCAAAGCTGTTGCATTTTCTTCAGAATATGACAATTTCCCAGGTCTATATCTTGATGATTCAATACTTTAATCATTAAAAATACTTATAGAATCAAATATCTTTTCATAATCTACAAATTCAAAATATAAAATATAATGACAACTATTATTCATTAGTCCTTTCCATATTTGGATTTGATTGATTATGTTAAAACTACTTTTAAATTCAGCATTTTCTTTTGTTTAGTTAAAATTCAAACTTTGTTGTATATGAGTTGTAATTATCTTAATAAAGATTTTATATAAACTGATAAATCTATAATTTCTAATATCTTCTTTACAACCTTTCTTATATATAAATATTACATTTGCATTCTGCCAAACATTATCTATACATGTATCATTTAGACGTTTGGTATACAACTTTGCCAATCATTTTTCTATTTCTTTACAACAGCTTAATTTCAAATAATTTTTAATAGGCTTCAATTAATTATAAACTGTATTGGTAAACTGATTCTAAGTGAGAATAATTTACAATCAGTAGCATAGAAATCAACCAAAAAGTAATTACAGAAACATTTAGAAATACTGCACATAAATAATTAAAAAGCTTGATACAAAAAAAAAAAAATGTTTCAGAAATTTCCATTAGAAGTATTCTTTCATTTAAAGAGTATGTGTCAATTGAATAACACAATTAGACAAAAATGGTAGTCAATTTAAAAATAAATTTATATAATAAATAAGAAAAGCTGTCGTTTATATATGCATATAATATAATGAAGGTAATTACAATTATATACAGACGCTATAAAAAATAAATGCTTATTTATATAATATATAAACAAAACAAAATCTTAAAAAGAAAGAAAAACAACCTTCAAAGTAGCTCCTTTTAGCATCACTTTCTGACGATCTGGATGAACTCCAGTTAAAGCATATAACTGAGCTTTAAATACAATAGGTAAATCACCAGTATTTAATTCTACATCATCAAACTTTTCTTTTCCCCATTTAACTTTTACTGCAAAAAAAAAAATAAATAAAAATAATAAAGATAATAAATTTATAGATGTACATATATATAAAGCAATAATGCATTTTCTCTATGTAGCTATAAAGGAAGATTTTTTTTTAGATGTTACATAAATTGTAAAATCCTATAAAATAATGACATTAGTAATTATGTCACATTTAAAAGAATCAGTTTTATTGATAGCTAGAAAACCAATCAGTGCATTATATTGCATATTTATATGATTAATAGATAATTACTATATAATTATGTATATACAAATCATGGCTACAAAAAGGAATTTGCTGTTAACTAAAAAAGACTAGGATTATTCTTGGAGATCTTTAAAAAACTAAGCTGAGCAAATGCATGTAAAGTCCATTCCATAAGTTTTTGTCATTGCATAGTAAATGAATTAGAGCTGGGTTACTTATGAACACATACTAGCCAGCACAATAAATTTAAACCATTAAAATATCACAAGACCACTATTTCTTATGCTTACTCAATCTGTTAAATCAGCAGCCTCTTCAATACCTAGTGCAAGCCATAGTAATCAATGGATGCTAGAAGGTTTGTGCATCAAAATCCCCATTTGGGGATACTGGATGATTAAGTATTAAATAGGCTTTTGATGCACATACCTAGCATCCATTGATTATTATGGCTTGCACTAGGTGTCACTATTGTATAAAAACCGTTGCTACTGAGTTTCATGGTCTTTTCTCTTAATTATCTAATTAGTTCTTAACTGACATATCAGATAAGATTTTCTTGAAGAATAAATGTATGTGTGAATGGATCTCTTATTCCTCTTTATTATTATTATTATTAACTAATATATATATATATATGATCTGTTTGCACAGATAACGAAGCTACAACAGTTATGAGTATGAGAGCAAGTAGTCTTTTGAAACCGATCAGCTCTTTAATTTATTAGCTTTATATTTTAATAAATTAAAAATTTCGTTTATTCTAGCTTCATTATCTGTGCAAACAGCGCATAAGTATATTAGTTTATAACGTTTAGTGAAGGAATAATTTAAAAATTATTATTATTATACATATTTACAACCATAACAGACAATTAAAATATGGCCTTTATATCCAGGAAGTTATAGAAACATTATCCAAGGCAATAGTTAACTGCCAATCATAGAGGGAGTAAGGATCCTTTGACTAGAATCTAGACTGTCATTTGATGACAACCTTTTATTTAGATACCTACAACTACAGATCTTTTTCAAGTGAAAGATTATACAAATTAAAAGAATTGTCTAATATTATATGGCATATTATTGGATTTTATGAAGGTAGAAAGTGAACAGACAATCGATTTAAAAGTTAATATATACTATTGGAGCAGAAATGGAATGGGATTTATTATATCTAAAGATTGGTGATATATCAAAGTCGCAATATTAGTTATTCAAATTGATGGAAGATATAAAATTAAGATAATTCATGTTTATGCACTAACAAAATTTTTTGATAAAGAAGTAGAGGCTTTAGCATTGACCTACAAGATATTTTTGATCACATACATTTTAATACTCATGGAGATTTTTAAACTAAAATTGGTCAATCACTGAGATGATACAGACTCATGGAATTCACACACACACAAAATCTGCATATAATAAATTCTTTCTAGAATTGTATTATATTTTAACTAAGAGAAAATAAGCATTTGAAGAAGTACTATTTGTAATAGATTCAATATAAAAAATGATCATCGATTAAGTGATGTAATATATCATCATCATCATCATCAACCATTATCAATCCACTGCAGGATGAAGGTCTCTCCAAGTTTAATCCATCTTCTCCGATCTTTAGCTTCTCTTTTCCACAACACCCCTGCACATTTTCTTATTTCATCCATCCATCTCACATGTGGTCTCTTTCTGGGTCTTTTACAATCTCTTGGAATCCAGTTTAAAATTTCAATTGTCCATCTATTATCATTTCTTCTAGCAATATGTCTTTCTCTTTTCCACAACACCCCTGCACATTTTCTTATTTCATCCATCCATCTCACATGTGGTCTCTTTCTGGGTCTTTTACATTCTCTTGGAATCCAGTTTAAAATTTCAATTGTCCATCTATTATCATTTCTTCTAGCAATATGTCCAGCCCAACTCCATTTCAATCTTTTAATTTTTTCAATAAGGTCAGTAACACCTGTTTGTTGTCTTACCCATACATTGCGTTTTCGATCTCTTCTTGTTACTCCCAACATACATCTCTCCATACTCCTTTGAGTGGTCTGAAGTCTCTGTATTGCTCTTCTATTAAGTGTCCAAGTCTCAGATCCATAAGTAAGAACTGGTAAAACACATTTGTTAAAAACCATTCTTTTCAAACACATAGGCATATTTCCTTTTAGTATCAAGTTATTTCTACCAAAAGCACTTTAACCAAGTTTAATTCTAAGATTAATTTCCTCCATTATGTTTCCATCTGTATTAATAATCTGACCTAGGTATTTGTAACTGTTAACTTCTTCTAATTCTTCATCATCAATCTTTATTTTCATATTTTGAGCAAATCGATTAAACATTACTTTAGTCTTTTTAACATTTATCTTTAGTCCTACTTTTCTACTTTCATCTGCTAACTCCTGCAACATTTCCTGCAGCTCTGAAGCATTACTTGCAAAAACAACTACATCATCTGCAAAATCTAAATGACTTAAATACTCTCCATTTACTTTCATTCCTTTAGTTTCCCATTTTAATCCACAAAATACTTCTTGCAGCATTGCTGTAAAAAGTTTTGGAGATATGGAGTCACCTTGCCTTACACATTTCTCAATGTTGATTTTTCCAGTATCATTATGTAATCTAATTGTTGCTGTTGCATTTTTATAAATATTCTTTAAAATATGACAATATCCTGGATCTATACCTTGATGATCCAATGCTTTAATCACTGAAGAAATGTGTATAGAATCGAATGCCTTTTCATAATCTACAAATCCAAAACATAATGACAACTCATATTCATTTGTCCTTTCTATGACTTCTTTCAATACCTGGATATGATCTATTGTACTAAAACCACTTTTAAATCCAGCTTGTTCTCTTGGTTGGTGGAAATCCAAAGTTCTCTGTACACGAGTTGTAATTATCTTGGTAAAAATTTTATATAAACTGATAAAAGGCTGATAGGTCTGTCATTTACACAAACATTCATTCTGCCTTATCAGGCACTGAGAAGAAAGACCATGGTGTTTCTTGATCTTAAACTCAGAGGTAAAAAGTCAATAAACTCACCACGCTGGCTAATGCGTGTTGATGAGCAGCCCATCCATGTTCGTATACTATATGAATAATCACATAGTAATAACAGCTGCAACGACAAGAACGTATGGAGTGGACATTAGGAATTTGCCCTGCTCGGTTCCTTTAAGGCCTCCAATAGGAATCAAAGGGTCTCCTTTCAGTTGATAGCAAACTATTAAAAAAATAAATAAAATAAACTAATGGCCTTCTTTGTTCATGAGTTTAAAGAAGTTTGACGGTTGTAAGTGCCAAAACTGAACACAATATGAAAACTTTCCATTCCAGAACCTGGTACTATTACAGCAATAAATCACACAGGCAAGAAATTGAGTATTAAAAATTAGTATTCTTGATCTTCAAAAACATTACAATGTTAAACTAGAATTTGAAAATTGTTTTAAAATACTGACAGACTTTGAAAATGGTTCAGATTTGATTGAAATCAATAAGAAGATAACTGATAATCTTTTAAGAATTATAAGAATGATAACTGATACAAAAAAGCAGCAATTTATTATGTATATTTTTTATGGAGACAAGGCAATGTATGAAGAAAGAATATAAAAAAAATTGTAAAAAAGATCCATTAAAAAAAATTTAATATCTAGAGATTTATATAATAGTATAAAAACCCCCCCCACTAATAATGCTATAAGAAAATTAAGTATGAATTAGCAATGAAAGTTATAGAAAATAATAAAAATTTCAAAAAGTATAAAACACCTTCATATTAAAAGAAAACTTGCTTCAGCATGGAAGTTATTACATCTTTTGAATTGCCTACCATTATAAACGAAGAAGTGAGAAATTACAAAGAGAAGAGAAAGCACCAGGAAATGATGGAATTATTATTGATACTTTAAAAGAAGTGAGTGATGAAACAGAATAAAAAGATGTATCAAATGACTAGAAGAATGCAACAGTAATAATGCTATTTAAAAAAGCTAATAAAGAATATATTAGAAATTTGAGACCTATCAGTCTTTTATTAATTCTATAGAAAATATTTACCAACATAATTATAAACAATCTATAGCAGACTTTGGATTCTAATTAAAAAAACAAGCTGGATTTAAAAGGGATTTTAGCACAATGAATATGAGTTATTATTAGGTTTGGACTTATAGATTATGAAAAGGCATTTGATTCTATAAGCATTTCCTTGATTAGAACTTTGGACAATCAAGATATAGACCCTAGATATTGTCATAATCTGAAAAATATTTATCAAAATGTTACAGCAGTAATAAAATTACAAAGCCGCTCTTATCTATATAAAGTCTCTATCTTGTGTTTGGGTTTGAGAATTTTCCTGTACTCTATCGTTGAGACTATATAAATTAGTACAGTGCATATATGAAAAGGGGAAAATCCTTTCTATTTAAATACACATGTACTATTTGCTTGATATATAAATTTCAGAATTATATAGTTTCTATTAATTCTTAAAATCAACTCGCAGTAAATCGAAAGATTTTGCATTTGCATATATTAATATATAAAAGAAACTAATGAATGTAAAAGTGAATAGAATAATATCTTCACTCTCTCAAACCAAGATGCTTCAGATTGGTCTATATAAATCAGAATTTAGCTTAAAGATGATCACTCTTACCTTTATAAAGTCTCTATCTTGTGTTTAGGCTTGAAAGTTTCCTAAACTCAACACAGCACTGTTGATTTTATATAAATTAGTACAGCACATATGTGAAAAGATGAAAATCCTTTCTATTTAATGATGATATTAAGAATATTAACATATATCTTCAAAAATTTTTATAGCATGTTTATATGAAATACTTTGTGGATTAAGATAAGAAACTAAGAGGGTAAAAGTAAATGGAGATTATTTAGGTCATCTAGGTTTTGTAGATGATGTGGTTGTTTTTGCAAATAATGCTTCAGAACTTCAGGAGATATTGCACAAGATATCAGATGTAAGTAAGAAAGCAGGATTAAAAATAAATGCTAAAAAAAATGTTCAATGGATTTTTAAAAAAAAAAATAAATGTTAATAATCATAAAAGATTTGGTCAAATTATTAAAGTGAACAGAAATATAATGGATGAAATTAATCATAGAATTAAATTTGGAGGTATGCTTTTAGTAGAAATAACATAATATTAAAAGGAAATAAGCCCATGTGTATGAAAATGAATGTTTTTTTTTTTTATTAGTTCTTACTTAAGGATCTGAAACTTGAACACTTATTAGAAAAGCAAATGCAGACTTCAGGCCATTCAACAAAGTTTTGATATAAATATATATGTTAGAAGTAATAAGAAATATATGAGTGAAAGACCAGCAAGCATCACTGATATCATTGAAGAAATAGAGAGATGGAAATGGATTGGGCTGGTCATATTGCTAGAAGAGATGACAAATATATGGGGAGTTGCATTTTAAATTGGATTTTAAGAAAATGTAATAAAAATAGACCACATGAAATGAATGGATGAAATAAGGAAGTTTGATGTGGGAAAGAACAAGCCATGAATCAAAAAGTGAATTCAACTCTGAAAAACCTTCATCCTATAGTGGAACTGATAGAGATTGAAAATGATATGTAAATCATGTCATCACAGCCAACCATCTTTTTCTTTAAAAATTTAAGTGTGATGATTTATATATAATAAACAGCTGCTGACATTTATGATTTATTATATATATATATTTAATTCTTCTAATTCTTGCAATTTTCTTTCAAGTGAAGGAAGATTGCAAAAATTAGAAGAAGAACTATCTTATATTAAATGGGACATTATTGGACTTTGTGAAGTTAGAAGAAAAGGTGAAGAGACAATTGATTTAAAAAGTAGACATGTACTCTATTATAAAGGCACAAATATTGAAATACAAGTGGAGTAGGATTCATTAAAAAAAAAAAGGAAAAACATCATTGTGGAGATTGATGATGTATTGGACAGAGTGGCAAGATTAGTTCTACAACTTAATAGCAGATACCAAATGCAGATAATTCAGGTTTATATCCCAACAAGTTCTCATAGTGATGAAATATATGAATATACAAAAGGTTTTTGATCAGAGTAAACAACATTTTAAAATTGTTATGGGAGACTTTAATGCTAGAATTGGTTAAACAAATGAAAGATGAAAGTGCTGTAGGTAATTTTGGTTATGGTAATAGAAATGAGAGAGTACATAGACTTGTGGAGTTTGCAGAAAATGAAAAACTTTATATTATGAATTTTCTTTTTTGAGAAAAATGTTAAAAGGAAATGGACGTGGAAGCATCTAAATGAAAGTACAGCAGAATTGGATTATATTATTACTAACAGAAAATACATATTTCAAGATTGTAATGTTTTTAATAAATTTAACACAGGAAGTGATCATCGATTAGTAAGATGTAAGATACGTGTTAATGCAAAACTAGAGAGAAAAAAATTATTAAAAAAAACAATATTTACAGTTGATATTCCTAATCTTCACAAACATTCTAATGAATTTAAATTAGAACTTACAAATCGGTTTCAAGTATTAGTAGATTTTGAACATGATTCAGATTTGAATGAAATCAATATGAAAATAACTGATACACTTAAAAACATCAACAAAGATAGCTGGTTGAATAAAATTTCTACTGAGATTAGAGAATTGATGAAGAAAAGAAGGAATATGAAGATATACAAAAATGATGCATTAAAAAGGATTGAATATCTTGAATTTTGTAAAATGGTGCAGAAAAGAGCTGAAAATGTTATAAGAAAGTATAACTGTGAACTAGCAAGGAAAGCTGTAGAAGAGAATAAAAGTCTCAAGAGTGTAAAACAACATTTTGGTATTGATAGGAAAATTATATCTGCAATAAGGAAAAAAGATAGAATTATTACTAAAAAGAGAGATGTCATCATAAAATGGGTAGAAGACTTTTATCAAAAATTATATAGTAATAAAAAACAAGTACCTCCTATATCTATTACATCTTCCGAATTGCCCAGAATTTTAAATGAAGAAGTGAGACATGCAATTAAATGTATGAAGGAAAAAAAGGCTCCAGGTAATAATGAAATTATAATTGATATATTAAAAGAAGCAGGTGAAGAAATAGAAATTTTCTTTAGAAAAGTTATATACCAAATGTTTAAATGATACAGATGTACCAGATGATTGGAAGAATGCAGTATTAATATTAATATTTAAAAAAGGTGATAAGGAAGATATTAGAAATTACAGATGTATCAATCTTTTATCAGTTTTATACAAAATTTTTACCAAGATAATTACAACTCGTCTACAGAAAACATTGGATTTCCACCAACCAAGAGAATAAGCCAGATTTAAATGTGGTTTTAGTACAGTATATCATACCCAGATATTGAAAGAAGTTATAGAAAGGACAAATGAATATGAGTTACCATTATGTTTGGATTTGTAGATTATGAAAAGGCATTTGATTCTATAAACATTTCTTCAGTGATTAAAGCATGGGATCATCGAGGTATAGATCCAGGATATTGTCATATTTTAAAGAATATTTATAAAAATGCAACAGCAACAATTAGATTACATAATGATACTGGGAAAGTCAACATTGAGAAGGGTGTAAGACAGAGTGATTCCATATCTCCAAAACTTTGTACAGCAGTGCTACAAGAAATATTTTGTGGATTAAAATGGGAAACTAAAGGAGTGAGAGTAAATGGAGATTATTTAAGTCACTTAGATTTTGCAGATGAGTAGAGCTGCAGAAAATGTTGCAGGAATTATCAGATGAAAGTAGAACTAAAGATAAATGTTAAAAAGACTAAAATAATGTTTAATCGATTTTCTAAAAATATGAAAATAAAGATTGATTATGATGAATTAGAAAAAGTTAACAGTTACAAATACCTTGGTCAGATTATTAATACAGATGGAAACGTAATGGATGAAATTAATCATAGAATTAAACTTGGTTGGAGTGTTTTTAATAATTTGATACTAAAAGGAAATATGCCTACGGGTTTGAAAAGGTTTTTAACAAATGTGTTTTACCAGTTCTTACTTATGGATCTGAGATTTGTGACACTTAATAGAAGAGCAATACAGAGACTTCAGACCACTCAAAGAAGTATGGAGAGATGCATGATGGAAGTAACAAGAAGAGATTGAAAATGCAATGTATGGGTAAGAGAACAAACAGGTGCTACTGACCTCATTGAAAAAATTAAAAGATTGAAGTGGAGTTGGGCTGAACATATTGCTAGAAGAGACGATAACAGATGGACAATTGAAATCTTAAACTGGATTCCAAGAGATTGTAAAGAACGCAGAAAAAGACCACAAGTGAGATGGATGGATGAAATAAGAAATTATGCAGGGGTGATGTGGAGAAGATGGATTGAACTTGGAGAGACCTTCATCCTGCAGTGGATTGATAATGGTTGATGATATATATACCTAATATAATATATACACATTTATTGACAATAATTTTTTGTAAAATATCACTTATTAATATTTAAAGATAATGCAAAATAATTAGATTTACATTACATATTTAAACATTTAAAAAAAAAAAAAAAAATATCTTCAGTTTGCAGTAAAAAACATTTAGATATGTAAGTGAAGATACTAACAACAAAAATTAATGAATTAAGTAATTTAAAATCAAAGACTTAAAGGTCTTATTTACCATAATACAAACTAGATATAAAAAAACTGAATTTAGTGCAAAAATACTTGACGAATAAATTTTCTGACATATTACATACAATTTTCAAATATCAGTATAGTTCAAAAAACAAATTTAAATCTCAAAAGACATAGAATAAAACTTTTGGTTTTAATAGATTATATGAGTCATCAAAAATTATACCTAGAAAACACAATAACAATTCAATAAAAAGTACATTAATGTTTCAGGGGTTTGACAACATATTGAACAAGTTCTTTCAATATTATATTTAAATGACTATATAAGAAAGGAGTTTGCTATTAACTGAAAGGAGACCCTTTAATTCCTCTTGGAGGCCTTAAAGGAACCGAACAGGGCAAATTCCTAATGTCCACTACATACATTCTTGTCGTTGCAGCTGTTATTACTATGCGATTATTCATATAGTATATGAACATGGATAGGCTGCTCATCAACACCATTAGCCAGCGTGGTAAGTTTATTGGCTTTTTACCTCTGAGTTTAAGATCAAGAACCACCATGGTCTTTCTTCTCAGTGCCTGATAAGGCAGAATGAATGTTTGTGTAAATGATAAATATTTTTCCAATACATATACAATTATGACAGACAAAAATAAAGCATGGCCCTTATTCCCAGGAGGCTATAAAGTCACCAACCAAGGCAGTGGTTGGTGGCCCAAGGTGGAGGGTGCTAAGAATCTCCTGAATGCAGACCCAGCTGCCATTTGATGACGATTTTTTATTTAGATACTTAAAACTGCAGATCACTTTCAAGTGAAGGAAGATTGCAAGTATTAGAAGAAGAACTGTCTTATATTAAATGGGACATTATTGGACTTTGTGAAGTTAGAAGAAAAGGTGAAGAGACAATTGATTTAAAAAGTGGACATAAACTCTATTATAAAGGCACAAATATTGGAAATACAAGTGGAGTAGGATTCATTATAAATAAAAAGTGGAAAAACAATATTGTGGAGATTGATGGTGTATCGTATAGAATAGCAAGATTAATTATACAATTTAATAGCAGATACCAAATGCAGATAATTCAGATTTATGCCCCAACAAGTTCTCATAATGATGAAGTAGTAGAAGATTTTTATATGGATGTACAAAAGGCTTTTGACCAGAGTAAACAACATTTTAAAATTGTTATGGGAGACTTTAATGCTAGAATTGGTAAACAAATGAAAGATGAAAGTGCTGTAGGTAATTTTGGTTATGGTAATAGAAATGAGAGAGGACATAGACTTGTGGAGTTTGCAGAAAAAGAAAAACCTTATATTATGAATTCTTTTTTTGAGAAAAATATTAAAAGGAAATGGACATGGAAGCATCCAAATGAAAGTACAGCAGAAATGGATTATATTTTGATTAACAGGAAATCCATATTTCAAGATTGTAATGTTTTTAATAAATTTAACACAGGAATTGATCATCCATTAGTAAGGTGTAAGATACGTGTTAATGTAAAACTAGAGAGACAAAAATCATTAAGAAATACAATATTTTCAGTTGATATTCCTAATCTTCAGAAACATTCTAATGAATTTAAATTAGAACTTACAAATCGGTTTCAAGTATTAATAGATTTTGAACATGATTCAGATTTGAATGAAATTAATATGAAAATAACTGATACACTTTTAAAAACTGCAACAAAGATTGCTGGTAAAAAAAAAGCAGCAATTGACTAATAAAATTTCTACTGAGACTAGAGAATTTATGAAGAAAAGAAGGAATATAAAAATATACAAAAATGATATATTAAAAAGAATTGAAAATCTCGAATTTTGTAAAATGGTGCAGAAAAGAGTTGAAAATGATATAAGAAAGTATAACTGTGAACTAGTAAGGAAAGCTGTAGAAGAAAATAAAAGTCTCAAGAATTTTAAACAACATTTTGGTATTGGTAGGAAATTTATATCTGCAATAAGAAAAAAAAGATGGAATTATTAATAAAAAGAAAGATGACATCATGAAATTGGTAGAAGATTTTTTATCAAGAATTATATAGTAATAAAGAACAAGTACCTCTTATATCTACTACATCTTCCGAATTGTCCAGAATTTTAAATGAAGTGAAACATGCAATTAAATGTATGAAGAAAGGAAAGGCTCCAGGTAATGATGGAATTATAATTGATATATTAAAAGAAGCAGGTGAAGAAATAGAATTTTTTTTAGCAAAGTTATATACCAAATGTTTAAATCATAAAGATGTATCGGATGATTGGAAGAATGCAATAATAATATTAATATTTAAAAAAGGTGATAAAGAAGATATTAGAAATTATCAGTTTTACATAAAATTTTTACCAAGATAATTACAGCTCGTCTGCAGAGAACATTGGATTTCCACCAACCAAAAGAACAAGCTGGATTTAAAAGTGGTTTTAGTACAGTAGATCATATCCAAGTATTGAGAGAAGTTATAGAAAGGACAAATGAATATGAGTTGTCATTATGTTTTGGATTTGTAGATTATGAAAAGGCATTTGATTCTATAAACATTTCTCCAGTGATTAAAACATTGAATCATCAAGATATAGATCCAGGATATTGTCATATTTTAAAGAATATTTATAAAAATGCAATAGCAACAATTAGATTACATAATGATAGTGGGAAAGTCAACATTAAGAAAGGATTGTCATATTTTAAAGAATATTTATAAAAATGCAATAGCAACAATTAGATTACATAATGATATTGGGAAAGTCAACATTAAGAAAGATGTAAGATAAGGTGACTCCATATCTACAAAACTTTTTACAGCAGTGCTGCAAGAAGTATTTTGTGGAATAAAATGGAAAACTAAAGGAGTGAAACTAAATGGAGATTATTTAAGTCATCTAGATTTTGCAGATGAAGTAGTTGTTTTTGCAAATAATGCTTCAGAGCTGCAGGAAATGTTGCAGGAGTTATCAGGTGAAAGTAGGACTAAAGATAAATGTTAAAAAGACTAAAGTAATGTTTAATCGATTTGCTCAAAATATTAAAATAAAGAATTGATTATGATGAATTAGAAGAAGTTAACAGTTACAAATATCTTGGTCAGATTATTAAAACAGATGAAAACATAATGGAGGAAATTAATCATAGAATTAAACTTGGTTGGAGTGCTTTTGGTAGAAATAATTTGATACTAAAAGGAAATATGCCTATGTGTTTGAAAAGGAAGGTTTTTAACAAATGTGTTTTACCAGTACTTACATATGGATCTGAGACTTGGACACTTAATAGAAGAGCAATACAGAGACTTCAGACCACTCCAAGAAGTATGGAGAGATGTATGTTGGGAGTAACAAGAAGAGATCGAAAACGCAATGTATGGGTAAGAGAACAAACAAGTGTTACTGACCTCATTGAAAAAATTAAAAGATTGAAGTGGAGTTGGGCTGGACATATTGTTAGAAGAGATGATAATAGATGGACAATTGGAATTTTAAACTGGATTCCAAGAGATTGTAAAAGACCCAGAAAGAGACCACATGTGAGATGGATGGATGAAATAAGAAAGTGTGCAGGGGTGTTGTGGAGAAGAGAAGCTAAAGATCGGAGAAGATGGATTAAACTTGGAGAGACCTTCATCCTGCAGTGGATTGATAATGGTTGATGATGATAATGATAAGAAAAGGCAATATTTAGATTAGAAATTCTGAAAGAATTAATAACAAACTTTTAATTGATGACAGACAAATTCTTAAAATAAAGTAGTCAATAAAGTCATCTTATTGCTTGTGAGGTTAAATGATATTTGAGCACAAAAATTCTATTTACACAAACGAATTGATATATATATATATTACTTTTCATAGATGAAAAATTCAGGAAACTAACTCTCCTGGGTCGGTAATAAGAACATAACCTCAGCGAAAAATATATTTATATCTGAAAAAATTAACGTAAAAATTTATATTGTCTAGTTCAAATAAATAAGCAATACATCATAAAAATCAATAATTAATCTATCCAATAACTTTATATACCCACAATGGTTGAGAAGTTACAGCTACTGGCACATCAGATGAAAAGAATTCAATAGTATCAACTACATGTCAAGAAAGTATGTTGATAATTTTGAAATTCAAGATCATTAGGATGAACAGAATATTGCTAAAAAATACTTTAGTGTATTCAAAATTCAATTGATAGCATTTGTCTCTCTTTTGATTAAAGTGTATGCAACCAGCGTTTAATCAAAATTGTTATCACACAAACAGAAATAAGATAATTAACTAATAATAATTTAATATATCCAGCACACAGTTATTTTTTTCAAAATAGTTCATATATATCTAATATAGAAATAAAACAAACTAATTCCTTCTTTTTAAAACTTGATTTTTTATGACTATAATCATGAAAAAAGAAATCCAACGTTTCGACTATTTTTTATAGTCTTTTTCAAGGCACACTAAAATAAAATATATATACAATAAATATCACATATTCCAAATTAAAAAAAAAAAAAATTAAATTAATTAAAAATTACAAAATATATTCATAACCAAAATTTTCTCTTTTTTTATATTACCTTATCTCACTCCCCTTTCCTATTACAATCACAACTTAAACACAACTAATTTTTTAAAAAATATATATATATCATATAAAAACTTTTAATTAAACACCCATTATTTTCTTTTATCTTTTTCTATTAACATAAATAGGATGTTAATAGAAAAAGATAAAAGAACATAATGGGTTTTTAATTAAAAGTTTTTATGTGATATATATAGATTTTTTAAAAAGAAATTAGTTGTGTTTAAGTTGTGATTGTAATAGGAAAGGGGAGTGAGATAAGGTAATATAAAAAGAGAAAATTTTGGTTATGAATATATTTTGTAATTTTTAATTAATTTAATTTTTTTTTTTTTTAATTTGGAATATGTGATATTTATTGTATATATATTTTATTTTGCCTTGAAAAAGACTATAAAAAATAGTCGAAACGTTGGATTTCTTTTTTCATGATTATAGTCATAAAAATCAAGTTTTAAAAAGGAGTTGGTTTGTTTTATTTCTATATTAACTAATAATATATTAGAAGGAATTAAAAATGTGAGACTAGGCTATAATCATCTATGTAAATGATAAAATTCTTATATATATATATATAAAAGGATTGAATGAAAATAAAGCATTTCATTATGTCATTCAATAATTCTGTTAAGATCCTTATGCCTTCAATGAATAATCAATTATATAAACCTCCAAGAATGTATATGAAATTTTCTTTTTGATAACAACAAATCTTCACACACTCAGCTTAAACAATATAAGATAAAAGTACTTCTTCACTTTAAAGTGGAATTAAAAGTAATTTCTGGATATACTGTTTCAAATGTTGAATTCCAGGTTTAATTGATAAAGATAAAATCAGAAAACTAGAATGGGGATTGAATATTAAGGCCAGAAATTTTATATTCATCAGATAATCAGTGATTATTCTAACTTACCCTAGACAGTTGTGAAACAGAGGGTTGCTTTTGAAATTTATTTTTTCTATGACTTTCAGACATAGCTGGATTGAACCCTCTATTTTTCTGAATATTAATGTCACACAAGACATAAAGGTACTGGAAAACATTCTCTAGAATGAGTAAAGTTTAAAAAATTTTAACTGTGGAACAATTATTTTCAGTAATAGCAATTGTCAACAATATTATCAAATAGAGGAAAGTCATTAAATATAAAAAAAATGGAATTGTTTATAAGAATTTTAATAATTTACCATTTCTAAGATATTGGTTCTGCACATTACCCTAGAATATTTTCTCCAAACATTCTTATCATTCACTCTACTCTCTGAAAACTCACCGTTTTCTCTTTCCGTCATTTCTATCATATGGAACTCTCCTGCTTTTACATCTATGTCCAATCCAATTATTTTTCATGTCTAATAATTTTTTGTTGCATTATTTTTTTCAGCATCTTTATGTGTTTTATTTTAATAAATAATGGAATTTAGCAATGTTAATTCAACTTTTTGTTTTTATTTCCTCTAATTTCAAATGTCTAGTGTCTCCAATCTTTTACTCTGTGGTTTTTTAATTATTTGAAGTTTTGCTTCTAATAACGATACCCTCTCCTTTCCAAATTAAAAAAAAATACAATTTATAGGCCTCTTTCTTAATTTTAACTTGAAAAAGTCAGAGAAAAACTTAAAAGGCATATTAAAAATATATACAAACAATTTTAATCTCAGCACAAAATATTAAAAAAAAAACATAGTAAAACAGGAAAAATAAATTATTAAAGCACAGCTATAGAGGTAAAAAAATAAATCTAAAAAGATGAGAAATATATAAATTAAAATTTTTTTACGCATTATTAGAAATATTCTAAAGATTTCAGAAAGAAAGATTAATAAATTTCTTGGAAATTCATAATAATAACTAAAAACCATTTCTATTTTAATTTGTGTTACATGATCAAAATCTTACCTTGCAAAAATGATTTTCAGAACTGTATTGTAGGATAGCCATCTGGATTGTGTGGCATAGCAATGAAGCGAATTAAATATGAAGGGAACATTATTCATGATAGTTTTCAATCATGTTTAATGTACTGAATAAAAGACTAATTAGTCTAATTTTAAACCAATAATAACAACCAAGGCTAATGTCAGAAAAATAAATAATTAAATGGGTATTCAGTTTTAACAATTCCATCAAAATTATTAACATAGTTCTGATTAATCACACACAACTTTTTAACAAATAGTTCAGATAGGATTTCTGCATGATATAAAGGTGTAACTAAATGCAGAAAATATAAGAAAAAATTGATGGGAAAAAAACAAAAATGAAAACTTAATTATGGCTTTCAGCTTTATTCATTCCAGGTTAGTATTTGATTCTGTGAATAAATGATCTTTTTTTTTATGTCTAGAAAACTATAAAATTCTTTAAAAAAATAAAAATTTTAAAGTACTGTATTTGTTAATGAAGTGATAACAAACAATTTTGTTGTCAACAATAATATTCTTCAATGTATATATTCAGAAAAATATTAATGATTTAGAAAAAGTTAATAGCAAAACTTAGGTTTTAATATCAACATATCTTTAATGCACAATAACACGCAAACACTGATTTACATAGGCAAAAAATTTGTTATAAACTAGAAAACTTTTGATTTATATTTGAGAACTTAAAGAAAGTGATCAGTAAATTCTTATGTCCACTTCATACATTCTTGTTGATGCAGCTATTATTATGAGATTACAAGCTAGAACTAAAAATGGATGGATTGTGCAACAATCTCCATCAATCAGACTTGTTTACTGACTTTTATCTCCGAGTTTAAGATCAAAAAACATTATGGTCTTCCTTTTCAGATGCCTGATAATTGTAAAATGAGATGTCAGATTTTCTTGAAGGCAGAATGAATGTGTATTTGAATAATAATTCTATTTTATATTTACAATAATAGCAAACAAAAATGCATTATGGTCTTCACATACTTGAAATTCAAAAATTATCAGCTAAGGCAGCAAGTTTGGTGACCAAAATCAGTGTTAAGAATAGATATGTTAGAGATCCTAGGGTGCCATTTAATGATTTTTTATTTAGCTACTATAATTGTAATTATTTTTTACAGAAAGAAGACTGCATAAACTAGAAGAACTGCATAATATTAAACAAGACATTATCAATGTTTATGAAATTAGAAGAAAAATTTAAACATTATCAATGTTTATGAAATTAGAAAAAAAATTTAAGAGACCATAAATATGAAAAACGAGCAATATAAATAAAAAATAGAATAAGAACATTATGAAGATTAGAGATGTCAGATGAAGTGACAAGATTAATGCAAATAATTCAGATTCTTATTATGATGAAGAAGTTGAGAATTTTTATGTAGATGTAAATAATTCTTTTGATAAATCAAATATAGAAGATTTTGATAGTAGAGATAGAAAATGATGAAATACTGCAAGTGCTGTGATTAAATTTGGTCATGGAGATAAAATGAGAAAGGATTTAGATTTTGTAATTCACAGAAAAAAAAAAGGAGAAAATTGTCTGTTCATAAAATCTTTTTTTTTGGAAAAAATTCTAAGTAAAAATAGACATAAAAAGATGCAAATAAAGATATATAAAAAAAATGAAAAATATGTTATTTTAAAAGTGTAATGTGATTAAGAAATTTAATGCAAGGAGTAATCATCGATTAGTGAAATATGAATGTATTAATGCAAAGTTAGAAATACATTTTTTTTTTTATAAAAAAAGACTGTATTAAAAAGTTGATATTCTTAATCTTCAGAAAAACTCCAAATAAATATGAAACTGAGCTAGAAAATTGCTTTAAAATATTATTAGACTATAAATATAGCTCAGATACAATGAGATCAATAAGATGCTAAAATTTATTCTACTAAAAGCAATTACATAGATAGCTGATACAAAAAAAAAAAAAGTATTCATAAACAAATTTTCAACTGGATAAATGCAATGTTTGAAGAAAATAAAGAATGAAAGTACCTAAAAATGATCCTCTTAGAAGAATCAGATATCTGAAATTTTATAAAATCTACAAAAAATAATTATAATGATATGAAAAAATCTATAGAAAAGAGTACATTTCAAAAGTATAAACATCTTGGTAATGAAAGAAATTTAGCAATATAACATAAAGGACAGAACTATTATTAAAATGAGAAAAGACATTATATATAATAACAATAAAAAGTAATAAATATAATGGTGATTAGCTATATTTATTATTTTTTGTTATTTTAATTATAAAGATTTTGTGTAAAGAATTATATATATAAAATCTTTATAATTAAAATATCTTTTTGAAATGCACATGTATTTTAATTGGAAAGTTGAAATATTCATTTAAATAGTATGTAATTCTAAGCAATATAGGGATTTGAATTCAGGATTTTTCAGTATATTCATCCTCCTCTCCATCTTAAGCAACCAATACACATGACCACACAACTGATGAGTGCTCGTTTTGCATGAAATACATATATTGGAGATCATGAATCTTTTTTGCATTGTGTGGTCATGTGTATCAGCTGCTTGAGATGGAGTAGAGAATAATAGACTGAAAAATCCTGAGTTCAAATCCCTCTAATTACATAATTAAATAGTATGAAGAATTAAAAAACTCCACAAAATGTAGTCATTATACATACTTTAAAATAAATAGCTAAACAAATAGAAAAATTAATGGCAAAACTAAATACGAAATGTGTCAACAAAAAAGATATACTTGATAGATGAAACCATACAATAAGCATACTGATATTTAAAAAAGATAAAAAAAAATTATTAGAAATTACAGACAGGTCAGTTCCTTACTAGAATTACTATAACTTGTTTAGAACACACACAAATATTGAGAGAAGTTATAGAAAAAACCGGAGAATAAGAGTTGCCATTACGCTTTGGACTTTCAAGCTATAGATCCAAGATATTATTATATACTGATGCATATTTATCAAAATACAACAACCTGATTACCAGAATATTAACAATAAAAGATATATGAGAGAGTGATTCCATATATCTAAAACTTTTTAAAACAATTGTATGGGAAATATTTCATGAATTAAAATTGAAAGTTATCTAAATTATGTAGATGTGCTTGTTTTTGAAAATAACACTGCAAAGCTTCAGAAAATATTGCAAAAATTATGTAATAAAAGTAATGTTCAATGAATTTTCTCAAAAAAAAAAAAATAAAGATAATTATGAATTAAAAGAAATTAAAACAAATATAAATATCTTGTTGAATGAAATTAATCATAGTGTTAAACTTAGATGTAGTACTTTCTGTAGAAATATCATTATTTAAATAGGATAATTTTTAATATATGAATTTTACTAGTTATTATGAATATAAGATTTGGACATTTAACAGATGAACAATACAAACTTCAGACTAGTCAATGAAGAATGGAGTGATGTATATTAGCGAAGAGATTGAAAAACACGAGTGACAAACAGGAATCATTAAGATCAAAGAATTGAGACTCAAATAGAGCTGAGTTGGTTATACTGCTAGAAAAAATGATATAGAGAGATAGTTGAAATTTTAAATTGAATCTCAAGAGATTAATGAGATGACTAGATGAAATAAGAAAATTTGCTAATGCGTAAAGTAAAAAAGAGGCTATGAATCAGAGAAAGTGGACTAAACTAGAAGAGATTTTCAGCTTGTAATAGACTGATAACTGAAAATAAGAAAGGCAATAGTAAATTATTAAATAGCTAAATTAAAAATAATTTTCATCTTAATAATATTGATGGAAAGCTAATTAAATATATGCATGTTTACCCCCCTCCCCCGTGTGTATTATAAAAATTTCTATTTTTGTCATTAAAAAAAAAAAGGGGGGGGGGGGCTGGAATGTGATTTTAAAAAAAGAGGAGGAAAGTAATAAAAAGCAGCCATTTTGCATTTCTTTATAAGCATACATTTTTTTTTTTAAAATATAGATATAATTATATCTCGTAGATAGTTAGACAAGAATAGCACCATTGTGAGATCATAAATTAACGGATAAGTAGGTTCTTATTATCTGGTATCATTGATTACTCAAAGCTTACTATAGAATAGAGAGCAGTTTTTGTTCAAACAATATTGCGTAAGTTAAAAAATAGTGATATTGTTATTTTAAATTTCATAATAAAATATGAAATGTTATACCAACATAAAACAATTGACTTATTAGAGCTTAAAAAATAAAAAAAAAACAAAATAAAAGGTGACTAATAGAATGTCTGAAAATAATATAAAATATATTATTCATTCAATATTTTACAGTTAATACAAATTCTAAAAAAAAAAAGTAAGGAAGTTATGGCACTAATTGCACCTATACTAAAAAAAATCACAAGATTCAGATAATAAATGGGTTTGGAAGACAACAAAAATGAAGAAAACTAATACTTTGATGAAGAAGAGATTATATTTTAATTTATTCTGACATTACTTCTTGGCTAAAAATAATTCTTAAATTTGATTAATAAAAAATCTGAATATTCACAGAATAAAGAAAAATCTTTGTCTGCATTCAGTGAAGAGTGGAAAAAAAAAAAAACCTGACAACTTCATGGTTTTAAATATTTATCAAATAACAAAAAAAAAAAAGTCTTGTGGATGTAAAAAATATTTTCCTTTTGCTGAAGAGTATTTGAAGATAAGGAGTAAAAACTTGAATATCTTTTATTATTAGGCTTTAAAATCTGATAAAAATTAAGTTTTCACATGTTAAAGTTATATGGAAAACATCTTTCTGTATGAGAAAAATGGAAAATATTAACAATGGACTGAAATATCTAAGTGACACAATATATCAAATCAAAATGGGTAAAAAAGCCCCCCCCCCCCCCCAAAAAAAAAACCCAAAAAAAACCCACAATGAATAAATCTAATATTTTTTGAATGTAATTACATTTTTCAAAAGCAAAATCTTTCTTTTTGCTGTTAGAAGATATTCCATGACAAAATGAGAAAAGTTTTGCAATTGATATCACTTCCAATTATTCACATTAACCAAGATATACTTTGGTTTCATTTCTTATTTTTGTTAAGACTATTTCTGAATTTAGTGAAGAGGTTATGAAACAACTAAAAGAAGATATGACAATGCTGCAACAATGTTCAATATTCATGGCAGTATTCAGTTAACGATCAAGGAATTAAATTCAAAGTCAATATTTGTGACTTGTGCATATCAGATTCATTAAATTATGCTGGAAATCATTGTATGATCCCAGGGAAGATAGAGTAAGATTATGTGGACATAAGCAGATTAACTAAGATTTTGTTTTCTGCTGTTTCTTTTCTTAAATATCATATTTTGTATATGTAAAGTTTTAGATGAAGTTAATAAGATAAAAGTTTTGTAAGAATTTGAAATCAACCTTGATTAATGTATAATGTAACTCAAACATTTAAAATTATTCCTTAAAAGTTTGACGCACAGAATTTGTGAAGATCGTTAATTACGCAACAACTAATTGTAAAGAAATGGATATTTACATAGGTAAAAAAAAATTTTTTTTTTTGAAAATACCAGGAAAAAATGACAATTCTAATTTTACATTGCTGGAAGAAATTGAAAGAGCAATATGAAAAGCTTTCTGAAATTAAAATTATAGAGTGAAAAATCTGACTATGCCCTCTATTAATTATGAACATGTGAAGAAGATAAATTTTGAAGTCACAATTTTGCAGATATCAAGGTTTAAAAACAGAAACTGCATTGTTTATTATTCTTTACTGCAAGAGATTTAGTATTTACATATAAGGTCTTCCTAGCTTATTCATTTTTGTGATTTTTCTTACCAGTAGAAATTATCAAAGAATGAAAGTGTAGCAGCGAAAAACTTTTCCAGACAAGATAGAGTGTTATGTGTTGAATGAGGAGTATCAATTGAGATTTTGCATTCTGCTGTAAACAAATTATTTTACATTAGTTATATTAAGCAATTAAAATTTTTTAATCCAGTCCTTTTTTATAGTGCAATATTTATTTTTTATTGGCATGATATATAAAATTCAATAAAAGTAAATTTTCATTATTTACATATGTTTTCTAACCATTATTATTATTCATTTTATTTATAATCATTTTTAAAAATAATTTTATCATACAATATCCCTATATTAATACTCATATTGATGCACTGAGACATATTTTATTATGCTTAATATACAGTAAGCATGAAAAATAGCACAATGAAATATCTGGGTGGGAATCATATAAAATATCCAGCAAAGGGTCAAAATACTATAGGTATGCTAGAAAGTTTAAAACATAAATCATAATTTATGATTATTGTTTGTTATGTCTACAAGGTATAATTCTAGATAACCATTAATTTGCAAAAATATTAAATATTTTACAATTAATTTATGTGATATGAAATAAAGTGATTTCTTAAATGTCATTTAAGTCAGAAGTTTTTGTGCATAGGTTATATGTATAGAAATCCTGATAGCATTACTTCCCTCCAAATTTCTTATATACTCCAATAACCCCCCAATTTCTTATTACGCACTTATTTCTCTAGCCCTGATTCCTCTTCTAGCTCACTTTAATAAAGCTGTTTTGATAGTTCTATTATCTTATTGTTATACTTTCCAATTTCATTATAAACAAAAAAATCATAAAATCTTTATTTCTTTCACTCTCTCTACTTTTAAATTTCTCCTACCTACCATTCAATTTATTCTGATGCTCTTTAAATACCATACTCCAAAAATAAATTTTAAATATTCTCAGTTTCACACAAACTACATGCACAAATCAAATTTTTATTCCATTTTTGCATTGTTTCTCTAATAGATACAATTTCTACTCTTCCAACATATGCCAATAAACTCATTTTAATGCTATCATCATCATCATTTCAAACCATTATCAATCTATTGCAGGATAGTCTCTCCAAATTCAAACCAACTTCTCTGACCTTTAATCTCTCTTCTCCCTATCACATATCACATGCAGTCTCCTTCTAGAACTTTTAAATCTCTTGGAATCCAGTTTAAGATTTTAATTCTATCTATTTTCAACTCAATTCCACCAGTCTCTTAATTCTTTCAATGATGCCAGTAACTACTGTTTGTTCTCTCCACTATGTATTTCATTTTCAATCTTCTTTTATTCCTAACACACATTTCTCCATATTTCGTTGAGTGGTTTAAAGTCTCTGTTCTTCTGTTAAGTGTCCAAGTCTCAGATCAATAAAACCTTCCTTTTCAAATGCATAAGCATATATCCTTTTAATATTAAATAATTTCTATCAAAAGCAATCTAAGCAAGTTTAATTCTGATTAATTTTATCCATTGTTTCCATCTGTAATTAATAATCTGATCAAGATATTTGTAGTCAACTCTTGCAACTCATCATTATCAATATTTATTTTCTGCTTTTGAGAAAATATGTTGATTACTTTAGACTTTTTAACATTTACCTTCAATCCTACTTCCATCTGATAACTAATGCAACATTTTCTAAAGATATCTAAAGCATCATTTGCAAAAACAATTACATCATGTGCAAAATTTTGATGACTTAAACGATTTCCATTTACTTTTACTCTTTTGCCTTCCCATTTTAATCCACAAAATAATTTTGGCAAAACTGCTGTAAAAAGTTTTGGAGATATGGCCTGTCATATACACTTCTCAATGTCAATCTTCCTAGTATCATTATGTAATTTAATTGTTGCTGTTGTATTTTTATAGATATTCTTCAGAATATGATAGTATCCTGAATCTATATCTTGATGAATCAATGCTTCAATAATTGAATAAATGCCTATAGAATCAAATGCCTTTTCATAGTCCATAAATCCAGAATAATGGCAAATCATATTCATTGGCCCTTGCTATAATTTCTTTTAATACTTGGATGTGTTCTATTATACTAAAGCCACTTTTAAATCCAGTTTGCTCTTTTGATTGGTTAAAATCCAAAGTTTGTTGAAGATGAGTTGTTAATTATCTTAGTAAAATTTTGTATAGAGTTGATAAGACTACTAAATCTGTAATTTCTAATACCTCCTTTATCATTTTTTAAAAATATTAATACTGCTAAATTTTTATCATTTAGACATTTGGCATATAATTTTGCCAAAAATTTTTCTATTTCTTCACTGCTTCTTTTAAGGTATCGATTATAATTCCGTCATTACCTGGAGCTTTTCCCTTCTTTATAGGTTTAATTGCATGGCTCAATTCTTCATTTAAAATCCTGGGCAATTCAGAAGATAAAGTAGTTTTAGATGTACATTCCTTGTTTTTTATTACTATATAATTCTTGATAAAACTTTTGTAATAAGTTCATGTCATCTCTCTTTTTAGCAATAGTTACATCTTTTTTCTTTTTACAGAAATAAGTTTCTTACCAATTCCAAGATTTTGTTTTACATTGTTGAAACTTTTATTCTTTTCTATAGCTTTCATTGCTAATTCACTATTATACTTTCTTATATCATAATCAACTCTTTTTTGCATCTTAATGCATAAATTTTTACTCATTTTCATATTCCTTCTTTTCTTCAAAATTGTTGTCTCAGTAGAAATTTTACTGGTCAATTGATGCTTTTTTTGTACAAAGTATCTTTGTTACAGCATTTAAAAGTGTATCAGTTATTTTCTTAGTGATTTGGTTCAAATCTGAATCATGTTCAAAATCTGTTAATATTTGAAAACAATTTGCAAGTTTTAATTTAAATTCATTGGAGTGTTTCTAAAAATTAGGAAAATCAACTGTGAATACTGTTTTTCTTAATAATCTTTGCCTTTCTATCATGTATTTTATATGTGATTAATCAATAAGCACTTCCTGTGATAAATTTATTAAGAACATTACAATCTTGAAATATGTATTTTTGTTAGTCAAAATAGAATCAATTCTGCTATATCTTCATTTAAAATGGATGCTTCCATGTTCATTTAGCATTTATCTTTTCACATTTGGTATAATTTTTTTTCTTATATAATTTCAAACTATCTTTTCATATTTATATTCTTTTCTCTAACAAATTTCTCTATCCAATTTTCCACCAATCATAATTATGCACTTATAATATTCTCTACACATTTATCCCATTTTTTATATAAATATGTGGAAATAAACTACCTATCTTATTTTCTAACCCTAATTTACCACCAATGCATATCTATATACTTTTTTTTAAAAATCTATTTAGAATTTTCAAACTTTCTAACCTATACAAACTGCATCATTTCCAAATGTTAAAGCAATCACCATTATTTTTTTTTTTTTCAAGTAATTCTTTGTACATTATATGAGAAACATGTAAGGCTTTTTAATCAATCCCATTTCTAATTTTTTCCTTCTCAATTCTAATTCTCAATTACCTGAATAATTCTTTTATCTATTTAGCAAATATCTAAATATCTATACTGTTCTACTTTTTCAATACCAATAAGCATCTCCCATTCATTCTTCAATTATATACTTCTCATTAAATGCTAAAATCATGTAATTTACTTTCCTGAATTTAATTTTCATACATCTTCATGCTTTCCATATTTTCTACATTATTTTCAAAAAACTTCATATTATTAGTAAAAAAAAAAAGAGCTGGCAGATTATATATTCTTTTGGTTTCAGTTATAGGAATCCCTATTCTCAATCTAATTTTCTATCTCAACCTCCAATTCACTTAGAAACAAAGTAAGTAATAAAGATGATAATGGCGATTCCTGTTTTCACCATAATTTCATATTTAATTTTCAGTAATTTTATATTCCCCAAATGGTACTTATAAAAATTATCTTTGTAAAGATTCAATACATTCCGAAGGTTTCTAAACAATCTATTTCTATTTTCTCTATCATATGCCTTTTCTATAGCTAAAAATGCAATAAGTTATTAGTACTAATCTATAGTTAATTAATAATCTAAAATTGTTTCATTTTCCTTTATATAATAATGTAAATCTAATCATTAACACAATTTTATTAAAACTTTTATTTATAACGAACTTTGGCATATTTTCTTATACCTACTAACATTTCAGTTGACATATCATTTCTATCTTCACTAACAATTAATAATGCTAATACAATTTTTGCCAGTAAATATAACCAAGTATTGCCAACAGATTAACATGTTTTTAGATAAATTCTATACAGATGGCAGGAACTGCTGCTGCAATGCATTCAGTATGACTAGTAATTTTCCTAAATCAACTGACATGTAATTTTGAATCTAAGCCAACTTGTTTGTTCAAATGTTTAACTAGGAAACCAGATCTATTAATTTATATATTTTTGAAATTTCAATTAGAGAACAGTCAATTACGGTACAATAAGATATTATTATTAAGTTTTATCAGATAGAATTTGAGATATTAGCACATAATATCTATCGATCAAAACATTTAAATAATTGAATGAAGAAATCATATAGTATTGGATTTGGTAAATAATTTTATAAAGTCTGGATTGGATAATTATTTAAATAATCTTCAATTTAAAATTATTTACTTAACGATGATAATTTTCCAAAATGAAAATAAAATACGAAGAACTTGCTATTAAAATGCGTGTTATTCTTAAATTATATGGAAAATAATTGTGAAATTTTGTCTACAAATATAATGGAGACTAAAAATTTCCTGTATATACATAAATCTAAATATTTCAAACAATTGGTTAATAATTAAAAAACAAACTTTTTTTTTTAAAAAAAATATAAGTTTCATAATATACAACCTTAAAAAATATATATATTACTAAACTTTTCAAGTTTTGGGCCATCACATAAGTACGTTTATAAAGAAATCGTTCTACTATTTTTGAACAAAAAGATTTAAATAAAACTCAGCACCAATATTAATTATGTTGGCAGAAGTCTTGAATAAAATAATAAATTTGTTAAAGAATAAGAGAAAATAGTAATAAATAAACAAACTCTGTTTTGAAATAGTTGAAAATAGATTTTGAAAAAAAAAAAAAAAGACTAAATGTTTAAAGGGCAAAAAATAAAATAATATAGATAATCACGTCAAAGAATAGTACTGCAATGTCATGTGTTTCTTAGTATTAAGTGTGTACAAAAAATAATTACTTTATAATATTTTACCTTTATAAGTTGACATAGTTATAGTTACTATATAATTCAATGACAGACAACTTTAAAGTTGTGAAAGCGCATGTACAAAATTAATAAGTTTCGCAGAAAAATAGTGGAGCAAAAAAATTATCTTGCAATTTTATTGAAGTATAATAAAAATACAATAACTATAAACTTCAACAAATATATAATTAAAAAATTTAGTATTATTTTGATTTATAAACAGTTTTTTGAAACTATTTATTAAAATATCAAAATGTGATTGGTTGATGGGTTTATATTTTTCAAAAATCAGATTGCAAATATGTTTCGTAAGAGAATCTCATCCAAGCAAAACATTCTCATTTGCTTTCAATTTATATTAACATTATTTGAAATGAATATGTTCACACAAATAATATAGGTTTATATTATATACATTATTTTTTCACTTTATTTTATTAAAAAAAGTAGTGTTAAATGTGTTTAAAGTATTTTTATTTCAAATATTATCTAAAAATTGATGAATATTTAAGATAATTGAATAAACGTGATATTATTTTCCTAAAGGTAAGATTTTATTTCAAGCAGTGTTCTTATAAAAGTTAATATTCACATTGCAATTATATGTATGAGTATGTGTAAACATGTGGGTAAAGTTTTTTATATATACAATTTAGTCCTTACCAATATTCATTTAATATATTTATTCATATTTATACATAGTATACTTTATATTATTATTAAAGTTTTATATTAATACGAATTTTATATAATCGTAGAAAATTATATAATTTCTAAATTTAAAATCGAGATTATCACAACATACATATGTATTTTGAAATACTTTTTAAAATAAATTTATTAAATGTATAGGAAAGTTGCATTTGTTTATGAAATCATTTTCATTTTGGGGGAAAATATATATAATTAGAGCAATAAATGCGTACACACGTATAAACACTTGTGCATTTATTCACAAGTACATTAATTCAGTACACTTAAATGTATGAATATACCACTCAAATGAAAGATCAGACGGATTAATGACTAGCACATCTACCTGTTATGCTTATGACTTGGGATTTGAATCTGGCTGAAATATTTTTTCTCCAAACAGTTGAGGATTTTTCAGTAAGTCCAATGATATATATTTTTGCCCAGTAGATATCCCATAGTCAGTCCAATTTGGTTATCTAGTTATTGATCAGAAAATTGGTATGTAAGTATTATTAAACAAAAAGAAAAAAAAAAAAATTGCAGTTGACAAATATTGATTTCTTTTGCAATATTTGTCTGTGCAGCAGTCTTGAGAGTCCTTAGCTTTGTAATGAACTTTACGAATATTTTATTTTTTACATGCTTATAAATTAAAAAAATAATGTATAGTTATGGAATATTTGATATCATATATATATATGCATATATTATAATTGTGTGTTTACATAAAGTACAATGCAGTTAATAATTGTGTGTGCTTTATTTTGAAATAAAGTAAGTGATATTGGCGTAATGGAAATAAGATTAAAGTCTAATTTGATTTTTTGTTATTAATGTAGAGGTTTTGTCAACTGATGAAGTGGAGTTCTCTTAAAATTAATCCTGTAGATTTGCATCATCATAGTTCATAATTCTGAATTTAAATATTATAAAAACATCCTATATCTTATGAGATGATAGAGAATGCTTGAATGCATTTATTTTTAATATAAAACCCTGTAATGTATTAATTATGTAATTGGTTATTTTTATGTAATTTTTCTTCTGTTTGAAATATATAATTATAAAACAAAAACCTTATAATTTCATACTCAGAGTTTAAACCATATAATCTCATACTCATAGTTTAAATAATTTATTTTGTATTATAAATGTCTTATCATGTTTTTGGTATATTTTCTTTCTCAATCATGCAATTTCTCTCTTAGATTTGAAATATATGGTTGCAGATTTTAGAAGAAAATCCTATGCTAATGGTTTCTATATGTTACTCTAATATTAATATGAATTGGGATTGCACATGGATCTAAATAGTGATTTTTGGTTTATTGAATGACAATTATCACTATTATTTATTTTATGTATTGATTGATTACATTTCTTTAAATAAGTATGTTTTTGAAGAACATTGCAATACATCCTGATTTTGAAATAGGAATTGAGATCATTATTGTGATAGTCATGTAGGTAATTTGTTATATTTTAAAAAACAGTTAAATTAATCAAAATTAATCTTTTAATTTGTGCTACAAATAAATAAATTTAAAAAAAAACTAATATGTAATGTATATATTTGAAATAGGTGAATAAATGATATATTGAATTAGAATATGAAAATAGACATAAGCACATTGTCACATATAGAATGGATTCTTTAAAAGAAGTAAATAAGGTAGAAACTTGGTAATACATATAAGAACCAAATTTGAAAAGAAAAAGTATACTAAATTACTTTGGTTTTATATATCTATATTGAAAGAAAATGGTGAAATGCTTATTAATAAATACTGATTTGATTAATTAAACTTGATAGTAATTTTACAAACAAGAAAATGTAAATGAAAATATTATATAGCATATTATTTGAAAGCATGAAGTTAAATGCTATCAAGCAATTAATTTACAAAAAAAAAAAAAAAGAAGATTGATTAGTATCTGCAAAAAATATTGTTTTGGAATATCCCTTGCTGCCTTCTAAGATTTAATGTTGATGTACAGTTTATGATGTAAGCAATCTTTTTCATTTTCTCTCTGCGTTTTTATAATCTTTTTAATTCGTACTGTCTTCAGCAACTTAGGTTAGTAAAGGACACATACATCATGAACATTTTAAGGTATGTTTTTGTGCAATTACATTTCCATCTTTAATTATTTCTGCAAAAATTCTAATTTTTTTTGTATATATCTATATATGAGTATGGAAAACTATGCAAAGTTCACAGTATTGAGAGAGCAACAATGGGAGAAGTTTAACAATATTGATTACTTTGCAATATTTCTGTACAGGCATTTTGGGTGTCATTCTGGGGCCTTGTATGTATTGTGACCCTTAGCTTTTATATTAAAACCGAATGATAAGTTTTGGGATGATATATTACTAAAAAAATATAACTGTTTAATTTAAGTAAATTTTATTGTTAAATAATACTTAAATGTTTATGTAACTGAATACTCATTTCAGAATAAATACTATAAGATGGTAATAGTTTATACATAGTTGTATAAGTGTAATTTTGTAATATTTAAACTTCTTTAAGTAACTTTTACAATTTTATATATTTAGTCATAGAGTTGTTACTGTTTTAAAGTATTAATGACTATTAAAATAGTAAGTCTAAATAATCTTAATTTAATTATCAAGTCCTTTATTAGATTAAAATGTCTTAGAAGAACTTTGAAATGAGTTTAAACTTTAAAGGAGATCTTATATATTTAAATTAAGTGCCAATAAATAGTATTATTTAATTTAATGGTATTGTAATCTAGTTTTAGTTAGAAAATCCTAAAGTTTAGCTAGTTAAAAATGTTTGTAATTTTTAAACCAATAATTTAGCTCATGTATTTAAGTTAGCATTCTTAAATAAAGAATTTAATACTTATATGTATGGAGTGCATGTGTGAAGCTAGTCAATATTTTTTAAAATGCTTTCTGGTTAAAGCTGAATGCTCAAAGTTATTATATTTTATTTTAAATATAACAATTTTTAAAAGAATATATTCTGAGTTCTTACAAATAAAAAAAAGTTTTAAATAAATATTGTTAACATGATTTTGATATAAGTTTAATTTATTAAATAAAGTGAATCTTTAATGTGTTTAAAGAATATATTATTTATTTATTACAGTAATAGATTTCAATGGTAAATAATTTATTAAATAATTGTTTAAAAGGTGACTTAATCTGTAATTAATAATTTGCTTAGACTAAAAGTCTAGATGATTTTCTCCAGAAAATTCTGGCATTATGCTAATTACAGTTATTTTTAAAACTTTGCAACAAGTATTAGAAAATTTTTAACTTATTAATTGGGTCAATTGGGAATAGACTTTGATTGTCAATCACATCAATCAAGTATAATCACATGATTTACCTTTTCCTCATCTCATATTTTTATCTACAATTGTAATTTTTTTACTTTGATAAGTTAGTAATGGGCATTGTTAAAAAGCTTTTCAGTGCTTTAAGTTTCAAGAATTGCAATATGGGAAATTCTACTGTGAATGTTTTAGAAATGGAATTTTTTTCTTGGAAATCTATAATAGAGCTTAACCAAAGGTATTATCCCTGCTTTGCAAAATCTTTGTTATTTTCATTTATTTTATTCTATCTAATTTTTATTTTAAAAAATAAAATATCTAGGGTATATGCAAAAACTTTTAAATTATTTGATATTAATATTAAGAAGATTTTATCTATTTTTTTAACAAACTTTATGCAACTATTATATTTTAAGCAAACTAAATATTTTTATCGTATTTCAAATGTGGTTCTCTTTTGATATAATTTCATTTTTATATGGAATGAGAATTATTTAATCAGAATTGCAGGACCTTTTGAATGATAAAAGAATTTTATAAATGCTACATTTTAAAACTAGTATATTTATTTCCATGAAATAATTGAATAATTGAAAGACTTTATTATGCAGTTGTTTTATTTATGAAACTTATGTGGCTTAATGCCATGATAGAATATCTGCTCATTAGAATAAAATTATATTTGAATGGAAGATAAAACTTGACTTTGACTTTATGAATATTAATCAGTGTACTAATAATGGACTTATATTTAGTTAGTATGCCTAATTATTTTTAAATGCTTTATTAAAAAAATATAAAATTCATTTATTAATTGCTAAAAATTGCAAGAAATTAAATGTCTCTCAATGATGGGCATTATAAATGATAATGTTATACAAATGATTTTTATTTGCATTCGCATTAAATTTAAAGAATGATATATTTTTCATTTATTAATTGCTAAAAATTGCAAGAAATTAAATGTCTCTCAATGATGGGCATTATAAATGATAATGTTATACAAATGATTTTTATTTGCATTCGCATTAAATTTAAAGAATGATATATTTTTCAACATGTTGACAGAAGTTATCAAAAATGTTTATTTTTCAAGTTCATTATTTAATTTATTGTTATGCTCAATCTAGTGTTCAGAAAATATTGATTTAAAATTGCTCCTAATTTAATATGCTTGTTTTCCAGAATACTTGCCCTTCATTATTATCATCAGTAAATTATATGATGTACTTTTGAAATAAATAATGAGCTTATTTATATAATATGCTACATAAAATGTATAAGGTTTGTTGTGTTTGTTCTTCTGCTTATTAGATTTATAGTCATCAAATCAGAATAGCTATATTTATTTATGTTAGTGATTTCAAGTATTTGCTTTTTCATATTTTTGTGAATTGCTGTATGTTTCTGCTTATTAGATTTTCAGTCAGAATAGCTATATTTATTTATATTAGTGATTTCAAGTAATTGATTTTTCATATTTTTGTGAATTGTGGTATATTAATATATTTAATAATGTTATTTCAATGTCCTGGAAAGTCTGCAGGATATTCAAGAACTCTTTTATTGACTGTATCTAGTACAATGGTATGAATAGAAGATGGTATTTTTTTTATTTTATTGTTTATAGGTATAAATATTAGTTTTAATATTTATTTTTTAAATGCCATGTATATATTTCTATACATTTTCATGTAAATTTATGTATGATTTAACAGGTATGTCATGCTAAATTCTCAGAATATTTCTAGAATAATAATATTTTAAATGCTTTACATTTGTGCCTTTTGAAGTTATTTTGGATGTGTGTAAATGCTGGAAGAGTTCAGAAGCGGATGTATATTTTTTATTGTGTAATTATTATGCCACAATTTTATATTTAGCTATATTTTGCTATGTTTATTGTTTTATACATCATTTTTAATTGTTATTTAAAGATATAATAGCATAGTTTCTCTCTTATAGTTTATTATATCTTGCCAGTGAATTTTTTAACAGATAGTAGCATTAGTTTATTGCCCTCAAATGTAGGTGCTTTCTTTGAGTTCATACCATCTTACTTTGCCTTTGTTTTCTTATTAGTGGGAATTTCTTAGTGGCATATTTATCTAAGGCAATGGGTAGTGTACTATCCTGACTATATTCTGGCATTTGATATTTCGGAGATACTGCGGAATGCCATCCTTCTGTCACCCTGTTGATCTGTTTAAGTGGTTTTTGCAATGTGTAGGTCTTGTAATTGTGTCTAGCTAGCATTTCAAGATATTAAATCTGATAAAATATTTAATATTAAATTTTTAATTGTATATGTGATTACATAAAATGGTATATATCTTCTTCAGCATTCATCACCAACTAAGGCTTGATGAGATTATATTTTGCTTAAGTTATTGAATATTTTTTACCTAGGCACTTTATAATTATAAGATTTGTATTAAGGATGAGAACTTACTGAAATTATTGAAGCTATAGAAGGGTTTTGTTAATCATTGGATATCATTGCTCTTATTTTAAAATTGTAATATATTCCACCATATTATTTTTTATTATTATTTTGTTTTGGGAAATTCATTTAATAATTTTGTAAGCCATAAATGATAAAACAGCTTGATATTTATCTAATGAATGTTGTTAGGGTTAATAAATATTATTTTTATTATTAATTCATGCCTATTTGCTTTTATCATTATCTGCATTTTTTGAAATTTAATAATAATATTTACCACACAATTGTATTTTTTTATTTATTCACTAAGAGTACATGAATATAAAGAAACATGATATGAACTATAAATTTTAAAATTTGAATTGAGCAGTTGAGATTTGGAGATAAAAGTGAAAAGTGGGTAAAAATATGTTTTTAAAAAAAGTCATAGATTAAAGTAAATTGTAAATATTGAATGTTAATTAAAGTGAATAATAATAATGTAAAGTATAAAAGATATAAAGTTAGAGTTAAATATTCAAAAGTGTAATAAGAGTAAAATAAAAAAATATATAAAAATAGAATATATATGATTATAGGAGGTATTACATCATGATTATAGAATGTAAAAAGAGTATAATATATAATATTAAAAAGGTAATAATTAAATAATGATTATAAGATGTATATATATATATAAAGTTAATATGTTCATGTATATTTATATTTGTATTCATATATTTGTATTATGTTGTTGTTCTGAAGATTCAAAAGAGGGTTGTAAATAAAGCATTGTGATACAGTAATAAAGAACATAGATGATTTAATATGATCACATGATCACTATCTCTTGAGTTTTGCCTTGATTTAATATGATATTACTTATGTTGGGATAACATAAAAAAAAGATTATTTTATTTAATTAAAGAGAATAAAACAAAGATCATTTTAGTCAATTTTATTTATTCTTGATAAAATTGGAAGATCACTTGATTTTATTCATCATCAATTAAGATTTTGGATAGCCATAAAATCCCTTTTTTGCTCATGATATCATAAATGTCATTCTAATGTACTATCATTTTTAAATTTAAGAGTTTTTCATGTTTAATTTTAACTGTAAATTTTAGAAGAAGTTAGCATCTAGAAATATCTTGTTCAGATTATTAATACAGATATCATAGAATTAAACTTGGCTGGAGTGCTTTTTGGTAGAAATAACTTGACACTAAAAGGAAATATGCCTATGTGTTTGAAAAGAAACATTTTTAATAAATGTGTTTTACCAGTTCTTACTTATGGATCTGAGACTTGGGCACTTAATAGAAGAGCACTACAGAGACTTCAGATCACTCAAAGAAGTATGGCGAGATGCATGTTAGAAGTAGCAAAAAGAGATCAAAAATGCAATATATGGGTAAGAGAACAAATAGATATTATTGACCTCATCGAAAAAAATAAAAGACTGGAGTTAGGCTGGACATATTTCTAGAAGAGGTGATAATAGATGGACAATTGAAATCTTAAACTGGATTTCAAGAGATGTGCAGGGGTGATGTGGATAAGAAAAGCTCAAGATCGGAGGTTTGAACTTGAAGAGGCCTTTATCCTGCAGTGGATTGATAATGATTGATGATGATGATATATATAAACAACTAAGATGTTTATAAAATATATATATATTTTGAAAAGTTTATATTTAATATTCGAATTTTTTTTTAAATGAAGAAACTGACTGTAAAAAGTTAATAAACAATAAAATTTAATATGCATTTGACAGTTACATCAAAAACAATATTATTTTTATTATTAAAAATGAATCTTAATTTTTTTTTTTAAATAGCTTTTTTAAAAAAAATCTAGACTAACATATATAACTCAGATATTATATTTGTTTATTTCACTTCTAAATTGTACTGTAACTATTAATAATTTTTTCCCAAATATTTATGTTCAAAATTATAATTAATATGTTGTATTGACTTCTTTAAACCTGTTGGTTTAGTTTATTAAATAATTAAAGATTAAACTTAGATGGACATGTATTAATTTTGTCATTTTACTGTAGACATAATAGAACAAGTAATTAAAGTTTAAATGATATGTTAAGAAAGTAATAATTACAACCGACCAATGTTATGTTAAATTTGTATTTTATAAAAATAAAAAAAAATTGTAATTAATAATAATACTTTTTTGGTAATTGAAAAACGAGATGTTTTATTGAAATGAAAAATATTTTTTAAAAACAAGACAGATTTATAATCTTTATAATAATAATAGTTTAAAGCTAGTATTAAACTACTTTAATAATGTACTGGGGAAAAATAATAATCTGTAACTCATTTCATACCCAAAGGCCCAAAATCATGTGACGTTATGGAATTATGTTACCTTTGTAATGTGGAAAATATATAATTTATTAATATGAATTTGATTTATTGAATGCTTTGTACATACTGATAATCAAAAGGTGTGTAGCTGAATCCAAGTTTACAGTTGTAATGCTCACTGAATTATAAACAAATTAATGTGCATAGAAAATAGTTAAGGCGTAAGGTGAGTGATTAAGTGTAAAGAGCAGAAATCTATCCAATACTGATTACTTAACATTTTCATGATGTTTTAGATAGTAAAAGTTAATTTTTAATTATTAGTAATTTAACATATGGTTACTATTGTTTATCAGAAACTATATACTGTAATTTGCAATATATATATATATATATATGTTAAATTTTCGTCTGAAGATATATTTGGATAATTATGTTTACGTGCAAATAGATATGTATATTATCAGTTTTAAAGAGATTTATAAGAGCATTTTTGTTAAATCTCAATGTTTTTTTAAATAAATAACTCCCTCCTTCCCACTCCATTTAAATTCATTTTAACAAACCTTTAACAATATTTTTATTATATAATCATGGTCAATTCAAGTTTTTTTTTTTCAGTAATATTTTTTTCCTCTACCTATTTTTTTTCTCCATGTGTCAAAGCATCAGCCGGGAAGCGATCCCGCAAACCCGGGACAACTGCTTGTAAGGCAGCTGTCCTGACCATTCGACCACATCGGCTGGAAAGCGAACCCGCAAACCTGGGACAACTGCTTGTAAGGCAGCTGAGCTGACTACTCGACCACCAATGCTTGACTATTTGACATTTCTAATACTTGATATAATTTACTTCAGTCATAGGGTGATGTATTAAGAGCTAAAAGTTCCTGGATTAATTTCCAGCTAAATATATATGACTAATATATCTTCTTTATCAATTGAATAGAATTATTGTTCTATTTGCTATTTGTATACTCAAGAATCACTTGATTATTTAAGAAAATAATTATATAATTATTTATTTATATTATTTTCTGTAGTTTTAATTTTTTTCAGTTTTTATAAAAATTAACTTTGAAAACTTCAAATTTTTTTTTTATATACATATCCCACAAGACCTTTATATATATATGAAAAACATTATTATATATATAAGCAAATAGTTTATACTTTGTGGCTAATTATTTGTTTTTAGCTTTGTGTGCTTGTGCGTGTTAGCGCATTTTATATATTTTGATTATTATATATATATAAAAACAACCCCCCCCTCAGTTTATGAATTAAAAGCATTCTAATGTTGAGCATAGGATCAAGAATAGAATGAATCTATTTATTCTTGACACTTTGATGTTTATAAACATATCTTTGTCAGCTAATTCAGAATGAAATTAATATATCAGTCAGATGAAGTATGACACTTTGATTATTTATTTAATAACTATTAAGTGCCATATTTTATCTGGTTGATATATTAATTCCACTATGTATTACCAATAATATTGACAAAGGTATGCTTATAAACATCAGAGCTCCAAGAATACATGGATTCATTCTATTCTTAGTCCTTTGTTCAACATTTAGAAAGCTTTTAATTCATAGCCTGAGATAGAGTGATTTACTCTCTTTGTTACTATACATTGAATTATCTTTAATTAAATATTTATATACATATAAAACATCCAGATAAAGTGCAACTAATATATATTGTAACCTTCTGGATAGGTACCAGAAATATTGATTGTAATTATGTAGCACTGTTTCAGTAACAGCTCATTGCATCTTACTAAAAAAAAAAAAAAGAACCTGAAATTAAAATTTTTTTTTATTAATGACCTAAAACTATGTTTAAAAGCACTTACAGGTATAATTTGAAGATTTTGAGATGTTTAATATTTTCCTTTAGTGAGTAATTAATGATAAAAAGGGTAGTGGCTTGTCACAGAAATTGTCAGTTTAGTTTAAGTTGATCCAAGTTTGTTTTGTTTGTCTGCAGAACAGTATTGATATTTGTTTAGATAATTCTCTAGTTTATTTGCTTATAATATTTCAATCCATAGTGTGAATAGTGCAGTATGTTTGACTCATCATTATAGAAACTCATATTTTAGTCAGATCAGTTTAGTACCTATAGTACAGTATTTATGGATTTTTATGTATGTTTGTGCCATTTTTCAGCTTCATTTTCCATTCATATACTTCATTAAATCACCAAATATCATATTTCATAGCAAAATATTTGAAAACATAATTTAAATGAGTTAATAGATCACTGGACCAGTGGATTATTAAACAACAAATACATTCTCAAATATTTTATTTGCTAAAATAATTATCATTAGTTTTTATTTTGTTACTTTAGAAATGTAAAATATTTATTCTTGGTTCAATTTATTTAATTTTTTTTTTTAAAGACAAAATAATTTTTCTTTCTTTTTCAAGATAGAAAGATTCTTGCATATTCTGTAACTAATTACGCTCAGTGCAATGGGAGGAGCAATTTTTTTTTCCAGAGTTGAACTTTTGAGTGACATTAGATTGATGGGGGAACAGATGCTTGGGTAAAAATCTGATATAAAGGGGGAATCTTTTTACAAAAAAGTTGACTTTGACTTTTGCTTTTCTGATTTCAACAATTCTCTCTCCATAAAAAGTTTTTAGTACAATTTTGTTTTTACATGTTAGTTCTTCCATGGTCCAAGCTTGAAGTTTAAAAACTACTGTTGATTTTCTGGATAAAAACAACTTAGAAGTTCTATTGAGGAAAACAATAAGGAAGTAATATGCAGACGTAGATAATGGTAAAATAAGATACATCTTCATCTGCTTTTAACTGGCTAGTTTAAATTCTAAAATCATCATTTGAGATGCATATGTGTGCCTATATTATAAATTTATTTAACCATAATTTTTAATATTAAAGAAATAATGGAAATGCATGTTTATATTTCAAATCTATTTTGCCTAAATCTTATTTCTAATGTTAAAGAAGTAATTGAAATGTGTGTCTATATTATAAGTTTTATTTACTTAGATTTAATCTCTAACACTAAAGAAATCACTGGAATGTATGGAGTTTGTTATGCTGGAAAATTTATGCTGAACTTTTTTATTAAACACTTCAGAGACTCTTGGTTGATAATTTTTGCTAACTATAAAGGAATGAAGTTTAAACAGAAGGATGTGTGCGGATAACCTATTCTAATCTGCTTTATTATTATTATTATTATTGATAAAACATTTACCTAACCATTTGTGTCTGGAAATAAGAAACAAATGCGTGATATATGATTTAATGAACTATTAACTTATGTCTAAATGTGCTGATAAATGAACGAGTATAAAGGCATGAAATTGGATGTGAATTTTTTTTATTTTATTGTTCTCCTCGTTTGCATTTGATTTTTTTTATTAAAATATGTTATCAATAAACTCATATGAATTTAAATGAATTTTATGAACTGAGTCGCGACTTGCTTGATGAACAACTTTTAAAGATTTGGAACAAATGCTTAGTTAAGTCTAATGAATTAAATAATAAATTATTGCTCTACTTATGCCATAATAAATATTTGTTTGCCACCATGAAGAATTTTCATATGTGATATCGCCAGTGGTTTCATTAGCTATTGCTAAAAACTTTGAAATGCTGTTAAATTAGATGCAATTAATATTATTTATCTCCCTGCAAGAACTTATGTGTTTATCCATATTTATACCAATGATCACCATCATTTAGTACTTGACCAAGATGTGTCATTTATAGACTATAAATGAACTTTTGTTCCAGCCAAGAAAAAAAAAACCTTAATTATTATTATTTTTTGATTTGTCTTATGATATTTTACTATTTGATTATTATTTTTCTCTTCAAGAACATCTCACAAAGGTATAATATGGAGAGATATTATACTGGGTAATTAGTATTATTTCACTATAGTTTTTATTATGTACTTGTGTTTCTATATGCGTGTAGCAATATAAATATCTGTTTGGTATGTAGGAGTTAACCGCTCGTTTTTGAAAAGAGGTCATTATATAAAATTTATTGTTTATCTTTGCATTTTTAAGAAGTTATAAAATAATTATTTCTTTATAATTGTTTTACTCAAAATTTAAAGATTTGTTGTTTATCCCAAACCAAACTTTTTATTTTAATTTTGTGCTAATGCCAAATACACTAAAGAATTATTTCGTCTTTGCTTTGCTAGAAGTTATTTTGTCTTGCTTAGATAATAATAATTATTATATTTCCAAGTTAAAATATTATACTTGTCAGAAATGAGAGATTTATTCATTATTACTTTTACAATTTATTAATTAATGTCATTACAGTATTTCTCTATCAAATGTGATTTGAAATTGTTTATGCGTTATTATACTTATATATACATGTCTGTTATTTAATCCAGTTATAATAATGTTTGAATTGAAAGTAGAAATAATTTAGTTCCCATCAGTTTTGGACGATGAAATGTGCCAGGAAGAAATGGAAAGTTTAGAGATTTATTTAAGTGTGAATTTATTATTTTTTTATTATGCTTAGATTGAAATGTATTTAGTGGCTATGCAGAAGGAAATTGTTTATGTTATATATTGTTGTCAAGGATTGAGATAACTCTCCCTTAATTTATTCGAGTATTTGCTATGAGTGGATTATATAATATATTGTCAGGGATTGAGATAGCTCTCCCTTAGCTTGTTGAAATATTTGTTAGGAGTGGATTATATCCTCCAGATTAAATAGTTGTATTTTATGAATTATAGTATGTGAAGCCAATTAGTGTATGTCCCTTATTTTTTTTGGTGATAAGACCATATCCAGACCAGTTTGTTTAAAGCCTCAGAGATTAGGCTAGGGAGTTACTGTGTATTGTTATTTAAGTGATTAGAGTTATGAAAGTCTTTTTATCCATCATGTATCCTATGGAATGTTTTCCCATCATTTATTCATAGCCAAATGTAAGATAGTTTGCTGATAAAAAATGAAAATAAAGGTAGAATTGATTTTTCTCACAGAACAGCTGGAGTAGAATTAGTATTAAAGCTTGGTTGGCCATTGTCATCATCTGTATTATGACATCCCGATTTCATAAGTAAACCGATTAGATTTAGTTATATCAATTATTTTATAACTGGTAGCATAATTCAGATGCATGCATAAAATATTATTAATTTAGAAGGTATGGAGAAAATCCATCATTAATGTGTAACTCTTTAATTATGGTTTCAAATCATATCATATTAATTATTTAGGCTTTATACCATCAACTCTCATAATGTTTCATCCTCATTTGAATGAGCAAGCAAAAGAAAAGAAAGTGTAGCTAATTAATAGAATTATTTATTTGGTTTGTGAAGGATAGCTTGACCTCTTACTCATAGATTTAAACCCCTCTAATATTATTTGGATTTGCATTTGAAGTAAAAATACCAAGGATTTAGTTTCACATTTTATAATTTTAATGCCAGTGTTTAATAGAGTTTTATTTTTCATGAGCATATCAGAAGTGATTGATAGCTTGAGTGTATTGAAAGTATAATACCAAAAATATAAAATAATTTTATATTTCATTATCTTAGTATAGTATTATAATGTTTCTGTGTCATAGGTTTATCAGAATTGACTGATAGCTTGAATATATTTTATAAGTAAGATACCAAGAAGTTTAGTTTCATGTTTATTATTTTGGTGCTGGTATTATAATGTTTCTTATATAAGTCTATCAAAATGGATTGAAAGCTGGCATATGTTAAATAAAATACAGAAAGCTTATTTTATGTTGTTTATTTTCATGTAGACTATTTAATCATTGATGTTAGAATTATCCCAAAACATGTATATGCGTAAACTATAAAACCAATGTTTATTTAAATTATCTTGTAATAAATATTTATTTATTTAAAGCTGTGTTCAGAATTCTTCTTTGACATGCATTTGTATTTTATATTTCCACACATGCACACACACTCACATATCCAATACGATATGATTGCACTATTCTATAATTTAATGATTAATATGTCCAGATCTGATGATGTTGCTTTTTTTGATCCAAACACTGTATGAAATGTTGATTATTTAATGATTCTCTGAAAATTTTATTATTCTGTTATTATTTAGATATTGAATTGAAATCAAAATGCACCCTATTTCTTTCATTATCTAACTACTACCATTTTTATTAGGCTAATGCTTAATTTGGATCATTACTTTTATGATAGTAACTAATAGTTGTTGGAAAGTATATATTTAAAATTAAGCCATGCAATAAATTAATTCCCTGAGATATTCACTTATTATTTAGATTAGACATTAATTCAGTTACTTAGTTTAAATTACTGTACAATTAAAAGTTAAGTAATGTTATATTTTATTTTGTATTTAACTCTAACTTACCATGCAGTATAGTTAATCAGCATTACATCTTTATTTTATTAATTTAATTTTATCACACAGTAGAGATTGTTTAATGCATGTGGATGATGGAAGGATATGAGATATAGATTATAGCTTGTCAATTTAAATGGTAGAATTTTACCAATTCCAATTACTTATTTATTTTAAAAATTTAATAGATGTTTTATTCCTATTAATTATAATGTTTCCTCCCATGTCTAATATACATTTTACACCCTATAGATCTCTGTAGCTCCAACTGAGCTAAGCTAAAGTAGGATAGCATTTTAAGAGTCTCATTAATAATTTTAAAGCAAAATCAGATGTAGTTTATTCTGTGATCAATAAAATTGGCGCCCCTTGATATTTGTTGATAGGAAATTTGGATTACAATATATATAACATATCTTGTGATATTTCAGTTCCATAATCCATATTATCACATACTGATATTAATAAGTTTAAATTTGTTTTTTCTTATAAAAAAAACACTAACATAAGTTGTCCAATGCATATGTGCAGAAGCTTGCAAACTTTTAAAAATTTCTTTTGTAGTATGTGTATGAAATTTTTTAAAATATTGCCTTTTAGAATTGACCAAATTTTATATTTTTATTAAATGGAAAGAAAAATAAGTATTTTTTTTTTTTTTTTAATTTGTTATTTTGGATTAAAATAAAAAAAACTAATATTTTTTTTTTACATGTTTATTTAAAGATTAATTTTAACTTTCTTTGATTGTAATTAACCATACTTAAATGTATTATTAAAGACATGTTAATGAGAAAAATCTTTTGATAATTAATTAATTAATTACCAAATTTTCTCAATGCATATAATCAATTTTATTATTTTAATAACTAGTCCATTCTAAAAAAAGTTTTAAATTAATTTTAAATTCGTTTTTCAAGAGTTTTAAAAGACTTTCAAGAGTTTTATCAGTGCTTGGGTTAAACTATCAGTCTGTGATTCATAGTTTTTAAGTTAATGAGCTTTTAACCCATATTTTAGCAATGCTGATTGGTTAGAAACTTTTTTAATCATCTGCTATCTACCTTTCAAAGTCAACTAAAAAAGCCACCAAGAAAGCCTTATTTCAATTTTAAGTTACTAATTTAATTTAAGAAAAGGTGCTGCAAAATGGATTCCATATTTCAAAGATGAAGAAAACTTGGTAATTAATGATTTCACCCAAAGGATTTGTCTTACTATATGCTATCTGCTGTTGCCATCTTTATGAAGAGCAAAGGAAAGCATCAAGTTAACCAAAGATTGAATCACAAGTTATAAAAAAAAACTTCTAGATTAGTAATAAATAAGAAACTTCTTTATTAAATACAGTGCTGAAAAAAATCTGGCTGTAAGAAAAAGGTAAACACTTTAATATTTTATTTTACATTTTTAATTTAAAATTTATTTAATAACTTTAAATAATATTTCAGGCATATTTATTATTTCTGATATATAAAATTATACTATTTATAAAATGATAATTTAAATTCTGATTCTGTCATTCAATAGAAATAGTGAAGTCAATAAAATATTTATATATGTGTCATTACATATTTTGCAAATTCCACTATTATTTAAATATTAATTAAATATTTTTATTACTTATAATATCATCTTAGATATTTGTTTTAGTATTAGTTTTTTTTTTCTATATATATATATTTCCTGAGAATGATTAATATATCCTGAATTGATCATTTTCATAAACTGAAAGAGTCAACTCCTTACACTATTTAGTCTACACTATCTGTTTTTTACTATCTAGTCTGGTTGTAAGAATATAAAAGGATGTGCATATTAATGTTTAATTGCTATATCTAGAGAGTACGTGATGCTTTAAAAATATGTTTCTTCTCTTTAGGGATGTGTGTTAGATTAAAATATTTTCGTTAATTAATGTACAATTATGCACACCTATCCTTATTGCCATTTGATGTGATTTTTTTTTCTCTCTGACAACTTTGATAAGCCCAGTTATGCATATATGGTAAATATATTTATATACAGCATAGCTACAAAATTGAGTTTGTTTTAATTGAAAAGAGACTGATTTCTTTTTAAGCCCTTAAAAAACTGAACATAGCAAATTTTTAATGTTTACAATTCTTGTTATTATAGCTGTTATTATTATGTGATTATTTATAAGACAAATATAGATGTAAATGGAATGTTCATTAGTAACTAATGTCATGAATTTATTGATTTTTATCTCCATGCCTGATAATTCTTAACTCAGACATCAATGTTTTTGATGGTCATGTTGTATGTGTGTGAATGTTTAGCATGACAGGCAAAAATAAATTATGGCTTTTATATTCTGGAAGTTATAAGGATTTATCACCAAGACATCAGTCAATGAGTGAAGACTGAGAATATTAACAATTATCAATTTACAGACCTAGGTTGCTGATTGATGATTTTTTATTTAATTATCTACTACAATTCTATATTACTTTCAATTGAAGGAAGGTTGTATGAGTTGGAAGGAGAATGTCATATTTAATGGAACACTATCGACAAATGTAAAGTTAGAAGAAAATGTAAAGACAATTGATTTGAAAAATAAACATAAATTTTAATAAAAAGGCACAATATTGGAAGTATAATGGACTGGAATTCATTATAAATAAAAAAAGGGAACACAACATTGTGGAGATTAGTGTCATATCAGATAGAGTGATAAAACTAGTTATTCAGCTAATGTAAAGTACCAAATGCTAATTCTAGTTTGTGCTCTGATAAGTTTTCATTGTGATAAAAATTGGAGAATTTTTATATAGATATAGAGAAAATGATTAAATCAAAGTGATTTTTAAAATTATCATGGGTGATTTTAATACTACTATTGGAAAATGCTTGAAAGATAAAAGTACTATTAGTAAATTTGGTAGTGAAGATAGAAATAGGAAAAATAGATATATTTTGCAAAATGTACAAATTTATAAGTGGAAATGAACGTGGACGCATTAAAATGATGGTATAGAAAGAATTAGATTATATTTTGACTAACAGAAAATATGTTTTTCAAGATTGCAGTATATTTAATAGAGTCAAAAGAAAAAGTAATCAACATTTAGCTGTAAGATATGCATTAATGTGAAGTGAAATAGACAAAAGCTTTTAAGAAAGTCAATATTAAAAATTGGTATCCCTTACAAATACTCTAGTGAAATTCATCCTGAAATTGAAAATCATTTAAAATATTAAGACTTATGCACAAAGAGGATTGCTGTGCATACAGCTGATATAAAAAAAGTAATAATTTTCAAATGAGGCAAAGCAATGTATATATAAAACAAGCAATATGAAATATTTAAAAGTGATTCCTTTATAAATGAATATTTAAAAATGATTTATTTAAAATTGAATATCCTGAGCTTAGTAATATGGTATGAGAAATTACTAATGATACATTTAGAAAAATTGAATATCCTGAAATTTGAAATATACTACAACAAATAATTAATGTTAGCCACAAGAAAATATAAATGAATTAATAAGGAAAGTTATTAAGCCTTAAAAATATAAAATATTGGAAAATTGTTTGAGCAATAAAAAGAAAAAAAATGCCATTGTTATTTAAAAAAAAAAAAAGAAAAATTCTACAAAGAATTATATAGTTATAAAAAACACACAAAAAGTAATCACTATATTACATTTCATGAATTGCTAAATACTTTAAATGAAGAAGTAAGGCATACAATTAAGTCTATAAAAAATTAAAAAGCTTCAAGAAAGGATGTCAAATTATTATTTATATTTTAAGAGAAATAGATGAAGAAATAAAGAAATTATTGAAAAATCTATATAGAAAGTATCTAAATGATAAAAATATACTAGATGAATAGAAGATTGCAGGGGTGATATCGTATAAGAAAAGTGAAAAAGAAAATATTAGAAACTACAAACTTATCAATCTATATAAGATCTTTATTAAGATCATTACAACTTATTTATTGGGGAACATTGGACTCAAACCAATTCAGAAGAAAAAAACAACAAAAACAAAAAAAACAAAACAATTTGGTTATAGAATATTAATTCAACATCCAAGTATTAAGAGAAATTATGAAAAGGATAAATACTGTCATTTTGTGTTGGATTTGTAGATTATGAAAAGGCATTTATTTCTATAATTGTTTCTGCAGTGATTAAACCTAGAATATAAAATTCTGAAGAATACTTTATTGAAATGCAATAGCAGTGATTAGTTACATGGTGATAGTAAGATTAACATTGATAAAATTATACAACAAGGTGATTACATTTCTCCAAAAATTTTTACAGCAATTTTTTAATGAAGTATTTTGTGGATTGAAATGGGAAGCTAAAGAAATAAAAATAAATGAAGATTGATTAAGTTAAGTAGGTTTTACAGATTCTTTTGCTAATAATGTTTTAAAACTATGGACAATGTTACAAGAGCTAACACATGAAATTGAGTAGTAGGATTAAAAGTAAATGCTGAATAGACTGAAGTACTGTTTAATGATTAAAAAGCAAAGATGAATCTAAAGAATTAGAAACTAATGACTGTAAATATCTTGATCAGATTAGTAATACAAATAGAAACTTAATGGAATTAATTATAGAATTAAATTTGGATGGCATGTTTTTGGTAGAATAATTCTTTGTTAAAACTAAATATATCTATTTGTTTGAAAAAAGGTATTTAATAAATGTGTTTTAATAATTATATATGTATCTGAGGATTGGACACTTAATAGAAGAGCAATCCAAACATCAGATCACAACAAAGTATAAAGAAACCCATGGTATCATTAGAAGAAGGATCAGAAATGAAATACATGGATGAGCGAATAAATATTGAAAGAATTAGAAGACAAAATGGGGCTGGTCTGAATATGTTGCTAAAAAAGATAATTATAGATGAACAGTTGAAGTCTTAAACAGGATATAAAGAGTTTATGAAAGATTTAATATAAGATCACACATGAGATTGATGAACAATAAAGAAGTTTGTTGAAATAGTATGGGAAAGAGGTTATTGTTTTAAAACATTAAATTAAACTAACAGTTAGTGCATATACTAATCAGTTTGCTGTGATATTACTAATATTTGTTTGCTGTGATATTACTAACAGTTGGTGCATATACTAACCTGTTTTCTGTGATATTACTAACAGTTGAATGCATTTGGAATATTTAACTAAAAAATTAAACTTTTCTAAAGACATTCAAAACACATATTAGATGATGGAAATAGTCCAATATAAAAATACAACTAGAACACCATCATCACAAACTTTCAGAAAAACAATAACTTTATGATGTCTGAAAAATAATTAGAAAGTTTTCTGCAACTTATCATAATCAATATTTGTGTTCAGAAAGGCTCAATATTGCAACTAAATTTCAGATTTTTAGGAAGTATCAATTTTTTTTTGAAGGTATGGATAAAGATTTATGTTTAAGAAAATCAAATTTAGTATTATTTCTTTGTTTTTTAATTTTATATTATGCATTATGGGTTATCATAAAATGAAAGAGAAAACAACCAATTGAATGTAAACAATGAATGTATAAAAGAGTAGAAAGCTTGCTGCTTAACTTCTTACATAGACATTTTTTAGATGTCATATAATTATCATTTAGGAAGTAGCACTGTCTCTTTGCCTTATAGGCTTGCTAAATTAATAAATAGTTTTGGAGGTATTACATGCTTTTTGTTAATAATATCAAAATAAGTTGACTATATATTTTTTAGAACATACTATCAAATACACCTGGGTCTCATTTTACGCGGTAGATAGGTTCCTCAGAAAACACACATAAAAGAAATCGCACAAAAATAGACGTAACTTACCTTGAAAATGGGGGATACGGACTGTGATTTTTCAAAAATCGCATAAAAGCAAAGCACCAACGTAAAATTACTTTAAAGTTCGCATGCAAAAAAAATAAGGAAATAAAATATGACTAATAAAAAATTTCAAATTTGAAAAAAATTGATACAAGACAAACTTTTTTTAACTATAATATTTAATTTTATTCAATACAATATATTTTTATGCATAATTTACAGTAATTTACATTTTTTCATACACATTTTAATTATTATCGCTATTTGCCGATAAACAGGTTCGTTTGCAAACCGGTAAAAAATCAGATTCTTCACAGGAGGAAATACAATTAGCACCAACTTCACTCTCATGTGTTAATGGTTTTCTGGTGACAACGTAATTAGTAATTAATCTAACAACTAAAAATTAAATTCTTATTTTTGTCTTTAATTTTTTAATTTTCAATTCTGTTTAAAAATCAAATTTTGTTTCACATCACATTAATTTCAGGTCGCCTTACGTAATTTTTAAATTGTTAATTACAATTAAAAATCAGATTTTAATTTTTAATTGTCAAATTTAATTGTGCCCACTGCTATTACTCACCTTTTAAAAACAAACTTGCTGACACTAAATGATTAATAATTGATTACGTTCTTTTTTAAAAAGCAAAAACAGAATGTGATTTAAAATGCAATATTAACACGCACAATGTTTGAAAAAATTTACATTATAATCTTGTAAAATTTAATGTGTGTACATAAAATGTGGAAATCATGATTTTAATTTCATTATTGCATAAAATCTTACTATTATAAAGCACTGAAAATATTGAAATTATTAAGATGAAAGTCGAATTCCAATAATGTGCTATTACTTTAAATATGACGTAAGTGCGTAAAATTTATTATTTAAAGTAATAGCGCATTATCGGAGTTCGACTTCCGATCTAATACAGTGTTAACACATAAAAGAAAACCGCATACAAAAATATTAAGAAGAAACATGAATTGCATAACTTCAAAATCGCTTTAAATAAATCCGCGTAAAATGAGACACAGGTGTAGTTAAAAATATATATGTGCTACATTTTGATGAATCAAAAATCGAATTATTAAATAGTGATAAAGAAAATAATATTTTTTATTTAAAAAAACAAAATTATTACTAGTAATTTTAAGTACCTCATGCTGTAGCGTTAGTTCATTAGCCTGCCATTTTATGTTTAAATATGAAAGTAAGATTCTTTCAGTAATAAGATATTATCAAGTAAACTCAGGATTTATTTTAGTCAACTATCTTGTAACTAATTATTCTATCTATAGTTATTAAATAAATATCAAGGTATAGTATTCTTAATGGAATTTGAAATCTCAGGGCAATTTTAATTAATTAGATGAATATCATACTGATCTTTAAAGAAAAAAATAGATGTATGATTTAATTTCATTATTGGCAATGCACTGACTATAAAATAAAGCATGATTATAATTCATCTTCATTATTGGTGGGGAGAAAAGAATCATGCTTATAGTATACTTACTGACTTAAGTAGATATTTAATTAAAATATAACATGTTTTATTTAAGAATAAGTTTAAGTATCTAGATAATAGAATATCAAAACCAAATGATTTATTGTCAGTAATGATATTAAGTGTAATCTTATATCACAATTTTTTTTAGTATCAATATTTAGAATAGCATAATGACAGTTGATCCACCTGCTTGCTACATTATGACCTGAAATTGAATCTGGCTAGGAAAAACTTGAAAACTCCTAAATCGGGTGGTTATAATTTGAAACAATTTTCTTAATGTTCCTAGATATGATTAGATTTTTTCTTCAGATATTTGGATTATGTTAATATAGTTAATTATCATAATATTGATCAATAAAGAAATATTTAGCTATTTTTAGCTAAAGAGAAAACAAAGACACTGTTCAAATCATCTCTATTGGCAATTGACAAACTTGATGAATAATTCTTTTTCTTCATCGTTCCTCTTTGAGAAATTATTAAGATCTTTGCTCTGCAATGAGTTATTAATAATCCTATTTCATTTTAATCTTATATTTTAATGATGTCAGATTATATTATAAAATAAATAGTGATGTCATGTTATCATTCAACTTATTAAAATAATTTCATAAAATAAATATAATTTGTTAGCTATATATATGACAATATAAAAGTAATTACATTAAGCGTTTTCATTGTTTCAAACTGTTGAATTTAATTAATTCATCAAGTTCTCACTATATTAAAAAAAAAAAAAAATCTAGACTACAAATTATGATCCAGTTGATGTTAATGCTTAATTTCTTTAATTATTCATGATCCTTAATAAAAGAATGATTTTAATTATAATAGCTGATTTAGATTTTTAAATGATCAGTTCTATGTCTTGTTCACTGAATTATTCATAGAATTTTTTTTTGTTAAATGTCATAAAGAATCCAAACTTCCAAAACGAGAAAAAAAATATATATATAAGAAAAAGGATTTAATTGAAACACACAGGCTTATTATATACTTGTGTTTATATATGTAATATATAGGGTATATGAGCACTGACTTTCACATGACCCCTCACTCTCCACACACGACCCACCACTCTCCACACTATCTCATAACACTGATACACCTGAACACATATATGTTGAAAAGATAAATAATCACCAATATAGGTATTTCATGCTAAACCAGCAATCATTAGTTGGTCCAGATTACCATCTCTACACATATATGCTATAAGTGATCAGATATATATTGATAGCCAAACCTTATACTTTAACGGACAGGCTTTAATCTACTCCACACTCCAACTCTTCAACCGTCCATCCAATTGAAAATCTGATGATGGAATGCTCAAAGGCCACCCTGAGGCCAAGATTCTTGTCACACCCATGTTGACCCAAGGTCAATCTGACCCCTCATGTACAGGACATAATCCATTTAATACATATACAAGGGATGGGCAGACATCTCTATTATGATATAACTGAAACACACAGGCTTATATACCTGTGTTTATATATGTAATATATAGGGTATATGAGCACAGACTTTCACATGACCCACCACTCTCCTCACTATCTCATAACACTGATACACCTGAACACATATATGTTGACAAGATAAATAATCATCAATAATCGTATTTCATGCTAAACCAGCAATCATCAGTTGGTCCAGATTGTAAATTAAGGGGGGAAAAAAGCAATAATTTGTAAACAAATATATAACTATATTTTTTTATCTTAATGTTTTTCCCCAATTAAATTAATAATATTCTTCATTAACAAAATCATATTTAGAATCGATAATTGTCACAAAATCAATTATAAAGTTATACAATGTATAATTTATCAACAGAAAATATTTAGCAAACATTTTTTTTTTTTTTTACTTTTTATTTATACAAGTGAATGATATCTATTTGTTGGAGTTGATCTGAATTTTTGCTATATGATTGTAATTATCTAAAAAAAAAAATATTTTTGGCAATAATGCAATGATAATAAATTTACTAGACATCATATAAAAACAAAAATTATTGAAGGGATTATTCTTGCCAGACAATTTTTTTGCTGACCTTAATATTAGATGTGATGAAGATATTTTATACACAGTCCATGTAGGCAATAGGTGAAAATTGGCCAAATTTGAGCAGAAGATATGCCCTTCATAGGAGATGAAAGAAAAAATAGAGGATGGAGAGTGTGGAAAATTTGAAATACTAAGAAAGGATTACTTGTTAATATTTTGTAGGATGCTAAAGTAATTTATTCAGAATATTTCTGGGGGATTTGTTCATTGGAAGTTGTAAAGTAATCATTCCAGTTTTTCATAGCCTTTTAAAATTTAATTATGCAAAATGGATAATTCCTGGCTAAACTAAGAAATGGTATATTTTATACTAATTATTATTTCAAACTGATTATAAATTTTTGGAAACTAGATATGTTTTTCCAGCTCTTCTTACATATAATTATGCCACATTCATAATTCTTGGAAAATTAAAAATTGGTCTCTTACCTAATAGTTATATTATTCCTTGGTAATGGTTAATTCTCATAGATGATACAAATGGATATAGTCTATTCCATAATTTGGTAATGATTCTAGTAGTAGATGTGAATAATAAACTTCTTTCTTTATTTGAAAGCTCTAACACTGGTGAACACAGACACTTTCAGTGAAAAAGAATGTGTATGATACATATACATTCTATTAGTTGTACATCAATTAATAGGTACACTTGTAAATAAATTATTATCACATGATTTGTTACATTGTTTATGTAAGATTGTATGATCTATCCTCATTCATCTATTTGTAAATTTTTGTTTGTGTGTGGGCATGAATGTATCTGTTATAAACTACCATTTGCTTGAGTTAGATGAATTATATGATTGACTAGACTATATATTTTTCTTTATTTAAAACAAACAAACAAATAAACAAAAAAAAAAAAACAGCAAGAAAGAAGAAAGCAAATTGTCCATGAAGAAAAAATACAAGTATATATGGTGTTCCAGGGCATGATCTAGTACTGTTGGTAGTGTATCCAGTTTTAATTATGTTGCACATAATACGTTTATTGCATTTAAAAATTTTGATAATTATTAAAATGGAGAATGAAAATAAAAGGAATGAAGAGCAGCAGGAAATATTCAAAGCAAATATTTTTAAAACTAGCTGTGAAGAAGTTAATTTAGAGAATTCTGATATGCATAATGTTCATCCAGATAAAGATTTATGCAACCAAATAAATCATAAAGACATTAATAAAGAAATAAAAATGCATGAAAAAAACTTTTTTTCCAAAAAAAAACTTCATATTTTCCCCATGTATATATAAAGGTAAACAAGGTACATGACAAACATATACTAGTACAATGAAAAATTGTGAGAAAATAGTACTGGAAAATGAATATCCAAAGATAGCAAAAGTTAGTTGTAATAAACTCAAAAGGGAATGAAAAAAAAAAAAAAGATCAGTAAGATTAGCCAAGATTCAATTGAGATGGTCATTTAAATTTTCGGTAGATGGGGTGTGAAGAGAGGAGGGGGTGAGAATATTTCTTTTAGTCATATTTAGAATTAGTTATAGGCAATAGGTATGCCATTATAAATAATTATTATTTATAGGAAGGGGAAGTAAATAAATGAAATGATCAAGGAGATTGTTCTGTATTATCAATATAAAGTTATTAAATTGTTAAAATAAATTAAATATTATGTTAACGATTTCGAGTCTTTAATGAATTTGAAAAATTAACTTGTAGTTCATGTCACATTATATTTGAATAAGAATGTTAAAATTATTAACTTAAAATAGAAATAATTTATAAAAGAATTAAAATATCCATTTATTTTTATGTTAAAACAAAAAAAAAATATATAAAATTACTAAATTAATATGATAAGAGGATTTATTTAAAAATGGGACAAATGGGTTAAAAAATTAACATATTGACAAAATAATATGATTAAAAAGGAATTTGCTTATGTGGGTGTGAAAGCAATGCCTCTTGATTCAACAATATTTAAGAAAAAGTGTTTTCAAAAATAATTTGTTCATTATTCAATGGTTGAATTACTCTGAAATTTTTAGGCAAGTTTTCTGAGCTGAGATATGTAGTACTTAGTTAAAGTTTTTTTTTTAGTTATTCTACTTTAAGCATTTTAATTCAACAACCAAGGAAAAATGTTTTAGAAGAAGTCAAGCCTTTATATTTTAGTTTACTGAATGCATTCAAAGACATCTAGAAACTTAAGTATATTATTCTGTTTCTAAACCAACAATGATTTTAATGATCAAAATAAATTTATGTTCTTGGGATGTATGTCTGAATTCCATATTTGAAATGTATAATGACTTTTCTGGAGTAGCCTGTGAATCAGGTGAATGGAGTAGAAATAGAAAATGTTCACTGCAACCATTGATCTGTAAATTATTGTGTCCAATCAAAAATATTTGTCATCAAGATAAAGCAAATATCAGAATGACTGTTAAACTGGGATGTAGAATGCATTAAAGATGCCTGACAAAATTTCTAAAATCTGAATCATCTCAATTGAAAAATTATGCCAAAAAAGTAGGGGAGAAATTCATGGTAATTTGAAGATAGAAAAGTATATACTATTATTGATTTAAAAAAAACAACAAATAAACAATTTAAGTGACAGATAACTTTAATACCATAAGATAAGACTAATCATTTATTTTATATCTGTTCAAAGGCCTATGTTTTTATTAACTATTTTCAATCTTCATATTTTGAAATCTTAAATATTATTTTAGAATTTTTTTTTTTCAAATTTGTTTTCTCTCTTTATATATATACACAGTATTTTTAATGTATCAATGATCAATTTCCTCTGGAGCAGGACATTATAGTACAATGATAGATCAAATTAGTACATTGAAATTACTCAAACACTAAATTATATATTTTTTGTAATAAACTATGTCTGTATTGATATACATCAATCCCTTTCATGTTATGCATGTGTATAATTTATGATATTAGTTTATTACATGTTATTTGATTTGATTAATTAAATATCATTGTTAAAACAATTTAATGTTTTTACATGAATCTATTTTTTTTTTCAATATTGGATAATATAATCTATATATATATATATATATTTGAAAGAATATCTGGTTTTTGATATAGGAAAATCATACTCTGATTATCTTGCTAGAATCTGAGTAGGTAAACTGAAAGGAAACTGAGATAATGATTTAATTTTTTGCAAGAAGTCAATCTATCTGGAAGATAAGACAGTCTTGTCTTTATATAATGGCTATAATTAATCCATGAATTATAGATAAATTGGTTTTGCCATATAAGCCTTTTGTGAACCACAAAATGTGTGTGGATGAATTATTAAGATATTTTCAAACCAATATAGAATCATCAATGTCATCTGCTACAAAAATATATAAATTATATGTAAGCATAATACTATAGTTTGTAAGTGTAAGTTACTGGTAAATAGCTTGGCTTCTTTATTTAAATTTATTAGTCACAATTAATTTATGCCATTCAATTATACATAAAATTCTGTTTGCTATTGTAATTATATGTTGGACCATCTCTATAATCTAAGAATGTTTTCAATTAGTAACAGAATGCAGATTAGTATATAATATAACATTCAAGTGTACTCTCTCTTCAATTAAACTTCAGACCTTTAGATTCATGAATATCGAATTTAATTGACTAACTAGGACATTTTATCAAAGATAAGAATCAATGAAATTTCATATTTTTATCTATAAGGATCTGATTTTTTTTAAAGGCAAGTTTAATAAATAATTTTCAAATATTAATTATGACACTAGATTGACTTATGAAGTTGTTTGCCATTGTCATGAACAGCTTTTTTAAATTTTCTTTTTTGTGATTTTTTTCTCTCTGTCCAATAATTATGTCTTTTCCCAATCAAACATATATACATGAATGCTACTTTAAAAATATTAGTGTTTTCATTTGTAATCATGACTGGTTTCACTAATATACATCTTTTTGCATTCACGTGTCATTTCAGTTTTTGCTTTTCAGTGTTTCAAGGTTAGATGTGTAGAAGTTAGGATTATTCATAGAATGCTATGACTTTGGAAAGCTATTCTGATATTATATTGATTGCCTATTTTTTTTAGTTTGTCTGCTATTCCTAATATATATAGAAATTCTACCGTATCTATAATTGTGTTTTTTTTTTGTTCCTTTTTGGTTGTCTAAGGTTTTCTTAATGACAGTCGATAAATAACTATTCTTCATGATAGTTTGTTCTGTGTAGGTTTTTTACCAAATCACTTGTTTATGATCAATCTTCTTTTGCTCTGTTTCATAGTAATAGAGTAATTCCATGTTTTGTGTTTTGTCATGATTGATTGTGTATGCTAAGTATTTTCCTGTGTATGTGGGCTTTTTGTAAACTACAGTTTTGATTTTGTCATAAGGGTCTCTTGTCCAAGAATATCTATTAATGCCAGTTTTTGTTCTTATTCTGATTCTATTGTGAAATAGGGATGTGTCCAGAATGTTTATAATAGTGCTTATTCATGTGGCTATACAGCAAATGTATTGGTGACATAACACAGCCAAACTTTATGAATATGGAATAGTGTTTATGACTGGGGTTTTGATTTCTTCTGTATAAATTTTTCTAATCAGGGGTGACAATGGTGAACCCATAGCCATCTTTTGATTTGTTTGAAGAATGTATCATGTCATTATGCAGAATCTTAATTGTTCCATTATTAGATATAAGTCACTCAAAAATTGCCTCTAGAAGAAACAGCAAAATTTTGCTGGAAAATGAAAAAGGCATTTGAGAAACACCAAAAATCCAAATCAAACCATTTCTTATAATGAAAAGAAAGCTATTCAGTCAATTAAATTAGATAAATCCATAATCATTCTTCCTATTAATAAATGCAGTACTGCAGTTGTAATGAATATTACTGATTACAACAGCAAAATAAACAAGCTAGACACTTCAGGCCAGAACAAAAACATGACAAAAAATCCTATACCAGCTACAGAAACAAAGTTATAAGCATTACTTAGAAAGCATCACAGGTATTGCCCTGATTCAACAAAAAGTAAATTAACATCATAGTTCAGCAAAATTTCCCAATTTTTATGGTCTATTTAAAATCATCTATAAGGACCATGTTCTATTAAGATCTATTGTCAGCTCTAGAAAAATCATATTGTTGACACTTCTCAATATTTTTATTTTAAAGTTTTTAATTCTTTGGCCTATAAGACAGGAATTGTAAATAATTTATAGATAATCATGATCATGACTTTTTGAAAGAACTGCCATATTGAGTAAGTTTTGATGTTGAAAGCTTATTCACAAATGTTCTCTGTGATAAATATTCTCATAAAGAAAAGATTAAATGATGATAATAACTTACAAAATGGAACTCTTAACAGTCTGCATAATAAAAAGTTATTTCCAATACAACTGTCATCTCTCATTTGTAATATTTATATGGAAAAACTTGAAACCACAGCCATAAATACTACTTCATATTCCATCATAAATTTTGGCTTCACTATGTTGATATATTTGTTGTGGACACACATCAATAACATATCCACTTCAATTACTTTTACAATGGAATCAGAATAGGAACATAAGTTGATATTCATAGACGTTCTTGTTACAAGACTCCCATATGGCAAAAATCAAAAAGTCTACAGACTCCCCCACCCCCACAGACACAGAAAAAAATAGTTAGAATACATATTCAGTTATGACAGAACTATAAAACATTGAAGTATACTATCACTATAGAGCAGAGCAAAATAAAAGATCTGCATAGGACAAACTTTCATGAAAAATGGTTATCCATCAGCAAGAAAATCAAAAAGAAACAAAAGAAAAAAAAACAATTGTAGATATTGTAGTATATTTAGATCTATTTAGGAATAGCCAACAGACTAAAGAAAATCTGCAATCAATATAACTTCAGAACAATTTTCTAAAGCGATAGCACTTATATGTAATCCTAACCTTTACAAAACATAAACTTGAAATGCTGAAAAGCAAAAATCGCATCAACAAAAAATACTGTGAATATGGAAGGATGTGTATTGGTGAAATGATTAAAAGAACACAAGCTGATTATTAGAAATGAAAAAACCCAGGTATTTCTAAAGTGGCAGATCATGTATATTCCAATGAGCATATGCTTGATTGGGAAAACATAAAAATATTGGACAGAGAGGAAAAAATACAAAGAAAATTTAAAAAAGCTTTTCACATAATAATGACAAACAACCCTATAAGTCAATATAGTATAAATTCATATTTGAAAACTACTTACTAATATTGTCCTTAAGAAAAAAAGGGTAAAGATCAGGAGAATTTGCCTTTAACAGACTAATCTAATTAATTAGAGCATTGCTTTAAATCCAATATTCTTGAATTTAATGCTCCTCGATTCAATTCTCTTGCTAGTACTTGTGAATAGTCAGGCCAAAAGCACTTGAAGAAGTGAGGGTAATAATACCATTTGAAACATTGTATTATATATTAATCTATGTGGTATTACTAACTGTTGAATGCATTTGAAAAGTTAAAATGAAGTTTGAATTTTGTAAATAGTCCAGCATATAACTACAATACCATTATAACATATTTTCAGACAAACATTCTGTTTGATAAATTTGCAAATTGAACAGATATATCAAATTTAGCCATAATTGAAATAGCTAAGTTTTTCAAAATATATGAGGTATAGATTGCTGCTTTCATATTATAAGTGCTTGGCATCATTCTAAAGGTACCAAACATTAAAATTTGCACTGTAAAGAAATAAAGTATGTTCTCATAATATATATATATATATATATAATTATTAAAAAACCAGTCAACACTTAGACAATCCTAATATTACTAATAATCAATAATTTCAAAGTGTTGTCATGGTAACTTCCTTTTAACAGTAAAGATGGAATCCCATCCTTGTTAATGATATAATATACTTATTTAGACAAATTTTAAAATATCATCTACACAGTTTTTCTTTTCAAACATAGTTCATAATTTTCCACATATATAAATGAATATATCAAACATCTTTTTAAAAACTTTTTTTATAGACTATTATAAAAATATAATAACACAGCAACATTTTGACTATTTTATAATAGAGACTTTTTCAAGGAACACTAAAAAATAAAAATACAAATATAATAATATAAAATATCATATATTCCAAGCAAATCAAAAAACATTAAAAAAATACTAAAAATTTTTCATTACTTCAACACCTTTTCTGTTACAAACAATCTCAAAACTTTATCAAATTTTTTACATTTATATATCCATCCAAAAATATCCTAAAAACATTTAATTAACAAATCTATTATTATCTTTTTTCTTTTCTATTAGCATTCTATTTAATTCAGGTTTAATTTCACTAATATAAATTCCATTCTTAATCATTCTTTCATAGTATGACTTTATACATTTTAAAGGTTTTATTTCAAAACCTTTCTGTTTAAATTTATTCATATGATTATAAATAGCTGAATTTTTATCACTTAAATGTTGTTTTTATCTAGTTTCTAATTTATTTTTTGTAGTCCCAGCATATGACATCTCTATATTATTTTTAAAACAATTCAAACATTTTATTATGTAAACTGAATTCGTAATCTCTAAATTCCCTATTATTATTAATTGAAAACATATTTTTATATTAATCATTTTAAATAATTTTCTAACTTAAACAAACAAATCTTTTGATATATTGAAACCAATATAAATTACCTTTTTATTATTATTATTATTATTATTCTTATTTAATCTTATTCTATTTTTTATTTTATCAATATTTTTATTAGAAAATAAACCTTTAATTAATATCTCTAGGATAATCATTTATAAAACACTCCTGCTTTATCATATTAATCTCATTTTTAAACTAATTATTATTTGAACATAATTTAATTGCTCTAAGAATGTTATTATTAATAATATTTATTTTACTATGATTATCAATATCTCATAACCAATTATTTAATAAAACAGAAGTTTCTATTGTAACATTACTATTATTACCATTTTTTTTAATAATCTTAACATCCTTATATTCAATAACATTAATATTTTATTTTTCCGTAGTAAATTTAATTTTGTTCTCTTTACTATTAATATATTTCAAAAAATCACCTGCCTTTTATTATCATTAAATATAAAATAATCATCAACATACCTTACATAAAAAATTGGTTTATTATTACTACTAACAAAATATTGTTTTTCAAAATTGTAAGTATATACTTCTGCCAAAAAACCATTTAGACTATTACCCATACTTAAACCCTCTTTTTGTTTATAAAAATTATCCCCATATTTAAAAATAAGATTCAAAAAGCTAAACCCTCTTTTTGTTTATAAAAATTATCCCCATATTTAAAAATAAGATCCAATCTTATTTTTAAATATGTGGATAATTTTTATAAACAAAAAGAGAGTTTAAGTATGAGTAGTAGTCTAAGTGATTTTTTGGCAGGAGTGTATATATATACAATTTTGAAAAACAATATTTTGTTAGTAGTAATAATAAACTAATTTTTTATGTAAGGTAGTGTAACGATCCGGAGGAAGGGACTTTAATGTAATCTGCTCTACAGGGTGCCATCTAGGCATTTGAACCTAGAAAAATTTATAAAGTAGGCAGATACGTAAGTCAAAAAAAAATTTTTTTTTTTATTTATATATTTTGATATCCGGTCATTAGCCCATTGTCACTAGCTCAATGGAACAGCAGAGATTTATATTTTACCATAAATTCTTATCTAAGAATATTTTAAAAAGGAATAAAATAAGCCACTGCCAGTAATTAACATACAAACATTTATTTACGCACATATATATAAAATTTAACATTATTATTTTAGTATGTTTATTTTAGATTTTAATTTGATTTTAGAATTTAAATTTACATTTTAATTTTTATAATATTATAAGTTTACATTTTAATTAAGTTCGCACAGATAGATTTATGAAAATTTGTTTTATAATGTTGATATAGATCGGTTACATAGATTTCACGGTTAAAAACATTTCAAAATAAACGTAAACGATCAAAATACAAAGTCATTGATACCGTCAATTGCAGAGGGAAATTTATAAGTAACCCAATAGCATTCATCGTAAGATGCCCGCATTGACACCAATAACTAAAAAGACATCCGAATAAATACATTTTAGATACTCACCGTAAGGTATCATTATTTACCGAATGTCTATATATTTTGATCAAATATGAAAACCAAAACATAATTAACCGATAACGAATTAATGCAAGCGTCTATACCCAACTTAAATTTAATGCATTTTTACTTTGGGTGTCGAGTATGAATAAACTACATAGATCTGCATTTGAAAAGAAAATATTCTTCCCTGATTTAACCTTAGGCAAAAAGTTCACAGTCAAACCGGCACCAATCCCTCTGATACATTTATGTATTCAATGTAGCATGAAAATATGACAACACAAAATACTATACTATCAGGAATGTACATCTGGACAGTAAGTAGAGTTAGAGAGGAATGCTACATCTATTGGCGAGTAGAACAATAAACAAAATACTCCATAGGAATGGATTGCGATTCTTTGCCGACTTATAAACCCATCCATAGGCAAACAGAAGGTGTGTGGCGTATATATGCAATCCTGCCCATAGCGGATCTCATACTACATCTACTAACTACATCAATATATCCAATCCATTGACCTAATTCAACTATGAAACAAATAACCTAAGATTTACCCTCCCCTAATATAACTTTACAAATCTATATAGCCATTCATGCCCGACTTAAGTTTAACATTTATGTAATTTAGTCTAACGAAAAACAAAAATATTAAAAACTTAAAAGAACAAAAAAAAATAAATAGAAATGATTTTAAATAAAATAAATATACATCAAATAACATTATTAACATTAATTTGTGTTGGTCAGATAGGATTCTATTTGTATTATTTACTAAAAGGTTTAGAATTTAGAGTTCTTATTGTTTTCAAATGAATATAAAGTTCTTACAATTTTTAAAACGTCCAGCTTTATCCTTTATAGTTGCTTGCCGTTGTTGGTAATTTTGAACGGGAATTCCCACGCCGTACTGAAGATATTGGTATCCAGTATCCAGTTAGCCATTGTTTTTATTTATCCGGAGGTCTTTACTTGAGCTGGTCCTTAACGTAGAAAACGATGTCATTTCTATTTCTTTTTTAGCAGAACTGAAGGGATTGAAGAGTGCGTCTTTTCAATCCCTTCTCCTTCGACTCCGCACTAACACATCTGTCCTCTCGTAATAACTAATTAATTCTTTTATTTTCAAACCTTTCCTTTTATAATAATTTTGTGGATTAACTCAACATTACGTCATGATGGTGAAAACATTTTTGTTGAGGTCCGATTTCCCGATGGATTTCTTTCATTTGCTAAAAGTTTCTATTGTTTTTCTATCTGACCGTTGTTTATACATTTAAATGCCCAAGGGCTTGTTCACTTGGACTAATTAAAATAATCATTTCAATTTTTCAATAACATTAATTAATTTGTTTTCAAACTTAAAGATATATTTTTATCTTTAAATCTTTACTGAAAATTTAGTTTTAAAATACTTTTTCTTTAATAAAGTTTTCGTTTAATAATTTTTTTTTTCATCTGTGCTATTTATATATACGAGTTTAAGATAGAATTAATTTTCAATTTTTATGTCTTAACTCTTTTCCCGCCTCTTACGAGGTCTCTTGTCGACAGCTGACGTCACTCTAATTTCGTTAGTTTTAATGGTAGAATATTCGTTTGACAGTTATTGATTAGGTTTTTAAAAGTTCTGTAAGATGGTGCCCTCTTCCGAATTATTTTACAAGTAAAAAAAAAAAAAAAAACCGCATTTAAAACTAAACAAAGAAAGAACCTTGTTGGTGATTGGCTGTCAGCCAGCTCTCAGCCAAAAAAGACATTCTGATTGGCTGGAAAGAACAAAGAAACCGCCTGATCAAAGAAAATAAAGAAAAACGCTGAGGTTTTCATTTCGAATATAATTTTAAAGAATATTAAGTATATATTGAGTAATTACAAATCATTTTCAGAGAGAATACTAAAAAAACAAAATTATTTTCGAAAAATATTGAAGATTTTAGTAAAAATATTTAAGATTTAGCAAAAAAATATTTACTTTTCTATAACGTAAAAGACATTTACGTCACGAACTCTTTGTTTATATGATAGCTTTTATGTTGCTGAAATTGAATATTTTATAATAAATAAATAGCAATTTATTTTTGAAAGAACTTTCGTTCACTTTTATAACCTGACAATGTATTAATATACTTTTTATAAACGAATATAAAGTCAATATGATATTAAAGGTGAAAATATTTTGACAATTGACTTGTCTTCAGTTTGTGAGCTGGCCAATTAAAAGCTTTGATTTTTAGCTGACACAACCAATAATATAAATAGCGGTTAAAAGGTTAAAAAAAAGTTTTTAAATGCGAACTTTTTATTTTAATTTCATGTTTAATAATAAAGAAAAATAATGTAACAGCGTATGTGCCCGTTACATATCAGTAAACTTGCTTAAAAAAAAAAATGAACAAAAAAAAAATATTTTACTTAGGGTTAGTGATTACGGAACATGATTAACGAAGACATTTACAAAAACATCTGGTTAGTAATTTTACAAAAAGACTATATACAAAAAAAAAGAAAAATGTTGACCATCGCTTTCCTAAGAACCATCTATGTTTACACCCCCCCCTACGAGTTCTATTTTATCTATATTTCATTTCTAACGAATGGCACAACAAGCAAATTATATAAATTATTTATTTAAGAAAGTTGCATTGAGGTAAATATGTTTTAAGAAATAATGGGTTTAAACGTGTATATTTGCAGCACAATTATAAATACCACCAACTTATATATGACTGATTGAAATGCATACATAGGGTTACACTGAAGTAATTCCCAAAGGTACTCATCGCAAGGCACCCCATTTCGATCATAAACTTACGTGGCTGTGCGCGCCTATACACGTTAAAGCATAATATATATTAACAAACAAAAAAAAACATATTAATTGCAACCATTTGACTTTCTTTTTAATTAAATACAATTTAATATTATTAATACTTTCTCGTGTTTAATATATGTGCTATTTCTTTCTGGCAGTGCTTTTATAAGATTTAAAGTAACCGACTTTATGTAAACAGATAAACATATTTCATTTTGAAAAAAGAAATTTACTCAGGGTATATGTGGTTTTTATTAATAGATCGGCCCAAGTTGGGTGGCCAGTTGGGCGCCAGTTGTAATGATCTGGAGAAAGGGTCTTTAACATAATCTGCACTATAGGGTGCCATCTAGGCATTTGAACCTAGAAAAATTTATAAAGTAGGTAGATACGTAAGTCAAAAAATTTTTATTTATTTATTTATATATTTTGATATCCGGTCATTAGCCCATTGTCACTAGCTCAATGGAACAGCAGAAATTTATATTTTACCATAAATTCTTATCTAAGAATATTTTAAAAAGGACTAAAATAAGCCACTGCCAGTAATTAACATACAAACATTTATTTACGCACATATATATAAAATTTAACATTATTATTTTATGCGTATAAATGCGATAGCAGGGACCTCTACAAGTGTTTTAACCACAAGCTTACGCTATGGAAGAAAAGAGGGGAACCCTTCTTTACTTCAACCTACTTTCTATTTAAATAGGTGAAGCTGAAACGGTTAGATCTGCGAGCATGAAGCTATTCAACACTTCACTGATTAAGCCCACATTTCTTATTACACATTAATACTCATGAAATCTTTCAATTTACAACGACTCAATGGAAAGATTTTATAGTTAGAAATCTATTACAGTAATTTAAAGTTGTAATTATAAATTTATTAAACGCACATTGATTACGTAAGTAATATTTACTGAGGCTATAACCTCGACAATATGTGTATAAATGCGATAGCAGGGACCTCTACAGGTGTTTTAACCACAAGCTTATGCTATGGAAGAAAAGAGGGGAACCCTTCTTTACTTCAACCTACTTTCTATTTAAATAGGTGAAGCTGAAGCTGTTAGATCTGCGAGCGTGAAGCTGTTCAATACTTCACTGATTAAGTCCATATTTCTTATTACACATTAATACTCATGAAATCTTTCGATTTACAACGAGTCAATGGAAAGATTTTATAGTTAGAAATCTATTACAGTAATTTAAAGTTGTAATTATAAATTTATTAAACGCACATTGATAACATAAGTAATATTTACTGAGGCTATAACCTCGACAATATGCATATAAATGTGATAGCAGGGACCTCTACAGGTGTTTTAACCACAAGCTTACGCTATATAATAGATTTCTAACTATAAAATCTTTCCATTGACTCGTAAATCGAAAGATTTCGCGAGTGTTAATGTGTAATAAGAAATGTGGACTTAATCAGTGAAGTATTGAATAGCTTCACGCTCGCAGATCTAACCACTTCAGCTTCACCTATTTAAATAGAAAGTAGGTTGAAGTAAAGAAGGGTCCCCCCTGGGTTCCCCTCTTTTCTTCCATAGCGTAACCTTGTCGTTAAAACACCTATAGAGGCCCCTGCTATCGCATTTATACGCATATTGTCGAGGTTATAGCCTCAGTAAATATTACTTATGTAATCAATGTGCATTTAATAAATTTATAATTACAACTTTAAATTACTGTAATAGATTTCTAACTATAAAATCTTTTTATTGACTCGTTGTAAATCGAAAGATTTCGCGAGTATTAATGTGTAATAAGAAATGTGGACTTAATCAGTGAAGTATTGAATAGCTTCACGCTCGCAGATCTAACCGCTTCAGCTTCACCTATTTAAGTAGAAAGTAGGTTGAAGTAAAGAAGGGTTCCCCCTGGGTTCCCCTCTTTTCTTCCATAGCATAAGCTTGTGGTTAAAACACCTGTAGAGGTCCCAGATATCGCATTTATATGCATATTGTCGAGGTTATAGCCTCAGTAAATATTACTTACGTAATCAATGTGCGTTTAATAAATTTATAATTACATTATTATCTTAGTATGTTTATTTTAGATTTTAATTTGATTTTAGAATTTAAATTTACATTATATAAGTTTACATTTTAATTAAGTTCGCACAGATTTATGAAAATTTGTTTTATAATGTTGAGTATAGATCAGTTACATAGATTTCACGTTTAAAAACATTTCAAAATAAACATAAACGATCAAAATACAAAGTCATTGATACCATCAATTGCAGAGGGAAATTTATAAGTAACCCAATAGCATTCATCATAAGATGCCCGTATTGACACCAAGACATCCGAATAAAAACATTTTAGATACTCACCATAAGGTATCATTATTTACCGAATGTCTATATATTTTGATCAAATATGAAAAACAAAACAATTAACCGATAACGAATTAATGCAAGCGTCTATACCCAACTTAAATTTAATGCATTTTTATTTAGGGTGTCGAGTATGAATAAACTACATAGATCTGCATTTGAAAAGAAAATATTCTTCCCTGATTTAATCTTAGGCAAAAAGTTCGCAGTCAAACCGGCATCAATCCATCTGATACATTTATGTATTCAATGTAGCATGAAAATATGACAACACAAAATACTATACTGTCAGGAATGTACATCTGGACAGTAAGTAGAGTTAGAGAAGACACCGTCTCTCCACCAACATGAATGCTACATCTATTGGCGAGTAGAACAATAAACAAAAAACTCCATAGGAATGGATTGCGGTTCTTTGCCAACTTACAAACCCATCCATAGGCAGACAGAAGGTGTGTGGCGTATATATGCAATCCTGCCCATAGCGGATCTCATACTACATCTAACTACATCAATATATCCAATCCAGTGACCTAATTCAACTATGAAACAAATAACCTAAGATTTACCCTCCCCTAATATAGCTTTACAAATCTATATAGCCATTCACGTCCGACTTAAGTTTAACATTATGTAATTTAGTCTAACGAAAAACAAAAATCATATTAAAAACTTAAAAGAACAAAAAAATAAATAAATGGAAATGATTTTAAATAAAAAAAAAATACATCAAATAACATTATTAACATTAATTTACGTTGGTCAGATAGGATTCTATTTGTATTATTTACTAAAAGGTTTAGAATTTAGAGTTCTTAATGGTTTTCAAATGAATATAAAGTTCTTACGATTTTTAAAATGTCCAGCTTTATCCTTTACAATTGCTTGCCGTTGTTGGTAATTTTGAATGGGAATTCCCACGCCGTACTGAAGATATTGGTATCCAGTTAGCTGTTGTTTTTATTTATCCGGAGGTCTTTACTTGAGCTGGTTCTTAATGTAGAAAACGATGTCATTTCTCTTTCTTTTTTAACAGAACTGAAGGGATTGAAGAGTGTGTCTTTTCAATTCCTTCTCCTTCGACTCCGCACTAACACATATCTGTCCTCTTGTAATAACTAATTAATTCTTTTATTTTCAAACCTTTCCTTTTATAATAATTTTGTGGATTAACTCAACATTACGTCATGATGGTGAAAACCTTTTCGTTGAGGTCCGATTTCCCGATGGATTTCTTTCATTTGCTAAAAGTTTCTATTGTTTTCCTATTTGACCGTTGTTTATACATTTAAATCCCAAGGGCTTGTTCACTTGGACTAATTAAAATAATCATTTTCCAATAACATTAATTAATTTGTTTTCAAACTTAAAGATATATTTTTATCTTTAAATCTTTACTGAAAATTTAGTTTTAAAATACTTTTTCTTTAATAAAGTTTTCGTTTAATAATTTTTTTTTTCATCTGTGCGATTTATATATACGAGTTTAAGATAGAATTAATTTTCAATTTTTATGTCTTAAAAAAAAAGTTTTTAAATGCGAACTTTTTATTTTAATTTGTGTGTATTGCCTAGTACTTTGTTTTATAAATTCATAATTATTTCTATTAAAATATATTAAGTAGTAAACCAGGGATTGAACATCTGTGATTGTAGTATATTTTCTAGGCTATATTACAGCAGTGTTTTTTTATAGTCAACAGTCTTAATACTCTGATGACCAATCCACATTATCTTGATATATTTGTCTGCAATGTAATGATTGAACACTTACTTTTTATTAGGAATCTGATTCACCAATATTTTATTGTTTTTATAAATAAAAACAAAAAAAATTTTTAGTACTGAATTGATTATTTAACTGAAAACAATATATTTTTCAAAAAATGAACAGATTGAAAATCGAAAAATTTTATTTCTAGTAAACAATAGAAAAAGATACTTTTTAAAAGAAAAAAAATATATATATATATTTCAAATTGTTTGCATTTTATATATCACAGTGACTGTGAATAGCACAAAACAAATATTAATTCTTTATGTATTTTTTAAATTAGTATGCTGAAATATTATTCTATAAGAAATTAATAATGAACAAAATGTTTGATTATTACTTAATGGAAAATATCAGAAGATTGAAAAAGTGAAAAAGAATTAAAAAAAGAGATCAAGTTGGTTTATTGCTCAGAAGTTTATAAGAAGGTTTAAAAAAAGAGATCAATTTGGTTTATTGCTCAGGAGTTTATAAGAAGGTTGAGCACATAGAAGTGACAAAACTGGGCTATTATCCATGAGCTTTGATCTTCAGAGTCTCACTGCACTACTACCCAAGGCAAAAAAAAGGGTTTATGCATCAGATTTACAAATGATATAACCACGCTCATAAATAAGAACAAATCATTAATAAAAAAATTATTAAAAATGGATAAAAGAGAATAAGTTATGAAGAAGAGTGAAGACCAATTATTAGATTTGGAAATGAAACAATGTATCACTTTAATGTTTTTAAACTTGTAGTAAAGTGATTAAAAAAAGTGAAAATAGAGTAATGGTTAAATAAGTTGTATATATATTTTATGATTGATGAGGGGTGATGTGATGATGATGAGGTGGATTTGCTCTATTTAAGTTCTGTAGCAGTTGTGTTAGGATTCCAGGATGATCTTGGCCTCACTAATTCATGGATTAACCTTTAGTCCATGAGAGTGCTAGCACTCGAATACCTGGACTTTTTTTTATAAAACACAATCTTTAGTAGCACAAAATTTTGTTGGTTTATTATCTTGAATTGTAATATTGTCCCCAAAACATGATTGTTTGAATTCCAATGGCCAAGCATCACATATATAATATACTGATAGATGTAGAATCCATGAAAAAATGAATTCATCAAAATTTAAGTTAATAATAATTTAATCTATTAAGAAATAAACAACAAATCATATATGACAAAGATTGATGTAATATGAAATTATGCAATTCTACATAATATATAGAGAATTGCTATATATTATTTTGGACATAAGTTGTAAATTAAATATAATTATTTAATATTTCAATTAATATCTGATGTTTTTGTGATATACTGGCTTGATGCAGCAGAATTTTGTTACAGTGGTTATATGTATAATAAGGAAATATACAAATAAACAGAGAACATTTGGAAAAAAAAGTTGTCAAATATATATAAAAGGCGCACAAAAATAAAACTATTAGCCAAGCATTGTTAGCAGAGAGGTCAGCGCAGCTGCCTTGCAAGCAAGCAGTTGGTTGCAGACAGTTGTTGCGGGTTCGCCATGACATGAAAAAATAAAACTATTAGTATAATGTTTAACTCTTTCAAAGTTACAGAACCAAATTGCCAAGACTAAGCAATTAAATAAATAAACAATCTTATCTCAATTTTTCAAGAAAAGATGAGCACATAATATATATAGGTTTTTTTTTTTTTTTAATGATTATAAAATATACTGTCCTTTATACCCATGCTTTTCAAAGTGTGGGTCACGACTCCATATGGGGTCACAAATTTTAGAAAAACACTAAAAAATTATACATTTCCAACGACCTAATATTAATCAAAACCAGTTTGGTAACACTACAAATATAGTATGTATGTGAGTTTATGATAATGAAAACTTCAGTCAGCTTTGCAAAATGTTGAAGAAGCTATGTCTTACAGTATTAAATATTCATAAAACAATTCTTCATGTAAAAATAAGCAAGCATGCTCAGTTCATTAGTATGAATATTTGTCTTTGTCTTTTTATTTTATAATGTCTATTGATATTTGTTAAGTTCATTTAAAAAGTGTAATATTGCCTTAACTAGTTTTTATTTAAATTTTGAATAATCTATAAATTTGATATCTGGAAAAAATGAATAAGATATGATTATGACATCTAGCCAAAATGAATATGACCAGAGATCATCAACTGGTGCAATGCCATGCATTTCTTATTAGTGTAGAAAAATATTATATTATTAGAGGAGTAGCTTAGATGCACAAATTACTCAATTTTCAACAATCAAACCATTCAAAATACCCTAGCAGAACGTAGTCTTCACCTCTATTCAGAATCGAGTGGAAAACACATTATCTTAGCTTTTCACACCATCACCATAGATTCTCCATTCACTCTTTTCTCTTACTTATCTCTAGTGATGAGTTTTAAGAAATAGGTATTATAATTTACTTTGATTCACTTCCTATCTTTTAACAACTCATTTATATCTCTTTCACTTATAATTCTATAAAAACTTTTATAAGAATTGGATTTTTTTTTTTTTTTTATACAGATGCTGCTTCGGGAGATGAACATATTTCTTATCATCATTCAATACATGAGTATTTTTTCTTTTTATCTTTTTATCTCTTTTTATTATGATAGAATGGGCCTTTGCCTATTTTGTTCTATATCATATGATGATGCATTACTAATTGTATAATCTTTTAATAATTGAACATGCTTACTGATTTGAATAGGAATGGAGCAAATCTTATCAGTTCTGAATCCATTTTATACAATTGATCATTCACTTGATCTAGTTTGGCTATTTTCTACAATCAGTGTTTGCACAAACTCTAAATAACTATCCAGCTTCTGCATTGCACATTTACATGAGTTAGAGTAAATGATACAACTTTGCCATTCTACTAATATAAATTGATTCACATAGACAATAACTTTGATTTGATAATTATTGGAAGTTGGTGCTTTTCCAAGACATGAATAGTAGTGATGGTTTTTATAGAAGATAGGTTGTTAGAAATTTCATAAAGACATCCGTGATGATGATTGAATCTTTCTGAATAGCTGCATTAGTCCATAATAATGGATCACTATGACCACTTTCTTAAAAATGATAGGACATAATACAAAGGATTTTCTCAATGGTTTGCTTCTCATACACATTCCTTAGGTGCAGAGTATAGATACTATATCTACATGTATCCCAATTGATAAATTAAACTGCAAAACAGCTGCTCTAATTTTCTGGATCCATAATGCTTGTACAAATAGTTCTTTGATTGCTATGATTGATACATAAGTAAATTATTTTGCAGCCAAAATCAGTATAATATTTTTTTGGTTTGTGATTTGCCTCTCATTAACTGAATACACATTTTTAATTTCTTTGATTATAGTCTTATAATTAATATCTTTTTGTTGATTCTAGTGAGCTTAAATCATTCTCAGCTAATACTTTTATAATTAGAATCATAATCATCACGTAACTGGATAAGTCAGATTGCAGTTCATAATGTTAGCCACAATATTATTTAATCCTACACTATAATTAAGTGTGTAGTTGAACTCTTGAAAGATCAAGCTTCAATGCATTAAGTGGCTGCAGTTCAAATATATATGATTCAAGAGTTTAAGATTCTTGAGTCAATGGTTGTAGTAACTTCTAATCCTATTGCCAGAATTTGTACTTAATTCTTCACAAAGTAAAGGAATAGTTTTCCCAATTCATTGTAGCTATTGTCTGATTATAAAAAGACAAGTCATGGTAGAAAAAGTTACTTTTAGTATAAAGTTTTCCTTTACAAAATCTTAGTCATACTTGGGCTATTTCTATGAAGTGCCCTGGTTTTTTATGTCTGTTGCAAAATAGAAATTATATATTCTATTAATGATCACATTTTTTTTTGTTTTTGGTATCAGGAATGACTTGATTGTCATAATGCTGATGAGTATGCGATCACATTCCTCTTGATTTTTTTCTATATGCCTTAAAAACACTACTTCATTGGTTATTATTGTACTTTTTTAGAAATTTTTTTTTGAAACTTCCTGAATTCTTTAAGAAAAATTTTTATGATGTGGATATTAATACAAACTGGGGACACTATTACTATGTTATCCACATACATGATTATTAATTTTTTTCCATTTCCAAAGGGAGGACTTGATTTAGTCATAGATATAATTAGCAACATTGTTTGTAAATCCAAAGAATATCCTATTGAACTGATAAAAGTAGCTAGTGCAGCAAATCAACGCTATTTTTTTTGGTCATCTCTGAATAGCTCAATCTGCCAGTAACTAGATATAAAATCAAATGTAATGATTACTTGTTTATTTTAAATGAGTTTGGTATCATTGTTTTTTTTAAATTTTTACCGTAATATTATATAAGGGATGGATATTTTGAAATTTATACCCCATTTCGTTTTATTGAATTATTTTTAATTTCAATTTTGTATGATCTGGCCTAATATAGTCGACCATTGTGTACCTGTATTCCATGCATATAATCTTTGTTGATACCAGGTTTGTTAAAAAAAATTGCTAGTATTTATATAATGCCTCAAATTTAGCTGATAGTCAATTTGGATCTTGACTTACACATCTAAAAAATTTGACATATTTTTTATATAGTTTATTTCAATAGATGTCAAAACATTTATAACTTTTCCTTGAAATCTTAACTGGCATTTTTCACAGTCTAATATACTATTGACCCTGTTATGGAAATCAGATCCCAAGGTAATTCACATTGGAAATTTATTTTATTCATTCTGACAATTTTGTATCCTGTCTTCAATGACAAAGTTTGTATTTCTGATTACAGGTTGATAATCTGGTCAAATAATTCTTCAGATATGACTGAAATTTGACCCCCTGAATATACTGTATTAGAGTTTCAGCAAAGATTCCTTATGTGATAAATTTGTGTCTTGGAATATTTTTGGAATGTAAATCGAAGAATTTTATTGTCTCAAGTATCTGTTAAATTCTTTTCTTTGCATATAAACTCATCTGTGCATTCAACATTTTTCCAGGCAGTTCCAGATCACAAAATGAGCTTCCTAGTGAAATCTTACATCATTTAACTTTGTTCATTAGTTCACTTGGCATTGTTATCTTGCATAAAAATTGAAACAGGACAATGGTGACTGATTTGTGAAAGTTATTTCCACTTCATTCTATGACTTGTCTAACACTTTATCCTTTTCCTATTAACTCTTGAAGGAGTAATCTTAATTTTCTTTCTGACTGACATATAATCAATATTGACATTTTCTTTGGGTCTAAACAGTTGTCTGTTTTGGGCACTGCCAGGTTTTTATTTGTTGTTTCTGAAACCTCCCTGCATATAATTGCCCTTATCAATGTTATTTAGATATTCATCTACCTGCATAATGATCTTTCTATTTGTGCTTCTAATTATTTGATTAATTTTATAGTATAGCGAGTTGTGTTCTAACAAATTCTAATAATCCGTCTGTTAGTGAAGGTAGTCTGCATTTTGGGATCTTGACTATGGTCTATGAGTATAGTTCTGTAGCTCATCTATATTTTTCTCTGATACTTATATTTCATACTTGCCACTTTTCTGTTTGATAATTATTTAACACTACTTTTTGTAATCTTATTAATGATTTGGATTCTAAGTTAAAGAATTCCATTAGTGATTAGACATCCTTTGCAAATTAAGGCTATTATACATTTTTGTCTGGCCTTTGCACAGTCTAAAGAAAAATAAATGTCAAAACTGTCAATGTGATCCTATTTTTTTATCTTCTATAAGCTCTTGTTGTATTCTTTGTGCTCTTCTAGCACATTGTCTTTTTTTGATTTCTTTCCTCTGTCCATCTTAGTTTATCCAGCCTTTCCTTAATCTCCTTAATGGTGATTTTTATTATATTGTGACAACACCTCCATGCTTTTCTTTATTTGGCCTATTCATCTATCTTTAATTTTTGAATTATTTATCTGACATATTCTATCATCTTCCGCTTATTGACCTTCATTGCTTTTATTTTTGCATCCAAGGTTTCTCTCAATGTTTTTTGGTTATTAATGTTCATCTCTTCTATTTACCTTTCAAAATTTCTTGGTTTTGCTGAACATTTTTTGATTGTTGATCTTTTTTTTTGTATTATCTTCATTCTTATTGTCATTTCATTATACTTCTTTATTTCTTTTGTTTCTTCCATCTATTATTTTATTTAGTGTAAATTTAATGCCATTTAATTTTGAGCTGCATGCCTTTTTATATTATATAACTCTAGATATCATTATTAATTTTTCTATTAATGTTCATTTTTTCTTTTTTTTCATCCAAGATTTTTTGGTTGAACATTTTTTGATTGTTGAAATTTTTTCTTTATATCATCTTCATTCTTGTCACCTGATTATAACTCCATTTTCTTTATTGACCTTGATTGGTTTGTTAATATTAATCTCAGTCTCTATATTTCTTCCAGCTGTTATTTAATTTAAATGTAATATGCCACTGTCCTTCCATGTAGCTCTAGTTGTTCTTTCTAGATTTTCGTAAACTCACCTTTCCCCATAAACTTTTCTTTTTAATGTTATCACATAACTTCATTTAGTCTGTTCTCTTTCTTGTATACTTAGTATTTTTATTCCCCATTTTGTATTATGCATATGTATGTGATTTTTCTATTTAACTAAATATTGGCCATAGCCATTATATTTTTGTAAATTTTTTTATTTCAGGGTTTATCTATAGTTCAGTGTTGAGATTCACTTTATGATAAGGTTTGCAGAGTTGGTTTACCATTTATGTAATTGAAGGAGTGATGTGATGAGGAAATAATGTGCCACTGTATAAAATTCTATTGAGATTATAATTTATGTAGCAGTTGTACTAGGATGATCACCAACTTATTTATAATTCATAAGTTAACTTGTAATTATTCCATGAAAGAATCATCATCTGGATTCCTAAAAGGACCAAGTTTTTTGCGAGATCTAATTCTGGTGCCGCAAAATTTTTCCAGTTTCAATCTTGAATGTAACATAATACTCATAATATGATTATTAGGATGCCAACGACTAAGGGGGCATTACTGTCTGAACTCCCAGATAGACTGCCTTGCTGTGCTCATGTGGCTAATTTGTTCCGCAAGATAAGTTAAAGTTTTATATGTTTTTAATATCATCTGGAAAATTTTTTATTGATGGAGAATATTTGCTTAGTGAGTGGATGTGAAAAGAAAATTAGAGTGCAGAGAGATAGATTTAATTGAATTTGGAAATTTCTGAAAAAATATTGCTGATATGCGATTCGATATGCCATTTTAAATATAAAAGAAAAAAATTTTTTTTTTGTATGTGTGTTTACTGCAAGGAGGCTTTAAAACTAAATCATATGTAAGATTAATTGGTTTTTAGTAAGTTTGCTATTAAATAATTTTTCAATTTATTTGAGAAAGAAGGTAACATTTGAGGTGTAAGATTAGCGAGCATGTTTTTCCATTATCATTTTTAAAAAAAAGTATTTTCTTTTTGTATAAAGAGGTTTGAAGAGTATTAGAAAAATCATAAATTTAAATATAGAGTGGTGGAATTGAAAAATAAGGAAATATGAATTGCATTTGTATCCTACAATGTGTATATAATGATCAGATGGAAATTAGGCATGCTTGATAGAGTATACAATATGTGATAAGGTTTTTCATTTGAAATACTTAAATAAGACTAGAAAGAATGTAACAGGTGTAGGGTTATGAAGATCACGTATTAATGTGATAAAAGAGATGACAAATGGTTTCTATGTGTAGATAGTTTAAAGAAAAATTCAGGAGAAATATAAGATATTGTAGGTAAGGAATATAGAATAGAGAATATATTTAGGGGAATGACAAATAATATGGATAACAAAATAAGTAATGCAATGGAGATAGTTAGGCAAAGAATAAGTAAGATAGAGGAAGAAGTAAAGGATGTAGAAATAAATCAAAATCATTAGAGATGAAGTGTGAACAAATCAAGGAATTAATGAATAGAAATGATAAGCAAGAAGTAGATAAGGAAGTCCAGAAGGTGGAAGAGAATGTTACAGATGAAGTAGGAATATAAATTATGACACAGTATTGATAGGAGACTCATTAATTAAAAGATGTGGCAATGTAAAAAATAGAAATAGATATGTAAGAGTATGTGCCTGGAACTAGAATTAGATATGTTACAGATAAGGTAAAGAAACAAGGGAATAGTAATGATTATATTATGGTAGGGGCAAATAATTTGTCAGAGCCATTGGAAAGAGTAATGGATGAGTTACCATTGATTATTAATTTGAATAAGATTAAAAGAAGAATAGGAATAGTTGGATTACTACCACGATTTAACAATAGGTATATGTTAGATATGGCATATTCTATAAATGAGAGATTGAAAAAATTATGTGACAGAAATAATGTTATGATTGTGGATGTGTTGGGATGTTTTTATTAGTAAGAGGAAGTTATATAGTAAAGATGGATTGCATTTAACAAAACAAGGAAATGAAGGATTAGGGAGGTTGATTTATAAAAAATATTATAGTTCGGGAAACTCATAAAGGGAGATAGGGTTTTAAATTACAGAATTATCAAAAAGAAAGTTAAGAATGGATAGGATATAAGAAGTAAATAAAGGGTAGCTGATTTAGATATAAATGTAGATGTGGAAAGGGGATAGGTTTGTGAAACTAATGATAAATAAGCTAATACCAAAGTAATAGAGAAGAAAGAGTCAAAAGAATTTATAAAAGATTAATAAGAAAAGAACTTGTTAAAATTGGATATTTGAATATGCAAGGTGGTAGGAGACAAGAAAAGTGGCTGAAATTAAATAATGCAGATAAAAATGAAGAGCTTGAGGTATTAGCAGTAGTTAAAACACATCTAAGAGAAGAAGAACCTACACTGGAAGACTTGGTATTGAAGCGGTCAATCTGATACTCAGATTGATCTTCACAGCCCATCCAGAATCTCTCACCACCAAACCATATTCAAACTCCATCATTACGCATATATATGCATTTATTAACACATTTTTTGCTTAATTATTAAAATAATCATTGACATAGATATGTATAAATATTTTGATCTAAACACTTTCAATAAATAAATATTATATATTATTTTAATTCGTATATGTGCGTAATGGATACATATATTTTATAGGTGAGGGGAGATTATTTGTAAAATATTTATAATATCAAAATATGTTATATTAATTTGTATTTTTAAAATTATGTTAAATTTTATTATTTATATTTAGTAATAGCGGTCAGAAAAAACTGATGCAATCCTGCCGAATATTTTCAAATGCAATTAAGTCAATTAACCGGATATCCATTAGTCCAAATTAAAATGTTATAATTTTATAGAAATAATGTAAGATCCATTAGTGGAAATTTTATCCATTTCAAATTTGTTTTAAAATCTAAGATTATATTTTAAAACAATCATTCGAGAAATTCTTTGCAGGACTGCATTGTCTTAAAATTTACAAGAACAAAGGTGTGCATCTGGTCTGCAAATTGCAGATCGATAAAGTATATAAAATGCTTCAGATCAAGTAGCTAAAAGCATTCCAGAACAACTTAAAAATCATATAAATAGTGCCGGATTTGAATACCCAGAGAGAACAAGTAATTTAATAAGAGCAATGGCAAGCTGAATCCACACTTGTGAGACCTGTGATTCAATGTACCATGACTAGATAAAACTTCACCTTTCTCACCGTTCAAAATGCAATCTTTCCCGACATCATTGCCCAGGATCCAGACACCATAAACTATAACTATGTACCCATCTGCTAAATAATGAAAGTGCTACCTGCCTGATCAACCTGAATAAAAACTAGATCTAGTCTCCGATGGACTCTTCAAAACATAGCAAGAATCACCATTAATAATGAACAAGGTAACAAATTCATGTTGCTGTTATAACTCGTAAACTTACGTGAATAATCTCAATTTTAAGCTAAATTTCTTGTCTAACCATTCCTTTAAATGTAGTAATAATTAATAAAGCAAGTCATATATAACATGACATTACTTTTATGAGCTTGTAATTACAAAAGGGCGGGGGACCGCGGGGGGGGGCGGGGGAGACACGAACAAAAAGCATTGAGACTGTTTCGGCGAAATGACCGTCAATGTTGGGGGTTTCGTCTCCTTTCAGGCGTAGCAAGCTTAGGAATTATTATAAGGCTTATACTGCTTCTTTTTGGTTGATTCAAAATGCTGGGGCCTGTCTCAGTGTTTACGTGGTGGAATTTTATCTCTTCCAGACCTCTTTCTCAGCCTGGTTTGGGCTGGCGTCAGTGGAGAGCTAGATTTCGGCCTGCCTAAATTCACTCAAAAGCTCTTAGGCCTGTTTCGGCGGCTCCCCACATAGTTGGGCGGTTTCGTCTACCTATCTAGCAAAAGAAAGGAAAAAAAAAATAAATTATTATTATTTTGTATTTTTTTGGTGAATTTGAGTAGTGTTGTAGTTTTTTATTATTGTGTTTTTTTTTGATTAAAGAATGTTTTTTTATTTTTTTGGATGTTTTTAAATGTAGTGTCATCTTTTAGCTGATATTAAGATCAGCAATACCATATCAACTAATATAATTTGTAAACTCTTACCTGATCTGTTAAAATGTATTAAACTCTCCTAATATTTCTCATACTATTGAGCCTCTAGTAAATAATTATAATTTCTTATTTCACTTTCATGCGGTAACAATATTTCGTAATTTTGATTATTGTATTTTATATTTTTGTATTTTAAATAATATGCCAATAACCTCCTAAATTTGCAAGTATGTTTGATCTTTCTTTTACCCCCCCACCCCTTTATGAGGAGATCAATTAAGTTTTAATTAAAAACAAGTGTTGTTATTTTCATTAGAGCGAACACTTGCCAGTTTGGGAGAAAACAATTATATTATAAGGTTATAGTTGAAAAACAGAGTAGAAATCTGTTTTCTAAGAAATGTTTTTTCTAATTTAATTTAATAGCGCTAGTTTTAAAATCACAAAATGTGTTTATTTTAATTTAAATATCTTACTCGATAAATAACCACCACCTAACTCGTATATATGTAAAATTATTTGTAATTGTGAATATTAGTTTTTAAAAAAACTAACTAATTAAACCCTGATTATACAAATATAAAAATATTTTTTTAATATGACTTACAGAAATATATATATATATATTTAATATGTCTAAAAAAACATGATTACAGCTGATGTAGATGTTAAGTCACAAGTATTTGATTGGGTAGGCGGTTACTGCAGAGGGGAAAAAGCATAGCCCCGAGTCCTTGTACGCAGTATATAACATAAGACCATCTTTAAGTGCCCATCAGTCTATTTTTTGCAGGGATCCTGAGAAAGGGGAGGGTGGACCAAGTTGCCGTGAGCCTATAAGACACAAAACGATGAGAAATGCTCATTTGTGCTTATAACTTGGAATTCTTATTGTTAGTATTATGCTTGAGTGGAAAGGATACAGGTGAATGTGGAAATGTTTCTCATTCCTGCCGTGTTAGACCCAAAAGTGGACGTTAAAGCTACACATCACTTGTGAATGAGTCTGTGAGATATGTCAGCATGCTAATACAAAAAAAAAACACATGAATATTGACTTAAAGCTTAAGAATAAAATTAGTTTAAACCCCTATTTTATTCTCATTTCCTGGCCCCGGTGGTATGTACCATTTATTTATATATGGTACAAATATATTGGTATTCAGTAAGATATTTAAAAGCTAAGAAAAAAAAAGTAAATTTAGCGATCTTTTAAAAGAAAAACATTTTTAGATTTTTTCTGATTAGTATAATTTATTTTTTTAAAACTTACAATGAAAGTTAAAATTGTCATTCATATTTTTTTTTTCTAATTAAAAATAAAAGTAAAAATTGGAGAGAACAAAAGATACACAAATTACTAATCCAGATAAGCTAAAAGAAAAATATTTTAGCTAATTAAAGATGGCAGAATTATGCTAAAAAAATAAAGAATTTGTAACTTAAATTTAAGACAGAGTGTACAAAATTATTATCTTATATGCTGGTAAAAGGACAAAAGGATGTGCAGAAGTTTCAAAAACTGGATCGAGGTATAAAAAGAAGAGAGCAACTTTGATCGAGATCTTTCTTTACCTTCTGTTTCCATGTCTTAGACTTGAGGGTTTTCGTGAGCATAACCTGTGGCAATAATATACTTCTGCACAGATATGCCACTTGCTATACCAAGCTGTCACGCAAACATGGAAACGGAGCTTTGTGAATGCTGCTTTTTACAATGAAAGGGTCACCACAACTCTGCTTTTTCTCTAGCTATAGAATGGATCAATAATTGAAGATGCCAGCAGGAGAGACCAATAGAAATTCCTATGAGCTCGGGATCCCACAAATCTACACCAACTTACTGGTAAGTTAAGATTAACTATTCCTGATTGAAAGAAAATTAAGCATTTGCAAACAATTCTTAAAAATATGCTTAAAATTAATCTCGATAGAGACTGTAATTTTATTATCCAAGAGACTCTTGTCTACCCAAGAACTTTAATTGCTTGACTGTTATTTTTTTATTAATTGATGTCTGGATTAACGTGCGTGTGTTCTCTCCAGTTTTAATTAATTAGTAATTTCTCTTTAAACATTTTAATTTGTTAGAATAAAATATTTATTTCTAATACCAACTTTTCCTTGTACGTTATTGATGATTATTATTAAATTTATTATTAATTTAGTAAGATTTGAAAATATAATTTACCTTTGCCAATATGTGTTGACTAAGCTCTAGAATAATAATATCTAGAAAATAACTCTAGTTATGGTAAAGTATGATACTGATTCTTTTAAAAGCATTTTTCTTTTTAATTTTCGAGACGCGATGCGACGGATTTTGGCGGATTCTTATATGAATCCTGGCGCCCTTGTAAAAGAAATAAAAGCTGATTCTGTTGATAGCGTAAATCATAACAATTACTAGGTAGAGTTGATCAGGAAATAAAGTTATGATTTTAGAAATAGGAATGAAACTTCCTTCTTTTTCCATAACGTGATCAACTCACACATTTTATATGTAACAGAGACCTAGTCAGACGGGCAAAAATGCTTCAATAGATAGTATTTTTTTTTTGTTTTACCAGTAATGAAATAAATTATCAGTTCTTTACATTATGGATTTTTAACTCTGGTGTTTTTCTTTCTTTATAATAGTTATCATTACCTTGCAAATAATTCATTCTATGTTTCCCCTCCATAGTTTAAGTGTATAGCTTCTAGAGATTTAGCTCTTAACTTACTCAGGAATAGGTTAGCTTTTCAGTGAAATAGCACATATCAATGATTCCAAGACTTTTAGGGATAATGTCCATTTTAGGTCATTAGTTTAATACATAATTCAAGTGGAAATCTCAGGCTTCTAATATGGAAGTCATTTTAAGTTTAGAAATTGTTATGATGATTAATTGGACTTTTAGCTTATTTTTGATGCTTTTTTCAATTTTAATCAATCCTTGGCTGGTATTACAAACTCCCTTTCTCTTGCAGAAAGATTATTTTAGCTCACTGTTATACATTTGATTGAATAGTGTGAATTAGTTTATCATAAAATCAGAGAGTATCACTGGTATACTTTATAAGCAAATTACCTCATAATCCTCTTGTTTTTTCACAAACCCTTAAGTCCTTTTAGTCAGATAATGATGGTTTTTTTAAAAATGTTCTCATAGTTATCTGATTTTTTTTTTTTTTATGTATTGAACACAAATATCTTTTAAAGTTATATATATATTAAGTAATGGCATTGGAATAATTTGTTAAGAACAAGAATTTTAGAATAACCTTTTTTTAATATGTAAACATTTTTAAAATGAATAAAATTCTTAAAAATTATTGAAGCAAAGTCAAACGGATTGTTAAGTGGAAAGTGATTGGCAAAAAAAAAAAAAGTGGATGCACGACTTCTATTATTTTTTTAATATTTGATTTAATATAGATTATTCATATATGTTTTTTCTTTACTACTATAAGCATTATATATTTTATTTATTTAAATATAAATTCTCTTAAAAGGAAGTATTTTTATTTTTTACACCCACATATTATATAAAAGTTTTTTGGTTTTATTAACAAACAGAATATTATCAAATATTAACACATTTACAATTTTTGTTACACACACTAATGTATAATGAATTCATAATAAATTATGATATAGTGTCTTCTCAAGTGTTAACCAATACTAATGTTATTAATTTAAAAATTATGTTATTCCAAATAATAAATATAAAAAGCCTGGATGATATATATATTATTACATAGCTCAGTAAATCTTTATAAAATGTCATATCTTTGAACATAATATAATGTATATACAAACTTTTCCATATAAAGTACAAGAGTGTTTATTTCACATGTAAATTTATTGTTAAGTTTGATACCTTGGTTGTTTTAAGAAGCCAATTCATACTATGTTATTTCACAACTGGGGAGGTAGGTAGATTAGCAAGTTTTATTCTTATTATTTCTGGATAAAAATTTTAGGGAATGTAAATAAGTGCTAAACAATTCTTTGTTATTTATTTTGAGTGTATATTATTTTAAAAATTGAATATGATAAAACAACATGATCCTGATAATGCAAAGCTTTATAGATGTTTTGAAGAATGAATTTGTTTTAGATATTTTTGAAGCAATTGATATATTTTTTTTTTTTTTGTTAAAGGAATATTGATGTGACAAAGTGTAAATTTTTTAAAATTTTATTTGTTGTTTTAAATCAATGTAAGGTAGATTGGAAAAAAATTGCACAAAAATAGATTTAACTTACCTTGAAAAATGGGGGATACATTCTGTAATTTTCAGAAATTGCACAAAGCAAAGCAACAAGGAAAAATTACTTAAAAATTCACATAAAAAAAAAAAAAAAGAAATAAAGTATGACTAATAAAAAATTTCAAATATTTGAAAAAAATTGATACAAGGCAAACTTTTTTTTACTTTTTCTACAGTAATTAATTTTACATTTTTTCATACATATTTTAATCATTATTGCTATTTAACAATATGTGGTTCGTTTGTGAACTGGTAAGAAATCAGATTCATCATAAGAGGAAGTACAACTAGTGTCACCTTCAGTATTATGCTGTGTTATTGGTTTTCTATCAACAATGTAATCACCAATTAAACTTTGAGATGATGATTTTACTAATTGTTTATAAAGCTTGCAATATCCAGACATACAACTATGTAACTCTCATTGGAATTTAAGAGGTTATTCATAGCAGCAAACTCTCTCAGATTTCAGCATTTTCTGACATTTTTCTTTGTCTCACACATCAACATAAAATCTATGATTAAATGATTAGTACTTATCAGAAAATAATAAATTTGTTTTCATTTGATAAATATTTTTGTTTACTACTGAAATAAATTTTAAATATTCACATTTTGTTTCTATATTAAAAAAATGACATCACAGTCAAAACAAAAAGATTAAACAAAGCAAAACTCTCTCCATACAGTAGTGCCACCCTGTGCCAATCAGAGTAATCAATGGATGCCAGAAGGCTTGTGCATAAAATTCCTATCTAATGCCTACTCATCCAATATCCCCAGACTAGTTTCTGGCTTGTGGCCATCATCAATGAGGAGCCTTGGATCTGAGAGCACTGCACCTAGATCTTAGATCTAATGCAACCCTCCAGCAACCACTTTTTATCTCCACTTAACTACAAAACTATGAGAATGAAATTGAAAACACAATATTTTTTTTAATCCAAGCTCAATAGCTTATATAGTCATATGGGTCTGAACTCAATTCAGTACCCATACATTTTGGTGGCTTTGGCTCTTTAACAACCATAGCCACCACTATCCTATTAGGCAGGATTGGTGTTAAACCACTAAACATCACATGATCACTATCTCATATTAGCACATAATTGTTATTAAACAAGGCAAACTCTCCATTCAGTAGTGCCACCCTGTGCCAGTCAGAGTGATCAGTGGATGCCAGAAGGCTTGTGCATAAAATCCCTATCTAATGCCTACTCATCCAATATCCCCAGACTAGTTTCTGGCTTGTGACCATCATCAGTGAGGAGCCTTGGATCTGAGAGCACTGCACCTAGATCTTAGGATCTAATGCAACCCTCCAGCAACCACCTTTTATCTCCACTTAACTACAAAACTATGAGAATGAAATTGAAAATACAAAGTGGATTGAAAAAAATATTGTGTTTTCAATTTCATTCTCATAGTTTTGTAGTTAAGTGGAGATAAAAGGTGTTTGCTGGAGAGTTGCATTAGATCCTAAGATCTAGGTGCAGTGCTCTCAGATCCAAGGCTCCTCACTGATGATGGTCGCAAGCCAGAAACTAGTCTGGGGATATTGGATGAGTAGGCATTAGATAGGGATTTTATGCACAGGATTGAAAAAAATATTGTGTTTTCAATTTCATTCTCATAGTTTTGTAGTTAAGTGGAGATAAAAGATGGTTGCTGGAGGGTTGCATTAGATCCTAAGATCTAGGTGCAGTGCTCTCAGATCCAAGGCTCCTCACTGATGATGGCTACAAGCCAGAAACTAGTCTAGGGATATTGGATGAGTAGGCATTAGATAGGCATTTTATGCACAAGCCATCCATTGATTACTCTGATTGGAACAGGGTGGCACTACTGTATGGAGAGAGTTTTATCTTGTTTAATAACAATTATGTGCTAGTATGAGATAGTGATCATGTGATGTTTAGTGGTTTAACAAAAAGATTATACATTATCATTAGAAAGATTAATTTCAGTTTACAAAATCAACAAAATCTTCATTATTTCTGATTATTTTTAAAAATCTAAAATAATATCTATTTCTGTTATATCTAACAAAATGTGTTTTAAAAGTTTAAAATTTTTGAATATTTATTGCGATATTTTTATACTCATAAGTATAAATCTATTATTATTTATTCATAAGTATAAATAGGTTATTTATGTAGAAGCTAAGATTCTTAAATAGTTTCAGGCCATATTCACATTAGCTGCTAATATAATGTTATATTTTTGAAAAAAAAAAAGTATTTCAAGTCAAAATAAGTTATTAATAATTTAAATTTCTTGATATCTAATAAATATAGTGAAATATGAACTTCTTTATTGCATAAAAGAAAACCCCATATAAAAAGATATTAACAAGAAACATGAATCACATTTAAAAAATCTGCATAAAACAAGACCCAGGTGTATATTATAACAGGATAAAAAGTTGACCTGCATGTTTGGATATTTTATAACAGAAATGAAAGGATGATGATGAAATAATTTTTATTATAGCCCTATAATTAGGATACCATTTGTAATAGATCAGATATGACAAGGCCATAATAGAGTGCTCCTGTTTAATTATGCCTTGCAAATTGCAGTGCCATTTGGAACAGAATAAATATGTGTGTATGCTAACCTCTGTTATAGCTCCAATGATTTGGGTGGCATTTGTAACAGATTGAAAATGTAAAATGGGAAATAGTAATTCTAATATAGGCCAGTCATTGCTTGCCTTATGTAACAGAATGAAAATGAACTCTGAAGTTGGACATCATTTGTAACTGAATAAAATATAAATCAAAGAAAAATAGTACTAATTTTATAATGCCCCTAAATAATAGTGTTGTTCATAACAGAATAAATATAATATAATAAGCTAACAAATACTAATCAATAAACAGTCATTAAGTATTTAAAGTAATTCTTTATCTAGTCACATATTTGACTATTAACTGTACTAAACAAAACAGCAATGGTAATCTTTATTATAGCATCATGAATTCAAATAGTAATTTGAATAAATAGAAAACAAACAAAATTATCATTTCACTTATCCTAAATACAATTCTTACTTAAAATAGATTAAAATAACAATTAAATCAAATATCATTGTCCCAAAACAACGATATATGCTTAAGATATATTTCACTTATAATCAAGTGTAAATAATGAATTTACCATTCAACAACTAAATTCTAATATATCTAATGAATAAAACATTGCTTATAATAATATAAACTTATACTAAATTTTAATGATGTTCATATGTAAATAAATAATTCATGGATGATTGAAATAACAGCTTTAGAATGTCCTATAAGTTTACAAAAATTAAATAAATATATGATCCAATAATTAATTTTAAATCCTAGTTTAAATAAAATGATAAGTAATACTAACTCAGCCATGCTATACTCATATATTAATTTACTCTTACTAATTATGCTGTTTATAACAAGGTAAAATACTTAATAATGATCTAATATTAATAAATATTTAAGATAATTTTGAATCTATAATATCCAATCGTACTAATATATAATAGAAACAGTAGATTTTTATTGGATATTTACTTAAGTACAATTAACTAATATTATTTATTTTAAATTTCCTGTAACTAAATTTTTAAAACTGTGACTCGTAAATCAAAAGATTTCACATATATTAGTTTGTATAGAAATTGTGAACTTAATCAGTGTAGTAGTTAATAACTTCAAGCTCTCAAATCAAAATGCTTTAGATTCACCTATATATTTAGAAATTAGGTCAAAGATAAGAGTGGCCGTTCTTGTCTTTTAAAGTTGTTAATCTTGTGTTTGATTTGTAGAGGTCCTTACTGTCGCATTTTAGGTGCATAGTCTTAAGGTTATAGTTTTAATATATATTACTTAAAACTGTATATTATAACAATCAAAACATAGAAAAAGAATTATTAACATTTATTATAATCAAATATGAATATAAAAATGTAATATTTAATTGGATTTATGATCCACATCAACTAAATTTTAAATTAATTAAAGCAATATAATATGTATTATTATCAGCTTTATAACTGAATAAGTTTAAGATCTTATTGAGCAATAATGAATTCAATTCAATATTTATCCAATCAATAATAATTTAGATAAAACATGCAAATATTTGATTAGGATTATCACATAAACTTTATATATAGTCTGATAATAATTATAGAATTCAATACAAAAAAAAAAAAATAACCATACCTATTCTGGAATTTGATTTCTGGATTATGTGATATAATTATTTCAAATAAATTTTACGATATAATCAGTTTATCTTGTCTCACTTGTTCTGTTATTAATCAATGAATTTGTTTGCACAAGTTTATTTGTTTTAAGTTAAATTAAAATTTATTAATAAATGAATATCAATTATAGCGGTGTTCAATGGAAAATAAGACACGGTACATCCCAAAAACTTATAATTTATATATATATTATAAAGGCACAAATATTGGAAATACAAGTGGAGTAGGATTCATTATAAATAAAAAGTGGAAGAACAATATTGTGGAGATTGATGGTGTATCAGACAGAGTGGCAAGATTAGTTATACAACTTAATAGCAGATACCAAATGCAGATAATTCAGGTTTATGCCCCAACAAGTTCTCATAGTGATGAAGTAGTAGAAGATTTTTATATGGATGTACAAAAGGCTTTTGATCAGAGTAAACACCATTTTAAAATTGTTATGGGAGACTTTAATGCTAGAATTGGTAAAAAAATGAAAGATGAAAGTGCTGTGGGTAATTTTGGTTATGGTAATAGAAATGAGAAAGGACATAGACTTGTGGAGTTTGCAGAAAAAGAAAAACTTTATATTATGAATTTTTTTTTTGAGAAAAATGTTAAAAGGAAAACAGAAAGAAATGGTACAGCAGAATTGGATTATATTTTGACTAACAGGAAATACATATTTCAAGATTGTAATGTTCTTAATAAATTTAACACAGGAAGTGATCATCGATTAGTAAGGTATAAGATACGTGTTAATGTAAAACTAGAGAGACAAAAATTATTAAGAAAAACAATATTTATAGTTGATATTCCTAATCTTCAGAAACATTCTAATGAATTTAAATTAGAACTTACTAATCGGTTTCAAGTATTAGTAGATTTTGAACATTATTCAGATTTGAATGAAATTAATATGAAAATAACTGATACACTTTTGAAAACTGCAACAAAGATAGCTGGTAGAAAGAAACAGCAATTGACCAATAAAATTTCTACTGAGACTAGAGAATTTATGAAGAAAAGAAGGAATATGAAGATATACAAAAATGATGCATTAAAAAGAATTGAATATCTCGAATTTTGTAAAATGGTGCGAAAAAGAGTTGAAAATGATATAAGAAAGTATAACTGTGAACTAGCAAGGAAAGCTGTAGAAGAAAATAAAAGTCTTAAGAATGTAAAACAACATTTTGGTATTGGTAGAAAATTTATATCTGCAATAAGAAAAAAAGATGGAATTATTACTAAAAGGAGAGATGACATCATGAAATTGGTAGAAGATTTTTATCAAGAATTATATAGTAATAAAGAACAAGTACCTCCTATATCTATTACATCTTCCAAATTGCCCAGAATTTTAAATGAAGAAGTGAGACATGCAATTAAATGTATGAAGAAAGGAAAGGCTCCAGGTAATGATGGAATTATAATTGATATATTAAAAGAAGCAGGTGAAGAAATAGAAAATTTTTTAGCAAAGTTATATACCAAATGTCTAAATGATAAAGATGTACCGGATGATTGGAAGAATGCAGTAATAATATTAATATTTAAAAAAGGTGATAAAGAAGATATTAGAAATTACAGACCTATCAGCCTTTTATCAGTTTTATATAAAATTTTTACCAAGATAATTACTACTCGTCTACAGAGAACATTGGATTTCCACCAACCAAGAGAACAAGCCGGATTTAAAAGTGGTTTTAGTACAGTAGATCATATCCAGGTATTGAGAGAAGTTATAGAAAGGACAAATGAATATGAGTTGCCATTATGCTTAGGATTTGTAGATTATGAAAAAGCATTTGATTCTATAAACATTTCTTCAGTGATTAAAGCATTAGATCATCAAGGTATAGATCCAGGATATTGTCATATTTTAAAGAATATTTATAAAAATGCAACAGCAACAATTAGATTACATAATGACACTGGGAAAGTCAACATTGAGAAAGGTGTAAGACAAGGTGACTTCATATCTCCAAAACTTTTTACAGCAGTGCTGCATGAAGTATTTTGTGGATTAAAATGGGAAACTAAAGGAGTGAAAGTAAATGGTGATTATTTAAGTCATTTAGATTTCGCAGATGATGTAGTTGTTTTTGCAAATAATGCTTCAGATCTGCAGGAAATGTTGCAGGAATTATCAGATGAAAGTAGGAAAGTAGGACTAAAGATAAATGTTAAAAAGACTAAAGTAATGTTTAATCGATTTGCTCAAAATATGAAAATAAAGATTGATTATGATGAATTAGAAGAAGTTAACAGTTACAAATACCTTGGTCAGATTATTAATACAGATGGAAACATAATGGAGGAAATTAATCATAGAATTAAACTTGTTTGGAGTGCTTTTGGTAGAAATAACTTGATACTAAAAGGAAATATGCCTATGTGTTTGAAAAGGAAGGTTTTTAACAAATGTGTTTTACCAGTTCTTACTTATGGATCTGAGACTTGGACACTTAATAGAAGAGCAATTCAGAGACTTCAGACCACTCAAAGAAGTATGGAGAGATGTATGTTGGGAGTAACAAGAAGAGATCGTAAACGCAATGTATGGGTAAGAGAACAAACAGGTGTTACTGACCTCAATGAAAAAATTAAAAGATTGAAGTGGAGTTGGGCTGGACATATTGTTAGAAGAGATGATAATAGATGGACAATTGAAATTTTAAACTGGATTCCAAGAGATTGTAAAAGACCCAGAAAGAGACCACATGTGAGATGGATGGATGAAATAAGAAAGTGTGCAGGGGTGATGTGGAGAAGAGAAGCTAAAGATCGGAGAAGATGGATTAAACTTGGAGAGACCTTCATCCTGCAGTGGATTGATAATGGTTGATAATGATGATGATGATGATTGATGAATAGATTGTAAACCATTGATATGTACACCTATGATCTAATTGCATGTACAATAAATCATCAATTGACATTAATTTCATATTTAAATATGTGATTGCCTTTCAATCTCCAATTCTTGAATACCAAATACGAAACATATATGTTTATGTAACACAAATATGTTGTGGTCTCTTCATACTTTCCAAGATACAAATGGGTTTAATATAATAATATATATATATTATTTTTTTGGAGGAGAAAAAACTGGATTACTATTATGAGAAAATTTATTTATTTAATCACTATATTGAGTTGTTTAGTAACTCAATGATCAAGCATCATGATGATAAGCTAAGTACAAGAATTCCCCTGCTTTTCTCAAGACTCTATGAATATTAAAATTAGATATTGGAAACTGAACTGTGGTATTGATGAAGATTTTCAAGAATTTCATGGATATTGAAATGTATTAACAATTGGATACTTCATCAGATCAAAACTGAATTTGAACCAGAAATGGTTATTGTGATCATTAGAAAAGTATATAATGATTTTATTTCTCACTTAAAAGTCAATTCTTAAATATTTAATTCTTAAGCCTATTCTCATTAATGGACTAAATTTCTAAAAATCAGAGAAAATAAAAGAGATATAAAATAAAATATTAATTTATGTACAAATAATTTTGTAATAAACATGATTTTGTGGCAGAATCAAGTGCCATTTACATTATAAAAATTATCTAAATGAATTCCAAAAACAAAATAGTACTTGTTTTTATTAAAAAAGATATAACTTAGGGTAGAATACAGTAAAAAGTTATAATTAGACAAGACCTTGAAGTCATTCACAAAGATTTCCTGCAGAAATTGTCTATATATGACATTTATTTATAGATTAGTTTATATAGCTTTTATAAAATTCACATTTAACTTTGAGTTTTTTTTTTTTTTTCTGGATTCATGTTGGCCATACATATTCATAGAAACAGAAGTGCAATATTAATAAAAAAATTTTTTTAGTTTTGTCAATTATAGTTTAAAAAATAGAAACCATTCATTTCTTTTTGTTAGTTCATTTGTATTTGAATCAATCATCTTTTTATAATTTTATTCATTTTAAAAATGCTTACAAAAATAATTGTAAAAATTAAATGGATGAAATTATAAATAATATTAATTTTTATTGAGGAAAATAGAAAGTCATAGCAAATTGCCATAGACCATAATCAGATATTTTATCGTTCACATTGTTCACTCACTACATTACAGTAAAACTTTTCATAAGCATGTATATGCACATATAATGCCAAATTTTAGAAAGTGAATGATTCTAATATTTTTATCATCGCAAAACCTGGTACTGATGTATTAGAGCTGTTACACATTTTCACATCCATGTCATTCTACTCATAAATTTCCAATCTTGTGATTCCATTAAATAAACCTTATGATTTCATCAAATAATGTAAACACCAGAATTTCTGACAAACTTAAGTGATAAATTTGTACACAAAAATAATTACACATTAGGATGCTAAATAAAAACATGTAGTTGTAAAGCCCCCCCCATGCACGAGGTGTGGGATTCTGTCATCTCGATAATAGCCAGCAATTTCCAAATTTTACTTAAAATTAAAAAATACCTATATTAATCTTGGCATGAAATTACAAAATGACCACAAAGAAGATGACACTTTCATTTGTATTCTAGATATTAAAAATATAAGCCTATCTCACTGATTTTAAATTTTAATAAAAATTTATAATTTTCCTCTAAGTGAAAAATTAAATCTGCCAGCTGCACAAAGAAGGTTGTGCTTCTTCATTTGCATTCTGGACTATATTAAAAAAAAATCAGTTCAAATCATTGATTCCGTTTTAATAAAAGTTGAATTTTTTTTTTTTTACATTTTGATAAAAGTTTACCAATTTATTTTTTTGTTTTTAACAAAATAAATGCACTTAGACATTTCTCGATCAAAATCCGTGCACCTGTTATATTGTACACACGTGTTTTAACTCTCCATTTTTTAAAAATCTGATATAGATGTAAGTTTTTTTTTTTTTATCTGTCCATTTTTTTACTTTTCTGCCATCTTAATAGACATAGTATTGTTTTTCCTTTTTATTTGCTTTACTGTCCATTTGTAGTTAATATACTTATTATTTTTATATTTAATATTCTTATTTAAGCTATAGAGTAAATGTGGTATTTTTTTATATATTTATTTTGCTTATGTATTTTTTTGGTAATTTTGCATTAGTCTCTGTTTTGTAATTTTATGCCAGAATTAATATATGTAGTATTTTTTAATTTAAGAGAAAATTGGGGAATTGCTGACAGTGTATGTGATGGCAGAATGTCGTACCTTATGTAGGAAGGGGGTAGGAGGATGACTTTGATGACCCAAAGTGTCATTTTTATTTAGTATTGTAATGTATTATTTTTGTGTACAAATTTATAATTTTCAAATTGTTAAAAATGTACTTTTTCAGATTTAGTCTGGTGCAATTACTGTTACATATTACAGCTGCTATGCCTTTTCACATACATATCAGTCTGCCGATAACTTTCTAAATCTTGCAATGTCATGAGATAACTTGTACATACAGTCCATTTTGACAAATTTATCACTTAAGTTTGTCAGAAGTTCCGATTGATGACATCTCAAAATTAGAAAGTTTTCAGCGGATTGATATGGATGTGAAAAGGGGTAGTAGGTCTAATACATAAGTATCTAAAAACTATATATATATATAGATAAAACAGTTAACAATATACTGCAGATCAATGGGTTCTCTAGGATCTTTTCAAGGAGACTAGTGAAAAAATATTCCTCATATTTTAATCAACTGCCAGTTAATGAAGGTTTTATCAGTTTTTTTTCTTCTAGCTGTGATTAATTAGATATTTAATAATATGTAATTTTCTAATTCAATTTAGCTGTGAAAGATTTATTTTATTTAATTTCAGCAGCAAAAGTTTGTATTATAAAATCAATCTCTATGAAAACTTTATATTACAAGGCATTGTGGGATTTCTCAATATTATCAGTATAAATTAAATGAATCATTAACTTTTAAGAGACATTTATTTTGCATCTAAATGATATTATGTTCCCCTTTCCTATAACAACAACAACAACAAAAAAAACAACAACATAAAAGTTATTAATAGATAGTTGTGCAGTCGTGAGAGGAGGGGGTACAAGAGAGGAATTACACTTTCTGTTATTAATACATATTTTTCAGCAATTGAAACTTGTTTATATGTAAAAGTAAAGTAAATTCAGTTTAATTTTTAATAACATAAAAAGTATTATTTTTTCTTTCTATATTACTAAAAAGTCTATTTATTCAAATAATACCAATAGGACATAACCCTGATGAAACTAGGAGTGATCAATGTTCACATGGCGTAATACTGATGATAGTATGAGTAATGAAACATCATAGTACCATTGCAGCTTTATTCAAACAGTTTTTAATATTTTTTAATTCTATGTATTCATCTTCTGTCTGCATAAGTAGGAAAAAACTATTAATTACAAATTATGTTTATTTACAATGCAAAAGTTTACATGAAATTGTAGTTTGTGACTCTTTTTATCAGCAAAAATATGTATTATATTGCCAATCAATAATGAATATAAAAATAATTTTTTTAGATAATAATGCACACTGCTGCAGAAATATGGAGCTGATTTTAATGATGTTCATAGTTATTTCAATTTGCTGATTTGTAATTAAAAAAATATTTTTTACATTTTATAGAATTTAAACTTTTTATTTTGTCAAGATTTGCTTTGCATAGATCAAGCTCCAGGTTTTAATCATATGCAAAATAGTTTTGCCCCAAGAAGGTATTATTTTTTGATAGATAATATAATGGCTTTAAATATATTACTATAATAATACACATTAGTATTTGCATAATTATTTTAAATTTTTTAATATTTTTTAAATAGTGTTTATTTAATTTAGTTTTAAAAATCTATTAAATAAGAACAGTCACAAAAATCTCAAATATCATCTATATGAATTTTTCTAATTTTATCAGAATGACATTAAATGTGTTCTGCCAAAAAATAGAAATGTGTTCATTAGATGTAAGTATTTATATATAAGTATGTTTTAAAAAAAATCAAAAATATTAAATTATATATTTAATGCAAATAATAAAAAAAAGAATAATGTAATATTTAATATGTATCTATATTGAACCGGATGCTTTATCCATTTCAAAAGTTCCATTGCAAAATTAAAAAAATTAACTTTTATTTTATAAAGTTTTAAAAAGAAAACTATTTGAAAGTTTGTTATAGCGCACATAGGGAGCTATATTTTAAAATTCTCTAATTTTACTTTTTAGTTTAAAAATAAGTTTCTTTTGACACTTTTTAAATAAAACTGTAAAGACATTGTAATTGGAAAAGTTTTAATCTTTTGAGAAAGCTTTTAATTTTGGAAGATTTTAATTGCATTCCTGTTTCTTTGTAATGTAATTTTAATTTATTTTTAAAAGGTGAGATTTAATTTTGCATTTACTTTTTTAAAATTAATTTTGAATAAGATTGAGTCTGTGATAGAAATTTGCCCTGGGCAAAAACTGATAATTAAAGATGATGCTGGAGATAAGAGTGCATATAAATAGCCCTAGGATTTTGGACTAATAATTATTTGGCTATCCATTTTATTCTGCATATTGAGTAACTGCACCTGAGTATAGCCATTGAGAATAATACCTTTTGCTGACTACTATCAAGAAATCCTGCTGAAATTATGTCTTCCAATTGCTAAATAAAATTGTCTCTGAAGAATGCCCAAACTACATGCCATTATGAATCTTAACCCAAAGATGAATCCCGGATTCCAGATTGTTCTTGCAATATCATGTCATATAAGCTTAAACAAGAATTGATCCCTAAGATGGAAACCTAAAATCTTCGTAGGAACTTTCAAATAAAATAAACTGTATGTACTGCTGAAAGACATCAGCTGAACCTAACCTTATGCCTCTAGATAAAACATTTTCATATCCTAATCAGGGTTTAAATTTCTTATTAAAGTCTCAGCTTGGTTTTAAAAGAAACCTCTCTTTATAATATGTTTGGCTTATTCAATTTAAATATCTTTAAGCATTTATTATGTATTTTATTTATAGTGTGTACTGGACTCTTAGTTTTAAGATTCCATATTTGTTTTAAATTTATTTATCTGAGAGTGTATTGCGAGTGTATATTTGATATGCTTTGTATTCTTTTTTCTTTTTATATTACTAACCTTGATAAATACTTGGGCAGATATTAGTAATTTTCTTTTAACTCACCTGTCCCTTTTTGTTATATGGTAATTCATTTAAATAAGCTTAGTTTGTATTTCCTGCAGACCGTAAATCTTTTGGCTGATGGTTTATTGAGTATATTGTTCTGTTTTTCCTATATCGGAGATTTTGGTTTTTTTCTATTTAAGATTACATATAATTGTAATTTTCTCTTGTTCTATTTCTTTTTATTGTCTTGTACTTGGGTCAACTGGGAAACCTTGAACATGGTTAATCATGAGCTGTTCTGTGGACATATGACATTCTTGGTCCTGATGCTTTATTTTGGGCCAAGGAAAGTTCACCATGCTATTTCGTTGTATTCCTTGCAAGACCATTTTATTTTTGAAAATCTCTAAATAGGGAAACTGGAATTGGTTTTTATAAACTGCTAGCAGGAAGATCTTACTAATTCCTATTTTTGAATTATCAGTGAGAAAACGAACTTACCTACCAGGGTATTTAGTATTTTCAATACTCTTGTACACTCTGATAAATATGCCAGTAAAATCTAGGCCAAAATTTTCATAATTTGTTTGCCCGAGATTTATTTTTTTTGCTTGAATTTAATAAATTTTAAAATGATTTAAAGTTAGTTTGGCTGACATTTGTCTCTGTTGTTTTTTCTCAATTGTCTGAACAATCTTAAAGATCTTTTTCACTCCCTGGGTCTAGTTGGTGGCAATCATCATCATCACCAACTTTTGATCACCTTAAATTAAATTTTCTAGGTTGTTAGTGACCTGCAGCACCTTCAGTGATCAAAAGAAGATAGAAGTGACCAGCACAAAATATAATAACATTATTAAAATTTCCAATACTTTTTACTTAATAAACAAACTGAAATAATATAATAAGCATTTAAAAATTTAAAATATCATTATTAATCTCCTCCCTCTCTCTCTCACACACACACACACATGTATATATGAATAAAATGAAATTAAAAAAAAAATTCTTTTGTTTATTCGAAATTACAATTTGAACTATTTCAAAATAAAGTTTTAAACAATAAATTATCTGACTTGTGATTTTTTAGTTGTGTTTTTTTATTTAAAAGAAGAATCTGCTATAATAATCATGAAAGAAGAAACATTGCAAACTACATTGGAGATATTGAACAAGGATGCAAATAGTTTTTATTCTGTATGCAATTTTTAAATTTATTTTTATATCAATATACTAGCTAATAAATAAAAAATATTTGTTTTAAGAAAAATGTACATATGATTATGCTATTTGTGTATGTAAATATGTTTTTTTTTTTGTGTGGTTTTACAAACTATAATAACTTTTTAATGAGAATTTGGTTATCATTATTCATTGTTATTTGATCTCTTTTTGAAATATCTGTAAATGCAAACAATGAGGACACTAATTTTTTTTATTCTATGTGATTTAGCAAATTTATGCTTAAATCTGTTATTATATTGTAGGTCAATATATAGTTGAATCATCAAAGAGTAGGTACTGTTTTTGATACAAATTATCTTTCCTTTGCTATTTTTTGTACTCTCTTTACATTTTCTTTTGTCCATTTCTTTACAAATTTTCATTCATTTAATTTGGCTTAGGGCCTTTTCATGTGAGATCTCTGCAATTGCAATAATAGGAATGTATGTTTGTGTGACCATTTTTCTTCATGTAATTACATTCACTTTGATTTCAACATTTTCTCCCCCCCTCCCCTCTTTCTTTTTTTCAAAATTAGAATGGACATATTTGTTTATGAATGGCTGCTGCTATAATTGTAATAAAATTAAAATAGAAAATTGATAGAAAGAGAAATTTCAAACAGTAATGCATTTATACTAGTTGAGTTAAATTTAATAAAATGATTTCAAAATATTTTTTTTTTAAATTCATTTTTCCTAAAGAGGCTATTGTTAATTTAGTCAAATCATGTGTAATATCTCTTTTTTTTAAAAAAATATTTTTTAAGATTCAAGAATAAAATAATTGTGTATCATATTTGGTTGTATAACAATTTAAAAATAATATAAGATCTTAAAATTTACTAATTTTAAGTAAATAAATTGATTAATAGCCACACCTATAAAATTCAGACTAATGGAAGATTTGCTTCTGGATTTATTGAAAAATAATTAATTAAAAATCAAAGTCAATTGGATATTAGTGTACAAAGAGCTACCCTTTATAGCAGCTGATAATAGATATAAAAATATAGATGATGTACAGTACTTCTTTGTTGACATTCATTTGTATTTCCAGTCTTTGTTCTCTTTAACATAAATATTTTTTATCTTTAACTTTTAATTTAACTTTTTTTTTTTTGTAGGTAGCCATACTTATTTATGAATGACTGCTAATGATAATAATTACATACTTTAATTTATATATACACACATGTCTATATTAAATCCCTATCTATAGTGTAAATGAAAATTTTCAATTATTATTTTCACTTTTATAAAATGATTTATTCATTGTCATGCGATTTTAAATTTTATCAAAATAGTTTAACAATTTATGTAATTAACATTTTTGTCTCAGAATTGTCTAAATTTATTTAAACTGATTGATTGAATTACAACATGCATTCATGAAAAATAAATAATGCATTTGTAAAATAAGAAAGTATAAAGATAATTAAATATTTTGATTGATTAATATTGAATTAATTTTTTATAGGAAAAATAATCACAAAATAATTATCAACCTCTATCAATTCTGGTAATCAAACAAGAAGATTAATATCTGAATGATAGTCCTCTATTATTATTAATAATATCAGTAATTTCATTAAATACAAGGAGAAATATGGATTGTTTAAGATTTTGAAATAATAATAATAAAAAATAGATATGGTAAGTTGAATAGAACACTTTTAAAATAAGATGGGAAAAAAATGAATATTTGAAAAGGTCATAATGAAAAAACCAAAAATAAAGAAATTAATATGTAGTTTTATAAAAGGATTTGAAGATGTATTTATGATCTGTCTTTTAGCAGATGATTCAGCCTGATTTTTATGAGTATTTTAAAAAATATATGATTAATATCAAAATTAATAATATTACTAGAAAGATTAGATATTATATTAATAATGTTAACAAACTGAAATATTAGAAACTACTTTTATAAATTGAAGTTAAAGTATATATTTAATGCTTTTTGAAATTGGGATGCTAGAATATTATGTTGAAGAGTAGCAAGAAATAGCAAATTATCATTGATAGTGATGAAGTATTATTGCATGACACTAATAACCTTTTTTCTAATTACTTTGATTACTTTTGGAAAAGAATTTTACATATATTAAGTATTCAGTTAAATGCTTTCATTTGAATGTTATTCAACTAAGAATCTATTGAAATGACAATTTATAGCCACACCTTCTTTTATTTCAGTTTACTGTTTACATCCATGCTACAGATTTTATATTCCATTACGCTTGATAAGTAAATGTTATGTGTAAAATTTATACACTTTATTCATTTTCATAATTTTCTTATAGGATGGATTAATATTAAGTGTATACAAACATAAATATATTTTTGAATGTTAATTGATTATTTAATTAGATATATAGTTGTATTTGTATAAGCATGTATAGTTGCAATTTTATATAATTTTTACAATGAAGATTTATGGAAAATATTAATAAGCTATCCTAGCTAAGATACTCTTTAAAGTAGTAAAACATACTTTCCAGAAGATCTCTTAGTATACAACATCTTATAATTGTGAACCAATTTTTTTTTCTATAAAAAGATTAATCATACGGTCATTTATACGTTTTGTGGATAAGTGATGTTCTAGCACCAAAATAACAGATTGAAAACAGATCTGAGAAGAGATTATTCTATCTCTTTCACCAGTTTGCTAAAATGTGTAGGGTATTTTACTCATTAAACTATTATTAAATGTATTTGCACTTTCTAATACCATATATTAAATATTAAGATAATTTTTTATGCTTGAAAAATATTTTATAAATCTTTAAAATATACATTATTTGAATGATTGTTGAATGCATAAAACAAATAAATATATATATATAAAACAACAAACAACAGTGATCTTAAAAATTAGTCAAAGTATTACAAAAAAATGGAATTAAATATTTTTAGTGTCTTTTTTTTTATTCTTAAAACTAACCTTGTTAATATGTTGCACCCAAAAGTTACAGTTTTTAACTAATAACTTTAAAATTTTCAATACCAGTATTAATTCATCTTTATTGATTTTATTTTTTGCTTTATATTTTATATTGTAGTAATTTATTTTTCTATTAATATTCTTTTATTTTATTACTAATCATATGATATTTTTTAAAAAATCATTCTCATATAATCCACATTTTTGTATAATTATAGATGAAGGTATCTTTTTTTTTTTTTTTTTACAATTCAAGATATAGTAATGAAAGTTTTTTTTTTTTAACTTAAATTTTTTTTTACAAGTTCTCATTTTTTTTTTTTTTTATCTGTGGACTTATTTTCTTAAGAATTGTCAATGAAAATTGTCTTAATTAAATAAGTTTTCAGAGGACCATGGAAATGGAATATTAGCTTTTAATAAATTATATTTTATATATACTATTATTACTCCAAAATGATTGGATTTAACAAATGATATTAAAAATGTAATGTTTTTTTTTTTTTTATATATATAAAAGAAAATGGATATCTTAGCTTAAATTTTTGAAAAATCTTATAATTGAAATAGTAGATAACAATTCAAAATAATAAATTCATTGGTATATTATTAGTAACAAAATAAAATGACTCCATAAAACTTCTAATATTATATAAATAAAATAATGTTTCCAATTTAATAGTTAAAAAAATTTATTATTAGTAAAAGTATAAATTAGAAATAAAATGACTGAGAATTCTGTAGAATTACTTGAATCTAAATATGACTTGTTACCGTAGCTTTCAAATCAATGTTAATATCAGTAAAAATTTGAAGAAACATTGTGCTCATCTTTCTAAAACTTCTGCAGATTTAAATAAGTATTAAAAAATCTTTATATTGTGTGATACATCTATTTGCATGATTGTTGAAGAAACTAATGAATAATGTACACACTTATGTCTGGATCTTACAGCTTATTTACAGTACCTGACTATATAGTATTTGCTCAATACTGTTCAATATAAAAGAATATTTTTACTGAACTCTTTTATAGAAATATAATACCATTATAAATGTATCAGGCAATGTCTGAATTTTATATAAAAGTTTTAAATAACAATTGTATATATTCAAAATTGAAAGAATCATTAATTTATGTATTTGCAGTTTTTACACTTCTTCTTCAATAAATAATTTCTCATAAATAGACTAACAACTTAGTTGATTTTATTCACTTACAATATGAGTTGACTACTGATGTGTTTGTTATTAGCAGTCTTTTGTAATTTATGGAGATTTAACATAAAATGAGAAAAGTAATTAGTTAAAAAATTCCCACATAGTATGACAACTGTTATTGCCCCTAAAATTAAAGAAATGCCAAAATAAATTGTGTTTACACTGATCATATGCTGTTAAATGTTTATGGAAACATTTAAGAGTACATTTTACCAAGTTTGATCATTGCAGTGTTATTTTGAATAATAAAAGGAATTGGGCAGAGATAGTGTGCCACCATGCAATTAAACAAACTGAAAAATAGTGTTAATGATAACAATAAATTATGATTATAGATACAACTATAATCTCTTCCAATAATGAACTACTTCATGTAGCCCTGGGCAGTATTTTATTTGAACCATCAACTTCTTTAGAAATTAAATAGCCATGGTCAATTTGATGTTAATTCATTTACAAACATATAATTTCTTCAGATTTTAATTCTTTAATCCAAAATAGAAGTGATCCATTGTGAGGACTTTAAAGAATCAATGATTTTTCTTACTCTATTAATGACTTTTTTTCAGAAGCTGACAAAAAACATCGAAATGCAATTTAACTTCACACAAAAACATTCCTTTTTTCATAACCAGTTAATTTAGTTCTGGAGTAACATCAAAAGATATAAAATAGCAATATCAAATAGCTGTTTTGTTTCATTATTAATTGCCAGAAATATTAACGCAAAAGGTAAAAATGATAAGTTGTTAGATTTTGCTATTATCTAAGTTCTTATGGAAGTAAAGATAAGGCCCAAAACATTGAAATAGCCATGGTACAGAAGTTACAAATGTATAAGGTTTTTTTTTTTAATTATCAAGTCATTCAGACAAACAGAAAGCTTTTTATTAGTTAAATCAAATTCACTGATTCCTCAGACATAGATTCTTTTAATTGAAATGAATATTATAATGGTGTCTTTTACTAGTGCTTTATTTTATAACAAAAATACATAAATAAGAATAATATGTGTGCTATTCAAAATAAATTGATCAATCCAGACCAATTTATTATAATGGATGATTGTAATTGAACTTTTGACAATTCATCTATTAACTAACAGAATAAGGTCAAAGAAACATCAAATTTTTTCAGCTTATTCTTTATATTTGCAGAATGCTTTCTCAAACTAGCTACTAACTCTTTTAATATATTTGATTTTTTTGCCTTCTGATTTAAAATCACTTTTGCAAATATCGGATAATTACAGTTGTATGCCTTCAGGCTAATGACGTCATAGCAAGGTAAATACTGGATTACCTAAAATTGTGATGAAATTAAAAAAATTTCAAATTGCTACCTTTTATTTTTCTGATCTACAAGACTTCAAACTTCACTCTTCTTAACTGTAGTTAGTTTTTGATTTTGTTGGTTAAATAATGATAACACATATTAAGGATTCGTGACACTATAAAAAAGTGTGTCCAAACACAATAAACTCATGACTTACTATCTATCTTGAAATCAAATCATCTTGAGATAAGATAATCAGTTTTTTTAATGTTTTTTTTTTTTTTTATGTTTAAGAGGAATAGACAATGGGAGTTTGTGCTAAAAATTACATTTTTAATTTTCTTTCCCAAACTTTATAACTCATTCAATTAAGAATCTGTAATTAATTCAAACTCAAAAATGTAACTTAAGGAATAATTTATTTGTTGATAAATATGTTTGTTATTGATTTTGAATAACAAAGTTCATTAGAATACATCACATTAGATAATGAAAATTATAACCAAGTTTGAAATTATACACAGTTTCAAAAAGTTAAAACATATCAGAAGTTAGATTGATAGATATTTAGTTAGAATATAATTTTTATATTTATATATAGATGTTTTTTCAGATGATCTCTTTTCATAAATCATTCACTCATTAGTAACAATTGATAACTGAATATATAATATGAATTAACTTGGACAGACAACCTATTAATTGTGAGCAATAAAAGCAATATGTAAATAATTTTTTTGTTTCATTCAATATTAACCTCTTCAGCTATCTTTTAACTTTTTTTTAAAAAAAATATTAGTACCTAGCCTAACTGTAACTCTTCAGTTTATATTCAGCGAGTATTCTAACAATGTTCTAATAATGAAAATTAGTATTGCTGCTCATTAGAATGTTTTTGAAATCTCAATATAAAGCTGAGTTCTGATTATATATATGTGTGAGGTTAGTAATCTAGATCAACTGATGATTGCTGGTTTAGCATGAAATATGTATATTGGTGATTATTTATCTTTTCAACATGTGTGTGATCAGGTGAGTCAGCAATATGAGATGGCACTGAGAGTGGTGGGTCGTGTGAAAGTCTGAGTTCGAACCCGCCTATATTACATATATAAATGCAGATTTAAACCTGTACAATTTTCCGACAAAAATCATACTCGAGTTTCACTTAATCATATTTTTTCCAGTTTTGATAATATATTAGTGACAATTACTTGTTTATTTTTTTTAAATATGGTTTATTTAAAATATTTTCATTTTCTGAAAGTTTAAATGTTAAAAATATAAAAAACTTCTAACTAAACAACTCCATATTTTGCAATGTTTTTTTCATCTTTTCTAACGTCAAAAAAAGAAAAGAAAAACAGGAGCAAAAGTTAAGTATGAGTTTGTCAAGCATTGGTGGTCGAGAGGTCAGCGACAGCTGCTTTACAAGCAGTTGTCTCGGGTTCGCTTTCCGGCTGATGCTATGACACATGAGGAAAATAAAATAAAATATGCCCTCATATATCATATACTGAACTTCTAATCTATTTAATTTATATTTTACAATGCTATCTTTTAATTTCTTTTGTTAATTTGCATATTGTAGTTCTTCATTCTACTTTCAACTATATTATAATAAAGACATTTGGTATTACTCCTCATTAATATATATTTGGGAATATCTTTGTAATAAATGGAATATAGCTTTTTCATAAAAAAATCATACTCAAATTTATTATAAAATACTTTTTTTAAAGAAACCTATTACTATGCATATAATTCATTTGCCCAATCCAATTAAAAATATAAAATATCAAATGCCAAAAGCTCAACTAGTTGTTCTATTAAACCAAATATATCAATTCAGAATAAAGCATTACTTAATATTGTTCCAGTCAAAACATGCTTATCCATCTAACACGAGCTGGAACTCACAAAATGTACTTCAAACCCAGTCAAGCCCGAGATTTAGGTCAGGGACCAGCCTGGATTCGAACCCACTCTCCAAGCACCAGATCTAACACCCAATGGATAACATAACAATGGTAGCACATGAGATTTAATTCTTCATCCGGCCCACTAGCAAATCGGAGAAAACAATAAGACTCATGGACTTAAACATATATATAAACAACTTAAATACTAGACATTCCACAGATAAAATCTAACATATTTAAATAATAGGGGCTTTACTAATGAATACTTATGGGCAATTAGTGAATTGGATTGATTTAATAATGAGACAGAGACTGATATATGATGAATTAAAATATATTTATTGACAATTGTTGTTGGCAAATGCACGCAGGCATTTTATTTATAAAGTAACATTACTCTAGGCCAATAATTGATACGTTGGCTATTATTTAATTGCTCCAATATTATTTAATGGAAACAAATACCCTACTATATAACTAATCACTACATTAACTTTTACCAGTTATGCCCTTTTATAATCAGTTCGAGTGGCTCTTTTACGTAAAATCAAACCAAGTCTGGAGTGAAACTTAATACATCTGACTATAATCAATTTATATATTAACTATGGGCTTATAAAGCATCCCAGATAGCTTAAGATCGAACGGGTTTTCAAGAATGCTTCGGATCAACGCCGAAGACTGCATATTAGGGAGGGAGAGTTGGCTATAATGATTTTACTAATACGCTAGGCACCAGTAAAGTATAATAATAAAGTGGCTCTGCGGATGGAAGAATAGTTTTAGGGTTTTTGTGACAAACAACGGTTTACCCAAGAACCGGTCGTCATGCTGCTAATGGGAACCTTTATTTGGTTCAGAGGCGGGGGACTTACGTGCTAATCTGGCCCGTAGCTCAGACTTCGCTACTGCACTACCCATAAGAGAAGATGTGCTGGCAACGCCGTGGCTCCATCTTATATATAAAACAGCACAACGAGAAAATATTAATAAATCCCACATCCGCCAAGCCGAAGGATATTATAAATTAAAGATCATATATTAAATGAACAAGTTTACATATTTAGAATAGTATAACCTTTAATCTTGAACTTCTTTTTTCTTTTAAAAATAGTCAGTATAAACAATATTCATCAAAATATAAAATCACAAACCAATTTTCTTTAAAAAACTTGTTTTTTATTATTATGACTATATGAATTTTAATTTCAAGAGCAACGTTTCGACTATTTACTTCCTTATAGTCTTTTTCAAGCCACTAAAATATACAAAAAATAATAAAACAAATAAAATAAAACATTATATAATCATTAAACTCTACATATATTTCAAATCTTCTCAAAATAAAAAATTCTTTTTTTAAAAAAAAAAATCTTTTTTCCTTTAAAGACATAAATTTAATATAAAACATTAGAACATTACCTTCCTCTATTTAAAACAACCTACAATTTAAACTTCTATTTAAAACACTCTGTTTAAATTATATTTAGATAAAATACCTCAAAACCAGTCCCATCACCCACAACAATCAATTAGTTTTTTTTTTCTTTTATTCCTATATTGTTTAAATTCCCTACTATAAAAATTTTTCCTTTTTTAAACTTACTTTATAATTAATTATTGTTTCTAAAAGTTCTATTTTTTTGCAAATGATGTGACTAGTTTTTATTTTTTATAAAATCAATTAGTTTTTTATTCATATATGGTTTAAATTCCTTAATATAAAAATTTTCCTTTAAAAATCTTTCTTTATAATTAATTACTGTTTCTAAAAGTTCTATTTTGTAATTGATGTGACCAGATTTACATTTATGAAAAAAAATTGCAGATTTTTTATCAGATAAATGTTGTTTTAATCTTGTTCTTAACTTATTTTTTGTATTTCCAATATAAGAAACACTTTTACCAACATTCCAGCAGTCTAAACATTTTATCATATATACACCTTTCATAGCTTCAAGCATATCATTTTTTTCACTAACATTAATCAGCTTTTTTAAATCTTTCTTTTTTTTTATATACTGGGAGTAATTTAATGTTAAATTTATTATTAATTTTTTTACAAATATTTTTAATCCTAATAAAAATATTTTTTGATACTTTAAATCCTATGTAAATTTTATTAATATTATTAACTTTATTATTAATTTTATTTTCCCCTTTAATCTTCTTTTTAATTAAATTCAAATTATAATCTGAAAATTTTTTTTCAATAATCTTATTTGGATATTCATTTAAATAACATTCCTTTTTTATCAATTCTAATTCTTTGTCCAATAATAAATCACTAGAACATATCAATATTGCTCTTCTAATTCTAGTTTTTTATAATATTCATTTTACAATGTTTATCAATGTCTGAAAACCAGTTAGTAATCAGACCATGAAATGTTTTTTTCTAAAAACAGATGTATTAATGCTTATTTTATTATTTTCTATAATTTTTTCAATTTTTACATCCATATATTCAATTTTATTATCCACTTCTTTTTCCATGGTAAATTTAATATTTTCTCTTTATTGTTAATGTAATTTAAAAAAATGTTTGCTTTTCTTTATTTCCTTTAAAAACCATGAAATAGTCATCAACATATCTTACAAAAAAACAAGGACCAACATCCAAATCCAAAAAATCTTTTTCAAAAATATTCATATATTCATCTGCCAAAAACCCACTTAAGCAACTCCCCATACTTAATCCTTTTACCTGTTCGTAAAACCTATCTTTAAATTTAAAAACCAAATTTTTACTACAAATCAATAAAATCTCATGTAATAAATAAGAATCTATTTTTAATTTTTTACTTCTATCATTAATGTATAATTCCAAAGCATAATTAATAGCTATATCTGGATCAACATTATTATACATATTTATAATATCTAATTTAACAAAATAAATATTTTTAAATTTAATATTTTTCAAAAAATTATTTAATTTTTCTATAAAATCCATTGAGTTGTTTACTTTATTATTTTTATTTACTTTACTATATTTTTTAAAAAAATTATTAAATACCCATTTAGAAATATTTTCATAATAAGTATCTCTACAACTAATAATTGGTCTTAGGGGTATACCATCTTTATGAACCTTTGGTATCCCTGTAATTGTTGCACATCTAATATCCATTCTTTTAAGCTCTTCCGATCTATTTCTATTTTTGTAATATATCCTTTATTTTCCAATTCAGTAATAATTTTATTAATTTTTATATTAATTTGCATGCTCTTATCTTTTTTTATAATTTTAAAATAACTACTTTTTAATAAATTACTCATTTTATTATTATATTCAGTTTTCTCAATTATTACCATACTAGTAGATTTATCTCCTTTCAAAAAAACCAAGTCTTTATATTTTAATCTAATATTACTAATAATATTTAATTCACTTTTATTATTAACATTTTTATATTTATTATTCTTAATTACATTATATTCTAATTTTTTAAATTCATATTCAATTTCATTAAATAAGAATTCTTTATTCATTCCTATATTAATACTATTATTGTTAAATTTATCAATAATTAAGTCTTTTTTTGTTTTTATATCTATAATTTGTTTACAAATATCAACATGTGTATTTGGTACATATTTAAGCCCTTTATTTAAAATTTTAATTTCATCTTTGTCAAAAACAGTATTTGTCAAATTAATTATAAACTTTTCTTTAAAACCATTATTATATGAATTTTTTCTCTTAGATAAAACATTTTTATTCCAATTATTATTTTTTATATTATTTTTATTAAATAACAAATTAAGTTTTTTATTATGTCTATTAATTATTTTTTTTTTTAAAAATTTCCATCTTATTATAGAAAATTTGGTTTAGCAAAAAATCTTCCCTAAATGTAATTAATTTGGTCAAATCAATATATAATTTCTTTATTTTCATCAATAAATATTCCTTTTTAACATATAATATCTTAATAAATTTATGTAATATTTTCCTTTCCCATTTAAAAACTATATTATCTTTAAAAAAACTCTTAATATTATATAATTTAATAAACCCAGGAATTAAACCATTATGATTACATGTCTTTAAAAATCTAATATCCAAATTTATTTTTACAATTTTTAATTTAAATTTAATCCATTCATTAATATATCTAATACAAATTTTAAATTGTTTATAATTTCTAATTTTGTTTCTTAAAAATTTAAAAAAATGTCTCAAATTGCATTCTTTTACATCCCAATAAGTATTATGTTCGTTAATCTTGAAAACATCAATATTCAATTCCATGTTATTGTTCTTCATCAGTTAATATAAAAATATAAGTTAACCTCCAATTTATCCAAGTTTAGATAGTTATCCAAGTTTAGATATTTAGAATAGTATAACCTTTAATCTTGAACTTCTTTTTTCTTTTAAAAATAGTCAGTATAAACAATATTCATCAAAATATAAAATCACAAACCAATTTTCTTTAAAAAACTTGTTTTTTATTATTATGACTATATGAATTTTAATTTCAAGAGCAACGTTTCGACTATTTACTTCCTTATAGTCTTTTTCAAGCCACTATAAGATTATTGAAAAAATTTTTTCAGATTATAATTTGAATTTAATTAAAAAGAAGATTAAAGGGGAAAATAAAATTAATAATAAAGTTAATAATATTAATAAAATTTACATAGGATTTAAAGTATCAAAAAATATTTTTATTAGGATTAAAAATATTTGTAAAAAAATTAATAATAAATTTAACATTAAATTACTCCCAGTATATAAAAAAAAGAAAGATTTAAAAAAGCTGATTAATGTTAATGAAAAAAATGATATGCTTGAAGCTATGAAAGGTGTATATATGATAAAATGTTTAGACTGCTGGAATGTTGGTAAAAGTGTTTCTTATATTGGAAATACAAAAAATAAGTTAAGAACAAGATTAAAACAACATTTATCTGATAAAAAATCTGCAATTTTTTTTCATAAATGTAAATCTGGTCACATCAATTACAAAATAGAACTTTTAGAAACAGTAATTAATTATAAAGAAAGATTTTTAAAGGAAAATTTTTATATTAAGGAATTTAAACCATATATGAATAAAAACTAATTGATTTTATAAAAGATCGGAACTAGTCACATCATTTGCAAAAAAATAGAACTTTTAGAAACAATAATTAATTATAAAGTAAGTTTAAAAAAGGAAAAATTTTTTATAGTAGGGAATTTAAACAATATAGGAATAAAAGAAAAAAACTAATTGATTGTTGTGAGTGATGGGACTGGTTTTGAGGTATTTTATCTAAATATAATTTAAACAGAGTGTTTTAAATAGAAGTTTAAATTGTAGGTTGTTTTAAATAGAGGAAGGTAATGTTCTAATGTTTTATATTAAATTTATGTCTTTAAAGGGAAAAAAGATTTTTTTTTTTTTAAAAAAGAATTTTTTATTTTGAGAAGATTTGAAATATATGTAGAGTTTAATGATTATATAATGTTTTATTTTATTTGTTTTATTATTTTTTGTATATTTTAGTGGCTTGAAAAAGACTATAAGGAAGTAAATAGTCGAAACGTTGCTCTTGAAATTAAAATTCATATAGTCATAATAATAAAAAACAAGTTTTTTAAAGAAAATTGGTTTGTGATTTTATATTTTGATGAATATTGTTTATACTGACTATTTTTAAAAGAAAAAAGAAGTTCAAGATTAAAGGTTATGCTATTCTAAATATCTAAACTTGGATAACTATCTAAACTTGGATTACAATTGGAGTATTAACTTATATTTTTATATTAACTGATGAAGAATAATAACATGGATTTGGATATTGGTGTTTTCAAGTTTAACGAACATAATACTTATTGGAATGTAAAAGAATGCAATTTGAGACATTTTTTTAAATTTTTAAGAAACAAAATTAGAAATTATAAACAATTTAAAATTTGTATTAGATATATTAATGAATGGATTAAATTTAAATTAGAAATTGTAAAAATAAATTTGGATATTAGATTTTTAAAGACATGTAATCATAATGGTTTAATTCCTGGGTTTATTAAATTATATAATATTAAGAGTTTTTTTAAAGATAATATAGTTTTTAAATGGGAAAGGAAAATATTACATAAATTTATTAAAATATTATATGTTAAAAAGGAATATTTTTTGATGAAAATAAAGAAATTATATATTGATTTGACACAAATTAATTACATTTAGGGAAGATTTTTTGCTAAACCAAATTTTCTATAATAAGATGGAAATTTTTAAAAAAAAATAATTAATAGACATAATAAAAAACTTAATTTGTTATTTAATAAAAATAATATAAAAAATAATAATTGGAATAAAAATGTTTTATCTAAGAAAAAATTCATGTAATAATGGTTTTAAAGAAAAGTTTATAATTAATTTGACAAATACTGTTTTTGACAAAGATGAAATTAAAATTTTAAATAAAGGGCTTAAATATGTACCAAATACACATGTTGATATTTGTAAACAAATTATAGATATAAAAACAAAAAAAGACTTAATTATTGATAAATTTAACAATAATAGTATTGATATAGGAATGAATAAAGAATTCTTATTTAATGAAATTGAATATGAATTTAAAAAATTAGAATATGATGTGATTAAGAATAATAAATATAAAAATGTTAATAATAAAAGTGAATTAAATATTATTAGTAATATTAGATTAAAATATAAAGACTTGGTTTTTTTGAAAGGAGATAAATCTACTAGTATGGTTATAATTGAGAAAACTGAATATAATAATAAAATGAGTAATTTATTAAAAAGTAGTTATTTTAAAATTATAAAAAAAGATAAGAGCATGCAAATTAATATAAAAATTAATAAAATTATTACTGAATTGGAAAATAAAGGATATATTACAAAAATAGAAATGTTTATGCTTAAAAGAATGGATATTAGATGTGCAACAATTACAGGGATACCAAAGGTTCATAAAGATGGTATACCCCTAAGACCAATTATTAGTTGTAGAGATACTTATTATGAGAATATTTCTAAATGGGTATTTAATAATTTTTTTAAAAAATATAGTAAAGTAAATAAAAATAATAAAGTATACAACTCAATGGATTTTATAGAAAAATTAAATAATTTTTTGAAAGATATTAAATTTAAAAATATTTATTTTGTTAAATTGGATATTATAAATATGTATAATAATGTTGATCCAGATATAGCTATTAATTATGCTTTGGAATTATACATTAATGATAAAAGTAAAAAATTAAAAATAGATTCTTATTTATTACATGAGATTTTATTGATTTGTAGTAAAATTTGGTTTTTAAATTTAAAGATAGGTTTTATGAACAGGTAAAAGGATTAAGTATGGGGAGTTGCTTAAGTGGGTTTTTGGCAGATGAATATATGAATATTTTTGAAAAAGATTTTTTGGATTTGGATGTTGGTCCTTGTTTTTTGTAAGATATGTTGATGACTATTTCATGGTTTTTAAAGGAAATAAAAGAAAAGCAAACATTTTTTAAATTACATTAACAATAAAGAAAAAATATTAAATTTACCATGGAAAAAGAAGTGGATAATAAAATTGAATATATGGATGTAAAAATTGAAAAAATTATAGAAAATAATAAAATAAGCATTAATACATCTGTTTTTAGAAAAAAAACATTTCATGGTCTGATTACTAACTGGTTTTCAGACATTGATAAACATTGTAAAATGAATATTATAAAAAACAGAATTAGAAGAGCAATATTGATATGTTCTAGTGATTTATTATTGGACAAAGAATTAGAATTGATAAAAAAGGAATGTTATTTAAATGAATATCCAAATAAGATTATTGAAAAAATTTTTTCAGATTATAATTTGAATTTAATTAAAAAGAAGATTAAAGGGGAAATAAAATTAATAATAAAGTTAATAATATTAATAAAATTTACATAGGATTTAAAGTATCAAAAAATATTTTTATTAGGATTAAAAATATTTGTAAAAAAATTAATAATAAATTTAACATTAAATTACCCCAGTATATAAAAAAAGAAAGATTTAAAAAAGCTGATTAATGTTAGTGAAAAATGATATGCTTGAAGCTATGAAAGGTGTATATATGATAAAATGTTTAGACTGCTGGAATGTTGGTAAAAGTGTTTCTTATATTGGAAATACAAAAAATAAGTTAAGAACAAGATTAAAACAACATTTATCTGATAAAAAATCTGCAATTTTTTTTCATAAATGTAAATCTGGTCACATCAATTACAAAATAGAACTTTTAGAAACAGTAATTAATTATAAAGAAAGATTTTTAAAGGAAAATTTTTATATTAAGGAATTTAAACCATATATGAAAAAAAAAGATAAAATATTAAAAATAAAAAATTAATTAAAAAATTGGATTAAAAATATAGGAATAAAAAAAAAAACTAATTGATTGTTGTGGGTGATGGGACTGGTTTTGAGGTATTTTATCTAAATATAATTTAAACAGAGTGTTTTAAATAGAAGTTTAAATTGTAGGTTGTTTTAAATAGAGGAAGGTAATGTTCTAATGTTTTATATTAAATTTATGTCTTTAAAGGGAAAAAAGATTTTTTTTTTTTTTAAAAAAAAGAATTTTTTATTTTGAGAAGATTTGAAATATATGTAGAGTTTAATGATTATATAATGTTTTATTTTATTTGTTTTATTATTTTTTGTATATTTTAGTGGCTTGAAAAAGACTATAAGGAAGTAAATAGTCGAAACGTTGCTCTTGAAATTAAAATTCATATAGTCATAATAATAAAAAACAAGTTTTTTAAAGAAAATTGGTTTGTGATTTTATATTTTGATGAATATTAAATGAACACTAGATCATCAGCTTGATCAAAAGAGCCAACTCTTCTGTAGCATGAGGAATACGATATGCTACTGACGGCAATATAGATATCTACAAACTTTACTTTATCCCGTTCAATCTCTTTAGTTATCTATAACAACTAAACTTTTAAAAGGGGGAAAAGTATATTTAATAGGGGACTTACGAATACTTAACTAAAAAAATATACTTATGATTGCACTCCAGGCTAGTTTAATCTTTAGTAACATAATAAATAAAGGTTGAAAAGCCACATTTTATATTTATATTAATTAATTTACAAAATGACAAAATATGAATTTGGGTTTCGAAACAGTGCACGAAATGACGCTATATAAATAATAATACGAAGATGTTAAATTTATATGTTTAAAAACATATTCTATAATTAAATGCACGCCGTTTCGAAACATAGGCATAACTAATAATAAATAAAATAAGCAAAAGAAAAGCAAAATATAATTGCAGTGATTAAATTATATAGCAAAACATTAACAGAAATTTAGCAAAAGTATTTCATTTATAGAATTAAAATATTTTAGGAAACAATTTAGACAGTTTACACTATTGTATTAGCAAAAAGTATTTCATTTAAATATTATTTCGAAAACAATTTAGATAGAAATTTCAATAATATGGTTAGCTAACCTGTTTTTGAAGAAATAATGAATGTTTTTGAAATGCACACAGAGCTCTGCGATTTTAAATAATACTAAAATAGTTCTGTAGCTAAGGAGAGATTTGAGCTGGAAACGAAGGTGACTTCTTTGGCGGCTTATGGCATCTTCAATTTAGTTGGGAGACGATTTTTTAAAATAGTGTTTCTTTAACTGGATTGAAATCGGAACGAGGGCAAATTATTTTTATGGCTTATGGCATCTTCAAATTTAGTTGGTGTAAGCTTGGTTGTTCCTTTGGCATTTGATGGATTGAACTAGGCGTTCCATCACGGGAAAGCAGCAAAATTTTGCCTGACTTTAGCCAGACATGTTAAGGTTGAACAATAATAAAACTTCTCCTGTTGACTCTCTTCAAAAGTAAGATGGATTCTCTCTTCCCGCTTAAAATAAGGCCTATTTATATCCTTCTACTAAACTTTAACACCTTTCTGGAATTTCGTAAGCCTCGGGACCAATTGACTTTTAATTAAAGCAAAATAATATAATTCAATTTCTACAACAACTGATAAAATCTCCGAGGTGTTATATTTAATTTCCTTAAAAAAATGTATCAAAATATATAAACTATATAATTTGATTCATTTTCATTAATTAAATTCCTTTTCAGGTGTTATTACTTAGCAGAAGGAACGGTATTCTGATTTAATGAAAAAGTCTTTTGTTAATGATAAATTCCAAATTATCAAAAAAAGTCTTTTGTTGCAAACAAAAATCAATCAGAAAACAGATTTTACTTTTTTACCCGGGTGTGTCACTAATTGATATCTTGTTTACAAAAATTCTCATTTTTAATTGCGAACAGATAATTCTTATTTTATAAAACTAAATAACTTTTAACATATTTGTTTATTAAAAAAAAAAGCAAATTTAAAGAAAATACTTGTTTCAACTATATATGTAAAACATTAAATCAGAAAACCGTTAAATAAATTAAAGAAAACATTTACATTACTTTTATTTAAACTTAAATATATATGAATCATTTTGCCGTTATTCCAAGGTTTAAATTATCCATCCACATACGAATATAATAGCGAATATATTTAAGAATTGACTGAAAATTGATAAAACATTTTATAATAATTTATGAGCATTTCTCCGCTATAATTTTATCAAACCTGTCTAATTATAGCGTGTTTTCGTATGTAAATGGATGATGCAACTCAAGCGGCCATTATAGCAAAGTTTTCCCGCTCGACTTATATATAACACTTTTACGTATGACATTTTTACATTTGAGATAGGTTCGAAATTAGTTCAGACGAGTAGGTCATTAGGTTGATGGTGAAACGGAAAGAGATTGGAGGTTTCCGTTTCAATATTAAATTAAAAATTAGTGCCAATTATTTCACTATCAAGGCAGACTTCTCATGATAACACAAAATAATAGATATATGTATAATATTTAAATACAAATATACTGTTCATACTGAATTTAATGTAATTAGAAGGGATTTAAACTCATACTTTTAAGCTCCATACAGCTAACTACTCCATCTTATACAATAGATACACATGACCACACACGTGAAATAGATAAATGATTTTCAGTATAAGTATTCCATGCTGAACCATATATATATATTTATTTATTTTGTAGCTGTCTGGCAATGATATGAAAGGTTACATATATATATATATGGAGAGAGAGAGAGAGGGAGGGAGAGAAAGAGGGAGAGACTAGCTATGCTAGCTTTATTCTCCAGCTCACTTTGGAAGATAAATATCTAACTGGTTAGATAGAATAGAGGGGAAATATAATTCATTTTAATTTATAAACTATACTAATGATCAGACCAGGCACTATTTATATAACTCTCATAGTTCATGGCCATATTTCAAGACCATTTAACTCATTCTTATTAACTAGAAGGAAAATCCCTCCAGGAATATATGCATTTATATTAGATTTACATCAAAGTGCCATTCCAATTATCAGGAATATTCATAGGAAGAGTTTGAATTCTCTTCAGTATAACTATTACTACTTCATTACTAGTTCTGTCAAGTAAAAGAATATCATTCCAATTATCAGGAATATTCATAGGAAGAGTTTGAATTCTCTTCAGTATTACTATTACTACTTCATTACTAGTTCTGTCAAGTAAAAGAAATATTCTCTCATTGGCTAGCATAATTTGATTCTTTTAAAATAAAACATATATTCTACAAACAATATATTCACCATATGGCAAATAGTTTGCAAATTTGAACCAGTGAGAAATTAAGAAAAAGGAGAATAGGCCAGATTATTAAATAATAAAATAAACTTTTATTACACAATAATAAACTTACTAGCTAATTACAATTGTATAAACATTTTAACATATATATATTGTATAACTTGTTTATTTATTAAAATAAATAAAATAATTAAAAAAACATTACAATGAAGAAAATTAGTTAGTAATTAAAATGCATACCAGGTGATCACCTCTGTGAAAGTTACTTTTGTTAAGAATCTTTGACTAAGTTTCTTTTTGATAAGCTCACTGTTTTTTTTTTTTTTTCAAATATTTATTAAACAAGTACAATGTTTACAGTGACAATTATGTGTACATGGTAAATTGAAAAGGAAAGCTAGAATTACAAACATAAAGAAGAATTACATGATAATAAATCTAAGATAGTATTATTCTGGGCAAGAGATAAACCTGAATACCTGGTCTACTGTTAGCACACAAGTAGGCTAATTAAGCTCACCCAACTCAGCTAGACAAATTGCTTCACACTACCAAGAGTCACTTAGTCAATCTAGAGTTTGGTCAGATCACCATTGGAAAAATCACTATAATATGAAGGCGTAGGTATTTATGCTAAATCTGATGAGTTCAGTTAAAAACTATCCATTTTGATAACTTAAGGATCTGAACTTCTGATTATTAACAAAATCACTTTCTCCAGTCTTTTGGTTTTTCTTCATTTTGGACATTAGGGCTATTTCTGTAAATTTAATCTTTTTTTAAAAATAGAAATTAAGGTTTTAATTTTTTTTAAACTGGCTTTACATTGTAGAATTAAATGCAAGTCAGGTTCCCTCCATTATTTATAGACATATATTTTTCATCAGGCACAATATGTAGCATAGGGAAAACACTACTTAACAATGGCAGATTATGTTCAGTCACATTTCAGGCTTTTGATAGATGCTCCCTGGATAACTAATTAGGAATTACATTTTATCTGGAATGACAAACATCCTGGAATTCGGTACACATCTCTGATAAAACTTTATATTACTTGGTTTTAATCATTGCACAGGATCTGCTGAATCAATAGCTTGAAGTTCATTGGACAGAGATTACACATATATTTTGCACAAACTATAAGACTGAGTCAAGGAAGTGATTGACAGTGGAGAATGACCTTTTATACATAAGCCAATCATTGTCTAAAATGAGTATAGCCCTTCACCTTATCTTGATTTTTTAATTTTTATTAGTTTAATTAAAGCACATAAACTACCTAATCTGATTAAAAATCTATAAATGACTTAATCTGATCAGGCTTTGTTATATAACAATTTTGTACAAAAATTTTTACATCCTTGTTTTAATTATATTTTTCAAATAATTATAATATTCAACAAATTAATGAAACAAAACTTAATTAAATCTTTTTTTTTAAAATCATATTTTAAACTCCAAGAAAATACAAGCAACTATTGTTTTAATTACTTAAAGAAAAATATTTTTTTTTGTTTTACTTGTTTTTTTTTTTTGAAAAAAAAAAAAAAAAAACGTTATAAAAAAAAAAGAAATATAAGCAATTTTAATTGTTCTTTTTTTAAAAATCTGCAAACTATTGACAAAGATCATCGAGAGCATCATTAAAGACAAGATTCAATATAACATAATTAAACAACTTTCGCACTATCAATTTGCAAAAAAAGGTACTTCAACATCTGACGCTGTCAGCCACTTCAGACTTCTGGTCGATCATGTGCGGAGACAAAGGAAGTCCCAGCCCATTGCAGTCCAACTTGATATAGCTGGGGCATTCGACTCCGTGAGAATTGATGTTCTTCTCAGTGTTCTGGAACAGCTAAATGTACCACCTGTATACATTCAAATGATTGAGAACCTTCTTTACAATCGGGAAGTGTTCTTGTCCCTAGATGGTCGCATTGCCCCGGGTTTTATGCCCTACATCTCCATCCCCCAAGGTTCTCCCCTGAGTGCACTTCTCTTTGCTGCCTATATCAATCCAATGCTGTTGAACATCGAGGCCACGTTTTCTGGTATCACTGTTCCACTACTTAATGAGAACATCAATCACATCTCCTATATGGATGATGTAGTTGTGTTTCTTTCATCCCGTGATGAACTGGGTAAGCTAAAACAACTTCTTGATCACCATGCCAAATTATCTGGTTTCCTTGTCAACCCAAAAAAATCAGCTATTTGGTCAATTCTTACTGGCCAGAAGATCTCTGGTGGATTTGAAGCAACACCACAGAAATTTCTAGGATTTCACCTATCAAAAACACCCACGGTGATGCGTAAAGAGATACAGGACTCATTATTAGAGAAAATTGAAACCACAATCGCATCTTTGTCAAAAATATACCTTTCCCTATTTGGGAAAGTAGCCCTTTTAAATGCTCTCATTCTTCCAAAAATAATATACTATTTGGCAGGGTTCATCCCCACCAAGGTATTCATCAACAAAGTAGAAACCGCCTGTAGAAAACTGTGTTGGGCGGGCCGATCACCCGTAATTAGCTTGAGAATCCTCCAAAAGCCCAAAACTTTAAATGGTCTCTCACTACACTCGCTAACTATATTCAACTTACAACGCATCCATAATGTACTCTACAACATCTTCAAGGAAAATGAACGTGCTCAATGCCCACTTCCGGAAAAGGACATTCAACCTACTGATCGGCCACCCCCCAGAGGACGTGCCTTGCTCCTTCAACAGCAGATCAACTTTATCTTTGATAACATCAAACCAACATCAACCCTATTTCAAAGAAAACTTGCGTATTGGGAAGTGTTTGATCTTCTTGACCATCAAAAACAGAGGATCCCCAGCTGCCTTTCAATCAACATCCCTCGAATGATAAGGATGACCAAGCTCTGGAAGTTGCCACCAAAAATCGTGGACTTCCTATTGAAATTGAACCTGCATGCCCTCCCAACAAATGCCTTCCTCCACTATAAAAGGGGGCAAGATATTGACCCTAATTGCACATTGTGTCAAAGACAGGAAGAGACTACCGATCACTTCCTCTTCGAATGCATAACTTTGAACAATTTAAGAACTCATTTTCAACAAAACATGACAAGAAATCAAATTGAAATGAACCTCAAGACAGCAATTGAAAAGGGCATATTCTCTGAGATCCGGCTTTCGGCCATAATTAACTTTTCCATCTGGGCATTGCGCTGTAAGCTGGTGTTCCAGGCTGAGACCTTGAATAATATTTTCACAGCATTTTGCCAAATACTAAACAAGGAAAGGGATAGAGATATGCGCACTGCTGACCCCTTCACAGCTGCACAAACCTGGGACTCCATTGCAATTGGATAGAGCTCCCCGCAACTTTGCTGTTTATTGGGTGGCTGTTGCTGTTCATCATTTCATAAAACTCAAACACGGATATTAATACTACCTACTAACAGCATCTCATTTTAATCTTCCCTGCTATGAACTTTAGACAAATTGGGTTTCTATGGTCTATTTTTGGAACAACATACAAGTCACAAAAGTTTCCTGTGCAAACATTAACTCAAATATATCCTTTTTTTTATTTGCATGCTATTTCATAATCATTTACTTGTTTTTTTTTTTACTTTTTGGTCTGTATTTCTATGGTCTAAATGTACAATAAATTTGGTTTTTGAAAGATAAAAGTAATTTTTTTAAATTTTTTGATAATTCTTTTTTTCTTAAATTTAAATCTGTCTTAAATGAAAGGCAATAAGTCTCCTTTATTATTATTATTTGTTCTTAAAATTATTGTTTTAAAGTAATCCATTTAGACATTTGTTCTTTTTATTTATGTAGCTCGTGCTTTAGGAATGGCTACAATATGTATATATTGAACTAAGTTTCTATAGCCCAAATTTTCATTCCATTTATCGTTGACCTTTTAACTGATCATTATTGTCCTAGTTTCTGAATTTAAAAATGTATTTTTTAACATATTTTTATTATATATACTGTAATCATCACTACATGAATAATTAAGAATAAAAATAATGTACAAATAAAATATTACTTTCTTAAAATCAACCTGGCTAGCATGAAATAATAAATCTAAAGAAGGTCACAAAGTTTCCATGAAGATAATAACTTCTAGTTAAACTAGCCTTAAAATCCACAAATAAAATATTATGAAATAAATGTAATATTTGTCAAACCAATAAATAATTAATAATTAGGTCTATGGAATAAATATGAAATTAAAATTATGAATTAAGTAATAAATAAATTAGGATATAGATGACTAAATGGATGATGAAAATAAATAAGAATTAAATAATAAAATGAAATGAATCTATGAGTGAAGAGAAAAGGAAGATGTGTTAGAATAATGAATGATTAAGATAATGATAGAATAAGAGCTAATGAATAATTAAAATGATAATAGAATAAAAGCCAGTGAAGGGTGAATCAATTATGATAATGAATTAAGATTCAATGAGAATGAAGAAATAAACTAAAGATCAAGGTGAAATAGAAGAACAATATTGATGATGGAGAATGAGATCTTGAACTATAAACTAATATTGTATTACATGATAGTAAGATAACTAAAATAAAATAGGGATTCCAAGCCTGACAAAACCAGAATATTCACCATAAAGTCAAAACAAGCTATAAGTTTTAAGACAAAAGAAGAAATTTACACATTAAACTTATGCTAACTTTAATAAAACTGTGAAAATAACATAACTCAAATCCAAGTACAATAAATAACTGTAGATATAAAAATTTACCATAAACTCAAAATTACACTGCGAATTAGTAACTTCTTCTTCTCAGGGTTCAAATAACAAATATTATCATTTTATAACATATATCTGGGACAGTGAGAGGGATTTTGCCACTACCTAATACAAAATAGAATTAATACAGAATATTTAGCAACTCCAATACCAATATTATAAACTTTAAGCTTTGAGAAGTACAAATAAACTTTTAATAAACTAAACACAATAACTTACCAACTTTCTTTTATTAGTAATTATGGGCAAAGTGACCAAGATTGGTGAATGATATATATCTGATGATTCAAATAAACAGGTTAAATCAAAATTAAATGTTATATCTTTTAATATACTATTTAAAATAACATATGCATTTCAGGTTAACAATATTTTGATCATTAAGTGATGATGCTTTAAATGTACTTTTCAAATATAAGGGCTTAACAAAATTATTATGATATACCAATATACAGTTAAATATACTATATTGATTGATGATGACTTCAAAATAATAAGATAATGTGTCAATAGCCAAGAATAATAATGTGGATGATAATTAGCAATAAGATCACAGACAACTAAATGAATTTTTAAAACAACAAGATTTATTTACACTATTTACAAATTTTCTTTAAACATCAGAAATAATTGAATATCTTTCAGAAACATTATAGGACAGAGACATTATATAAAACAAAGTATATCCCATCAAATATATGTATAATATATAAAATAGTATAATACAGTGATACTTTCATTATTACTATCACTATCAATTATGTTTCTTTTATATTCTAGAACAGGGATGTTAAATTCTGTTTAACATAAATAAGCATTCAAGTTACCAAATAAAAGTATATTCAAATCTTTAGGATAAGTGAAAACTTTAAAATTTAAAACTTAATATTATAAAGCAGCATGTTACACTGTAGCTATTTTATTTACATCAGAATATGATAAGGGCAACTATCATATGCAGCACAAATAATAATTATTTGATATGAAGAAATTTATTATTAATGTGGGGACAGACATCAGAAGTCAAATGTATACATGACACCAAATCCTTGCCTATGTCCACAACATAATCATACTAACTATTAACCTGACTTACTGATCCATTGGCAAATCACTGCTTGATGGAAATAAAAATGATGTTATACATGTGTATCCCTTATTATACACAATTAGGCAAACACTATATATAAATAAGTGTCCCTGAATCTAACTTTATCCTATCATTGCTATATAATTATAAAATACCATGAACTTCACCATACATGGTTGGAAAATAACTACATAACATCATGAGGGATCAGACAATAAAGAGAGGCTCTACAAAACAACATTATATAGTTGTACAATAATATGGCCAATTCCAATACCTTTTTCCTAGGTACAAAATCTGTGGACATTGTCTCATCACAGGGAAACAATACATGCCATGAATATAATCCTCTCTGGGGATTAACTGTGCTAACTAAGCAATAACTATCAGCCTTGACAGTATAATCCTCTCATGGAATAAGCAGTGGGAGAGTGCTCCATCTACTCATGCACAATATCAATGATACAATATTTGATGCCATTATATGTTGCACATACTTATCAGATGAAAACTATCACAAATCCTTGTCAATACAGTAGCAAGATAAAATAATTCTAACAAGAAAAGTTAAAAGATAAATATTCTATTTTACAATGCATAAACTAATAGTGTATTAAACAAACCAACATTGTAAATCAAACAACCATTAATTATTTTTAAAAATAATAACATTTTTGCTATTATAAGAAAAGACAATGAAGAATAGCATACATTCTATAACTAAAGTGGACATGCTAATCCATAGGCAAAATTTAGTAAATGTAAAATTCTTATATAAAATTCTCCATATAAGACAATTATGTCATTATACCATACCTCTGACAAGTTATTCTGTCTGTTTAACCATCATTAGAATATCAGAAGATATTTTCATTAATGTATGATATGATGATTTCTTTCTATCTAGACAAACTATATTTAATATTAGATTTTAAACCAACCGATAAAATAAAAAATATATATATATATACCTTTACATTAATCTGTCTTCAAAGCAATTATATATTCATACTACAATACTAAAATATATATATACCTTAATAACACATTAAACCAACATACTATAATAATAAACATGAGTAATTTAAAAAAAACAACAACATTTTATCACATTTTATTTTATCCCCTAGTTCATAGTTTGTTCCTTTATTATGAGCTGACTGACGAGGACAAATGACATCACGGGCAAAACATTTTATGATTAACGCATCTATATATGTACTTTTTTTCTTAATATTTGATCCTTGTACTGAAAACAGTAAAACACTAAAATTTTGTATTAATAGAATAATAATACCATAGCGCTTATTAATCTTTTCTGCAGACAATTTTTTCTTTAAATTTAAGCTGTATCTTCAAGTTTAACAGCAAGACAAAACTTTCTCAAAATTATTTTGTTGATTCTTTTTTTTTCATCCACGGTAATTTAATAAAACAATCAAAAATGATTCTAGTATTTTGAATCATTTCAAAATGTTCTTGTTTACATATAAAATTATCAATTCTAACATTCCATCAATTATTAAGAAGTAGATATTTGTTCATTTATGTTCTATATCAATAATATTAAGTATTTTCTTACATAATAAAATAAATGGCTATTGTTTTCTTTTATAAGAATTTCCATGAAATATATTCAGTAACTATGAGTTAAACATTTTCTTTTTACATTTATTAGTACGGTAAACATATCTCAATTTTCATTTTTAATGATGAATAAAGTTAGCGCTCAAAAAGTTTATCAGACAATATTTTTTCTTTTAAAAATATATATACAAAATAAGTTCTCATTTTATAAATTGATTAAACATTATACCATTTGAATCATATTTCTACTTTGTTTGATTTAAATTTTAAAAGTTGTGTTCAAATTATTTTAATTATATTTTTATTAATATTATAATTCACAAGGAAAACGTATTTTTCTTCTTTATTTATAAAGAGCGTGCAGAATTTTTTCTTTTTCTTGCCCTTCTAAATAAATCATGCACAACTTTAAATATATGTCATGACTAAAATAGATGAAATAAAAGTTCATGCTTACAATTTCTTGTTCAGTTCTAAGTTTGAAGTCCCACTTTGTAAAACAATTAGTTTCCAATATGGGTCTCATTTTTTTCTTTCCGGTATGAACTCTAGCAATTTTCAATCAATGGAGGAGTAGAGAGAATGTACACTAGGATATAAAATTTCCTATTCCATGGTTTTAAAATTACAATATCTTTTACTGTTCAATTCAAATCCAGTGTTATATTTTTTCAGCTCTTTCTTTCTTCCTTTAATTTTGTATAGGTTTTAGATGTTGAAGTCTTTCTCTGATTTCTTTCTTGATAGTCCCCTCCCCCATACAAACTCTGTTAAGTTGTTTATACTTTTTATTCAATTGCATTATGGTACAAAACAAAATAGACCAATGACAGCATGGTGTACATATCATTAATAGTACTCCATCTACATTAATTCTTGATAATTATTTAGACTATTCAAAATTAATTTAAACCACAATAAAAATATGCTTAAGGATTGTTTACAATTATTCATTTAAAAGACTTATAAATTTAATCATTCAATTTATTATTCAATAAAAATAAAATACCAAATATATTTATACCCCCAAATTAATAATAATACTATTAAATTATTTTATATTATTGAAAACCTACAATGCATATGAAATCTTTTCTACACTCAAGCAGATTTTCTAGTGTATCTTGAACAGTCCAAGTTTTTATCATTCTCAGGATATTTAAGAATATAATTTACTGAATTTTAAAAATACACTTTAGCAACCATTATAACATACCATTGATGTAATTCACTGATTTTAATATTTTGCAATCATTGCTAATGAAAATTTAAAATTTTTCTGATTTGATCACTTAAATAAAGCTTGATATAATTGAGCCCACCCAGACGGTTACAATACATATATTAAACATGAAAAAAAAAACTGGTTCAAATTTTTTTTTTTTCTCAGTGATGAAAGTTTATTCATCAAAAAAAATGTACAAATATAGTTAAATAAGGTTTACAAAGAATGGTAAAAATGAAATTCAGGAGCAACATGGTGAAAGGGAAAGGATACATATGAAAAGGGAAAGGGATGTGGAAAGGGTGTGCATTAACCATTGAAGACAAATAAATGTTACAATTACAAATTATTTTAAAGTCTAAAGTTTAAATATGAGTAGCATTTTAGGAGCACAATATTGAGAAGTCCAATTTGCGATGGATAAGTTGATAATAGGAAAAGACTTGTTTAGATAACAACATTGGAAATAATAAATTTAAAAAGAGTGAATCACTTGCAATTAGAACCATTAGGCCAAACTGCGGTTTATTTTGCAATAATATTTGGATAGAATCGTTTATAATAAGAATGCTTAAACCGCTATGAATAGCGTGTTTTTTTTTCCTTTTTGTGAACGAGCAAATCAATGTTGGCAACAGTCCCCACAACACCCTCATCCCAGTCCTTCCCCTCAAAGGAACTAGGATTTAGGCCCCTGGGGCCCCTCCCAACAACCAGACTCATTCAATCAGCAAAGTTGATTGTAATGAAAATTTTAATTAAAAGGTACAATTAGGAATTATTTGTAAAGTCTAGGATTAAATATGAATGTGTTTTAGGAGTGCAATATTGGGAAATCCAATTTGAGGTAGATAAGTTGAAAAATAGGAAAACACTTGGAGATAATGTAATATACAGACTAAATCAATCTAACTGTTCAATTCTTTCAAATGGCCTTGAATATCTTCATAAGAGAGCAATCCTGAATACTTTGGAAAAATTATGGAAAAAAACTATGGAGAACAAGGGTGAAAAAAAAATCCAACCTACAAAATGTCTCTCTGAAAACCATTTCAATCCATCATGAAAATCACATGAACAGTAGAAGGCCAGCCTTGTCAATAACAACATTGGAGGTAATAAAATTAAATAAGGTAAATCACTTGCAATTAGAATCATGAGACCAAACTGCAACTTATTTTGCAATAATACATGGATAAAAGCATTCATTATAATAACGTTAAAGAATTATCATAAATAACATTATTTTTTCTATCTTGTGAATGAGAAAAAACCAAAGTTGGTGACGATCACCACAGCACTCTCACCCCAGCCCCCTCTCTCAAAAGAACTAGGATTTTGGCCCCTGGGAGTCCTTCCAACAACCAGATTCTCTCATTCATTCAACAAAATTAAGTGAAATGAAAATTTTCATTAAAAGGTAAAATCTCTGTAGAAATCTTTTGTAATTTCACTGGCTGCCATATATTTATATAGCGTTTTTATAAAAGATAAATTTTTATTTTACATTTTATTACTATAACAATATTGGAAATAAAAAGAAATGCATATATAATACAATTTTTACACACACACATATATATATAGCACTGAAATTACACAAATTTTAAAAGCAAACTTCTTTTTAGTAAAATATATATATTGTCTACACCAAGAATATTTTCAGCATTTACAATATTATATTTTGGAAATATATTATGAAATAAAAATGTCCACTTAACTGGGACCCTTAAAATAATTGAAGAAAGAGTTTAGAATAAATATATTTATATATTTTACAAAATGAAATGCCTTTATAAGATTTTGTGTGTGTTATAGATCTTGAAGCAAGGCTCCACTCATAGTCCACTCTTGCATTCTTTATATCAGAACGTTGTTTCTTGTGTGCTTACTGATATAATGTAATCTTGAAGGATATTTTCTTGCTAGAATTAAATGGAATGTGACTAAAAAAAATGTCGATCAGTTAACCAAAATGATAGAGTAAACTAAGTCTTCCTCATGGAATTCTTGATGTGATATTGACATATAATTTGAAGATCTCATTGTTAATGACTAACTTAAAATCCGAAAGTGAATATGGCTACCTATATGCTTTTTATACAATACAAATGACATTCCAAACAACTAAGTCAATGAAGTGCTAAAGTATTTTTTCTTAGTATTTGCTTTTAGTTTTCGTACTTGTGCCCCATGAAAAAATTATGATCTCACCCTAATGTTGGTTTCACCATCTTAGTCTTAGCTACTTTGGTAAATGCTTTATGAATAATGCTCAAAAGTCAGACTGATCTCCAGTCATGTCATTTCAAGGCCAACAGCTTTACACCAGAAAAGCATGGATATCATCTTTTTTCAACCTAGTGTTTTTAATTTTAGCTGGCATATCCTTTTTTCCTAATGCTGGTAGTACAATAACTGCCTGTCTTCTCACAAATGTATTTTCAATGGTTGGTGACATGCAACAGTTATTTGCTGTGACCCATTATCATTTGTCCAAATATTCATCTACCAGATATATACTTTCAGTGCTGATTGGATGAGTATATCATACTTTTTATTATATTCTATATCTTTACATTGACAAAGAAAAAAGTCATACATGAAGCTAGTTTGATTAAAAATTTCAATCAGAAAAAAGACTCTTTAGCATTATATTATTCCCTTGTAGAGCAAGAATATTCTACACTGAGAGTCTGTTTGGAGTATATAAAGCACTGAATTATTCTCTCAAATCTTCCATCACTTCATTAAGCTTGTAGAACCCTGAATGTGGATGTGTTTCTGAATTAAAGTCATCTTCAGCAAAACATAGAAATTTTATTAGTAAAATAGCATATTTCATTGCTTTAGAAAAAATCTGGCATATAAAGAGTCTCATGTTTTTTTAAGAACCATTTTTGACATGGCAGTTTGATGTCACCTTATAATTTCAACATTCCAAAAAATAGCCTAATTTCTTTCACTGAAGTAGATGTCCATTTACTGTGTCTTGACCATCTTTTGCTGCCATAATTACATATGAATTCATCAGCAAAAAAATTACTTTCCCTTACAATTCTTTCAAGCAATATATCTCATCAAAAAATCTCAAATAATTGTAAAGGTGTTACATCTGCATACCTAGATATAGTCATGCCTGGTGTTACTATTAAGGAAAATTTTGAGGATGGTGAAGGAATATTCCTCAAATCCACGTGCATTCTTTTATCATTATTATTGCTATAGTCAAGCTCCGTTTCTTCATTGAAACAGAACACATTCTCAGTCCTTCTGTCAAAGATATTACTATCATAGGAGCTGCCATTATCACCACTGCCCAGGAAATCATCTGAATCAGGATTAGAATAGTTTGTTCCAGAAGTAGCATTTAAAATTGAGGTCATTTTAGACATCTAATTTACAAACTACAAAAATCAAAATGGCCTTAAATTTTGAAATATTCATATAATATAGAATATTGACTAACAAACTATTACTTATATATACACACATAAAGAAATATAAACTATAATAACAAATATGTCAAAATAACTAAGCTTGCCTCAAAATAGTTAGCTAAATAATATTTGCACTACTAACAAGCCAATTCATAACTTAAGCATCTAAAACTAATGCTATAATAAAAAGGGGCTAAATTGATAACTTAATCCCATCTAATAAACAATTAATTTGCATCATTAATCAGATTCTAAATAGAGGAAGGTATATTTTAAAGATTATAATTAATTATGAAATATACCTTAATAATATATCTCCATATCTAGAATTCCACTATCAAGTAAAGTTACTTTTGAAATCATAAGTTACAATTATAATATTTGCAAACCATAATAACTAAGCATGAAAAATCAAATTTAAAGTTTATCTGAATTCTTACAATGATTGCAAAGCGATCAGATATTATTATTAATTAATCTAATTTCAAACAGTGAGTCATATTAAGATAACTAAATGTTATTCTAGATTTATTAGATTGAATAATTTCTTTGGTACAAAATTATTAAAATTAATACACATTGCTGTTTTAAGATACATTTTTCCTATTAGCACATATACAAGAAAATAAAATTTTAATAAATAAAAATTGTATAATAGTATAGGCATCACTGCAGGCATAAAGGTATGATAGACTTATATTAACAAATGATTACTAATCTCATACTTGAACATAAAAGATAGAAGTTTTACAGATTTAATATTACAGAGAATAAGGCAAGTATTATGGATGACTACAATTTAGTTAAATAAAGATTATAGAAATTAAACCTTGCTTTGAATGTTCATTTAAATTTATGATGGCTATATCCTTAGACTTAAGAGAAAGTTCATTTGAGAGCTCTGTGCAGTGATCTTAGAAATTTTACCTACAATTATTGGTAGAAGCTTGTCTGTTGGCATTTCTTAGTGGAAGGTACATTTCTCCAGTTGAAATATCAGCACAGCAGATCTGTAGCAGGAATGTCATCCATTGCTGTAATGGCTAGGTGTCCTTAGCATATAGAATAGAGATGGAGATTACCATCTCAGGCTTCAAGAACAACAACTCCTGCCTGTCCTACTCAGTCATATCAAAAATCAAAGTGGCTTGGATTCAGTTAGCAAATGCTTCAAAGAGTTTACTGAGTGTATTTTACATGGAAAAATTTAGCCTATTTATACTCACCTTCAATTAAGTTATATTTTTAATAACAAATTTTCTTCCAGTGAAACAAGCAATTTGTACCTTTAAATTTTATATTTTTAAGAACCAAAAATAACTGCCGTCTTTTGTTTTATTCCTTGAACAGGATGTTTTCTAAGATTTGATCATTTACTTTCCCTCAAGATTTTAGCAATTGTCACAATTGGTTGAATCTTATTTTCAAGAAAAAATATATTTTCGACAAACATTTATTGTCCTAATAAATTTTAGATTTCATCATTCCGAAATCCTAAAATAGATTTGCGTTGCTGATTTTATTTTACAGATTATTTTAAAATAAATTTAGAAAATATAGTAAATAACCAAACAACAAGACACTATATATATATATGACGGTAGTACGTATAATACATATATATATATATGACGGTAGTACGTATAATACACATATATACATGTGATTTAAGCAAATTGAATTAAATTGTACCTTAACTTATATGCTACTTTTAAATAAATATATTCTGTAATCTATATATAACTGTTAGGTTACAGATATTGATGCTTGCATATATATATATGCAATCATACCTATATAACTGTGTAGACATTTTAAGGTACTTTTAGGGGTTTAAACCTGGCAAAGAGTGGGCTGTAGGATGTTACTAGGTGGAATGGATATGACGGTAAATATTCCGTTTCATTATAGAGGATCTATTAAAGTTATCTGTCAAGTGATTGCTCAAATATCACATGATTTTCCAAGCAACTAACCAAATGACTATATATTTAGAGAGAAAGCATTAATCACAAGACTTACTAATTGTTGAATGGAAAACCATTCGAATCATCATCATTCAACAATTGGTAAGACTTGTGATTAATGCTTTCTCTCTAAAAAAAATTCTAAGCTTAATTGGAACTTAAAAAAATGTTTTAACATCCAAGATTGGGACCTACTTATATAAGGGCATGGCAGACTGATATAGTAGACAACAGTCCAAAGTCTATTACATGTATACTTTAGCACTAAATAACAGTTGGCATCGAATCTATATGAGTATGTAATTCAGGAAAATCAGCTAAGCAAAATGCTTCAACAATCAGGTGTTAGAAGATATTTAATCATTTAAATTTATTTTGATCTCTTTATATTCATATCAATATATATAACATTTATAATGTTAATAACTATATGCAAAAAAAATAATAATAATTACTTAATTTTTTTTTTATATATTTCTATTTACTATAATCACAATATTTGCAAAAAATAAATAATTTCTAACTATACTTCACACTTGTTTGTTTATTAGTTTCCATAGTGAATTAAAATGTTTCCAGTCATTGTTAGAAAATGACAACCAGTCATTTGATCTTCAACTTGAGTTTTCTTTGATACTGTAATAGTGATTCAAAATATCGGCCAAAGTTCTGTTTCAAGGCCCATGAAGAAATGAAAAAGTTTGTTTCCTAATAATATGGTAATCAAAACTATTTCTACGTATTTATTGTTTTCTTTATCTAGTTTTATTTATTCGCTGGAGTGTCTAATATAAGTGAGCATGTGCGCTATTTATTTAAATGCAAAAAAAAAAAACAACACATTTTTATGCGCATTTGATCGATATTTTTTGATAACTAAATTATGTTTAAAATAGATACATTTAAATTAAGATTTTTATCAACTTTAATACATTAATATTTGTTTATATACGTTTACAGTTAATTATCAAAATTTGTTATCGAAAAGGGAAAAAGAATGCAAACTTTAATTTTTTCTTTGCACTTTTGATTGTATTACTTGCATTTTTCTTAAATTAAGGATTCTTTTTATTATGCAGTATATATGCTGCATGCAAAACAGTATATCATATTTCAATTTGTCCAGATTGTAAATTAATTCAAATTTTCATTTAAAAAATAATAATTGATATATGTCTGAATTGTTTACTATGAGAAAAATATTATAAATTGATAAAAGCTAAAATTTTTTAGGGGTTTTTAAAAGTTGTAAATCGTATTTTTAAAAAAAATTACTATACTTTATAGATATTTTCATTTTTCTTTAAATGTGCCTTTTTTGCTGGAAGGCATGTTTAATGTTAGCATTTTTCTAACAATTAGCTCTCAGTGTAGCAATAAACATTTTTACTACAAATGTGGGCTTCTGGTCTAAAAACAAGGCACTATAGTGTGATTATCTGGTATTGTATGTGTGCTGTCTAACAGTAAGCAGAGTGGAAAAAATAAGCAGGAATATGAAAGTTCTTACCCTCTACATCTATGACAAATGATGTAAGGATACATTGCTGGGTATCAGAAATGTAAAATGTGTCACACATACAGCTATGTGTACATGCTGTATATGCTTCATCTTTGTCTGAAGGTTTGTAATGATGGTATATTATAAGATGTGATACATTGGACTATTTCCATCATTTATGAGTGAATGTTGAATGCATAGAAAATTTTAAATTATTTAAACTTTCCAAATACAAACAACTTGTTAGTAATAACACACAAATAGACGAATACAGGTTAATAATTATTTTGAGAAGTATTATTCTCCACTCTTCTTCAGGTGTTGCTGACCTATATGCACAGTGACAATATTCCCTTAGAAGTTGAACTCGCACCTTTAGATTCTTAAATATCGAACTTAGGGAAAACACTCTACCAACTGAGTTTGATAGAATAGCTCAGTTGGTAGAGCGTTTGCCTTAAATTTGATATTCAAGAATCTAAAGGTGCGAGTTCAATTTCTAAGTGAATATTGTCACTGTGCATATAGGCCAGCAACACCTGAAGAAAAGTGGAGAATAATACTACTTGAAACGTTGTGTAATTACTAACCTATATTGTCTATTTGTGTGTTATTACTAACAAGTTGTTTGTATTTGGAAAGTTTAAATAAAGTTTAAATTTTCTATACATTCAACATTCATTCATAAATGATGGAAATAGTCCAACATATCACATTTTGTATATGCTTCATGTATTAAAAGAATTAAGATGTTGGAAACTAATTTTTTTTAATAGTTGCCAATTGAAATTGCAGATATAGAGATTGCAATACAGGCAGACTGCTATACTATATTTAAACCAAGCAAAAACCCTTGATCAATAATAATAGTTTGCTATTACTTGAACTTTTAACATATTTTACTTTAATTGTCAATTTTAGAATTATGTTATAAATTTGAATAAATTTTTATAGACTTGTCAGTGCTTTCCATCTAAATTATTCTGATATTCAAGATGGATCAAAAAAGAATGCTTATGTTATCAAATGTTTATCTAAGAAATTTACTGAAATATTTGAGAGCAGGAGTAGAGTGTGGCATGAAAATGTTGTTAGTTTTTAAGTACTTTAATTATGTAATTAAGAGCTAATGTCTCTTCTCCGTATCTAAATTTTTTAATATTTGTTTTTAGATGCAATCTTGTCATACATATGTAGATTTATGTATATACACACACTGTATCATATTCCATGTACCAATGACAGGATGTAAATCTCTGATTTTAATTCAATATTTTAATCCATAGCCCTTTTTTCTCTCATTATGCCAGTGAACTTTCTTATTTTATCTTTTTATCTCACATGTGATCTCTTTACAAGTCTTTTAATCTTTGGGAATCCAATTTATAATTTCATTGTTTATCTTTTTTAGCATCAATATGCTTAACCCAGTTTCATTTTACCCTCTTAATAATTTTTTTGCTACATATTGTTTTTTTTTTTTAGTAGAAAGTTTACAATTTTTTTTAACCATTAATAAAATTTTGGAAATGAAATCATCCTCCTATACATAGTTATCAGTATTACTTTAATCACTGTCATTACTGTTATGTGTTTGATGCACTTGAAAGCTTTAATATTAGCACATATATGTCAAAAGTTTTTCCAGAATATAAAAATTCAATACCATAAGACATTCATACTTATATTTACTGTTCATACTTATCTGCGCTTTTGGAGTTTGTGTTATTTATATGTGACCTACTACATTTTAAGCTCAACTTGTTTATTTGAGTCCAAAATTCTATGTAAATAGTTTGTAAAAATCTTAATAAATATTTTATATAAACTGATATTAGGTTTATTATTCCTGATATCTTTTTTAAACTTAATATTAATATAGTATCAATTTTGCATTATTCTAGTTATCTGATATATCATCATTTAAGAACTTTGCCAACAACTTATTTTTTCACATTTTTTTTATTTAAAATAATAGATTCCAACATTTTCTTACTCATTTGCATTCTTCATAGGTTGAATTGTATATCCTAGTTTTCATTTAAAATGTGAGGGATTTCAAAATGATATTATTATTGTATGAGTTATGTGTTCTTGGTTTTTATAACTATAATTTTTTGTCGAGTTCTTCTAGAGAACTCATATTACCCTTGTTTTCTTTAGTTATCATACTATGTGTTCTTTTATATTGCTGAAATAAGTTCACAATACTAAGATATTTTCTATCTTTTAATTTTTATTCCCTTCTATATCTTTATTTGTCATTTCACAATTATGTTTTTTTTTTTGTTTTAACTTAATCTTTAAATGTATAACTTTTATTTTATATAACCTTAATAATGAATTATCATATTTTAGATGAATATGTCAATGGTAATATTAACTATTTATTAAATTAGCCCATATATATAAAGATATCACTAGTTTGAAGGAAAATAATATTTAGATTTTCAAATTTATATATATATATATTTTAAAAGGGAAGTTAAAGTGACATGTAAAAAAAAAAAAAGAAGTTAAATAATACAGTGCATGTTTTGAGTTCAGAATAATAAGTATATGGATCTATAATTGAATTTAAAGTCTACATCTAAGCTAATAATATAACAGTCTCTAGCCTAATACATAGTTATTAATAGAAAATTTAATTAAAAGTTGATAATCATCATTAAAGTTATAAAAGAGTTGTTGTATATTTGCAGATTAAAGTGTTACAAAATATGATGGATAAATAATAAGCAATGATGAAGACATTTGAGAGAGTTTGATGATCTGGACTAATTAATAAAATGGAATATTTGGGAATCACTTGTCTTTTTCTAATGTCAGCATTCATTTGTTTGAAAGAGAGTATTATTTAGCAGAAAAATTTCAAATATATATAATACAGAATACATGTTTCTTACTTTTTTCTAAACTTGTATTTTTACTTTCCTCCATATATTGTTTTGTTTAAATTGAAAATTTCTAATCAGATTCTGCTCTTTTTATTTGTTTAGTTATTTTTAATAACATATGTTTTTTCTTTATTGATCTTATGTAAGTCCGAGTAATCTTCAAATTTTATCAATATTCTTTTAAAATGATTTATATGTTCTAAACACTGGAATATTTATGAAGATTAGGAATATATATCAACTATTAGCATTTTTTTTTTCTAAATAGATTTCATTCCTTCAGCCTTTCAGAAACACGTATCTTATGATAATATGTGTAAGAGATTGTGATCTGGATCTATTGGTGAGTGCTGGTTAAGTACAAAATGTGAAACTTTGGTATTATGTGTATTTTTCATGTCTTTGGTGATATATTTATGATTACACCCTTTCACAAGGTTTTAAAAATGAATAGAAACCAGTCCCTACCCTGAATTAAAGTGTTGTAATGAAAGTAACACTATAAAAATATTATTCATTAAGTGGATAATCTCGTTTAATGAATGACTAATAAAAATTATATACTTCCATTAAGCGGATTGTGTTGTGAGGGTAGTAAGTTTGATACATCAGTTATACTGTAGTAATTGGCTATCTATATATAGTGAACAATGATCAATTTATGTGTGAAAGATTGTGATCTGGTCCAACTGATTAGTGCTGGTTAAGCATGAAATGGATTATATGTCTTTTTTACATCTCTTTGATCATATGTTTATGATTATACACCTCTACAAGATGTTAAAAGTGGATTAAAAACCCAGTCTCTACCTTGAATGGAAGTGGCATAGTGAAAGTTACACTACAGAAATATCATTCATTAAGTGGGTAATCTCTAGTCTAATGAATGACTAATAAAAATTATTTATTAAGAAGTTTACTGCCTAGAGCTCCAATTTCTAAAAAAAACCAGTCCCTTGCTAAAATATTATCAGTGAACTATACATTCAGATAATTTTTCTATATTTGTTTTTACTTTGTTTTATTATTATTATTATGAATGTAAAATGCATATTTTTTCTGTTTTACCTTTATATGATTGCTTCCATACCATGTATGTACTGTTTGGATTTAATTGTAAATAAATAAATCATAATGTAGAGTTTTCTTTTCTCAGCAGATTTCATAAATCTATATCTCTTCATTATCTATTGCACTTTCTTTCAAATATTTTTACTACCTAAAACTATTATTTTAATATTAAAATGCTCTTTGTTAGTGAAATACTGATCTGCAATATAATGCCAGCTATTCTCAATTGTGAGAGTCATGTATATCATAGCTAAGTGTTTTTAATCCATTTAGTTAAGAAAAGTATATAGCTAAGTGTTCTTAATCCATTTAGTTAAGAAAAGTATATATATTGTAACCGGACCCCCATACAACCGTTTTATTACGTCAGTTGAAACAATTTTCTGATGAGCATGCTGTAGGAAGGAACTATCAATTGACATTCCTAATGCAGATGTTAATGCCTCCTACAATAATATTTCCTGCTCATCAGAGGATGTAGTACCATAGAGACTGGGAACATCTAAATATTTATATGTTTGGTTTCTCAAAAAGCGCCATTAGAGTTCCATCTCACTACAACCTGACTGGCCTAGGTCTAGTTATGTCAGACGTAGCTCAGAAAGCACGAGATTCTCATGAACAAGTGCTATAACTGATGAGTGATGCAATAAAACAAAACAGAATTGGACAACTGGATAACCAATTTAATTTTTAGTAACAACAAAAAAAAAATTATTAAATAACAATTAATTTGCAATTTCTAACGAAGTTCATTTCTATCCACATGATAATTCATCTTCATTTTTACTTATGAAAGAGCTAGAAGCAGTTCTCTTTTTTTTATTAATAGTTCATTTACAAGTTCATTTATGAGAAGACGTTTGGAAACAGTCTAATTCAACAATAGTTCATTTTTGAATTCCTTTATGAGAAGAAGCTTGGAAATATTCTAATTCAACAATAGTTCATTTTGAATTCATTTATGAGAAGAAGCTTGGAAATATTCTAATTCAACTATAGTTCATTTTGAATCCATTTATGAGAAGAAGCTTGGAAATATTCTAATTCAACAATAGTTCATTTTGAATTCATTTATGAGAAGAAGCTTGGAAATATTCTAATTCAACAATAGTTCATTTTGAATTCATTTATGAGAAGAAGCTTGGAAATATTCTAATTCAACAATAGTTCATTTTGGCTTCATTTATGAGAAGAAGCTTGGAAATATTCTAATTCAACAATAGTTCATTTTGAATTCATTTATGAGAAGAAGCTTGGAAATATTCTAATTCAACAATAATTCATTTTGGCTTCATTTATGATAAGAACGTTAGAAGCAGTCAAGCATTTATGGTTTATACAATAATTCATTTTGAATTCATTTAAGAGAAGAACCTTAGAAGCAGTCAAGCATTTATGGTTTATACAATAATTCATTTTGAATTCATTTATGTGAAGAAGCTTGGAAGCAGTCAAGCATTTATGGTTTATACAATAATTCATTTTGAATTCATTTAAGTGAAGAACCTTAGAAGCAGTCAAGCATTTATAGTTTATACAATAATTCATTTTGAATTCATTTAAGAGAAGAACCTTAGAAGCAGTCAAGCATTTATGGTTTATACAATAATTCATTTTGAATTCATTTAAGAGAAGAACCTTAGAAGCAGTCAAGCATTTACAGTTTATACAATAATTCATTTTGAATTCATTTAAGAGAAGAACCTTAGAAGCAGTCAAGCATTTATGGTTTATACAATAATTCATTTTGAATTCATTTATGTGAAGAACCTTAGAAGCAGTCAAGCATTTATGGTTTATACAATAATTCATTTTGAATTCATTTATGTGAAGAAGCTTGGAAGTATTCTAATTCAACAATAGTTCATTTTGGCTTCATTTATGATAAGAACCTTAGAAGCAGTCAAGCATTTATGGTTTATACAATAATTCATTTTGAATTCATTTAAGAGAAGAACCTTAGAAGCAGTCAAGCATTTATGGTTTATACAATAATTTCATTATTTTATGAATTATTATTGATTGGTAAACATTTAAACTCAGCAATTCTTGGTTTGTGGAGCATTTATCATTTGGTAATCGAAGCATTTATAATTTAGTCAAATATAAAAGTATATTCATACACATAAACTCTGTTTGGCTTGTGGAGCATTTATAATTTAGTCAAATATAAAAGTATATTCATATACATAAATTCTGTTTGGCTTGTGGAGCATTTATCATTTAGTAATTAAAGCATTTCTAATTTAGTCAAATATAAAAGTATATTCATACACATAAGCTCTGTTACATTACCCAGATAGAAGTAATATGCAATTAAAGCATTTCTAATCCATATAGTAAATATGTTCAAATATTTTTATAAATAAATTTGCATATAGCTATTTCATAACTTCATTTTATAACGTATGATAAATATGTTCTAATATTTTACAAAATAAATTCTACATAATTATTTCATAACTTCACTTTATAACGTATGATAAAGATGTTTTAATATTTTATAAAACAAATTCTATGTAATTATTTCATAACTTCACTTTATAACGTATGATAAAGATGTCTTAATATTTTATTAAACGAAACGTATGCAACCGTTTCATAACTTCACTTCATAACATATGATAAAAATGTTTTAATATTTTATAAAAATAATTTTTATGTAGATATTTCATGATGTCAATTTATAATTTATGGTAAAGATGTCTAAACATTCCTATAACATAATTACCTTCCAGTTTTGCAGTCTAGTTTACTCAAAAGAAGACGGGTTATTTCATCTATGGAAAGTCATGGCACAGCGTGGAGAGAGTGAAGCCGCTAATTTACCCCATTGTCATTATAATTCCTCTAGCAAAGCTTTCTTTTTCCATTTTCACGTTTTGTTAAAGCTATATTTTAATGTGTCAAAAGAATTAAGTAATACACTTTTTTTAAAAAAAAAATTTAATATGTTCTGCCTCTCTGTGTAAGACGAGAAAGAAAAAAAAAGTTCTTTTCTTCCGACGACGTGCCTAATTTGAATACTGCCTCAGTTTAACCCAAGTATCTTTTCTTTTTTTCTTTTTAATGATTGGATAATTAATTTCTTTTTTTTTTTTATTGAGACAGATAAAAAAAAAAAAAATAAGATGACATAACATTTTATTCAAATCCATCAGTCACAAAATTAAAAATATGATTTTTTTTTTTAACAATTCACAGCTTTTATTTCATTCCCAATTAGACTGAATCACGCTAGACATTTTTAAATGGGGGGGGGAATCTTTTGAATATTTATATGAGGAACAGCATATCTGTTTCATTACCCCTCACCAAATTTTGGGATGAAATCGCCTGGAAGTACGATTTCATTCCATATACTATACCCATTATTTCTCAGTACTGCCTGGTTTTAGATATGCTGATGAATGGGTAAGATGAGCTGGAAAAGTGAATGCATGAACTATGGCCTCCAATGCCAGGATAAGTAGACGGCCAAGCACAAACTACCAGCATGCACCGCCCCATGACGTCACGAGAAAATATCTCATTTTTAAGCACTACCTCTCTTGTACCTAGAAGTATCATCCAACCAAGAATAGGAGCCAGAGAAAAAAAAACAATTTGGCACTCAGCCAACCCTGCTCAGCTTCGGTGAGTCTTAGGGGCTATCATTTGGCCTATCCATGAGACCAAGGCCTATACATGAGACCTATATATACGCACTGCTGGACTACTCTTGGAGTACAACATCCAGGTCTGGATAGTGCCGAGCATATACTTTGGAGCATCATAACACAATGCATCCAAGCAGCTCCGCTCAATCATCCACCATCTCAACATGAAAAACACAAGTTCATGCATCACTACATCACACTCACAAACCCTTTCTCATCAGCTATCTCTATTTTATTCTGAATTATAATTGCAACTTGGTTTGGGGAGACTGAGGATCATGATCAGTTCTCCTATAGTCCTCTTTTATATTATGAGGTGACATACTTGTGGATTGTCTTTTTGTTGAAAATTTATCATGTTTAACATTACTGTGGTGTCTTGCTTCTTCACTTCTGTATTTTCTTTGGAGATCCTTATTACTGTTTGATCTTCTAATTATACGCGTCCGATATGGACCATGAACACCATCTGTGGATTTTTTTTTGTTCCTCTTCCATGGTGGTACTTCATTTTTACATGAAAGTTTCTTTTTAAATGGTTCTTCTGCCATAGTAATTATTTTTTTGGTATTTGTAAAGGTTTCTTGTTGTTTAATTTCTTTCACACTGATATATCCCGAGTTTTCAGATTCTTTTTTGGTGTTTTTCCTGCTAAGCAACTATATTTTTAATAACTGTCTTTATATATTTTTTTTGTCTCATTTTTGATTTGAGTTTATTAAGTTTGTTTATAATTTTTATATATGGCTAGAACTAACCCTTTTCTTCCATTTGGTTTCTTTCTCTTCTCCTTTGCTATTCATAGCTATATCAAATTTTCTAAACTTTTCTTCTATATTGGACGTCCTTTGTTATATTTTGATTATGTTCATTTTCCGTTTTCATCTTCTTGAAGATAGAAGATTTTAATCTTGCTTTATTAGATTCATTTTCTCCATTTGAAACTCTTTTACTGTATTTGATACAATTTTATTCTCAGCTTCTTATATGTGTTTCTTTATTTTCATTTTAGAGATATATTCCATAATCAAGTTTTCCTGAAGGTAGACTGACAATTTCAAGATCACTCTTTGTAATTTCAATTTCTTCCTTTTAACAATCTCAAATTTTGTTCATCAGTAATAGGATATTCAATTTGTGTTCCTTTAAAATATGTTTGGTTGGGAATTCCAAAGTTTCCTCCTCATCCAATTTTTTAGACTAATTATTTCCTTTATCAACTGGTTGAACTTTTCATTTTGATTTTCACTGCTTCCATAATTTGTTTTCTATTCTTTGGTTTGCTTCTATTGCTTGCTTGTTATCTTCTTCTCTTTGCTTATCTCTTTTTTGGTTATCTTCTTCTCTCTGTTTAATATCTTCTTCTCTTTACTTATCTCTTTTTTGGTTATCTTCTTCTCTCTGTTTAATATCTTCTTCTCTTTGCTTATCTCTTTTTTGGTTATCTTCTTCTCTCTGTTTAATATCTTCTTCTCTTTGCTTATCTCTTTTCTTTTGGTCTGCTTTTATAATTTCCAATAACTGGGCTAATGTAGACGTCTCCCCTGTTTTCTCTGATTCCTCATCTGCTTTAGCTTCTTGTTTATCTTCTTTCTCAGGAGGATCCTCTATGCTTTCTGTATTCATCATTTTTTTTGTTTTTGATCTGGTTTTCATCAATATTTTATTCTAGTTTAGTGGTATTTTTTTATTTCAACTTTATTAAGTTTCTCCATCCACACCATGACTTTACTCATCTTCTTTGAAATGTTTCATTCTTTATGCCATTCTTTTTTGTGTTGTTTTTCTTTTAAACTTTCATTTTCCATCCTTCCTGAGCAAATTACATCACTACATCATATCACTGTTCATATCGAGATCGTGATCTGCTTATGCCTATGAGTAGGCTAGCTAGATCGGAACTCACAGTAGGGTGGCAAATTAACCGGTCTATGAGTATGCTAGCCAGATAAGGCCTCACAGTAGGGCGCCAAATGTAACCGGCCTCCCTATACAACCGTTTTATTACGTCAGTTGTAACAATTTTCTGATGAGCATGCTGTAGGAAGGAACTATCAATTGACATTCCTAATGCAGATGTTAATGCCTCCTACAACAATATTTCCTGCTCATCAGAGGATGTAGTACCATAGAGACTGGGAACATCTAAACATTTATATGTTTGGTTTCTCAAAAAGCGCCATTAGAGTTCCGTCTCACTACAACCTGACTGGCCTAGGTCTAGCTCAGAAAGCATGAGATTCTCATGAAAAGTGCTATAACTGATGAGTGATCAATAAAACAAAACAATTGGACACTGATAACCAATTTAATTTTTAGTAACAAAAAAAAATTTATTAAATAACAATTAATTTCAATTTCTAACGAAGTTCATTTCTATCCCATGATAATTCATCTTCATTTTACTTATGAAAGAGCTAGAAGCGTTCTCTTTTTTTATCAATAGTTCATTTACAAGTTCATTTATGAAAGACGTTTGGAAACAGTCTAATTCAACAATAGTTCATTTTTGAATTCCTTTATAGAAGAAGCTTGAAATATTCTAATTCAACAATAGTTCATTTTGAATTCATTTAGAGAAAAGCTTGAAATATTCTAATTCAACAATAGTTCATTTTGATCATATGAGAGAAGTTGAAATATTCTAATTCAACAATAGTTCATTTTGAATTATTTATAGAAAGCTTGAAATATTCTAATTCAACAATAGTTCATTTGAATTCATTTAAAAGTGAAATATTCTAATTCAACAAATTCTTTTTTCATTATAGAAAGAAATACTAATTAAAATTTTTGACATTATAGAAGAAGGAAATATTCTAATTCAACATATTCATTGCTTCATTTATATAACTTAGAGCATCAACTTTATGTTTATACAATAATTCATTTGAATTCATTGACCTTGAGCATAAGCATTTATGTTTATACAATAATTCATTGACATTAAAAGACTGAGATCATATGTTTATACAATAATTCATTTTGAATCAGAACTTATCACTTTATGTTTATACAATAACATTGAACATATGAACCTTAGCTACATATGTTTATACTAACATTTTGAACATAGTAGAAGCACATAATTAGTTTATACTAATTGACATTATTAGTAAGCATTTATAGTTTATACTAATCAAATATTAGATCCATTATGTTTTCTCATTAAGAAAATAATAATGTTCTAAATCATAAGAACTTAATACATGTTATCATTGTCATTTGAATTAAAATAGCTTATGTTATCTCATTGCATTAGTAAGCTAGTAATATGTTTATCAATAACATTTGAATATCTATCAAGCATATGTTTATACATAACACATTAAGTAGAACCTTAGAAATCAACATTATAGTTTATCATACATTTGAATCAAAGACCTTAGAAGTCAATTATGTTTATACAATAATTCATTTAATCATTTAAGAAAACCTTAGAGCAGTAACATTTATGTTTATACAATAATTCATTTGAACATTTAAAAACCTTAGAAGCATCAACTTTATGGTTTATACTTATTTGAATTCATTTAGTAAGAATATAAGCATTTATGGTTTATCTAATCATTTAATATTTAGGAGAAGTTAATATTCTAATTCAACAATATCTTTCTTTATATAGAATTAGAGCAGTCACTTTATGGTTTATACAATAATTCATTTGAATCATTTAAAGAAACCTTAGAAGCAGTCAAGCATTTATGGTTTATACAATAATTCATTGAAATCATTTAAAGAAGAACCTTAGAGAAATTTATGGTTTATACAATAATTCATTATTTTATGAATATTATTGATTAATTTAAATCAAATCTTGGTTTGTGGAGCATTTATCATTTGTTAATGAAGCATTTATAATTTAGTAAATATAAAAGTATATTCATACCTAACTCTGTTTGGCTTGTGGAGCATTTATAATTTATCAAATATAAAAGTATATTCATATACATAAATTCTGTTTGGCTTGTGAGCATTTATCATTTAGTAATTAAAGCATTCTAATTTAGTAAATATAAAAGTATATTCATATACATAAACTCTGTTTGGCTTGTGGAGCATTTATAATTTAGTCAAATATAAAAGTATAGTCATATACATAAATTCTGTTTGGCTTGTGGAGCATTTATCATTTAGTAATTAAAGCATTTCTAATTTAGTCAAATATAAAAGTATATTCATACACATAAGCTCTGTTACATTACCCAGATAGAAGTAATATGCAATTAAAGCATTTCTAATCCATATAGTAAATACGTTCAAATATTTTTATAAATAAATTTGCGTATAGCTATTTCATAACTTCATTTTATAACGTATGATAAATATGTTCTAATATTTTAAAAAATAAATTCTACGTAATTATTTCATAACTTCCTTTATAAATGTAAAATGTTTTAATATTTTATAAAAAAATTCTATGTAATTATTTCATAACTTCACTTTATAACATATGATAAAGATGTCTTAATATTTATTAAAGAAAGTATGAAGTTTCATAACTTCACTTATAATATGATAAAAATGTTTTAATATTTTATAAAAATAATTTTTATGTAGATATTTCATGATTCAATTTATAATTTATGGTAAAGATGTCTAAACATTCCTATAACATAATTACCTTCCAGTTTTGAGTCTAGTTTACTCAAAAAGGGTTATTTCATCTATGGAAGTCATGAATGGAGAGAGTGAAGCGCTAATTTACCCCATTGTCATTATAATTCCTCTAGCAAGTTTCTTTTCCATTTTCATGTTTTGTTAAAGCTATATTTTAATGTGTCAAAAGAATTAAGTAATACACTTTTTTTTTAAAAAAATTTAATATGTTCTGCCTCTCTGTGTAAGCAAAGAAAAAAATGTTCTTTTCTTCCGACGATGCCTAATTTGAATATGCCTCAGTTTAACCCAAGTATCTTTTCTTTTTTCTTTTAATGATTGGATAATTAATTTTTTTTTTTATTGAGACAGTAAAAAAAAAAAAATAAGATGAATAACATTTTATTAAATATAGTCACAAAATTAAAAATATGATTTTTTTTTTTAACAATTACAGCTTTATTTCATTCCCAATTAGACTGAATCAGCTAGACATTTTTAAATGGGGGGGGAATCTTTGAATATTTATATGAGGAACAGCATATCTGTTTCAATATATAATCAAATGAATGGAATTATGCTCACCTTGTCACATTGGTGATCAAACATAACAATCTCTAAGCATTTAATTTCATTAACTTGATAGATCTCTAAGCATTTACCTAGAAGTTTATCATATTTTTTTAATAGTAAATTCCATTAAAATCAAAATATTTTAATTTGTATAAGGCAGATCAAGAACATTATCCCTATACAAGTAGAATATACTATGCATATGGATAACTCCAAATCATGCAATATATCACTGACAACTAATCAACATTTTCTATTAAAATAGTCATATAGCCATTTGCTTAAGGAGTTATGTAATGGGCAAGCACTGAAACAGATAAAACACGTATTCATACAATTTATCAAATCGATATATGTATATATATTATTTTTCCCAGCAAAGAATCAGTCCAAGAATTTTTTATCCTGAGTTTCTATTTTACCATTGTCTAAATAATGCAGGGAAAACTTTAAGTAATCTCTAGAATTTAGAATTTCTAGAATAATCATCATCTAAGTACTTAACTCCAGTGATCGGATGAAAAATGAAATTAAATAATTTGACAATGTAAAGTGATTTGACTTTTAATCATTACACTTATAAATTGGATAATCAGTTCTTTGTATTACTATACAATCAATTAGTAAATATGATTTTGAAAATTTAGCTGAAAATCGATTGTGTTATGGGTGAAGTCCATTTTCTTTGATAGAAAAAAATCGTCAATTGAAAAAGTGGTAATAAACTGTATATATACATTTGTGTTTACTTATATATATATATACTCTTTTTTTTTAATGGAAAGAGCCTCACTGAATGGTTAGTATGTTTTTCTATAACCCTGGGCTTAAAATTCAAACGAAAGTTGGACTATTTTTCCAGATGCAAATAAATTTATAATCTTTTTTTTTTTTTAGATATTGAACTTGTGTCCAGTCTAAAATGCTATTTAAGTATTGTTATTAAAGGAGTATCTAGCTATTCTTAACTAAAGAATAAAACAAGAAAGAAAAATCGTAAACCTTTACTAGCTGGCATTTGTCTAATTTAGTATGTCTTCTCTATTTCTCTGCAATGGGATGCTGAAGAGATCTTTGGTCTTTAGTTGGCTATTTAAAGTCTCTTTTACTTTTACATCTATATATTTTAATGATAATAAAAATACATTAACATATTTATGAGTAAAAATAAATATATGCATGTTATAAATCTAATATATATGCCGAAAGTGTAATTTCTGTATTATTGATGCAAAATAATTGCTGGAAACTATAAAAACGTATAAGATATTTAAAAATTTTCTACTAATAAAAAAACCCTCTCTGACAAAAGAATAAAGACATTAGAAAAAGGTAGCTGCATTTCAAAATACATTTTTACTGACTTAGTTTTATCAGTTGTCCAAAAAAAAATAAAAAATAAAATAGAAATTATAATACCAAGCATGATGGAGCTAATAATAGTTTTATAATCTAATAAATAGTTATTTATAACATTAATATAATTTCCAAAAGATGGTAAATCATCATTAAAGTTGTGTAAGAGTTGTATGCTTGTTGATTAAGTTATAACAAAAAAGAAAAATATATATCTTTTAGAAGTAATATTATCGCAAAAATGATTGTTTAGTTGTGGATCGGTGATTTTTTTTCTAATAGACTCTAAATTATAACACTCGATTAGATGATGAAATTGATATTGTAATCAGTGGCTACCAGAATAAAAAAAACAAAAAACAAACAAATGAGCAAGACAGATGATCATCAAATAAAGTTAAGATTTACTTGGAGAGATTGTGAAAAACTGAATAAATAAATTGTTTGTTTTGAATATTGTAATTCAACAAAATTAAAACTTACAAAGCCTCCATTGCCTTCATTTTGCTGTAATATATAAATTCAATTTATCTACCTTACTTTGAACACATTTTTTAAAAGGTGAAAGTTAAAACTTGTTTAAAATAAAAGCCCTAGTATTTGTTTATTTAAGACGCAATTACTTATATTAAAGAAAACAATTATTAATTCAAGTATAGCAATGATAATCATTTATTATTATGATATGCAAGTAATAATTTGCAATAGAAGATAAAAGTATAACATTCACTGCGAACAAAAGCCTCTCTAGCAGCTGTCCAAAAAGAAAAAATAACAAAGGCATTACTCATCAGGCTTGTTATCATCGGATGATGACAAAATCTAATTGGCCGTGGTTTGACAACCTGGAAAAAAATATCCTAAAATTTTTAGAATCTGACCAAAATTCAAACCTTAATCCATGGCAGGCAGGTAAACTAAACATTACAATGCAAAGTCTTTCCAATTTATAATAAAAAATAAATTATTTAATAAAAAGAGAGATAGCAAGAAAATTTTAATCTTTTAATATTATTAAATGAAGAAAGACATTATATGTATTAGTGTTGGTATTTTTGCTTGAATAAATAATATTGCAGCCAAAAACGATTGGTAGAATATAATATAATTTGCAGTAAATAAGGAGATTTCCCCTGAAAGAGACACTTATCAGAAAGATGTCGTAAAATATTTTAATACCTATTAACTGTGAATAGCTTTTTATGGTTATACACTGCCAATTTAGAATGAAATGTGTCAACTGTTAAAATGCTATCAGTCAGCTTCAATTTAATATGATTAGGTTAATGGAAACTTAAGAAATATGACAATGTTTAGGAAAGTAGATGGAAATCTTCATCTTGCACTCAGTTTCCCCAATAATGAATTGTTGGTAATCCTGACGTTTAGCGCCCCGAACAATTCGCCCTCTATTTTTAAAAAAATGAACTATTTTTTCACTATGTAACTATATCCAAGTGTAAATGCTAATAAAAAAAGATTAAAAAAAATACTTACATTTACATGCGTATTTTTCACGTATACCGGTCTTTGCTGTATATAGAACTGTAAATAAATGACGTATATTAACTGTAAATGTTTTTCCGTAAAGAAGAATAAATAACAAGAAAACAAACTTACATTTTTAGGAGTAATTAACACACAAGGAATGACAGCCACACAGGAGGAAATGACGAAAGGTGTGCGTGGCAGATTTCTGAAAGAAAATTCTGCAGGTAGGATGAGAACAAAGGTGTGCTCATCCCAAATTTGTATTTTAGCTTATGCTATGCGACAGAGTGGACATAGGCTAATTCCCCGCGTCAAGCAAAAGTAGTTCAGAATTTGTCTCGTGCCAAATGACGCAGACAATTGCGTGAGTCTAAATACAGCCTAAAAAAAGTGTGCTCTTCCGATCTATTTATTATTCTTTATGTAATTGCAGAGTATATGTAACTATAAATGTCTTTTTTACATGAAGATGAATAAATAAAATGGATGTAACAAAACTTAATTTTTTAGGCTCTATTTAGTCTCACGCAAAGTTGCTATAAAAATTATGAACTACTGTACTTTGGTCATTTGTGACACGTGACAAATTCTGAACTACTTTTGCTTGACCGCGTGGAATTATGCCTATGTCCACTCTGTCGCATAGCATAAGCTAAAATACCAATTTGGGATGAGCACACCTTTGTTCTCATCCTACCTGCAGGAATTTCTTTCAGAAATCTGCGCACGTGACGACCTTTGGTTTTCCTAGTGTGGCTTCCAATTACTCCTAAAAATGTAAGTTTGTTTTCTTGTTATTTATTCTTCTTTACAAAAACATTTAGTTAATATCTTTATTTACAGTTCTATTACAGAAAGACACTATACGTGAAAAATAGTAAATGTAAGTATTTTTTAATCTTTTTATTAGATTTACACTTGGATATAGTTACATAGTGAAAAAAAAGTTATTTTTAAAAATAGAGGGGAATTGTTGGGGGTAAGTAGGATTAAATTTTTACTGATAGATGTTCAGTAATCTCTGAAAAATAACTACAAATTCAGCTGATATCTTTTTAATTAGAGCATCACTAATGTAAAATAAATTTACTTAGAATTGTTTATAAGTTTCTATGCGTCAAACAAATTTAATTGCAGAATCATTCCTTTATAACCTTGTTCTAATATTAAAAATGTATATATTATATTTTGTGGAATCAATTTTTTTAAAGAATTATCGATTTTGTCTGGTTTTCTTAAAATTATAATTTTTTTTCCCCCGATTAAAGACTTGCGTATGTATGCATAAAAAAATAATCTCTGATTTGAATAGATATCACCACCTACATACAATGTCTTTATATATATAGAATATCTTCTAAGAAATTCACAAAAATTATAATCTTAATTAAATTACCTTTGTTCAAAATTTAGCGTTTATATATATCGTCAATTGTTTAATACAATAATTTGTTCGCCTTAATTAAATAATTCGCATAAAATTAGTGCAATACTTAATTAAGCATACATGCATTAAAATATATTACTTTTTATTGCATCATTATGAATAATGAAATTATAACAATTAATTAAAAAGTGAAGTTTTATTTCACTATACATTATTTTTATTAAGCTATAATCATATTGATTATTGAATAAAAATGAAACTATATTACATGAAATTAGAACGTTTAAGGAAAATTTTATGTATACATATTTAAAACGCTCCATAGCTATATTTTTCTTTTGATGCATTTTTAAAATACTCATAATTGTCTATTATTTAAGATTAAGTATACCCCCCCCCCCATATTTTTTCAATCTTTACATGTCCGAATATATAAACATGCAGCATATTAGTCAGCTGTTCACCCTGCATTTTAGATTAATTTATACAAACTTTCATTTTTGCTTCATTTAAGATTATCTTTCAGTTGTTGTTGTTGTTTTTTTTTTTTTATCACTGGTAGTTTAATTTCAGCATCTTTCTAATATCATTTCTATTTGAACATAACTAATCCTATTGTTTTTCGTTTTATAATTAAAATAAAGGAAAGATCGTTTAAATAAAAAAAAATTATCCACATTTTTTGATATATATCGTAAGGAGACACATCCATGTCAAAGTAATAGTAAATAAAAAAAAAAAGGGAAATAAAAAATGTATTCAAGAGAAAATAAAGATTCATCATCATCATTTTTCTGATCCACTGCAGGATGATGATCTCTCCAAGTTCAGTTCGTTTCTCTGATTTGTAGCCTCTCTTTTTCATATCATCCCGGCATACTTCCTATTTCAACCACCCATCTCACATGTGATCTCTTTCTAGGTTTTTTACAATCTCTTGAAATACAGTTTAAGGTTTCAACTATCAATCTTTTATAATCTATTCTAGCAATATGTTCAGCCCAACTCCACTTCGATCTCTTAATTCTTTCAAAGATATCAGTAATACCTGTTTATTCTCTCATCCATTTATTTTGATTTTGATCTCTTTTTGTTACTCCTAACATGCACTCTCCATATCTTTTTGAATGATCTAAAATCACCATATTGCTCTTCTGTAATTGTTCAAGTCTAAGATCCATAAAGAAGAACTGGTAAAGCATATTTATTAAAAATCTTTTCAAATAGATTGGCATATTTCCTTTTAGTATTAAATTATTTCTATCAAAAGCACTCCAATTAAGTTTAATTCTATGATTGATTTCACTCATTATGTTTCCACCTGTAGTAATAATCTAAGGTATTTGTAGTTCTTAATTTCTTCTAATTATTATCAAACTTTATTTCTGTCTTTTGAGAAAATCTATTGAAAATTAGTGTTAATCTTTTTAATGTTTAACTTTATTTTTCTACTTTCATCTGATAACTCTTGCAACATTTCCTGAAGATCTAAAGCAATATTTTCAAAAACAACTACATCATTTGCAAAATCTAGATGACTTAAATAATCTTTATTTACTTTTATTCCTTTAGCTTTCCATTTTAATCTACAAAATATTTTTTGCAAAACTGCTGTAAAAAATTTTGGAGACATGGAGTCACCCTGTCATACACTCTTATCAATGTTAATCTTCCTAGTATTATTATGTAATCTAATTGTTACTGTTGCATTTTTATAAATATTATTCAGTATATGACAATATCCTGTGTCTATACCATGATGATCTAGTGCTTCAATCACTGAAGAAATGCATATAGAATCAAATGCCTTTTCATGATCTACAAATTCAAAGTATAATGGTAATTTCTATTTGTAGGTCTTTCTATAACTTCGCTCAATAATAGGATATAATCTACTGTGCTAAAATCATTTTTAAATCCAGTTTGTTCTTTTGATAGGTTGAAATCCAAAGTTTGCTGTACATAAATTGTAATTATCTTGGTAAAAAAATTGTATAAAACTGATAAAAGACTGATAGGTCTGTAATTTCTAATATTTTCTTTATCATCTTTTTAAAATATTAATGTTAATATTGTATTATTTCAATCATTTGGTATGTTTTTATCATTTAGACATTTGGTATATAATTTTGCCATAATTTTTTCTATTTCTTTATCTGTTTCTTTTAAGATATCTATTATAATTCCATCATTACCTGGAGCTTTTCCCTCCTTCATAAATTTAATTGCATGTCTCACTTATGCATTTAACATTCTGGCCAATTCAGAAGATATAATAGATGTAGGAGATATTTGTTCTTTATTACTATATAATTCTTGATAGAACTCTCTTAGACATTTCATGATGTCATCTCTCTTTTTAGTAATAGGTTCATCTTTTTTTAAATTTTATTCCAAAAGTATTTTTCCTACCAATACCAAAATATTGTTTTACCCTCTTGAGACTTTTATTCTCTTCTATAGCTTTGTTTGTAAGTTCATAATTGCATTTTCTTATATTATTATCAATTCTTTCACACCATTTTACAAAATTTGAGATATTCAATCCTTCTGAATGCATCATTTTTATATATTTTTATATTCCTTTCCTTTCTTCATAGTCTTGTCTCAATGGAAATTTTACTGATCAATTGTTGCTTTTTTGCACCAGTGATCTTTGTTGCACCTTTTAAAAATGTATCAGTTATTTTTGTATTGATTTCATTCAAATCTGAATCATGTTGAAAATCTATTAATATTTGAAAATGATTTGCAAGTTGTAATTTAAATTCTTTGGAATGTTTCTGAAGATTAGGAATATCAACTGTGAATATTGTTCTCCTTAATATTGTTTCTCTAGTTTTGTATTAACATGTGTTTTACATCTCATTAATTGATGATCATTTTTTGTATTGGAATTTATTAAGAACATTATAGTCTTGAAATACATATTTTCTGTTACTCAAAATATAATCCAGTTTTGCTGTAGTTTCAATTGGATGCTTCCATGTTCAATTCTGCTTAACATTCTCTTCAAAAAAAAGAATTCATAATATAAAGTCTTTCTTTTTTTGCAAACTCCACAAATCTATGCCCTCACTCATTTCTATCATCATAATCAACTTTACCTACAACACTTTCATCTTTCAATTGTTAACCAGTTCTAGCATTAAAGTCGTCCATGACAATTTAAAAATGTTATTTGGTGTAATCAAAAGCCTTTTGTGCATTCTTATAAAAATCTTCTCATTCTTCATCACAATAAAAACTTGTTTGGACATAAACCTGAATTATCTGCATTTGATATCTGCTATTAAGTTGAACAATTAATCTTGCCACTTTTTTCAATACATCATCAATCTCCACAATGTTGTTTTTCTACTTTTTATGTATAATGTATCCTACTCCACTTGTATTTCCAATGTTTGTTCCTTTGTAGTATAATACATATCCATTTTTTAAAATCAACTGTCTTTTCACCTTTTCTTTGGACTTCAAAAAGTCCAATAATACCCCATTTAGTATTAGACAGTTCTTCATCCAATTCATGTAATCTCCCTTCATTTGGGGACCTAAATAAAAAGTTGTCATCAAATGGCAGCCTGAGTTCTTCATCAGGAGATTCTTATCAATCTCCACCTTCAGCCGTCAACTACTGCCTTAGCTTGCAACTTTATAGCCTGCTGGGAATAAGGACCATGATTTATTTTTGTCTGTCATAATTGTAAATATCTATTAGAAAAAAAATTATTCACTCACACATTCATTTTGCCTTCAAGAAAACTGAACTGATAATTTAGTGAAGAGCTATCATGCAACTGCGAAGAAAGACTATGATGTTTCTTAATCTTAGAGATAAAAAGCCAATTAACTCACCACACTGGTTAATGCATGTTGGTGAACAGCCCATCCATGTTCATATACTATATGAATAATCACAGTAATAGCAGCTGCAATGACAAGAATGTATGGAGTGGACATTAGGAATTTCCCTTAAGGCCTCCAAGAGGAATCAAAGGATCTTTCAGTTAAAAGAAAATTCCTTTCTACAGCCAAATAAGGATTATGCAAACATATATATTGAATTCATGTTAATACTATTAATATTTTATAATAAATAACTAATAGGTGGTTGACCAAAATTAATGATTATCCTAATCTATAACCTTGTGTTATAAGCTCTTCTATAATAAAGAAAGAATCTTAATTTTGTCATTTCTTGGTTTTAATAGATTTTTTTAAAAAAAAGCTATTACAAGAAAAGTTTTTTTTTTGTAACAAATATTTTTTATTATTAAAATATAGTAAGAAATCAACTTCCATCCTTGCATATCTAACTAGTTGTATAATAAGAAATTATATGTGATCAGTTTTTGTATTATTCTGAAAGAGAGGAGACAGTTTACCCTTTTCTCGTAATAGACATTTCAAAGAACTGCTTGAAAACAAAAAAATTCTGAAGTACAATTTTTATTTTTTAAACTTACCAAATTGTATCATTTTGTTAATACCATGTTTGCCTGAAAATAAGACTGGGTCTTCTATTGATTTTTGCTCTAAAATATGGTTTAGTTTCAGGGGATATCTTTGATTTTTTTCATGTACAAAAATCTACATTTATTCAAATACAAAAATCTACATTTATTCAGGTACAAAAATCTATATTTTTTCAACATTACTACTCTTACTTTAACAAGACATAAATAATAATATATCTGTAGTCTAAGTTTCACTACAACTACTCTCATGCAAGGAAGGAATTATTTTCTATCTGCTTTAACACCTTGTGAAGGGATGTAATCATAAACATATGATCAAAGACATGAGAAAAAGACCTATGATCTCCAAGATGCATATTTCATGCTAAACGGCATTCATTAGTTGGCCCAGATCACATTCTCTTACACATATCTTTATCATTGTTCAGTATGTATATATATATAGTAAATTACTATAGAAATATTATTCATTATTGGATAATTTTTAGTCTTATTAATAACTAATAAAAAATTATTAGCACATAAATAACTTTTACTATTGCCTGAAAATATAACGTTTAGAAATTATAAACATATCACAGAACAGTATACGAAAATATTAAAAGCTATTTCCATGCTGATGAAATTAGTAATATTTAATTTAAAATAATATATGAAATGTTAAGCTGTTTTGATTAATTTGTTAATGAAGATCACCACTAATAATAAGTTTTAGCCTTTTCTGTTATCACTGTTGATTTTTTAGAATATATATGGTTAGAGGTCAGATTAAAGAGGAATTCTTATATGAGACTGAATGAAGATACATTGATAAGTGAAAAGTGAAATTGTATTTGCAAGTTTTTATTAAAATGATTAGTTATGAGTCTGCCTGCCATATATTCTAAGTAACCTTTATTCAAGTACAAAAATCTCCATTTATATTTAATTATATATTCATTATTTTGTAATTCAAAACATCCGTCATGTGTTTCAACAGATAAATGAAATACTTTCATTAGACTGACAATCTTAGCTAGGACTTATATTTGGAGTAGGGCTTATATTATCAGCATTCTGAAAAATTATGCTAGGGCTTATTTTCTGGTTAGGTCTTATTTTTGGGGAAGCAGTAGATCTGTAGAATAAATTAACATACTGTGTTAAATAGGACTCTTAACTTGTAAGAAAAAAATCCATTATTGTTGATCAAAAAAAAAAAGGGGGGGGGGTGCCTTGAAAAATTTTCTCACGTTTAAAAAATGAGCATTTCTCCAAAATTATTGAGAAAAATGGTAAGAAAAGAGTTAATGAAAATATAAGGAAATATAACTGTGGTATTGGCAAATAAAGCTATAGACAAAAACAGAAGTATTAAAGGTATAATGTATTAGCATGATACCGGAAGAGGATAATTATTTCAGTAATAAGAAAAAAGGCACTATTTCTAAAAAGAAGTAATGTCATTATGAAATGTATGGAAGAGTTCTACAAAAAGCTATAACAGACAAAATAAAGTAATCTCTACAGTTATAATATTTTTTGAATTGTCAAATATTTTAAATGAAGAGCTAAGACATGCAGTTAAATCTATGAAGAAGGAAAAGCTGGGAATGATATCATTATTCTATTTTAAAAGAAGCATATGTCAAAATGGAGATATTGTTGACAAAACTATATATCAAATGTCTAAATAATAAAGATGTACTGATGATTGGAAGAATGCAATAATTGATATTTAATAAAAGTGAATAAGATTAGAGATTTATTAGTCTTGTGTCAATTTTATAATACCAAGATCATTGCACTTATTTCCAGATTATTTTGAACTCAAACTAAACAACAACAACAATAACAAAAAAGTTAGATTGAAAAATAGTTTTAGCACAGTAAATCTCATACAAATATTAAAAAAAAAAAATTAAAAAAAAGAATGAATATGTGTTGACTTCATGCTATGGTTTTGTAGATTATAAAAAGGCAGTTGGTTCTATAAGTTTTTTCTGTGGTGGTTGAAACCTTGGAACATCAAGATAAACATCAAATCTTGAAAAATATTTATCAAAATGCAACAGTTATTAGATTACATGATGATATTAAGATATTTAACAATAGGTGTGCGTAACAGGGCTATTTTATATCCCCAAAATTTTATCACAATTCATTTTATGGATTAAAATAGGAAATTAAGAAAATATAAATAAATGATTTTGCTGATGGTCTTCAGAGCTTTAGGAAGTATTACAAGAGCTATCATTTGTAGGCAAGAAAATAGACTAAAGGTAATGACTAAAGCAGTCTTCAATAACTTTAAAAAAGACAAAATAAAGATTGATGGTAATCAATTTGAAGAAATTAACTACTATAAATATCTTGGCCAGATTATTCATGAAATAAAAACATATATAGAAATAATTTAATATTCAAAGAAAAAAGGCTATGTGTTTGAAAATTCAGATGTAATAAATGTCTTTTATCAATTTTCTTATAGGAATTTCAAGTTTGGATGTTTAACAAATAAGCAATACAAAAACTTTAGACCCTACAATGAAGTATGGAGATACATATAACAGTTATTGAAAGAGACATATGGGAATGAGAAAACAAATAAGTATTTTTGACATCATTAAAAGAAAGCGGATGAATTGGACATATTATTAGGAGAGATGATAATAGATAAACTGATATTGTCAAAGATCTAGAAAGACCCAAGTGAGTAACATGGATGAAAATATATAATTTTATGAGAGTAATGCAGAAAAGCAGGATTAAATTTGAGGAGACAATAATAGTTAAAATGATGATATATATTTTTACTTACACATATATACAGAGTAAGTCAGACATAGGTATACAATATTGTCAAGACAATTTCCATGACTATGCAATGTTGATGAAAGACATTATGAAAATCTGTCTTTAATCAAAGTTAGCTACTTTTGGTTATATGTATATATATATTTCAATAGATGCAGAAATAATATATATATAAGACAAACAAAAACTGATTATTTTTCATATGCTGTTAATATAAAAGAATAATCGCTTTCTTTTCATTAGAAAATCATGTCAAAATAAGATAACCATTTACTCCTATGGCTTCTGTTATAAGGCTGCTTTTACCAATAGTGATATAATTCGAGATCAAACTCAGAACAAATGTAAACAAGGCATTATTAATTTAAACTTTCTGCGAATAAATTACAGATAAGAGCCATTCTCATTTTAAAAACCATATATGTAAATATTTCAATAATCACATCAATATATATATATATTAGACAAATGGAAACTATTTTTTCAGTGCTATTAATGTAATTAATCCATGTTTTCTCTTTTTTTCTGACAAAGATAAAGGGCATGGTTTATTTATATTTATAAAACAGTAGAGAAGTAGTGTTTGTTTTACATATGTACATTAATACTGTGATTACTAAAATATTTACATTTATTGACTTATATTTGATTAATCATACGATTTTTAAAGTGAAAAGAAATGGTAACTATGAGTTCAAATGAATATTGAAATATTTACATCTGATTTGATTTTAAATTTGTCTCTAAATTACATCATTATAGGGGAAAATATGGCTTATAACACTCTTCCAGTTTTTTTTTTTTTTTTGGCAAAGGGAAAAGGTGTAATCCCTTTATATTGAGACCACATAGAAAAATAATCGGTTTCTGTCGGTCATATATATAGACATACATATGTAAATATGGAATACCACATAACATTATACTAGTAATTATTATCAAAATAGAAATAAACATAGCTGTGTATGAATGAAAAAGTAACTGTTTTTTTTTTCTCTAACTTGCTGCAGCAATATTTTTGAATCAATGCACATGTTATGTAGTGATATAATTTAACTATTCATAACAAAAATTTTAAGGGAGCTACCATATCTAGATCATGATGTATGATATTAAATGGAACAATATATTTCATACCTTATCCCATTGTAAGATGTCTTACACCCATTAAAAACACCTAATTCATACCCCAAGACCCATGACAGCAACATTCTCTACACATAATAGAAATCAAGCCATAAGTATAATGAGAATGCAAATCAAATGAAAGTATAGAGAGATGAAATGTTCACAAGCTCTATAGCTAAGAGTTGTTTCCAAAATTAAACATTACATTTTTTTTATAATTAAACATTTAATAAATGTATGATAAAAACATTATTTAAACTAAACTATAAAACTTAGACACTAACATTTACCTTTGTTAAAAACCTCTTGTCAATTGTTGCTAATTCACACATATTACAACAATATAGGGAAAGGATGACAAGATTTAGATGAAAGCAAGAAAATAATAAAAAAAAAAACTTAATGGAAAGAAATATATATGAACTGTAACAAATGACGTAAATAACTAATCAGTTGCATGAACCTGAACCTGTTGTTTGAAAACATCAAATTCACATCCAAATTGAACAACAACCTGCTTTGGTGATTAGCAAAAGATATAAACAAATAACCTTCTCAAAAATTAAATCAAAAACTCTCATTGGCTAACCAAGATGTATTTTTTTTTTAGCGGAAAAATTAAACTTTTAATTTGAACAGAAAAGTCTGCCATCATTAAAGTAAAAGCATTAAACAAAAATAGCTCATAGGATACTGAGTTAAACTAAATTAAAAACAGATGGATTTAAACCCAGACAATTAAGGGATTTTAAATTAAAAATCTCAAAAACAGCTTTAAATTATTCAATCTTTCAAAAGCATTTTCAAGTTTAAGTCAGAGAGTAGATCAACTCTAACTTGAGATTATCAACAGCAAATATCTTGATTTTTCATTCACTCAATAACTTTTATTAATCACATTTCTACAACCATGCATTGTTAAATGTGAAGTACATTAGGGAGAGAAAGTTGTCACCCATGAAGCTATAACTGCCAAACCAAATTTAATTCGACCATAGCTTTTATTCATCTATGCTGCGATCGCATGAAGCTGCCTACTCAACATCTCAAAGCAAACTATACAAACATAAATTCTGATCACTATCAAATGTGTTTTAGAATATTCAAACCCCACTAATTGAAATATGAACCAGATCAAAGAGGACAGTTTTAATCTTTTTAGAACATTTTCTTTATGGACTCTTAATTGATCTTTAGGTTGATGTCACATTAAACAGGCAAAACTTTCCATACACATAAGAGTTGGTGATCATTTGATGTTATATTTTTATTTTTTATATACAATTTTTATTTATTTATTTCCTTTAATATAGATTGAAGGGGGAGGGGGTGTATACTATTAATATGTCAAAGAAGGGAAAAGCTTTATTGTAAATTGAAATAAAATATCGGTCGAGACTGACCTTGTGAATAAACTAAATCACCTAGAGAAGTAAGATTTTACTCTATTATACATTAAATGTCAACACTTGTACAATAACACTGTTATTTGTTTTTTGTTTGTTATTACTAATCATTTCATCATTTATTTGTTTTCACTATATATGATCAATAATCCCTAGTGTGGATGATCTTTCCTATCTTTGTAGAGGCAAGACATATTAGAAGGGGCAGCCCATACCACCACCATGTTATTGATATGAACTCATCAATAAATTGATTGGAGATGAGGAATTATGATTTTGATGAAAATTAAATTAAATTATCAAGCAAGTGTAAACATAAATAACAAATTATGATTTTAATTTTTTTTTGTGTTAGTATTGATATTGGATAAATATTCTTTGCAAGGAAACAGAGAATAGATTAATGATATTAACTGTAATCAAAGAATATTTACTGAGATATAAAGTAATTATTTATCTTTGTTATAACCTTGTTGCCTAAACTATGTTAATTGTAAATAAATCTGTTAAATATATGATTTTAAATTAAAGACTGTTGTTTGTATTTTTTTCTATATTCAGTTGTCAATTTGTCACATACTCACACATTATAAATAGTGATATTGATATAGTTTGAAGTAGAATATTATGGATATTCTCCCTGAGTTTGAATTCTGGGATCAATGGAAGTACAAAATGGGGAAAGGAGTTGAGTATACAGGTAGATTTTTGACATATACAGCATCTCCCAGGAATGAGATTGTAGTGGGCATGATTATATATATTTAGAAATCCTAGATATGCTTTTTCACCCACTCTGATGACGTATCAAGTCTACTGTCATGTAAGATCAGGATTTGTTATGTTACACCATGATGGAACAATATATTAACATTAAATTTTGTTTTAAATTTGAAAAAATTGCTAGTGAAATGTTGAAATGATTCAAACAGAGTATGGCAATGCAACTGTGAGTCACAAGAATATTTTCAAATAGTTTGCAAGATTTTGTGATGGCAGGATGAGTAATGAAGATGATCCATGAAGGTATAAAACTTTTTCATTTCATAGTTATAATTCATGCTCATGATGAATTAGCTCATATATCTAAACTATGTTTCTATGTAATCTGTTGATTCAGAGATGGCACTGCAACATCTTGGAGAGAGAGCTAGACATCTTTTCATTAAAGATATTAGTAAAATTATAATTTTTTTAAGAAAATTTTCTTCATACCATGGCTTCATATATGTATTAAATAAATAGGCCTTAAGTGAAAATTACTGTCAAATATATATATACCCACATGTAACTACCTGCAATTTAGTACAAATACTAATCGTGCTGCTCATTAAAAGAAGTTCTTATATAATTAATAACCTTAGATCCAAAATGATTAATTAAAAGAGGCTATTTGAGTTTATTTTTATTTCATTGAATTCAAAAGGATAAGCTTTTTAATCATCAAACAATATTTTATGACTATATTTACAAGTGAAAAAGGCTTAAGTAAAGTATCTGTATTTAGCTTTTATATATTTCAACTCCATGAATGAAGACTAAATGTATTCATCAATATATATATATTGTATTGGATGGTCTAAGGGGTCTTATGCAGTGATGATATCCAACCGGTTCACACCGGTTCGCGCGAACTGGTTCTTAAAATTAAAAAAAATTAGCGAACCGGTAGTTAAATTATCCGAAAATAAATTTTATTATTATCCTAAAAAAGAGTTGAATTAACAAATTACTTTCCAACAATAATCTAGAACATTATTTGTATTTTTTTTTGTTATATCTAATGTAAGATTCTTTTTGAACAGATTGGGTTTAAAATGCTTTCCCCAGAATAATTTGATTATACGGTATTGCACTTGGAACGTGTGATATGTGTGATGAAATTTGAGTGATTAAGAATTATTCTGCAAGAAATAATTGACAACAGTTTTGTTTTAAGTAATTAAATCCATTATTTATCGGATTTCAAATTAGTTTCTTTAAAAGTGTACAAATAAAAAGTGTTATTTTATTAGTGATAAAGGAACCCATATTTAATTTTTACACAAAGTAAGAAATTAATTAACTATTAGTTTACTTACATTTAACAGAGGCGTTATTAAAATTAAAAATAAATTCGGCACAAATGTATTACCATAATTTTTTTAATGAAATTTATTCTTGCTGAAATTATTTTACTTTAAAGATAAAATAACTTCATTCAAAAGGACCTAGCATTGCGAAAACAACAATAACATAAAACCATTATTCAAATGATTTTATTATGCCGGCATTGTTTTAAATATTTATTTAACTTTTATTTTTTTATTTAAATACTTTATTTCTTCATTTACATTTATCATACAAGATTTGTTTTTATTTGATTAGTAAATTTAATGGATGATCAGCTGTAGTAAGTTTATAGTACATTATTTTCATTTAGTTTGCTATATCTGATGTAACATTGTGTTTTTTTTTAACAATGAGTTCAACATATTTTGTCTAGAATAACTTGGCAAGATGATAAATAACAATACCTTTGGCTCATCAAGTGGCATGACTCGTTTTCAAATAATTTTTTTCTTTTTATTTTTTTAATTTTCATATTTTATTTCAGTTTTATGATTTGTTACAACTCATTTGTATTAAAAATCAATTAATTAGATGGTTTTTTCTAAGGTGAATGTAATATGAGAATATAATAAAAATCAACCCTTCACAAGAAATGAAACAAAAATGCCAAACAATATCAGATTTCTTCCTAAAAGATCCAAAAACTGATACAGAATTGAAAACGATAGTAAAGGATGATATTTTGAATCAAGTTTTGTTTTCTGTTTTTTCTGATGCAACAGAAAATAATGTTAACAACATAAATAAGCTGTCCAGTTTGAAAAGTACAAAAGATGCATATAAAATAAATGTAGATAGTGACCTTACTAGCTGCTGGAATATGAAATAAGCCAATGAATTCAAAGAAAAATATTGTGGTTTACTTATTATTGGAAAAAAAACCTGAGGGTGATAACTATATCAAAATCGAGTCAATAAAAGTGAAGGCAGCTCATGTGTCAAAAGAGTGGAGAAGTAATATTGTTCCAAGTGGAAAAAATAAAATGATTCAACAAGCCTCTCTTCAAAAAAAAAAAAAATGAACACTTTTCATCAAACTTACACCAGATATGTGTGATGCAATTGAAAGAAAGTGCAAAAAATGCAATTTTCAAATTCATAGACAAAGTTCATGAAACGTTTATGAGCTCCATCTGTAAAATTTTCAGTACAGTTTGCACTTTAGCAAAACGAAACTGACCGTTTTCTGATATTGAACATTTGATAGAATTATAAAAAAAGAATGGATTAGATATGGGAGTGGGACTTCATTCTCAATTCCTGGCTGTCAAAATTGTCGAGCACATTAAAAAATACATTAAAAAGAAAGTGTTTAGAAAAATAATAGATCAGAATTTAAAGATATGTTTATAATTAATGAGGCATCAACAATATTATGCAAACCAATCCTTATAATTTTTATTAAGGTTAAAGATGCAGATTTCTCACCAACAATTTTTGTAGATTTAGTGGAATTACAAAACAAAGATGCTGAAACCATTTACACTGCTCTACTACAAAGTCTGCAATCAGTAGGATTTGATAATCCATATTTAAAAAATAATTTGATTGGATTTTGTTCAGATGGAGTAATTGTGATCCTGGGAAAGTAGTCAGAAGTGAATGTTAAAATAAAAAACCACTATCCTGAGATTATTATTTGGCATTGTTTGAGTCATCACCTTCAACTTGTGCTGGAGGATTTTATCAAAGACATAAAGCAAATGAATCACTTTACAGCATTTATTAATGAAATATGTAAAATCTTCCATCAGTCTAATAAAAACTAAATGGCATTGAATAAAATTTCAACCAATTTGGGAATTGGAAATTCTAAAAATTGTAGAGTTTTGTCCCAAGATGGGCAGCATGCCGTCATAGAACAGCAGTTGCAACATGGTGAGCCTATCCAGCACTATATGATTTTTTTTCTACTAATAAAATTTTTTCTGGAATGGCAAAACATCTTGCCAACAAATATTTTATGAGATCTAGTTTTAAGAATCAATATTTTAGAAGAAATTGCTTTGTTGGTGGATGCTATTCAAGAAAGAAGTGTAAATATATTGCATGCTGAACAATTGATTAAGAAAAGAATTAAAGCATTTGAATATCTCAGAGAGAAGAGTGGTAGTTATGAAAAAATAATAAATGAAACTATCTCTTCTAAGGAATTCCTGCATATTAATTTTGTTGAAGACAACAAATGAGTGAGTCTTCCCCATCAAAAATTACTGAATGTAGTGATAACAAATATGGAATTAAGATTAATGGATTGTAATAGCATAAGTAATAATATTCAAGATAGAAATCATAAAATCCATTAATTAGTTAAAATTGTGAACCCAGATGCTTGGAATCTGGAAGAAGCTGTAGTTCTCTGGAAAGAATTTGATGAGAAATTATTAGATTTTTACAAAGCATTTCACCATGAGATTTCAGTTAATGATTTCCATGATTATGTTGAAAATGTTTTGAGAAATCACCAGAAACATGTTGTATATAAAACTATCCAAAGGGCTAAAAATATAATTAAAACCAAGGCTGAATGAAGGTTTCTGTGGTGAACACAATTTATTGAGATAAAAGAAATCACCTTTAAGTGAAAAATGTGGCAAATTCTTCTAGTAATAAATTGGATAGGTCTTCCATTAGATCACTGGGATTGCAGTGACTCGGTTCAAGTTTGGCTAAGAAATCACAATACAGCTGATGATTCTATAGTCAAAAAGCATCATCAACCTGAAGAGACATATGATCTGACTAGAATGTCAATATGGAAATATCTTGCCAAATAAATACGTTTTTTTTCCAATTATAAAAAGGGTTTAATTATTTTTTAATTCCATAAGTGAGATTGCAAAGTACATCATAGTGTGCATGTGCACTGTAGCACTTTTTTGTGTATGGGGGGGTCATGCAAAATTTTTGAGAAGTTGCCAAAAAATTTTAGGTATGAAACCGAGAAGTGATTTGCTTCCATGCTTAGAAAAATAAACAGAATAGGTTCTTAAATACAACCTACTGTTAGAGAACTGCTTCTTGGAAATTTGGGATATCATCACTGGTCTTGAATATACCACTATACTAAAAATTATGCTTTATAGTTTAAAAGAGAATATATAAAGTAAGTTCAAATTATAGGGCAAATTAGGCTCAAATATAATAGTAGCATATTTGTCTTATATGAGAATGTTTGGATCTATCCATTTAGGATTATAAATATAATAAACACTAAAGATATAATAAGATGCCATCTAATGAACTAATATGAAATAATATTACAAATCACTCTTTTGAAGCTTTCATAGTGTTAGAAGAACCTCATCCTATGATAGTTATTAACTCATTCTATTATGTTCTTTACCTGGAGTTTAAATCTAAATGCCATTTGATTTTTTTTTTCATATAGTTGAGGATTTTTAAGCAACCCTAATGTTTGTTGTTAAAGAACATTTAGCTACTCTTAATTGGATGAGGACAAAGCTAGATTAATCTTGATAGATCAAATATATATCAATGCTATAGATTATAAAACAAAAATAAATTGATATAATGCAGCCTTCTTCTTTGAGGAATATAGTATCATACTTTTATAAATACTAAATCTATAATTTATTTTTATTTTTAACCAATTTTTATCATCTCATCAGCCAAAACCTTATATTTTAAGCAAAAGTTCTCTAGTATATATATTATTGAGTGTTCAAAAGTTGATGCTGCATTATGGTTTTAAAAAAAAATGCCTACAGTTTGTTTCAAGATTTATATCAAAGTTAAAATGTCATGGCTCATTTTGTAAAAGTCTTTATATTCAAAGTTATGCTCTTCAATTCTTTTACATTTTTAATCTTTAGATTTGCATGGAAAAATTAGAACTATACATATACAACCTTTTATTTTGTCATAAATGCTTTTTTTAAAGTATTAAAATTGTGTGAATTTATATTCCACTTATATTGTTAATGTCAAAAAGTCCCTCCCCCCCCCCCAAAAAAAAAAAACAACAACAACAGGTGCTTAAAAGTGTTCTTGTGGCCATCTTCAAATAGTTGGGGAGGGGGTTGGCTTTTTTTACATCTTTACTAATCAAGTAGATTTTTTTTCCCATATAATTTTAACATTTATAATAGATGTTAACTAAAATAGATTTACGCTAAATATTTGAGTATATTGATGGAAAATGTGCGTGCAGACAAAAGAATTTGATATGTGAGTACTAAATTAATAAATTCTGATTAAATAAATGTTAGAAATGCAGAGTTCATATATATATATTTTAGCTGACATTTAATCATATGATTAGTTTCACATTTTCATTGATTTATTTGTAGCTTTTAAATATAATTACTTCAAGAAAATGAATTCATTTACTATTTTTACATAACTGGAGATGCTAAAAGTAGGTTATTTTTGAAAGATTAATTTAAAAATTATATAACTATAATTCCCAAGATCATATTTCATTAGAAATATTTTCAGTAAAATAATCTTCATTGATTCTGTTTTTATGAAAGAGAAAAAAATATTTGAGCTACCTGATAAATACACTCCAACTTAGAGTGCTTACAAAAGATCAGCTTTATGACTTTTTTGTATTTATTATATAAATTGATATATAAGTTGATGATATATAAATATTTGTTATATTGAAGATTGTGGATTTTTGGTCTGCATAAACTACTATTTTCACAAGGTAGAATTTTTCGTTTCATATTTTATAAAATAGTATAATTATTGATTTAATCATCCGGCACTAGATGGCAATACATGTCAATCTATTGGCATTTCAATATTGTGAATTAATTTCATGTTTATATAACTAATCATGTGCTTGTAATTAAAAAACAACAATCCTCTATTCGGCTTATAGTATTAGGATTGTAATATATAATTCTGTGAAAATCTACAGAAACATGGTCTCTTTTTATGAATCTATTTAGTTTTTGACTCTCAGTATATAAGTTTATATTTTAATTTTGATATTTTAAATTAGATTTTCTATTTATATTTAGTCAGTTTTTGGCATTTACAAGGTATCACAATAAGAGAGATACCTTTGAGAATTTTGTAGCAGATAAACAATAACTCATTTGGGTAACTATGTAATTAAAAAAAAAAAAAAATTATTTGTTGCCAGTTGGTATGCATAAAATAATACTTTGGTCAAACTAAAAATTGAGACAATTTGTAATATAAAGCAAATAAATTTGTATTTAGAATAATCATGACATATTATATAGAATGTTATCAGGTAATAATCTAATTTTACTTAAGAATGAAATTAATAAAGCAATATAATGTATAAATTGGGTGGAATGTTGCAGCATTATATATTACATCAAAGCAATTAAAAATACCTTATTAAATTTAATATTAATTGAATGTTATAATATCCAATGGATAGCAAAAGGAGTTATTATTTTCTTTATTTTTTTAATTATAATTTATCTTTATTAAAACTGATTAAGGTTTTTTTTGGAAATTGTTCAAGTTAAAAATATCAATAAGTTTTTTTTACATTGAAGAACTTCTAGGTTTAAATTACATATTTTAAAGTTTAAAAGTTTCTGGTAACTTTTGTATTTAATATATAAATTGATGCTTATGCAATAAAGAAGTATTGTTTATCAGTTCAATCATATCAATTTTATATTTTTATACATAAATATTAAATTGTTTCACTTCCATACAAGCAGAGTTCCTATGCATATAAATATTCAAAATTGAATAATTGGTTAAATCCTGGTTGCCTTTCAAACTAGCAAATTATAAACCAAAAGAATTCATTAACATAGTAATGAGTATTTCACTTATATCCTGTTTTAAAACTATCAGAACTAAAGTTATGAACGTTTATATATAAAAAACAATTACTTCAATTTTGGTTCAAATCTAATAGAACTTCTACTATAGTGGTCCATATATGCAGCACACATTGATTCAATTTTGATGTGTTTTAAAGCTTGCATTGTATATAAAATAACTTCAAAATTTATGTTTAACATCTAGATTAATTTATAGCCATGAATAGTTTATAAATAGAGCTCGTGTTTATTCAAATACTTACTAAACAACAGCATCTATTTAGTAAATTTTAAATTTATCTCTGTCTTACTTTAAAACCAGAAGTACATATTGCATAATAGTTCATGCAGGGATTATGTGAGAAAATTTTATTAGAAAGGCTCATTATTATTGTTGGGTCTTAAAATATTAATATAAAAAAATTACATTATTCATAAAATCACTGGCAAGTAGATATTCCAAGTTTTAATTTTTACCATTTAAACATGAATACATAATACATTAACAATAATTTTAAATACTTAATGAAATACATCTTCACATTTTGCATACTTTTCATAATCTAGATTAAAAATTTATTGTGAATTAGTACTTCCTTTATTCAAATAATGAAACAAATTTTTATTGAAATATATTGCTTCTAGATTGTCTAAAACCTACTCTTTGACTGAAACAATCTATTTAATAAAATCCTAAAAAAATCCAGTAGATTTGAAGCTAATATATAATTCTCTAGAGATTCCTCAAATTTAGAACTTTAAGACTATATAGGACAATTTTAATTTCATCAAAAACATCTATTAAAAATCTAAATATACTAGGATTGATATATCATTAAACCATGGTATATTTTTCACCGGTTTTTAAATAATTGTTTAAAAGATGAAAATATTTTCTATATCTTTTCAAAATTTCATTTTAATTAATTGTCCTGGTGCCATATTGAATTTTTTAAAAAAACTGACTTGAGACACAATTTTCAAAATAACTTCAGTTTTAATAGTGTTAGGGAAAAACAACTTTACATTGATAGAAACTAGAAAAACTAAGGAAAACAAAATGCTAAGACAAGTAGTGATTACCATTTAAAAAATAAAAAAAGAAATTTCAACACCCAGAATAATTATTACTTTATTGTTTGTTCATAATTTCTAATTTATCATTAATTAAGTTTAAATTACATCTTCATTGATAATTTCTTTGTATTCCTCACAAAATTCTCTTTTAAACCATATATAATACTTCTTACCTGAGATAATCCATAGCTTCAGAATCTCCAAAACTAGTCGCATAAGAATTCTTCATTTTTATCTTGTACCCGAAAGTTAATAAATCTCAAAGCATCTATAAGAAAAAGATTCATCCTAATAAAGGATACAAAACAAATCATTTTCAGAAGGTGGATGATATACATTTGTCATCATAACAATTGACTTCTTGTCTATGTAAAACTAGAAATTGTAGAATACTGTCTGTATCAATGATAAAATGAGTCTCATCTCTTCATTTTATATTTTATGTGTACACCTATTCTTTATGCACACCAGTGATGCTATTTTGTTATATTTATTGATCCACAGAGATATAATTCATTTGCATATAGTTCATTTGCTAGCTATAGACTTGAAAATAATGTGATGTAAGATGTAGCAAAACTACTGACTCCACAGCATGAATATCAAGGCATAGGCAAGAATCAGAATTGTGACTATCACCACACATAAAACATTTGAAATCTGTATTGGTTTTAAGTGTTTATATTTTCATGTGGTACTGTGCCCAGTAAATTTTGTGATTGCTTTATCAACTGCAACCTTTCTGCATATCTGATAATCAGTCTTAAAATTTACATTGCACTGCTCTGTATATGTAAATCATTACTTGTTATACAAACACAAACATGCAAGTGCAAACACAAATACATTAATACAAATATAAACACATTAATAAATTATTAAACCTTTTGAGAATCAATATATCTATAAAATAAGGTTGCCTCAAACTTGGATCAGAGACCCAAAATTATATCGTACATAAACCACTTGTTATATTTGAATACAAATTTATATAATAAAGAGTATAAATGATTTACTATTATATAATTTATATCCTACACAGACACACCAATGCAAATGCAAACACATTAATAAATTATACCATTTAAAAAAAATTAAAAATGTTCAAATAATTAAAAACTTAAAATCGAATACTTGTGACCGATATTCCACAATTACGTTTTTATCATGTTGAAGGCCTTGAAATATGAATCATCAGCATATTTTTAATCCATTTTACTACTGAGTCTAGCTGATAAAGCAATTCTGCCTTTGTCATCTTTGTGTAATCTAGTAAACTGACCAGAAAAGAAAAAAAAATTAAATGCACTTATTAATAAAAATATTAATAAAAAAATTCAAATTTTATTTGATTTCAACTTGCCATATGTCATTTCAAAGATTGATTTATATAGCAACAAATTCCAGGATTTCTTTTTACATCATGCTTATAGTTTTTGAGCAATTTAAAAAAGAAAACAAAATTTCATCGAATCAGCTGCCGCAAATGATTGACATGCTACAACTGCACAACCCGATAAAAGAAGGCATTAAAAGCAGTAGTTTATTCTATTACCCTATTTCAGAGTTGGCTCTTATAATTCAGGCTTACAATATAAGATTCTGAAGTAGAATAATGGAATGCATTATTGTTTTTATTGCAGATGGTGAAAGTTTTCTAAGAATATCATGTTATGCTTTTGTTAGTATTGTAACTCCCAAAATCAATATAGCCGATGTTAGATTGCATAAATATGCCAGCCAACTTGTAACCTAAAAAGGGAATGGATTGACTAGCTCTACCATCACACTTTTATGAATATAATGGTCATAAAATAGGAACAGCAAAATTTTATGACAACTTTATTAAATCTCACAAAGATATTATTAAATAAAACAAAATGCAGCATGAGAAAGCCAGTTCAACCAGCTAGACAAACTGCCAACTTATTGTTCAATAATGATAAGGCTTCTCTAACATCTTAAAAAGAAAAAAGTAATAACAAAAACACTTTGGCTAAAGCTCAAGGTTCTGCAATTGCTTTGGTAATTCATGCTGAGAACATGGAGAATTATATCAATAATAAACATAAAAACATTATTAATAAACTAGAAGAAGAGGAGTAACTTCAACTCACTCTTGCAACACTTTAACAATCTCAATATTCTCTACATAAATCAAGCAGCATGGTTACCTTTAATTTCTTCCTGATAAGAAATTTTTTACACTTTCCTTTAATAAACTTTAATCTCTTTAAATTTTTATGTATTGCCATTATCCGATCTGCAGGGAATTAATACTTAGTTTTATCAATCTTATTAATTGATAATGCCACATTATATTTCTTTAGCAATAAGTCTCTGAATTCTTAATTTATTATTGGACTATTATGATCTCGGAATTCTTATAAAGAATGCAAAATTTCTACTTTGGATTTATGAATATGTTGTTGATCAATAAATGTCATCTTAGCTATTAGTTATAAGTAGACATATACTTATGAGCTAATATCTATTTTTCGTTAACTAATAATAATAAAATTTTATAAATTAATAAATAGTTAACTAATATAAAATATATCAAATTCTAAATTTTGAATAATATTACCATCAATTAGGAGCATATTCGAATACAATGAGTGGGAAAGGGATTTTATGTTCACTCAAGATATTCATCCACAACATAATAAATTTATTAAAATGAAACTAACAATAATTAATCAGAATGTAATTTTCCTCCAACATATTTGCAGTTTAAATTATAATAATCTGTAAAGCAAATGATAAATGTTTCTTTGAAAGTAATTTTCATATTTTCTAATAATTATTAATTCAATAGTTAAACATTTGTTATGTGTCTATACCTGGAGAAGTATCAAAATATTTATTTAATAGGGTTGTATATTATTAAGATTCTGGATTCAATGAGTACCAAGAACATTAAAACACCACACCAAATTTAATTAACAAAATAACATTTATTAACAAAATTATTAACTTTAAGCATTATCAACTTTAATATAACATGAACTTAAATGAAAGTTATATTTACAATGGATTTTACAAGCACTATGGAGAATACAGTCCTACTTCCTTTGTATTAAATAATATGTAATTAAATTACATGACCTTGTCATACCATAATCTTACATGGACCTAATGTTGAAATAGGTTAAATTACCTAATTTTACTCTGTTTAATAAAACATATCTGTTTTACTACAAGTATGAATAACAATTTTATGCAATGATGTGTAAAATAATCTAATAAATTAATAGATAAATTTTTAAAACTTGTTACATCTTTTGATAGAAACATATAACTTTTGATGTTATTGATTTTTAACTTCAACTTTATAAACCATATATTACTTATCGATTTTATAAATGTATAGTAATAAAACTCATTAGCTAATGATTGTTGGATTGAAGTTATAGCTTTTAATTATAATATTTTATTAACCATACCTTGTATGTTGACTTCACACTTTTAATTTTTCAGCTATAAACAAAACCTTTAATTCTGTCAGAGATCACATTTATACATCTGCACACACTTGATTCAATGAGTATAATAAACAATATTAATCTTAACACTCCAGTAATGACTTGCTTTTGTACTCAGCTGGTCATGATGCCCACTGCTTATTTAGGCTACTAACAATCTCAAATTTAGAATACTTATCAGTTTTAAAATAACTGCAAGCAGAGCTCAGCAAAACACATTATACATTCAACTTAAACACACTTATGACTTAAAAAGTACCCCTAAAGTAAATGGTACACTTCAAATATTAAACTCAAGGAATGACGACCACTAAAGTTAACACCTTACCCGCTAAAATATTACTACAAAGATATATCCAGGAGAAAATAAGACTATAAAAGCAATAAACGTGAAGGCAGGAACCTGGAGGGGGCGCTCCTACTATCTGAGGACAATAAGATATATTAGGACTTAGTCACTACATATATAAAATATGGGAATGAACCACTCAGCACTACAACTGTAAATATGAAATGGATCTCAAGGAATATATCAACTATGGGGCTGGGGAGTTGTCCTCACTCTTCTAACAAACTAGTTAAAATATACTAACAATCATGAGAGCTATGCTCGATCTTAACCCTCAAGATAGCAATAGCTTAGCATACCTTGGACATATAATGGTCATATACAAATATCACTGATCCCAAAGAGAACTGGATTTGAACCTTTAATAAATATAATATAGCAGTGATGTATAAAACCGATAATACGATAAACATCAAATATGACTAGAATAAAATTATATTAGCCTTAAATAATCAAGAAACAAAAAATGTACATCATTAAACATATAATATTTTATAACTATATCTCTTATAACTTAGGACATAACAACATTTAAGATCTTAATACTATATATATAATTAATATGACATAGTATCAGTAATGTTAAAATTTAATAATAAGAATAAAGAAAATATGTGAACCTCTTATGTAAATGATTTACAATCGATCTTACACATGTAAGTTATTAATATTCTAATAGTTTCTAGATTAAATCATATATAACGATACTAGGAAGGCATATTCAATCATAATATAATCTAATTTAAGTATAGGTTGTATCAAAATTAATATCATAAATAAATATGCTTTTTCAATAATGAATAATAAAATTAAATGAATAAAAAAAAAAACTTTATACTTAAATGTCCTTAGTCAGCAAAAGTCTATAGTCCACAATCCATTGACCTATTACACTGTGATGATCTCTACGCACCATCAGCATTAATTGATAATTTATTCATTTTTAATTTATTGAAAATATTTCAATTTAGTAAAGTTTGACTATTTATGACCTCACTTACTGTTCATTCACAAATGCTATTCTACATGTACCTGGATTTATGGCCATCTCTAAAACAATTCACTCATTGTTAAATTGTTATAAAGAAATGCAATATTTAATATTTTGAAAATATTCAAAAATTAATATTTGAAGTCTTAAAAAAAATAAAAACAACTATTCCTTTGCACATTGCCTTTATGGAAGTTTATCCTTGGTTTTACATCTATCACTTGATCTTCCTATCTATTTTAAAAAGTATATAAAGAAATTTTTTTTAACAATTCATACCTTGTAGACCATGATAGCACTGGTACTAAAATATAATGCTGTAATATATATAAAGTAATTCAAATTTATTCATGTGCACTTTTACAAGATATTCAGCAAGAAGTAATAATACCCATATCATAATTTTGACATGGATAAAAAATTGAATAATAAATTAAAAACAAAAAAACTACATTGTATCTATAACACATTAAAATATACTAATAAAAAATTTACAAATAATTATTTTATAAGATTTTTTTAAAGTGAAATATTTATATTTTTTTTTACTGAAGTTCAACTCTTTAATGTGCACATTATTAAATTGTAAATAAGCATTTATTTTTATTGCACTATGTTTTATAAATTGTAATACATTAAAGATCAGCCTTTTCAAGCTATTGTGCATGCGTTTTTTTACGAGTGTTAAGTGGATTCATTTTATTCTTTCATAAATACTATATCTTGTGTTGGGAATGAAAGTATTCATTTATTATTAACACTCGTAAAAAGCGCATGCACAATAGCTTGAAAAGGCTGATCCTTAATGCATTATTAAATTGTGTGTTTGAAGTTGTTTCATAATTTTCGTGACTTGATGGTGAACTATGAGTTTCTATTGTCACCTTTGGGCGATTTAGATATTATTTAAATTGCAGGTTGGTTTTAAGATTTCTTGATGGGTATAAGTCTTGTTATTACAGGCAAACATAGAGGCAGTAAAGCAAATCACTCTGGGTTTAGGTCAATCCATACTTTGGCATGTCAGATAATAGACTACATTTCAAATTCTGTACTTGGTTTAGGAATATCATTCTCTCTCTTGTAAGTACTGAAATATGAGAAGGCAGTGCATGTTAAATGGATTTAGTGTCATCTTGAAAAAGCTATAAGCTTAAATATGGCTTCTTATCATTGCAATGGGATATATCGACAGATACTTGCCTCACTGATATCCATGTTTTTTACTTTTCTAGCAGCTAGAGTTTATAACTAGAAACTTCTGATAAATGTTGATATTCTTTTCCTCTTGTCTGTTATGCCTCTTGAGATAACTGAAAGTTAAAGGCTGTAGGCTGATGACTAATTTTATCATTTGTAACTTGATATCTGCTGTTGTCTATTCTGTTTTGATCTGATTTGATGAAGCGACTTTTTAAAACTATCTTTTATAATTTCTCATTATAACATCTATCGGTTTACAAAAAAAAAAAAATTCAGAGGCCTTAATCTGTTCATCTGCATAGAGTGTTATTCAAAAATATTTCTGACCTTTTGATATTAGTTTTTCAAATTCTAATTACCTATTGTTTCTATGAACAACATGTTAATTTTTAAATAATATTTTGCAATAGTTTTAATCTTAACACAAATTACAAAGTTTATACTTTTTTCATATTGTAGATGTGATAAATGAATTTCTAAAATTAATTCAATCATAATTTACAATGTGGGTTATATGCCTTTAGAAATGTTTGGCAATTACTTTTATAACTGACAAACTCATCTTTATAAGCTAAGGCTATGTGTATTTATTAAGAAGGACTCCTCTATCGACATCAATGGGATTTAAGCAGTTTTCATAACTTGTACCACTTGTACAATTAACAAATATAAAAAGAAATACTTTAATTTCCATTCTTCAACAATTTTGAAAAACGTTTATTTATATATATCTGGATACAAAAATGTTCACTAGTACTAATATAAATGATATATTTTGAAGTTTATCCGTCATATGACTTTTATTACAAATATATATTTGTAATTAAAATCATATGTAGATGAACCTACAAAATATATCATTTATATATATATAACTTTTTTCCAGAATCAAGGTATTCTAAATATTAAAATAAGTAGAAATTATTCAATGTTGTAGTTTTACCTCTAATATATGTATTTGGAAGGGGAGAGGCATAACTTTTATATAACAAATTGATATTTGTTTGTTTTGGTTACATTTTATTTCATTTTTTATAACCATGCTGTGCTATTTTTGTTTATAATTATTTTCATAATTTTCTTTGCCTATTTTATTTTTTCTTTAAACTTAATTTTTTATCAGTATTGTGACATGATTTACTTTCATCACAATATATATATAGTTTTTAATTCATACTACATATATTTACGTATCTCCATATAATTTATATTATAATTTTATTATTTTATTCATTGACTTGTAATGCATAACTCATAAGTTGTTAACTGCCATTGTGTATAAGTTTTACATGTATATATGAAATACAACTGCGTTTTTTTTTTAGAAAAATAATTTTCGATCTCACTAACAATTTAAAAAACTTAATTATGCCTTTTCGTATTGAAATTTTTTTAAAAATAAAAACAATTGTATTTCATATATTCATATGAAATTGATATGCAGTAGTTATTAGCAAATTTGAGTTTTGCATTACAAATCAGTCAATAAAGTTATAGAGTATATGTAATTATATAAATAGTGCATAAATATGTGTATAAATACATATTAAAACAATTTATAATGCAATTTAATTGATTGAAAATTTTATGTGTACATATGTATATATAAAAATATTAAAATAAGTTTATTGTATGTTTGTGCAAACAAAAAAAGAAAATACAATTACATTTTACAGTTTTTAAAAAGACTACCAGACAGTCAAAACTAAAAAGTGCCAAGAAACCAATTTTTTTAAAATACTTATTTAATATAAGGAGTACAAAAAATATGAAGTAGTATTGAACATATTGAAAAATACGGATAAAATTGTACATTTGTTAAGAATTATTCTGTATAATGATACACAGATGCCATTATGAATAGTTTTTAATGCTTAATCTTTTATTGATATATCAGTTTCATGAATAGGAAATACCAAGTTATATTTCATCTCAGATTTATTTTGAGAAAATACCTTTCTAAAAAAGTAACTTATAGTCTTTTACTTGTTCAATTAAATTTACGTCCTATGAAAGAAAAATCTCAATAAGATCAGCTATAACCATTTAAAACTTTATTAACTTATTATTTGCAAGTTCTATTCTCTGTCACGAAATATTCACTTATTCAGTATACTTATTTATTACTTTCTATTTTGTCATTTTTATTAATATTTTTTTATATCATTTTGTATACTTAAATGAGAAATTAACCAGACGCAGAGATAACCAGTTTTTATATTATTTTTTAAGGCAGTTCCATATTTATTATAGGCATGAGCAGGTTAATATCTAAATATAACTGCTAAATCAGATAAACTTTTGTTGATTGAAACTTTTTTTTCAAACCTAGTTTCAACCATTGCACTGATTCATTCAAAATCACAACTACAGGTTACCTATCTGTTCAATATATTTCCATTACTATTTAATATTAAGGGTTTTGCATGCTTGCTTATAAAATAATAATAAAAAGGATATAATTACTTTGCATGTAATTAAAAAATGGAAGAAATTTGTTTGGATGCATAAACTTACAATTGCAATGTCACAATTTGTATAGAAAGATGGTTAATGGTAAGAGAATCCCATGACAATCCAAGTCCTTGATTAATTTAAATGTGTAAAGTTATTTAAGATAAAATGGATTTACAGAAATACAGACAGAAAATTGCCAGCATTTAAAGTTATTTAGTCTTTGATGAATTAGCATTATATCCCTCCAAGACAGCAGGAAATACTCTTTGAGTTGAAGCATTTTCTCAACTGCAAACTTTTATATATACCACGGAGCAAACTGATCATTATCAGATGACTTAGCATACATACGTACTTATAAACATTTTCTATAAATATTAATGTACCATTGACATTATAATTGCAGAAGCTGTTAAAAAGAAAAAAATGAATTCAAATTTTACATATTTTGAATAAGGCTGACATTTTTTTTTTAATCCCACAAGGTTTATTGTAGTTCTGCAATTCTTTGCATAGCTTGTGAAATAGCCATATGTATGATGACAACATCTCTATTGATACATAAATTCATCATCTAGATTTTCTGTAAGTGGAACAAACAATATAAAACTGATATGTATACCATATGTTATTTTGACATTAAGATATTGGTGCATTTTCTGATAAAAATAGAACTAGCTACTGTTATGCCAATGAAAAATAAAAGTTTTCCCATAAGCAGTGGAATTGACCATTCTATAAATTTATTCAAATAACACTTTTTAGTTATAATTTATTTGAAAAAGAAAAAGGATCATAGGGTTTCAGCTTAACTGAAGAGCTGATTGAAATAGATTAAAGATAAATCATAGATAATACTCATAAGTATGTGGAACTCTCATCAATCATGAATTAATCCAGACATAATAATGTCTTATTAGCAGCACATTGAATTCATCTGGCCTGTAACTAATGACTAAGTCGATTGTTTGTGAACCAACTACATGAAATTTTTTTAAAATCTATAACTCTGTAAGTTATGCACACACTGCACTAGAAAGCCGTTACAGTGGTTTGCAAATTGACTTTTTCAATTAAAAAACATCTCTTGTCACTGATGCTTTTGTGGATAGAAAATGATTAATCAAACTATTACAATTTTTGAAATGAGTTATTGAACTTATCTTATAAATTTACTTTTATGCATTTTTTTTTTAAAAAAAACAATAATTATTCTAAATTCTTTTTAATAATTTTAATTAAAAAGACTATTACAAGAGAATACAAAATTTAAATAATACTTTTTATTACTTAAGAAACAAAAACTAATTTAAAAACGGTGTGGATAATAATGTATTCATATGATAAATAAAATTTTTAGGTTATTTTTTTGCCTTTATTGAAATATTTCATGATTTTTTTACATAGCAGCAAAATTCATGTAAAAGATAATCATAATCTGCACATAGCATATGTAATATTTTTAATTATTAATGGAGAACTTAACAATAATTACCTAAAGTTAGGAAAGTTTAATTTTTATAATCAATTTTGTCTGATTATTTTGATTTTTTTTTTTAAGAGAATTATTCTATTTCTAATCATTTAGAAATTGTTAGCATTCAGTTAATGTTATTTATTGAGTGATTTTGTATTTATTTAAAATTAACTCTGCACTGATTGCTAAATCTATTTTTAAACCTGCTAGCTATTATTCCTTGATCTGCCCATGACCTTTAATCTTTAATTTAAACCATTAAATTTTTATTTTTGCTAAACTTGTAAATCAATAAAATGCAGTTATTGTCTATTTTACTTTTTTTTTTGTTTAAAGAAGTCTGATTTTACTTAGATCTTAAAAGAATTAATTATTTTGTTTAATGCAATATGTTTCTCAACTCTCAAGTGATTGACAGTTAGTATTTATTTATCTCTAATCACTGAAAATAAGTTTGCATAAGAAAAGTTTTCACATCTATCATTCTTTTGGATTACTATTTTTTCACTTTATACTGAGAGAAAATTAAAATAATCTTTTTGGGCCTGATCTTGTTGATTACTAATAATAGTCTTACCAGGACATCAGTTACATATTTAATCATGTTAAAAGAACTGTAGTTTTGGTATATATAAATAAAACTATTTAAGCTTTCTCTATGAATTTCCTATGTAAAATTTAACCAACTTTTAATTATAAATTGTGATAATAGAAAGCCACAAGTCAAATTTTTGGGAAATTTGATCAACTGTATCAAGACTTAAATAACACTAAATACAATCTTATTTCATATATCACAGATTTTTTTGCTATGTTTGAAAGTGTGAATAATGAAATATTAAATGTGATGCTCTTTATAGTCAGGAAGAATATGGTGCAAAGGTAGAAGTTTTGGATATTGAGGATGAGACAAAAACAGAATATGAATTTGGATTGTAGATTTATGCCTGCTTTTGTGAAAATGAGAGTGAAAACTACAAATATTTTTTTATTTAAGTTTTTATAGCAAGATCAATGAATATGAGGAGGCTAGAATACAAATAAATGCAACAAGTTTTATTAAAATGGAAATCAAAAAAGTGTTATTACTGTAGAATAATTTAATGACTGCAGATGGGAAGAGGTTACTGGGAAGCATTAGGAAATAAATAAATAGACTTACTATAGTATAAAAAGTTTTAGAGAGAATGAATGTTTTACTTGGCTAATAGGATCTGTGGATATTCTGACTTCGTCTTAATCATTTTATGTCCTATCACACTTTAAGATAGTTTCATTTGGTCTATTGTTTGCTTCATTATATTGAAATTTTTGAAATGATCATAATACTGGCTAAATTTAAATATTAGCTGCATCGCTCTGGATTATATCTAATGCAGAGTGACATTTGATTTTTATTTCAGTTTTATAGTTAGTTGCTTTTCAGATTATGTTGAAAATCAGTGTGAGAAACTTAGTTTTAATACCATCATATTAATTGTCCATTGCAGTTTTTCTTGATTTCATGAGTCTTTTGGTAACAGCATATATCATCTATTGAGCTAATATAGATGGTTATCATCTAATTTTGGGATTATCATCATCACTAATAAGATCTGTGAGTGCTTATACTTTACAAGTTGTTTGATTTCATGCAGTATTATATGAAAAATTCCATGAGTTGTGATTATTATTCATGCCCAGGATTTTTTTAGGGATCAGGCCAATAGCAATCTAGATAGTATTAGTTGATGAATGAGCATCTAGCAATGTTTAAATGGAGAGTAAAAGGAACTACTTGATAAGGTAATGTGATACATGATTGAAATATACTTTTATCATTCAACTTTGGTTAGAAATATACTATACACTTGTAGGCATGGAAGTTTTAGTTTATTTTTATAGCTGTAAAATGTTTTGATGAATTTTCTCCTGTGGGTTTTAAATTGAGTGATTGATTGATTTTATTTTCTAAAGTTTTATACAATCATGCAGTTAATTGCTTGGAATATTAACATTTAGACAAGCAAATATAGATTGAGAATATTATTTCTACTTACTTAACTGAGTTGAGATTTCTACATTACCCAACTGACAATTGAACTAGGAAGTTTAACTTTGTATCTGCCATTCTACTATTATAATAAATTAGTCACAACATAATCAAATTAGTGAATAATTTACTCAATATGCTTTTTTTAAGAATGAGATTTATCTCCAAATTTCTTATTTATACTTATATGTGAAAATTGTTTTCAAAAGTTCTTGATATTAACTTATTACAAAAAAGAGTTTTGTGCTTTAAGAAAATCATACTTATGTTATAATAATGTAAATGTAGTTAGATCTTCATAAGTTATCGAAAATCATACTTATGATGTAATAGTATAAATGTTAAGTTAGAACTTCATAAATCATAGTTGATATTTGTAATAAATAATTTAAATGTTTTCACCATTATTTTCTTCTAAATAACACGTGCATTGATACAAGCAATCATATTTTCTAGAGGTTTATCACTTCAGAAAATATACAATAAATATAAATAATCTCAACTTGGAAAATATTGGTTTTTAATTGTGAGTTTTTATAATTATTTGCTTCTGTAAAAATTTGTTTTTTTACCGTTAAATTATTTTTTTTAATTTTTAATTTTATTTTATTTTATTTTTTTTATTATGTAAAAATTTAAATAATTTTATTTAATATAATAGATCACAAAAATACTTGACAAACATACAAATCAGGCTTACATTATTCACCTCTATTCCATCACTGGATATAGGTTAGTCTAATAAAATATAAAGACAAGATCTCTCTCTCTCTCTCTTTTTAAAAAAGACTACTTTTTGCTTTATAACATACTTAAAATATTTTGTGATAGTTAATTACTTAATGGATCTAGATGAAATTACAAAAATACTCCTACATCTATCTTTTTTTTTAAAACTGGCTTTTATTGAGATGCTATCTTTTACTTATATTCCCATCCAAACTACAGTAATGATTTAAAACTGTTAAATCTTTTAAATCTTATATAATATACTTGTATAAGTATATAGGTTTGACACTAAGCCATCAGTTTTTTTTTTTTTTTAAAATTATTCAATTTCAATTAACTGCAGATACATTTGACTTTTTAACAAAAGAATGATATATATATAAATTAAGCATCATATGATATTCAACTTGCATTTGCAGATTAAATGTAAGCTTAGAGAAATAATAATATAAAATTGTAAAAGATGCACTATAACATTGTAAACAGTAATTGCATAACAAAAAAATTGAAAATACATAGTAAATAAAACCTATGTATAATCTTATATTAAAAAAAGTCATCAATTTCTAATATTATATATATTTTTTTGCAATCCATATTATATAGAATTGTTCAACATTTTTACTAGTCTTTAATTAAAAAAATCAAAAAGAATGAGCAACATAATAATAAACATAATCCTGAATCAAGTACAGTATAACATAAGTTTACCAATTATCAATTTAATTTTGATTAATTGGTCTTCATTTGGATAAAAAAAAGAAAAAAAGACAACTCTGCCATGACAACTTAGTTCATCTTGGTAATAGAAGGAAAGTTGTTACAACAATAAGAAGAAAGGATGGAACTATTATTAAAAAGAAAGATGGCATTAAAGTATGTGGAATACTTTTATAAAGAATTATATTGTAATAAAGAACAAGAAAACATAGTATCCCCTATATTTGTTATATTTTCTGAATTGCCCAGAATTTTAACTGAAAAAATAGAAAAATTGTTGGCAGATATGAAATGCCTAAATGATAAAGATGTTCTAGATGATTGGAAGAATAAGATAGTAATATTAATATTTAAGAAAGGCCATAGGGAAGACATTAGAAATTACAGACCTACAAAATATTTACTGAGAAAATTACAATTTGTCTACAGGCCAATCAAAAACAAGCTGGATTTAAAAGTAATTTTAGCACAATGGAACACATCCAAAGTATTGCGAAAAATTATAGAAAGGACCAAATGAATATGAGTTTTTATTATGCTTTGGATTTGTAGATTATAAAAAAGACTTGCTTCTATAAATATTTCTATGATGATTAAAGCATTGGATCATCAAAATATAGATCTTGGATATTATGATATTTGGAAAAACATGTATCAAAATGCAACAAAAGTGATTAGATTGATACTAAGAAGATTAACATTGAAAAGTGTGTATAGCAAGTTGATTTCATATCTCCCAAACTTCCCATGCACCCTTCATATTAAAAGAACTTTTTATAAGTGAATTGCTTCAGAATCATAAATTTTAATAATAAAGATTCTTTAATTCTTTTTATTTCATTTATCTCAAAGAAGACAACCCTAGCTTGATCAAAATTAATAGTGTGGCCCGTACTTTTTTATGGATATACAAAACAGAATAAAAAAAAAAGAATTAAAGAATCTTTATTATTGAAAAATTATGATTTTGAAGCAATTAACTTATTTAAAAGTTCTTTTAATATTAAGGGTGTACAGGAAATAAGTGTAATTGTGGATAATGTTTAGTTCAAATATGTTGTTATTTTATAGTTCTTTATACTTGAGAAGTCTGCTTGTAGCAATGAAACCATTGATAGTGTTCTAGAGTTTATTTTCTTAGCTAGTCTGGTTGAGTTGTGAATTTGGGATAATTATGATTATTTTTTGACTAATTTAGTTTTATGCTTTTAATGAAGTATAGTATATATACTTTAAACTAAATTGATATTAGTATTCTATAATTGGGAGATTTAAAAAAAAGAGTTGATAATAACCTAAGAATACACTGATTGCTATTTAAGAAATAAATTTGAATTTTATTTATTATATACAATACTTTGTAAAATTTTAATATTATTATATTGTTCATTGTAGTTTCTAAAGTTATTCATAGTGATAGTAGTTTTAAAATATGCAAAATTCATGATGTAACTCAAAATTTGAGTTCTTAGAATGAATTGTATTCAAATGGTGGCAAGCAATGACAAAATATCTCTGGTAGTGATCAACTATTACTACTTCATCATAATATTAATTTATTTAATTACTCTACTGTTTTTAGTGATAGTTTAGTGCTCTTTCTTGGTTCTTATGCTTATCAAACTTGATTCTAAACTTGTTTTCAGATAGGTAACTGGTATATATTTAATTTTTTAAAAAAATATCTTTCTGTAAATATAAATATTTATATACATTTTTTTTATTAGATAAAGTTCATGAAAAGTTGATCTGAAATTGCTTTTAAAAAGAAAAAGGTAAGATTTCTGTTAATTTATTATTCATTGTTTACTTACAACTTGATTCTTAATAATATTTATATTCAGTGAAATCTATTACTTTGAAGACTATGTGAATGAATAACAACTAGAACAAATACTTTTCTCATTTAAATTAAGATTTAAACAACAATTGTGAAGAGATGCAATGAACACTAGAATAGTATACATCTTTGTCTTATAAAACTTAATAAGTAATTTAGTATGCATAACTTTCTATTTTTAGTGGTAAAAATGTTGTACATATTCTAGTTTAAAAGTCTTTTCTTATATGTACATTCTGTAATGATTTCAGCCATGACATACAAAAGATAGATTGGAAATCAGATTAACATTGAGATAAAAATGAAATTTCAAAACAAAAAGTTCAGCAAAAATGACTGAATTCTAAATGCTAAAATTTAGTAATCAATTTATCTTGTTTAACTTTTTCTATTTTAATATAGTGTAATATTTTTGCCATAAACCATAAAAGCCAAATTTAAAATCTGATTAATTCTTGTTTAAAAAAATATTCAAAATGAAAGTTTGATAGAAATCTAAATGTTAAAATTTAGTAATTAATTTAATTCATTTGGTAAAATTATTAAAGTGTTCATATTCTTATTTAAAAGTATTTTTTTAGTTCCTGCACTGTAATAATTTTAATGATAAATTGTAAAAGTCAAATTTGGAAATTGATTAATGTTGATATCAAAAAAATTCAAAATGAATATATAGTATGGAAAATATGGTGGAAGTCTAACTGCTGATCTAGAAATGGCTAAATCAATGAATGCTATTAGTTGAAACAACAAATTTACGATGAAGGTCATCGATTAGCAATTGTGTGGACTAAACTTTTTAAAGCATTTTATCTTTCATAAAGTATCACACAACTTTGTCACTGTTTTTGGAACTTATAATAATTATTATAATATTTTTAAAAATGTAATTTATATGCCATAATTTTTTTTTTTTTTTCATTTATTATAATTATTTTAAACAGCTATAATATTAATTTTAATCATGATTCAGATAAATACATCAAAATGAAAAAAAAAAAAGAAACCATTTTTAAAATGAAAATGTCAAAACTAATTAATTGCACAAGTTTAAAAAACAATAGATAAATTAAAAACAGCATAGATAGTCAAGGGAAGGAGCATTTGTAACCTTTTTACTAATGTGAGGTAATCATTTGTAAAAAGGCCAAAAAATTGTTTGAGAAATTTTTAGCCAAGACTCCTGTCAAATTTATTTCTATCAAAAAATAGTTCAACCAGATTCAGAAAAAGAATTATATTGCACACTATTGTAAGATTTGGTACTTATGAGGCAATTCCACTGTCAAATGTTACCTCAAAAACTTTAAAAAAAATATTGAGGAAAGATATTTGTTCCACAGCAAGTGTTTAATTGTAATGAAATAGCTTTTTCTGGAAGAGTGCCACAGAAAAATATTATGAATAAAGAAACTGCATTATCTGGCCAAAACTAATAAAGCACAATAATACATTGTTCTTTTGTGCCTATGCCTTGGAGAAGTGTAAAAATCAGACAATTGCTCATGTCAAAAAACTCTGACATTTTTAAAACTTTGAGAAAAACTATCTGTGAGATATGTGGTATTCTAATCACTATCAAGGCTTGAGTAAGTTTGGGATATTTTCTCTGACTGGATTAGTAAAATATTTTGCTCTAGTATCCATAGTACCTTAGATGTTCCATTGAAAGCTTTTTAGTTTATGGATAATGCTTAATCTCATTTTTCTAATTTGATTGAAGAATTACAGTTGAATTCAGCTTCATTAAGACCTACTTTTTTCTTTCAAATACAATATCTCTTTTCTAGAATCAGCAGGTGATGGTGTTTGGAGAATACTTTATGTCCAGTGAACTCAATCATTTCAATGTAGTCATTGCTGTTCTGCTAATTGTGACTGCTTAAAATATTTTTGTCATGTTTGAGTTAAAGATTATTGCAGTCTGATGTTAAGGGTCCTGGACAGCTCACAGACATGAAAATAAAGTGGAAGAATTAATGCAGAAACATAAAGAAGACTATTACTCAAGGAACTTTGTGAAACTTCACAAAATTGAGACATAGGTATTGTTGCAAAGAACAACTGTGAATTAAAGATTAAGGAGGCATCATCTGGATCTTGTTTCTGTGGAATTTTGTTTCAATTAAATCAGTATGGTTTTGTTGCATTCTTTAGGAGGATTCAAAAATCCATGGTAAACTAGTCAATTCTGGATTCATTCTTTGAATAAATGAATAAATGCCTTGCAACTAATAAACTTCCCTTAGAACAGTTAACCAAAACGAATAGGAATAATGACACACTATCTCCTCTATGTAACCTTTTATTAGGATAGGATGAGTTAGATTTTTTTTAATGCTTTTAGAAATTCTAAATTTAGTTTTTTCAAAATTTGAACTTTCAAATTTATATATATAGCACAATTTATGAAAGATAAATACAGTAAAATAATTGGACAATGACTGGAATGAACCTTAAATACTTTTATTTCATTGTAAGCTATAATGAACCAATGATATGATTGGCATTCTGGAATCAGTTATTTCATTGTAGCAAATCACATACATATATAAATGTTTGGAATTCAATACTGAAGTTTTTGCTTAATGTAATAGTAGAATGGCTCACTGAAGAAATAAAAAATGCCTGGATTTATTTCATATTGAGTAAAGTAGAAAAAATTTCAGGCTAAGAATGAAATCATTGTGCTCAATTTGCCATTTTGGTGTTAAACCATCCATGACTTCTTGAGAAGTTTATCACATGGTTATTTATTTTTATTAAACACTTTCATTTAAATTAGAAATTTGTTATTTGGTTAAAATCTTATAGTTTTTTTTTTTTTAAATACTCCTATTGAATGGATTTTTTTCAAGTTTTGCACACTTGTTTAGCTATTGATGGCAATTCGGTAAGTTGAGACTGTCTAAATTTACAGCTTAACAATATTGGCAGGCAGAATATCACACTATGTTGATATCAATTCAGCAAGTTTTCAATAATATGCAATCTATGGCCATACTTTTTTAAAAATATGTTTTCATTAAATTCATGGCCAATTTCATTGCCAATTCAGTAAAAAGTGTTTTAGTTAATTAAAATAGACTAAAAAAGAAATTAAGGATGGACTCTTAATTTCTCTTTATCATTGAACTAAAACTTACTCTTTTAGCAACACATTCATAAATACAAAAATCTTGTAAATGAATACCAGAATTACTGTATTTATTGTCAATTTTTAAATTTAAATTAAAAAAAACTCTATTGCAAAATATCCAAATACTAAAAAGTAATATATATATTATTAAAATGCTATTATTTAATTTGATGAGTAATGCACTATGCCAACATTGAACGTAAAAATATTTTTTCCCCCAACCACCAATAGTTATATGTAATTTGAAATAAAATTATGAATTGTGAATACTCCATGCTTTCATTTTAAGTTATACATATATATAAAACAAAATTATAGTTGAAGAAAAAAACATTTTTGGAAAGAGGTGGGGATAGTGGGTTAGTGCATTATTCATCAAATTAAATAGAAGTATTTTTATAAAATATTTAAAAAAAAAAATATATTATTATATTCAGCGGTTGGCCATATATTTATATATAGTGTCAAATTTTGATCAAAGGGGTGGGGGATTTAGATAAAATATATTTAAGTATATTTTTTTGTGTTTATCAAAATTAGTGCTTTAAGTATTTAAGAGAATGAAAAAAAACTGGTTTTATTTTGTTGAGTTGTTAAAATAAATTTTAAATATCACGTGATATTATGAGAATTGTAAACAAAATATTAAACAGAAAAAAGAAAGTGATGTTTGGATTGTAACTTGATATTTTTTATAAATCTTAAAATCTTAATTATTTTTCAGATTTTTTTTTCTTTTGAAAAAAAAACAACAACCCCTGAAGTGTTTTATTATAGAATGAAATTATACTTTTATTTCAATCAGTAATAAGATTTTCCAAATATGTTATGACATTATATATCATAATTGACTTATCTTTCTGTTGGAGCCATGCTCTCTCTCCTCAGCAAATTGAATCTGAAATTTTTATTAGTTCAAGCTAAATTTAACAATATTTTTGTTTTGCTATGAAATAATTTTAAATATAGGAGATTTGAACATAGACTTTCACGCACCCTTCAACTATCCACTCTATCTCATACTACCGATACATATGACCACACACATGTAGAAAAGATAAATAATCACCAATATACGTATTTTGTGCTAAACCAGCACTCATCAGTTGGTCTAGATTATCATCTCCCCCACACATATGTAATCAGTGCAAATCTTCATATTTTAATGGAAAGGCTCCAATCTACTCCAACCTCCAACTCTTCAGCCATTCATTCTATTGAAAATCTGATGAAGGAAAGGCCAAATCCCATGCTGATGCCAATATTATTGCCATGCCCATGTTGATCTCAAGTCACTCTGACCCCTCATGTATAGGACCTTATCCATTTAAATACATAGAAGAGGGATGGGCAGGATGCAGGCTTAATGTGTAAGATTTGAAATACAGGCATTCTTCATATACCTGAAACTTAATTGTAAATATAGAGGAGCACTGATTATATATTTGTGTGTGAGGTGATAATCTAGACTAACTGATGAGTGCTGGTTTAGCCTGAAATACGAATATTGATGATTATTTATTTTTTCTACATGTGTGTGATCATGTGTATCGATAGTATGAGATAGCGTGAATAGTTGAAGGGTGATTGAAAGTCTGTGTTCAAATCCCCTATATGTACAATTAAGTTCCAGGTATATGAAGAATGCCTGTATTTCAAATGTTAAATAATTTGTAAATATGTTCTGTTGAATCTTTTAATGCCTTGCTAAGCTGTATTTTAACTAAAAGAATAATAACATTGTTAATATACTCTTTGGATTTATGTAAAATGATTTTTATAAACAGAAAAGTCAAGCTTTGGTGGTTGAGTGGTCAGCACAAGCTGCCTTACAAGCAATTGTCCCGGGTTTATGGGTTTGCTTCCCGGCCGATGCTTTGACATATGAGAGAAAAAAAAATTTGTTTAATAATGTAGAGAGGTAGATAGACAAATCCACTCAGACTGATTGACAAATTATTCAGCTTCTACTTCGCATTTTTTCACTGATAAAATAAGATTTCTATCAATAGAAGCTAAACTCATGTGCAGACTACACTTATAGATTTTGTCACTATAAGATAAGAAGAAGAAAGTTAATTTTAGTAACATCATGGTAGCAGGATATTTTATTAGAAAAATTAGTTTATAAAAAAACCAATTTGTTGCAGCCTATATTTATGAATGACATAAGCAAAATATCAAAGTATTATAAATTATATATATTTTTTTATTATGGTCATCCTTAAAACTGTATAATTAATAATATTTATGAATTATATATTTGTAAATTATTTTAACAAGATATTTAACAAAATAACTGCTATAATTTTTTAAAATTTTTATTTATATTATTTTGTTATAAAGGATGTGTGCTGTTTAATATTTTATTAATTTTGAAGATATTAGTTTATTTTTTTTTTTCATTCTATTACTTGTTGCTTTATATATATGTGGCTGAAAAAAAAAAACAAAAAAAAAAAAGTGCTTAGTGGGATTTTTTCCCATTTCTTGCATATCTATTTGTTAAGTTTGAATCTAAAAGCATAAACAAGGAAAGGCTGAAAACTACAACACATGTATCCATAACTAGAATAAGTATATATTTTTTTAAATATAAATTTTATCTGAATTGATATATAAATATCTTAATGTTGTCACAACCAGTTTACTAATTTGTGAATTTATATAATTGATAACTAATCTTGTAATATAATTTAGCCAGTATAGCTGCTTAACAATTTATTTCAATACAAAAATTAATTCTCAGCACAAAGTTTGTTTTAATCAGCATTCTGTTCTATTATATAAATTAGCGGTTCAAAATGGGGAATGTTGGAAACCTTATCTTGGTTCCTTAATTTAATTAATAATATTCATTATCTATATAATTGATAATTCAATATGTAAGGTCTGTGTTGTTGAATATGATATAAATGGATTGTAAAAAAAATGACCTATCAAAAATTCTATAATGAGAACAAATATGAATACAAATAATAAAATAATCAAATGAGGCAGGTAAAAAGTGAAAAAAGAAAAAAATTGAGAAAGTAAAATGACACAGATAAACAAAACCTGGAAAACAAAATAGTAATAATGTGGAGTTACATGTTAATGGAACTCTGGTAAATAAGGGAAAGATTGATTCAATATATATATGTTTAATAATAAAAGCTAATAACTATAATATATGTTATTAATAATAATAGAATATAAAATATAATTAAAATGAATAGTGAAATTATTGCTAAATATTTTGATTTTTGGAGAAAGGAGAATCATAAGATTTTGAAGAAAAGCAGCAAATGTTGTTTTCAATTGTTATGCAGCTTTGAGAAAAAAATAATCATAAAAAATTAAGAACAACAAAAGAATAAAGAATTAATAGAAAATAAAACTAGAAGAAAAATTATATGTACAAGATAGATTGCTTTTACACATGTGGCAAAGTAATCTAAAAAACAGCACAAAATAATGGAGCATAATTAAGAAACCTATAAATACTGCAACTTGTAGAGAAAAAAATGTACCTTTGGATCAAATGAAATAATTTGCAATTATTGGAAATGCATTGAATGGAAAGCAATTGAAAATGTTTTATTATTTTATTGTCTTGTCATTTTTATTGGAGTAGTTGGCAAATTAAAAGCATATATTAAAATATAGAATCTATAATTAAATTTCAGGAATAATAAGAATATTGTTATTAGTGTATGAAAAAAAAAAGGCAGACTTAAGTTAAGCTTATTTTTTATTTGACCACTCATTTAAACATTTACTTTATTGACCAAGTTTAAAATATTAATTGCACTATTATATGCAAAAACTAAATTAGTAGGTAAGTTTAAAAAAAATCACAAAATTTTTTACAAAAATATGTAATCACTATATAATGAAAGAAAAGGTAAACAAATAATAAGTTAAACATGAATTAGAGAATGAAATTGTGGAATTAATGCAGATTTTAGTTGTGTACAATATCTTGAGAATAGGGGTGACTGTTGATTGTGCATATTCTTTTGGGAATTTCTTGTTAAGTAGTGAAAATAGATTAAGGGTCATATTTCATATAAAATTGTTCAATTCTTTTACTTTCTCTCTCTCTATATATATATATATATATTAATCTCAATTTCAGTGCAAGTAGATAGACGATTGAAAATAACACTGGAACCACACAAGGAATGCTAGTGTGTTTATCTAATAATAATAATAATAATATTATGTATACCTGGGCGCCAAATTGTAACTATGAAATCATAATGCCCACCAGAGATCATCATCCCTGCTTATAACTATAGGATCTAATGAAGAAAGGAATCCAAACTCAGTTTATTATGGTCTTGATTTTAAACTTAATAACCATTATGTAAATACTCTCATGATAGCTTATTACTGGTAACTGAATAATCTAGACAACTTTCTTCCACAACCTTATCTAGATATATGATCTCGAGTGGTAATTACAAGAATGTCATCCATATATTTCTAATCTATAAATGGCTAGAAATAAATTAGTAATCGATGCGGAGAACTCATAACTTATGTTTATAATATATAATATATGATTATTATTTAATTTAAAGTAGGATAAAGAAATGTTATAAATCCTTCCCATTTAACCCCATTACTTTATTTTTCATTCTCATCATCCATCATTTTCAATAGTCACAATTATATAACACTAATTGTCTGTGTTATGTTCTCTTCTATATCTTCTTCACCTATAACTTCTAATCTTATTTTATTAAAAACACATATGCCTTCCAACTAACTATAGATTCATTATTATTATTATAATATTATTTCCTGATTTTAATACTTACACTACTTAACTTCCAAGCTAGCTCCTAGATTTAATAATCGGAAGTACTCTTTCTCAAGGGCTTGATCTGCTAATGAGATGCAATTATTAACGATTACAATGCAATGGATATGATCCCAAAACTTGCTAAATTAAACTTTAATGTGAGTTTACCAGTGGGAATCATATTAAATACCAAAAGCAGGAAAGGGATTTTATGTCTACTCCCAATATTCATAACATTGCAATGAACCAAATAACTAAATTTAATATATCTAAATTGACTATTTTCTCTCATTTTATTCTCTTTTGTATCATTTGTTTGCCAAATTTAATTAGTACTTTTAAATCTATTACATTTTACGAGTCTGGTATATTCTTTGTCCCCACAAAATGATCATTCTCCCCTATTTAAAAAAATATCTTTCTTGGTTAATATTTTACAAAGGTGAATTATGGAAATTAATTGCCGAAGTAAACCATGGAAATCAATCATAGAAAGTGAATTATGTAAGTCAACTATGGAAATCAATCAATATAAGACAATTCATATACTTAAATGTGATCTGGTATTAGTTCTAGATATAGGTGCTGGATATAGATTCTGGAGATATTTGAAATATTAAAACACAAGACATACATGTAAATTTATAACAATAACAAATATTTATTATACATAAATAAGAAAGAAACACACATATAATATCACTACAATCGCAAATGTTATACTCATTATAAATAAAAATTTACTGTCTTTTGTATGAAATTTACTTTAACTACTAAAATAATAATAATAATAAAAAAATATATGCTTTCAGATTATTTAAGTTTCCTTAAAACCGAATCATTGCTTTGACCTATATTTCAATTTAACATTAATGCTCTTATGCATGGAATCAGAATTCCGCATTTAAATATAAATATGAAATTATCTTAGAACTTTTCACAAAGCCTATAAATTTCTTGCCCCTCCCCTTCATTACAACAATTATAAATTGAACTATTCCAAAAACCAAAATATTTTGTATTTCCTATGTAAAGATAATGTTATATCCAAACTTTTAACCATTCTAAATAATTGGTTGGAATATAAAACCATAGCTTTAATCCACTGCATACTAAATCTTCACCACTATCCCTCTGTAATTCTGAATATCATGTTACCACTTTAGTGACTGTATACATTTTGACAGGGTAGTATGCTACTACAGCTTGACGATGTCAAATTTTATTACTTTCCATATACTATGACCACAGATCAGCCAGCTTATAAATTAAAGTAACTCTTTGCCATTCCCCACAACAACACACACATCTGACTACAACCCTCATCCTGTCATAGCAACTTTTATCATATCTTGCAAAACCCTCCAGATATTTTATAGCATTATGCAGCACTTCTCAACACACACATTTGTGTCTCAGTAAGGGAAATTAAACAATTCACAACTTCAAATGTTAGCATTGGCCAGAGAACTGCCTTCTGAGGCTACGTATCATGTGAGGAACTAGTCTCTACACATTTACTCTAAATAGGCATACTAAACATTTTACCACAACAGTATCAATAATTCCCTACTTAAATAATAAATATAAATGGAGCTGGGATCAAGTCCTTGATCTCCCAATACCTACATATATAGTAATTAAATTATGAGATAGTTATTTCCTATCTATCAATTCGAGGTGGTACAATAACTCTTACCTCAGTAATACTCAGCATTTATAGCTTCACATATACACATACAGGGTGATTATAGTCTTGATGCAAATGACAAAGCCAACCGATCATGAACCAAACCCATGTACTGTATTAATTTCAAAAGTCAAGCACCCAGCAACTTCCATCCAATCTTTATACTCCTAACAGATTGCATCAACACATTAAGGCACAGTAACGACCTTTCAAATACTTCTGCATACATCTAACAATATGCATATAATTTTGATAATAACAAAATGTTTTTTTTCATTTCATATAACAAATATACAAGCATTTATGCTTTATCATCATTATACATTAACACTTTTTTTTCTTCAATAGTTTTTTATGGGTCAAAATCATTTCTCTTTTTTTTTTAAAAAAAATTTCTATAATTGTTAAAGATCTATTATACATGCTAACGAACATATAAATAAAAGCAAAATAAATAAACAATAAACATTACGCATTATCTCTCCTTGGTTTGAGTTCCTTCAAAGCTCAGTCTAAATACCTGATACTTAACAGAAAACATGTATGTATTGTCCACAAACACCAATTACCATTTTAGTCCATTGCCTTGGAAAACATTATATCTTATAGACGCATGTAAAATTTTTTCCATTCAAGATGTAGTTACATTGATCATGATAATTAAAACTGTTGAGGATTAGTCCAGCAGTTTACTTTTGCATTTTTAAATACTTTTCTTCCTAGGCCGAATTCAGATGCTTGATTTCACATTTTAGTTTCTTTAATTTTCATTTTTTTTTTAGTTTTTTTCAGGAGAAAAAAAAAATAATTTTCAAATAAAATAGTGCTCTAGATTCTCTTCTTTTTTTCTCTTTTTTTTTACTATATTTTTAGGTTGGAGTCACAATAAAAAAAAATACTAATAAGACTGATGAGTAGTTAACTAACTTTATATTAAAGTCTGATTGTTCCTTGGAGTTTTATTAACTAAGCCATGGATACAATACTGTTCTTGATTCGTCATCTTTAAACGAATTTTTAAAAACCAAATATGAAGATCCAGATATTGAGTAGAAAACTTTTTGTTACAAGCTAATTTGGCCATAATTGATTTTGGAGAGAGAAAATTATACACTATTTATAATTGAATTAGCACTTCATCTTGAAGTAATATATACACACTTCTTAACAAGTTGAGTCAATTGCTGTCTCCAAGAGAGAAAACGATCGGAGAAGATGATCAGATATTGAATTAGCAAGAGCCAAGTTCCCCCTTCACTTTTCTTAGCTTTTATAAGAGGAGAAAATCACCTGCAAGTTTCTCTTTTCCCATGCTTTGTTTCTTCTAATTTACGATTTTCTCTCTGAAGTCAACCTTTGACCCCATCTGTTAAAAGTTGGTTTTGGTTTATTGCCTTCACTTTGATTTCATTTTAATTTCTTCTTTCTTAACACATTTTATACCATTTTGATTTACGAGAACTATTAAAAAAAAATAGAATTACTGGTATTTTATAAAACTGATATTATATAAATAAATCTTTTCTTTAAAACTTAAATCAAAGTTAGAACTGAAAACAATAACCAGTTCCTGTAAAATCCATACAAAATAAATTCACTTTACATTATACTATCAAATAATCTAGAGTACAATGTGTAAATTTCCATGAAGAAAAAAAAATCTATATATACATTATATGTGCACATACGCATGCACAGACTCACAATACTAAATAGTGACTGCTTGTTCATATTCATTTTAGTACAAAATCTCTTTTATTCATATTAGTACAAAATATCTTTCCTGGCTTCCTAAAATTTAAACCTATTCTCATGAAAAGAACTATCAAACACATGCTATCTATAACAAGTCCAATTTTAATTTGCACTAACATTTTATTCATAAATATTATGATTCACAAAGACTCTTTCTTTTAGACATATATATCAACATTTTTAAAGTATTTTAGTGCATGCAATAGTCAATCCCCCTTCATTACATAATGATACCCTATAATTTTAAATAAAGCACACACAGATCTCTCTCTATACGTTAAATTTAAGCCACACAGTTATTAATCTCTCTAAATAAAGCTTTTAACTTTTCTTAAACTTAAAAAAAAAAAATTTACTTGGAAATAATTAAGAAACTAATCCTACTATTTATTTCCCCATCATGTTTCTTGGTTCAATATTTACGATCCGGAGATGCTCCTACGTAAACTGCACTCACGGGGGCCTCTAGGCATTTGAACCTAGAAAAATTTATAAAGTAGGCAGATCGTAAGTCAAAAAAAAAATTTTTTTTTTTTTTTTAAGTTTTGATTCCGTCGTTAGCCCATGTCACTAGCTCAGTGGAATAGCAGAGATTTAATAAGATAATCTAAGAGTATATATAAAAAAAGGAATAAAATAAGCCACTGCCAGTAATTAACATACAAACATTTATTTATGCACATATATATAAGATTTAAAATTATTTTAGTATTAATTTTACATTTTAACATTATTTTTAACTTTACCTTAGATTTTAATTTACATTTTAGTTTCTATTATATTATAAGTTTACATTTTAATTAAGTTCGCACAGATGGGATTATAAAAGCTTGTTATAATAAGTTGCTATAGATCGTTACATAAATACCGGTTAAAAACACCAAACATAAGCGATCAAAATATAAAATTATTGATTACTGACATTGTGGAGGAAATTTATATGTAACCCAATAGTATTCACCATAAGATACTTGCATTTCACCAATAACTTAAAAAATCCATAATACATTTTAGATATCACCGTGGTATCATTATTTATCGAATGTCTATATATTTCAAATATGAACACGCAAAACATAGTTACGATAAACAATCCATGCAAGCATCTATAAACAACTTAAATTTAATGCATTTTTATTTAGGGTCGAGCATGAATACTACATAGATTTGCATTGAAATTAAAATATTCTATCCCTATTTAACCTTAGGCTAAAATTCGTAGTCAAACTGGCATCAATTCATCTGATATATCGATGTATTCAATGTAATAAAATACGACAGCACAAAAGGTTAAAAGAAGAAATTGCCTCTTATGAGATAGGAATATTACATCTATCTCTAAAGAAGAGCAATAAAACAAAAACTCCAGAAAGGACTGCCATCCATAATCCACCATAGGGAAGGTGGCGTAGCGGATTCTGCCCGTAGCGAATCAATATTACACCTACTAATCACACCAATATATCCCATCCATTGACCCAATCTACCACGAAACAAATAACCTAAGATTACCCTCCCCTAATATAACTTTACAAATCTATACAGCCATTCCGCCCGACTTAGTTTAACATTTATATAATTAATTTAACGAAAAAAAAAAAAAAAATCATGATAAAAACTTAAAGAATACAAAAATAAATAAATGGAAATGATTTTACATAAATAAGAAAAAAAATACATCAAATAACACTATTAATAAAGAATTTAGTTTGGTCAGATAGGATTCTATTGCATCATTTTTATAAAAAGTTTTAAAATTTAGAGTTCTTATTGTTTCAAGTGAATATATAAGTTCTTACGATTTTTAAAACGTCCAACTTTATCCGTTGCTTGCCATGAATGCAAATTCCCACGCCGTCCTAAAAAATTGGAAGCCGTTGTTTTATTTATTCATTCGGAGGTTTTTTAATTTAGTTGGTCCTCAATTTAGGAAACGATAGTTCATTTCTCCTTTCTTTAACAGCTGAAAGAATTGACCGTGCGTCTGTCAATTCCTCCAACTCCGTACTACTACATATAGTCACATCGTAATAATCAATTTCCAGTCACTGATTAATAATTTCCAAATTTTCCTTTTATATTAATGTGAAGGATTGAATTTACATTACGTCACCGATGCGTGTGCTCTTCCGATCTGTCCGATTCCATAGGGATTTCTTCTTATTTGCTAACAGTTTCTATTGTTTTCTTATCTGACCGGTGTTTTTACATTTAAATGCCGAAGGCTGGTTTACATTTAACTAATTAACAATCATTTCCATTTCTGATTAATTAACCTGTTTTCCAAATCAAAAATATATTTAAAGATAAATTTAAAGATATAATTTCATCTCCAAATCTTTTTAAAATTTAGTTTTAAAATACTTTTTCTTTAATAAAGTTTTATTTTAATAATTTTTCATTATCTGTGCGATTTAATATATAAGAGTTTAAGATGATATTTAATTTCAATTTTTAATTCTTAAAGAAAATTTTTAAATGCGAACTTTTTAATTTACTTTCATGTTTAATAAATTTTAAAAAAAAAAAACAATGTAAAGAACGTCTGTGCTCGTTACAATATATATATAATATTTTAAACACAAGTATATTTTATATACTGGAGTATAGATGTAATACACCTGGGTCTCGTTTTATGTGGTAGATAGGTTCCACAGAAAACCCGCATTAAAAAAAATTGCACAAAAGTAGACTTAATTTATCTTGAAAAATGGGGGATAGGTGCTGTAATTTTCGGAATTCGCATAAAAGCAAAGCAACAAAGAAAAATTACTTTAAAATTCGCATTAAAAAAATAAGCAAATAAAGTATGACTAATAAAAAATTTCAAATATTTGAAAAAAATTAATACAAGACAAACTTTTTTTACTTTTTTATTAACTACAGTATTTAATTTTACATTTTTCATACATATTTTAATCATTACCGCTAGCGTTCGTTTGTAAACTGGTAAGAAATCAGATTCGATGTGATGTAATGTATTGTGGCTTCTCCTTAAATGAAGTCAAGAATTTCTCAGCAATTATGCCCAGAAAAACCTGTTAGCAACTTTATTTTTATTCGTGATGTGATGTACAACTAGTGCCACTTTCAGTCTTATGCTGTGTTAATGGTTTTCTGTTTCTATATTAAAAAAATGAAATCGCAATCAAAACAAAAAGATTATACATTATCATTAGAAAGATTATTTTCAGTTTATAAAATCTTCGTTTTTTATTTTAAAAATCTAAAAGATTATTTATTTCTGTTATATATAACAAAATACTTTTTAAAAGTTTAAATTTTTTGAATATTTATTGCGATATTTTTATATGTAAGTATAAATCTATTATTATTATTTACTCATTAGTATAAATAGGTTATTTACATAAAAGTTAAGTTCTAAATACAGCTTCAGGCCATATTCACATTAGCTGCTAATAATATTTACCGAGGCTGTAACCTTCGAGAATATGCATGTAAAATGTGATAGTAGGAACCTCTACAGATCTTTTAACCACAAGCTTACACTATGGAAGAAAAGAGGTTAAAAGACCTGTAGAGGTCCCTACTATCACATTTTACACGCATATTCTCAAAGGTTACAGCCTCTGTAAATATTACTTACATAATCAATGTGCGTTTAATAAATTTATAATTAGCTGCTAATATAATGTTATATTTTTGAAAAAAAAAAAGTATTTCAAGCCAAAATAAGTTATTAATAATTTAAATTTCTTGATATCTAATAAATATAGTGAAATATGAAAGATATTAAGAAGAAATATGAATCGCATAACTTCAAAATCGCATTAAAATAATCCGCATAAAATGAGACCCAGGGGTATAGGGAATTTGAACACAGACCTTCAAGCTTCCTCAGCCATCCACTCTATCTTATACAATTGATACACATGACCACTCATGTGTAAAAGAAAAATGATCTCCAATATACATATTTCATGCTAAACCAGCACTCATCTGTTGGTTTAGATCATTATCTCCTACACACATATATAATCAGTGCTCACTTTACATTGTTAACAAATCTTCACACTTTAATAAGGAGACTTCAATTTGCTTCACCCTCCACTTCTTCAGCCATCCATACCATTGAAAATCTGATGATGGAACATTCAAATCTCTTGTTAATGCCAATATTATTGTCTTGCCCACATTGACTTTAAGTCATTCTGACCCCTCATGTACAGGACTTTGTCCATTTAAATGATAAGGAGAGGGATGGGAAGGATACAGACTGAATTTGTGAAAGTCTATGTTCAAATCCCTTATATTACATCTAGATACCAGATATATAAAATATACTTGTATTTAAAATATTATAAATTCAACATGTATCCTGCCCACCCATCTTCTATGTATTTAAATGGACAAAGTTTTATACATGAGGGAAATAAAATGACCAGTAAAAATTCAAATTTTCATGTTTTTGTATATGATTATTATTAATAATTATAGCAGTAATGGATTTTTTCAAAATGTACTGTATTTCTTGAAAAAAATTCTACATGATAAAGATATATTTACATATTTTCTTTTTTAAAAATTCATGTTTTGTATAAAATACTTTTACATTATATATTGTAATGGGATGGAGGTATCGAAAGTGGAAGGAAAATAAGTTTGAACTGGGTGATGGAATCTCATCATCACTCCCAGTCCATTTAAAATCAAAAATCAATAATTTGCAAAATTATTGTAAGTAATACATATTTATAAGAGCATGAGATTTTGAATCTCTGAGAACATTGAGAGATCAGCCAGCTAACTGAGAAGAGCAACTAAAAGCATAATTATTTATCAACCAGCATTATAATGTAAAAAATAAGTGCAAGTAAATACTCAAGAGAAATAACCATCCATCATCATCATTGATGGGAATAAAATAAATCAGTACAATAAATCAGAATAAAATCAACAGACCATCTTGTGGCTGGATTGAAAATGGGTCTTCTTTAGACCGGGCTAACTGTTGAGCCTTTGCCACCTTGGGCAATTATTTAAACATAACTTGGATGCACCAGCTTAGTGCCCATCCATTAAAATACATAAGAATCAGAAATCAAAACAATAATTCTGGGACCTTTAAAACATGCTGATCATCATCAATGCTCTGGCCACTTGTACTGGCCAAGAATAAACTTAAATTTTTTTAACAAGACTAAACTAAAATAAAATATAGTGTGTGGGCTTTAAAGAGTATCCTCTTTTGCACCAACCAGGATGATGATTGATCATCTCTGGATGTCCCAAAGCACTAAATACACATCCTCATTTATATATTCATCCCATGCTCGAATCTAGCTCAGAGAACACAAGCTCTATTACTGTATGTGACCAAGAGATGATGGAAACCATTTTCAACAGTTAAATACAGGTTTATTAATAACAAAAAAAAATGATTAAGGTCTTATAAGGGTTCTGATTTTGAAAGATACACAATAATAAAATCATCCCTCTGTAATTTACAAGATTACTACAAAATTCAAGTTATTACATTAATTATATTATTTCGTAATTAGTTTCTATAAACGCATATATATATATCTGTACACAGACGTGCGTTTTATAATATACGATGAAGACATTTCAATTAAACATAAAATAATTATTACATTTGTGATTTACATAATTACTATTCAAAATTTAAATTGTTACATTAATTTAAGAAATTACAAGTTACAATGCATGTTATTACTATGGTTTACATATATATGCGCACAGACGTGCGATTTATAATATACAATTAACAACAAAAATGAATTGACATTTAATCAAAAAAAATATTAAAATTTTACATATATGAGTGTGCGTGTATATACGCACTCTGACTTTTATCTCTTGCAACTTGTTACAATAATATTATATTTTTTTCATAATTAATTCATTTGGAAAACACATAAATTTCCTACCTATACATGTGTATAAACAAAATATAGATATAATTTAAAATTAGTTTCAGTTTATAAGTTCTCTTTTTTTTTCTTAAAAAAAAATATAGTCAATTTTGATGAGTTAATTTTGATGATTAATTATCAGCGTTTTTAGACCATTTTTAAAGATTTGCTTTTTCGATTTTAATTCAAATAAAGTTATGCTTGCATTTAAGTTATATACTCTTCTTTTAATGTCATTTTTTAAATAAAGATTTACCAAAACAATTTATTTAAATATATATCAAATTGTTTTTCTTTTAGACATTTGACTCGAGTAAATTATTTACTTATTTTGCTTTTAGTTGTTAATTTATAATTTTAAAAGTCATTTTCGGGAATATTAAAATAAAATAACACTGTATATACATGCGATGTGTTTATCTGTGGTTCCCTGCATGTATTGATAAACAACAGCATAAATACACCAATTTCTTTGAGCTTTCTCTTGATAAGCTTGGTTTTTGGTCCATCAGAAAATGTAATCCAGGTTTGTTTGTTGTCATTGTCAGGTAAAAGTGCATAATTCAGGTATGGTTGGCTTTTTTTTTCTTCTGTAGTCAGTTTTACTTATACTTGGATTTTGTAAGCTTCAGGTCAGCAAGCTGTTTTCCAGAACACTTTTAAGGCTATGAATTACAAAGAATCTTGACCCATTTTCCTCCATGTAAATTCAAATTCCACCAGTGAATTGTATAGCAGCCACTTCCTTGCATTCTTACATCCTCATGGAAGTTCTCTTGATAATTATTTTAGCCATCTTTGCAGCTAGCTTTACTATGGCCATTTTTTTGCTACAGTTACCAACCCTTCACAAAATATTTTCGCCAACTTTACAGCTAGCTCTTCTGCTAACTCTTACAAAACTGCAAGCCAAAACTAACTGATATTTTTTTATCAATCTTTTATAACCTTGGTTAGGTCAAGTGACAAAAACATAGTGGCTGTTTTCAATCTGTCTAATCCATTTGAAAACAAGCTGGAAATATTCATGTTTTTACTTTAATCTTTGGAATTTGACCAAAGGTGTGATAATCCTTTAGAATTTTTAATCTACAAAGATTTTTAACTACATAGTAGAAATGCAAACAAGCATTAATTTAAAAAGATATTTTGTACAAGTTTTAATTAAAAGATTTTAAAAATAAATTATGCTTGTTTTTCTTTTGTTAATTTCAAAATCTGAATTACAAATATTATTTATCAGACCTTTTTAAAATACTTATTTCACAATGAAATTTTACTTTAAACCTAGAGTTATTTAACCCTTTGCTTATTATTATTTTATTTTAGGAAATATAGAAAAATATCTACAAAAATTTATGTCTGTGTTTATTTCTACTTTTCCTTTATTTTACATATACATATAATCACATACACTACATTTGTATGTATTATGTAACCCAATTGGTTACAATATATATATATATTATATTTTAATTTCATTTTAAGCTTTATCCTGCAATAAGTCTTTATATTGTGGAGGATTTGTTAATATTAAAAATATTTTTGTTTTATTGCTAAATAATTTATAAAAAATGTTTTGTTGGATCTTTTAATCCTTTGCTAAGTTGTACTTTGATTAAAAGAAAGGAGATTAATTAATTTTGTTAAACAGAAAAATATTTATAATAAACAGTTTATTTACAAAACTAAACATGATGGTAATATAAATTAGAAATAAGTAAATTAGAGAGATTATTAGAAAGATTCACTCAGACTGACTGACATTTATCTTTAGCTTTATTTGTTGGTGCAATACATTTTCTGTAACTAAAGGATAAGAAGACATATAGTCTATATCTACATGAAGTGAATTTTTGTTATAACAGCATATATAATGCTAAACATGGAATAGAAAATGAAAATTTAGATTGATTACGAACTTAATTTCCATAGAATCAATACAATAACAATATTCACATTAATAAATATCTCTTTATAGCTAGGAGATTGAAAATATAAGAGGAAAAATGATTGTAATTATATTGAGCTGACAAGACATTTTACCAGAAAAATGGAATTTATAAATGCCATTCAATTACAATCTATCTATCTATATATATATGAATGACATGAATCATCATTGCCACCCATTATCAATTCACTGCCGGATGAAGGTCTCTCCAAGTCCATCCATCTTCAATATATAGCCTCTCGACTGCACATCAGCCCTGCACCCTTTCTTATTTCATTCATCTGACATGTGGTCTTTTTTTGGATCTTTTAAATCTCTTGGAATCCAATTTAAGATTTCAATTATCCATCTATTATTATCTCTTCTAGCAATATGTCCAGCCCAACTCCACTTTAGTCTTTTAATTCTTTCAATAATGTCAGTAACACCTGTTTGTTCTCTTACCCATGTATTGCATTTTCAATTCTTCTTGTTACTTCTAACATGCTTCTCTCCATACTTCTTTGAATGATCTGAAATCTCTGTATTGCTCTTCTATTAAGAATCCAAATGTCAGATCCATAAGTAAGAACTGGTAAAACACATTTATTAAAAAGCTTCCTTTTCAAAACACATAGACATTTTTTTTTTTTTTTTTTAATATTAAGTTATTTCTACCAAAAACATTCCAATCAAGTTTAATTCTATGATTAATTTCATTCATTATGTTTCCATCTGTAATAATAATCTGACCAAGGTATTTGTAGTTGTTAATTTCTAACTCATCATAATCAATCTTTATTTTCATCTTTTGAGAAAATCCATTGAACATTAGTTGGTTTAATGTTTACCTTTAGTCCTACTTTCTTACATTCATCCGATAACTCTTCAGATGAAAGTAAGAAAGTAGAATTAAAGATAAACATTAAAAAACCTAAAGTAATGTTCAGTGGATTTTCTCAAAAGATGAAAATAAAGATTGATTTTGATAAGTTAGAAGAAGTTAGCAATTACAAATACCTTGGTCAAATTATTACTACAGATGGTAAATAATGGTTGAAATTAATCATAGAATTAAATTTGATTGGAGTGCTATTGGTAGAAATGCCTATGTATTTTAAATCATAAATTATACCTTTTTTTTATTATGATAATTATTAAAACTTTATGATTAATAATTATAACCATAAATGATAATCTACATTAAAATATCTAATTTATATTTATAAATTACTTTAATAAGTGATTTATCAAAATTATGGTTGTAATTTTTTTAAAATTCACTTTTATTTCATATTACTATAAAAAATGTGAACTTATATTTTATAGTCTTTGTTTTTTCCATTTTATTATTGATATTATATTATATATACATTTAAATAAGAGTGTTTTAATTTTTTTATTATTATTAAATGCAAATATTTCATATTTTTTTTATATTTTTCACTTGCTGCTGTATTACTATATTTTATATCTTACAGTCTTATGAATAATGTAAACAAAGAAAGTATCACCAAAATTAGAATATATATATAATTTTCTAAAGTATAATTTTCATGTTTGTATATGTAGTATGTGTGAGTCTATCAATTTGAGCTATTATATAATTGACAAGTTATCCAGTTATACACCATTGTTGAAACCTGTGTTTGCTTTATGGCTATATTTAATATAGATTGCCATTTTGGAAAAATCACAGCAAGATTCTATTTCATGAAGTAATTTCAAAAGTGAATTTTATTTTTAACATTATTAATATAATAATAATAATAGCTTTTTAAAAATGAATTGAAACAAGCTTTAGAACAGTGGTCTTCAACCTTTTCACACCTGCGGGCCGTAAAAATAAGGATAAGGTTCCACAGACCAGCAAAAATAAGGATAAGATTTCGCAGACTGGCAGAAGTCTATAGATAAATTTTCTTAAAGATAAGCATAATTGTTATAACTGATCAAAACAACAATGTTAAATATATAAGATAAAGTTTTATATATATATGGAGTTTATATAATAAAAAACTTTTTTTTAAAATTTTTTTAGAAAAGTAATAAAAAATTTAATTCTACTCCCCCCCCCCCCCATAAACATCTGTGATAACCAAAAAAAAAACAAATTAATTTATGAATGATTGATTAGATTTTGTTTTCGTTCTGTTTTCTTTTTTTTTTTAATTGGGTAAAAATGAGATGAAAAAATAAATAAAAATTGGCTATATTAATTAAAAGTTTAAACTCTTATTATTTATTATTTTAAACTTTTTACTGCCCGTCTAGCACGCGGACCTGCAGAAAAGTTCCGCGGCCCGGGACCAAGGGTTGAAGAACACTGCTTTAGAAGATTGTAAATTATGGATAACTCTCATTATTGAACTGAAGAACTAATAATGATAATGAACTTTTCAAAAACAATTTGGAAAACTGTATAGATAATATAAATTATTGCTGTTCAAACTAGGTCATACTATGGTGAGATCGTAAAAAATAAAAAAAAAAAAAAAGTAAAGGTTTTGATAAAGCTAATATAAATAGTTACTAAATTATTGCTTTTTAAAAAAGCAAAGATTAAAGGCCCTTACAGTTTTGCATATGCATTGAAAAATACATGAGTAGAAAGGTTTTTTAAAATTGATTGTATAATATCAGTGATCTCTAAAAGTTTTTCATTGTAAAAAAGAGTTACAGATGAAAAAATAAGCTCTGATGTAAAGAATTATTATCAGAAGTGATAACAAGAACAACAACAACAGCTCCCATCACCACCACCATCATTATCATCATTTATAAAAATTAAAACATTAAAATTAATGTTATTGTAACTTTATGCAATAATAATATTACATTTTATTCAAAACTTTATGCATATATTTAATGATGAGTGATACTAAATGACAATGCAATTTCAAATTCTTATAGTTCATTTCTGAGTAATTTGGCTCCATATTCAGATGAGGACTTTCTCTTTCCGTCATTTTTTTTTTTGGACATTTTATCATAATATTTTGAATTGAATCAGCTGAAGATAGATATTACTAATTTATTCATATAAAAAAGAAAGTAATGTCTGAGTTAAGCAAGATTTTAAAATGATGATTTTTAAAAAAATTTTCTCCCAAAGGAACTCATTATATAGAAGTATTTGTTATGGCCACAATCTTGGACTTGAATTCAGATAAAACTGAATTCTGTTAGTCCAAGGTTTTTAAGGATATGCAAGGCTTATTTTTCAAGTAATTAGTTCATAATCAACCTAGTAAACTATTCAGTTATTGGTTAGTGAAGGGATGTATAGTTATTTTTATATGGAGAATAAAAGTCTTAGGTTAATTTTAATTGATCAGATGAATTGATGCATTGTTTATAAGACAAAAACGTGATTCAAATGTGAAACATGTACTAATGATATTTTTACATCCAAAATCCTGCTTTACCTTTACTTTTAAAAAGAAATGATGTAAAATTTTGGATATTTTATTATTTGAAAAAGTTTTTGAAAGATATATCAAAATACTGAAATCCAAAAATATAAAACAATTAAATGCATGAATTGATTTGAATTTAAGTTATTTTTTAAATGACATGCCCTATTGCATTTTGAATTTAAAAGCCTGTAATATATGTAAAATTTTAAGTTATTGTGTGAACTTTGACCATTTTGATTTGAATAGTATAGTACTTTCAACCTTATCATATACAACTTATTAAAGAAAAGGATTCTTTTACATTTATTTAAAACACAAGATAAATTTGAAATTTATAAAATTTTATTACAGTATTTTAATTTATTTAAATATGATAATAAATTTTAATATTTCTACCAGATTTACTTATTGGCAAAGATCCATGATTAAACTTTGTAATGCAGAGAAAATAATCCAATAAAAATAATAATTACATTTATCTGACAACAAAATCTATATTTATAGTGCTTCTTGATTATTTAAAACTTTTTAGAGTCTTTGATAACTGTTCATTCATGACTGAGTGTAATATATTCAACAAAATTTTTGAAAATAATTTTGCTGTAGTGAAAATATTTTTTATTAATTAAAATCAGTCTTTTCTGTTATTTTTGTTTCTGTAAAATGGAACAATTTAAATATTTTTAATTGATTTATATATTCTTAAATAATTCCAATAGTTTTGGAGCTAACATGTTATTGTATTTTAAAACTTCTGCAAATATTTCATCTGGAGTTATAGGCTTTCTATTTTTAAGATTTCAAAGAGCTGTTTAATTTCAATAAACTGGATTTTTTTTATTGTCCAAATCTAAATGAATAAGTTGGATGAATATATCATTAAATGATATTGCTGAAATGTTAAATCATTTTAGAGAAAGAAGAAAAGGGAACTCCATTGGTTTTTAATTAAAATAGAATGTAGATTTTAATTTAATATGGGCCCCAAAGTATTCAACTACAAGATTATACAATTTTTCTCTCATAGCAGTTATAAAAATTTAAAACAAAACAAGGAAACAAAGCAATTAATTTAAATATTATAGCCCATCCCATTTCAGAATATTTAAAATATGAAATTATTTTAATTTTTATTTAATAATAGAATTATAATATTATTTCAAATCAGATTTATAGTTATTTTTAGATTTTGAAATGTACTAAGATGTAATTTCCTTTTCATATTGACATATTTGTCACAAGTAGAAATTTTAAAAGCAAATATTTAAATATTTTGCTGAGTATTAATTTTTATCTCTTGTAGAATAACTGTCATTATTTTTAAGTTATTAAAGATTCACTTCGAAAGTTACAAAAAAAAAAAAAAGAATAACATTTTTGACATATTATTAATTTTAGATGTTAGAAAGTTTATCAGAAAGTAAATTGAAGTTTCCATTATTTCTTTAGTGTATACATTTGATTTTAAAGATAATATAAATGAATCTGCATAGCTTCCAACTATGAGATAGATTCATTCTTGGTTTTATTAAGTCTTTCAATTCTACCATTTTAAGCACTTTAATAAGTGCCGAGATGTCTTGAAAATATCCTTTTTCATGTGAAACTAATATCTCCATTTAAAAAAGCAGCCTTTATCTTACAAGTATGATTAGAAAGACTATATATTATGGTGATTCTATAAAGACTATATAAAATCAACATTAAAATTAAATTACAGAAATTTGAAGCCATTATTAATGTCATAAATTTTTTTTTATATAAATAATGTACAGGGGTAAATATTAACCATGATTAATAATTATTAAGAAAAAAAGAGTGTAATAATTGTTATTTGTAAATAATCAGTCTTAGTTGTTTTGGAATAAGATTACTGGAAACTATAGAACAATAAAAATGTACATTATATATAAATGCAGTTTATATCTACATTTTTTAAATATAAAAGGATATATAAGGATTTGAAAAAGTGAAAAGTTTTTAAGTGATTAAAAAAAAAAAAAAACTTTTGTATTTTGAAATTAAAAATAACTAGTTTCTAAAAAGTACTAATAAAATATTGGAAAGTAAAAAAAAATAAGATTATTTTTAATGATATTTAAACAATCATTTTAATTACGACATTTCTCAGTCTCTCATTTTTTTTTAAATGTCTGTAACTCTAAAATTGAGTTACTAAAATAAATTGTGCTAATAATGAAAATCTTCGTTCTACAACATATATATATATATGAGTATAGAAAGAGAGTTAAGATTGACAGTTCAGATTCAAATTAAAAAATAATTTTGAGTTATTTGATAAATATTAAAAATATATATATGGAGAGAGAATATGTTGATTAATAAAATCCAAGTTCAAATCTATTCCTATTTTACATTAAGCTACAATTATTGTATATATATTTATAACAACAAAATTTCTGAAATGAAAATTCAGCAAATCTATACTTAAATTTACTTTATCTTAAAAATATATATATAGAGAGAAGAGGGTGAGGGAGAAATTCCATAGAATGATATTCCAGGTTCAAATTTACGCATAATGTCGAACTAAATGACAAATATGTCATCATAAACAAGTATAAATAGGGAACAGAGATGAAACACCATTTAAAAATCTATTACAGAATAATTGTCAGATGGTCAGCAATTTTAATGTTTCCTTAAGGTTTGTGATGGTGATATTTAGTAGTATTTATATATTGGACTATTTCTTTCATCTAATATTAAGTATTGAATGTTTTTAAGAAAATTTAGTTTTATTTAAATCTAGCAATTATATTTAACTGTTAGTAAATAGCACACAAGTTAATATATTTATAATGTTTCAAGAGGTATTATTTTCTTCTCTTCATGTGTTTCTGGACTGATCAGTAATAGTATTAGCATGGGAATCAAATCTTAAAATCCAATATTCAAGAATCTAAATGACCAGGTTCGATTCCCATGCTAGTACTGTCACTGCTCAGGCTAGCAACACCTAAAGAAGAGAGGAGATTAATAACTTGAAATATTACACATATTCTAACTTGTGTGCTATTTAATAACAGTTAAATGTAATTGGAAGATTTAAATAAAGCTAAATTTTGCTAAAGACATTCTATAATTACTATTAGATGATGGAAATAGTCCAACAAATGTAGTTCCTATGCAATATAATATGGGTTTGTTAAGTGAGTCTCAATGCATTTCTTGGAAAAATAATCAATATAGTTATAATATGTTGCTGCCTTCATATTATTCATGTCACACTCTAAGATGTTTACATTATATTATATTGTAAAAAATATGCTCTTTGTTGACAATTAGATGATTAGTCATCTCTGTGTTCTAATTACAAAAATTGCATTGTATTTGTGTAACTATATTTTCATTATTTAATTACATACACAATTCTGTTTTAATTTTCTTTCTTTCTTTGTCTCTCTGTCTATCTATCAATCTATCTATTTTTTTTTTTTGGAGTTAAGAAAATAGACAATAAAACATTATATAACTCTTTCCACCAAAGAAAAAATTGAGAAGTCATTGAGATTTTTAAGAAATAAGATTGTATTACCAAATGTGATAATAGATGTAAACTATCTTTCATTTAAAGTGGGGAATAAACACCATTAATTCCAATAACTGTTTATATATTATAATGGTACAGAATCAATGGAGTTAATGTGGAGTGAAGATGGGGTGATGGAAAATCATCATGAACTTCAAGTAAACAAAATATTTCAAATAATGACATTTAATATATAAATAATGTTATATCTAACATAAAGGAAATCCATATTTAATATAAATTAAATATCAAGTAATGATAAAGTAATGAGCATGAGAGATCACTCTAAGAGATCAGCAGCTAACTATCCTAAGTACAAGCATAATTAACTATAAGTTCATCAGCATTAAAAATAAGTTGTAATTCATTGATCATCATGAATGATCAACAATAAAATAAATCAACAGTCAATCTTGTGACTGGATTTGAACTGGGTCTACTATAGACCAGGTCAATTATTAACCTTTGCCAGCTTGGGGCAAATATTTAAACATAAGTTGGATGTACAAAGTAAGTGCTCATCCATCAGAATATATAACTATAAAAACAATAATGCTGGGATATTAAAATATGGTGATTATTATCAATTCTCTGGCCATTTAGTACTGGCCATTATAAACTTAATGTCTAATAGAGACTAAACAATAACAAAATGTAGTGCATGGGCTTCAAAGAATATTCTCTTTGCATCAATCTAGGATGACTAATTTACACTCCTTTCATATGAGACCATTATGCATGAATCTAGCTCACAGAACACGAGCTCTATAACTGTTATTATGAACAAAAGATGATGCAACACAATATTACAATATTTTAAACTATCTAGAATTAAGTTCACTGGAATAATTTTAACAATTGAATATAAGTTCATTAATAACAATAAAAAATAACATTAAGATCTGCAGAATATGGCTATACACATAAATTAAGTGGTTCTGATTTTTATTAGTATACAATTAATAACAATAAAAAATAACATTAAGATCTGCAGAATATGGCTATACACATAAATTAAGTGGTTCTGATTTTTATTATTATACAAAAAAATAAGATATCAACTTGTGATTTATCATACCTCATAATGAGTTTACATGAAACATATATATATCATCACACATACATGATATAATAATTGATTTACATATTTGAATTGTCAGATAAAAATAAAATAAAATTTAAGTTATCACATTTTAATGATATGGATACCTTATACAAGGTTTACATAAACACATATATATCATCACACAGATGCGCGGTATAATAATTGATTATCATATAAATAAAATTCATTTTCTAATAATACATAATTAATGATAGATTTAATATATATGTGTGCATGCATAGAAATGTATGTGCACACTGATGTTTATACCATGATATTTTAATTTATCAAAATAAAATTATTAAAAATATATTTTTCACATGACTGCACATGTATAACATGTATACACATAACATGTAGATGATAATTGAAGTTATTAATTATCTTCTCTTTTATGGTCAATAACATTTTTTTTTTTAAATCTAAAAAGATTTTGCAGTTTATTTTTTATTTTTCAAAATAAAATCTCTTATGAAGCAATCATTTCATTCAAGCAAAATTTTATTTGTTTTCTTTTAAAATATATAGATTTTAAATGTCATTTTCACTAAAAAAATTGTTTAAAATTTTATTTTCTCAATATATAGCACTACTCTATTCACCAGCTGTGCTTCATATAACTACGCATATCTGTGCTTCTTTGCATATAGATAAAACAGAATATGTATAACATCCTCCAGCCAGCTGATGGGAGACAGTCCAGGATTATCCTCATTGGCAAAGGTATAATCAGATAACTATTGGCATTCAATCAGTTCTACTTAGGTTTCAGGCAAGCCAACTGTTTTCATTCACACTAGGACTATGAAATACTGCAGGAGGCTCTTTTTCCTCCATATGAATCCAAAGTCTACTGTAGTTAATTATGAAGCAGTGGCTAGACTTGCTTTTATTGCATTCAATTATATTTTCATGATAGCTTCTGTATAACTCTGAAAAGCAACTACTCTAAGAACTCTAGGAAAACAAACTACTCCAATCTTTTTATCAACCCTTTTTATAACTAGGATGGGGAGAAAAAAAATCATTATCTCAAGAATGTTAATGGTATTTTTATCAATTTTTAATCTATTTTAATCCTTTTAAAAGCAACTTTGAATTTTATCAAAGTATGATCTGCAAAGAATTCAAAATAGATAGTAGAATTTTACAAAAATGTTATACAAGTTTTAATTAAAAAAAGATTTCTAAAATAGATAATGGATTTTTACATTTATCAGAAGATCTATTTTAACATAAAACATGCTTGTTTTAATTTCAAGATCAGAATTCAATAAAATGACTTCGAAGTAGGCTTTCATTTGCCATCAACTACCAATAGATTAATCAACACTGCAAAGGATATAATTACACCTGAACTAACTCCCATGTCATGTACAAGTTGACTTGCTGCCAATGAGGGTGCCATGAAACATATTATGGTGAAACTAAAGCAAATATTGGCACTAGCGTATCATAACATTGATACATATACCATAGAATGTGAACTAAGGCCAAAGGCAGCTCAATATTTGTAGAGCACGAAAGAGTCACAGACCATACCTTTCAACTGGCTTTAACCGAGACAATGTGCACAGAAAGCAACGACATGAAACGCAAAGAGAAGGAGGCTTATTTTATTACAGATGATCCCAAAGCAATCAACTGAAGAGATGCCTGCTTTAATATCTCTAAAAAGTGAGCCAGTTAAACATTATTGAATAAATTTCATACATTACTGTGACATTCACTAACTACTAGTGAAAAGAGCTATGAATATGGGAACAGAGAAAAAGCACTTAGCTTATCAATTGTTATGTATAGCTTCGTTAATTGTGTATAAAACACAAACTTAGCATTAGACTTTTTAAATGTTTATTTCATAGTAAAATCCTATTTTAAACTCAGAATTATTTCTTTGTGTAATTCCAGTGTACTTGTAGAAAATATCTACAAAAAAAAAAAAATTGACTGTGTTTATTTCTACTTTCCTTTCAACTTTATATATGTATCTGTGCACACCCACTACTATGCTATTGTATGCCATGAAACCCATATGGTTACAATATATATATATATATATTTATTATTAAAACAAGAGAATATTTAAATTTGAAATTATAAGAATATATGATTATTAAAAATTTTAGCTCAAAGAATTTATGGGAAAATAGAATATTACATTAGAGAAGAACAAAGGAAAGTACAAGTAATGCTATTGGTGTTGCTAGAACAATTGCAAAAAGATGTGTTAAAAAAGATAAAGGAAGTAATATATGTTTTGTAGGTATGAAAAAAAGCATTTGTTAGAGTAATCTGGAATAAACTTATGACCATCTTAAATAATAAAGGTATTTTGGAAAGTGAGATTAATTTGGAATATGTATACTGGTCAAAGAATAAGAAACAGACTGGAGCATAATCAGATTGAAGAAGTGAATATAGAAAGAAGAGTTAGACAAGGATTCTATATGCCACTTATGCTTTATAATATTTATTTATAAGAGTAGTTAGATAAATATTTGGAATGTGGAGGAGCTAATATTGGAAGTAGAGAATAAAATATTTAAGATTTGCAGATGATATTGTTTTTTATATATAGATGAGGATGTAAACAGTCTTCATAATATATTGAATAAAATGTAGGAAGGATGTAAAGAATATGGAATGAAGATTAATGATGAGAAGATTAAGTGTTTATGGATAGACAGGAATATGAAAAGACTACAAGTTGGAATTCATGATAATATAGTTTATCAGATAAATGAATTTAGACATTTGAGTAGCTAGATGAATGAGGATAAAAGAAGTGAAGATGAAGTTAAAGAAGAATAGCATTGACAAAGAAGGCATTTATTAACAGAAAGAAAATATTTTATGGAAAAGAAACACTTAAGGGAAAAAATAATTAAATGCTATGTGTGACATGTACAATTGTGTGGTTGTAAAATGTGGAACAATGAATTAAAAAAATAGAAACAGATTGGAAGCCTTTGATATGTGGTCATGGAAAAGGATGGAAAAAATTAGTTGTATGAGTAAAATGGCAAATAAAGAAGTTTTGGAAAGAGTACTGAAAAAAGAAGATTGACTGAAGAAATTAGGAGTAGAAAGAGAAACTGGATTGGTCATATATTATGAAGAAAGAATAGTGTAATGAAGATGTTTGAAGAGAATGGTTAATGGTAACTGGAAAAATGGATGAACTTGTGATGTGACTGCTCTCTGGGCTTCTTTACAGGACAGAATACTATTGAAGATGATGATTGAATGAAATATGAAGGAAAACTTGTCATCACATCTTAATTCACTAATAATACTATTAATATTCACAATTAAATTAATCATTATTATTTTTATTTCTTTTTCTTTTTTTTTACCCTGATGTCTTTAATCATTTAAATTAGCACAAAATTTAGGCATGATAAAATTTTCATATCATTGGTCTTCTCTGTGTACTAATTACAAAAATGAGATTGTATTTATGTAATCATATTTTCATCATTTAATTGCACATACAGAATTTTATTTTAATCTTGTTTCTTTCTTTGCATTTCCCTTTATCTATATTTTTTTGCCTTTCCCTAATATCTATCTATTTATAATTATTTTTCTGCTGGAGTTAGAATGATGATAGTCATTTTTAGATGGCTGGTAAATAGTGCTGATTTACTGACCACTATTAGATAGTTACTTGGAAGAAAAATGTGTAAGCTTATTTATATCCTGGAAAAATTTTAAGGTTTATCTGAGCTAGACTTGAACTCCAGTATTATAATCATGTCATATGAATGCACTAATCATTTTACCATTAGGCTTTGCAACATGATCACATTAAAAGGAAATGAAATCTCTTGTGCTGTCTATTCGGTTAGAAGACGGTGTGTGTTAATATTCAATTTTTTATTTAACTTTAAAAAATTATTATATAATATGCTCATTGACATAGAGATTGGTTGAAAAGGCAAAACAATCGATAAAAATAAACTAATTAATAGCACTGAACTAGATTTCAGCAAAACATCGCCAAAATCATATTACTCAATAAACTTATGTAGTACAGGTATCCTTATTTAATATGTAATTGAGGCACAATTTGTGAATAAGGCAAGTAAATATTTCATTTTCTAGACAATGAAATGGGGATCCTTTGCAATTGCCCAAGCCTCTTTATACTTTCTTTTCCTATTGTCTGTTTCTGAACATACTATTCTAACATTGGATGGAGAAAATTTATGACCTGGGGTATGTTCATAGTCCAGAAAGATAGATCTGTATTCAGTCTTTTGTTTAACTCTGTTGTATAGATATGCACGTTGAGCAATTCTCATGGATCTATTTGCAAAAGATTTCCCATAACACACCACTGCAGGATGGATTAGAACATGCAGCTTTATAGACTACATAAGGATCATGTTCCACAGGTATATTGTCTTTGGTATTGTTCAACAAAGTGTAAAAAGATGGTGGTGATCTAAAACTAACCTGCACAAATCTTTCTAAAGTTATTTGCAATATGTGGGATATAAGGAAGGTTTATCCACACTTTAAGCATATTATTAATGCATTTGTTTTTACATTGATGTAAAATTTACTGACTGTTTTAATAAGCATGTTGCAATTATAAACATGACCTATAAAATCATTAATATATGCATCTATATTATTTTCTCTATCTGCCTCATATTTACATAGACTTTTGTTTCTATATAAGAACAGTTTGTGTTGTATTGGAACTTTTATTGGATGAATGACTTCACTTATTTGTGAAGGTTTAAGCTTCATTTTAAAGTTGAGCTCATTTTTATTTTTTTGCATGTGCATGTGAAGAAAATTGATACCATGAATGATGATATCTTTTGTTTTAATAATCCATTCCAGAGATAATGTACTTTCAAGCTCCAGCTGTATGTTATTGATTTGATCATCCTTTATCACATTTAATAATAACATCTCATATTCTTATATAAATGAACTGAATGTACTATAGGGAAATGTATTATCATCATTGCTATTTGTAATATATATGAATAATTTAAATAAACATTATGATGGATAATTTATTATCAAATGCTTATGACTGTAAAATTTTCAAAACTATTATTAGTTATACAGTTTCAAACTTATATAGATGGTTTTTATATAGGGGGTTTGACCTCAGACTTTCATATATTAAAATATAGATGGTTTTTCTAAACGGGGCCATGAAAATAATATTTATGTATAAATGTACAGAAAAGTTCAATAATTTATTGTTTCATATTCTATATATAGACAATCTATTGCCTGTAAAGTATATCATAAATATCTTGGAATTTGATTTAATTAAAATGATTTTTTTTTTTTTACAATACATTTAGATAATGGGATTTATTTTTCATTGCGATCATTAATTTAACATACATATATCAAACAATATCAATCAAGAATCTCAATCTGAAGTCAAGGCAACCTCCTTATTTAATACAAGTGGTTAAATAAAAGGTTGCCTTGCCATCAGATTGAGATATTTGATTGATATTATTTAGTATTGTTTAGATGTGGATTACTTTTATGTATTTACATATATATAAAAATACACTTATTTAAGATCTTATGTATAATGGAATATGACACAAAGATATGGGATATAAATAAATCATCATATATATATAAACAATCTACAGTCAAAGTATAACAAATTTTTTTTTCTCAGTGATGAAACTTTATTCATAAAAAAAAAAAAGAAGGTACAAATACTATTAAATAAGAGGTTTACAAAGAATGGTAAAAATGAAATTCAGGAGCAATATGGTGAAAGGGGAAGGATACATATGAAAAGGGAAAGGGATGTGGAAAGAGTGTGTGTTAACTGTACACACCTTATTTATTGATACTAGTTGGGTTCTGCTTCCTATGATTGAATTTATGTCTTGCTTATAATCAAGGATTCGGTTGTATAATCTGAAAGTTTGTTGTTAAACTTTGGAATGTTCTCAATAATTATTGCTTGAAAGAGGATGAATAATTTGCAGCTTCAATGTCTCTGTTTAGGTCTAAAACATCATTTGTACTAATTTTGTCTTTGAATTACTTTTTTGCTCATGAATCACTTCGTTGTAATCCTGTGTTGATTTGAAAAAAAAATCTTTTAAATTTTTGAGGCCCCCAATTCACCGGAAGTAGGCTAATAACTAGTTCTGATTGTTGGAGAAACCTGATTTTTGTACAGGGAGATAGCTTGAGTCATAATCTATAATGTTCAATTCTAAAATTGAGATCGAATTAAAATTTAAAATAATTTTCCAATCTACACTATTTAGCCGCATTTGGCAATTTCCAGTTTGCATGACAATGTCGTATCTTTTTTCCTATGAACAATCTAACACTGGGATTTTTTTTTTTAGTTTTATGATTAATTTTTGTATCTATAATAATCCCTAGGCCATTTTCTGTTTTACCTGACTGGTTTGCAGTCGTAGAGACTTGTTTCACATTTCTAATATCTGATGCAATGATGAAATTCTTAAAACCGTCTTTGACAACATTTTATTTTCCATGTTTTCTATGAGCTTTGATGTCCAAATAATTTCTCTGTTTATTCTAACAAGACATTTGGATTTCTAGTGTCTCTATTCTTTTTAGAATTATTTGGTTTGTTTTAAAATTATTTTCCAAGGTTTTATGTTGTTCTAATGATTCCTAGAATTATTTAACCAAGCTTTTGCCTATTTCTAATGGAAGACATTTGCATAACTGGACCGATAGAAACTCTCAATTATTCTTGAGTGAAAACTGTTCCAAAATTTTTTATAAAGTTGAAAAATCAATAAAACAGGTATTCACTTACATCTTGGTAAGCTTTTCTTCTATGAATCCAAAATTAGACTATGACTTTACAAATTTTTTACACAATTAATGCAAAAGATAACACAGAGAAAAATCTCTTTGCATATGAATTCAAAGATACTAACATGAGCAGCTCTTATACATACCTACAAGGGATAAGAATATATTTTACATTGACAAATATGAATTTAAACTTTATGCTAACAGCATTATAGAGTATTCCAAATCTTCACAATAAATGTTTTAGTGACATTGATCTATTTTCTGCAGATTTAAATACTTTCGTTAATACATTAATTACTTATAAAATATTTGTTTAAATATGTATACTTATATAATATTTAACATATTTCTTTTTAAATAGTTTTCTTTACTGTTGAAATATTAATAAATTGAATTAAGTTATTAGTTATTTATTTAATAAATAATATTGGTTGAAGAATTACCATATGTTAGTTTTGTCCTGGAAGCAGTTTAAATGATCTTCTGAAGTTCTTATTCTACTTCATTTTCAGTTGTTGGCCTTTTATTGTATTACTCTCTTATTTAGAAGAAATATTTAATTCAGAATTCTTTTACTTAATAGATTGTAATTATTTAGAGTGATTGATATATCACAAAAATTATAATAAAATATTATAAAATGATAGGCATCATATGAGATATTATCAAAATAGACATTTTTTAAATTACACATTATGAATATTCTCTCATAATTTAATTAAGCAAAAAGGAAACATTTAAGTTTTAATAATTATGAATATATTGTAAAATGTTCTCATAAAACAAATAGATGCACTAATTCTTCACATAAATGCAGAATAAGTTTGTACAGTAGGCCACTCATATTTTCAAAATCCACCACAGTTTGAAATATATATAAAATTTATAAATATCATTCATAGTTGCCTTAAAATATTAGCAGTATACATCATCTTGTATTATGCATTCACTTATTTTCACAAACTCACTGTGAACCTCACACTTACTCAAATTATGATTTCAATGAAAGCATTTGCACTAGTTATTTTATTACTGTGAATGAGAAAATTAAACTATTATTTAAAATGCCCCAATGCATAAATTTAATGATAGTAGCAATTCTGCCAAACTTAAAAGAAGTCATGAAGTATTTGTATAATAAAATGAAAACAATTGATTTAAAACAGTCAGAGTTTAAAAAAATGGCCAACTAAAGTCATTTCTTATCTAAAAAAGTACCAACTGTCTTTTGATGTCAATTACGGTATCAGATATTCTGTGCAATAATTTTTCATCAAGAATCTGCTTTTGAATTGGGATTTTAATACTTAACATATACATACGTACACATACTTTGAAGGTGAAAATAAAATCTATATTATCTTGAGAAAAAAATACAGTTGGAAAAAAAGGAAAAAATGTAAGAAGGTCGCCATAAATCAATGAAAGTGACAGCAAGAGAAAAACAATTGACCTACATGAATGCTATTAAATGTTTTTTTTTTTTTTAAATTCATTTAAAAATTATAGAATTTTTTAGAAAGGTGATATTTTTTCATTAAATTTAAAGAAAATTTATTGTAAATAAATTAAGCTGATTATATATTTCTCTCACCCATCCAAAATCAGTTGCAATAATTTGAAAAAAGACAGCATTGAATAATATATAAAACTTTAGTATTAAAAATATAAAGACATAAATGAGAGTAAAATTTACTAAACTTATTAAATATAAATGTTAAACTGACTGCTTCTACTAATTATTGCTTTTGACAAAATTGTACTTGGTTAAAGTGTCACCTTAAGTTCAGTATTAGTGAATCTAAAGATCACTAGTTTAATTTCCATGCTTGCTTTAACTGAACAGGTCAATTAACCCAGCTGTTCAATTGAATGTATTTAGAAAAGTATAAAGTTTGAAGTTTTCTATATTTAACAATTTTAAATAGGTGATGGAAATAGTTCAGCATATACTTACAAGTAAAATGCTATCATCACAAACTTTTAAACAATCATATACTTTTCTAATGTACTTTTATTATTATTTTAAGCAGTTATATGATATGTAACATCTTAGAGTTAAATAGTAATATATAGATGAAAATATAAGCAGGATAAGATATTGGCTATTGTTTTATTTTCCTAAAATAAAATTTTTATTTTATTTTATTTATTCCATTATGGAATTACGTTATATTTAAGTATTTTCTTTTTTAAGAATCAGTCTTAAATTCTTTCTATCATATAGATTTTTTTTCTATTGATATTTTGAGATGTGCATAAATAGCACGAATGTAGATGTAAATATATATGAGTGTGGTAAAGATAACTTAAGAAACCTCATCAGAACACATTTAAGCAGAATTTTAAATTTAAAATTATTTTTATTTTTTTTATTAGGAATTGTGAAATCATGTTTGTCATTTGTTATTTTGCAAAACAGATTCAGTGAGTATGTGTGTGAATATAGTACGTCTCAGTAGATATTTATTGAGGAAATAAATATAGTTATAGATATTTGTTAATATTTTGATCAGAGAAAAGTGTTTGTGATTTCAGTGATTTGTTTGTGATGATAATAATGTACAGTATATGGTTTTTTTTGAAAGGTATTATTCAGTATTATGATTTATTATGATCAAATTCGATATTTGTTTTTCTATGAAATAAACGATTTTATTTCCTAAGTTAAAAATTAACAAAATTATGGGTAATCATTAAGGACGGAATATATATATAAAAAAAAACGAATCCGTTTGAGTACAAAAATAAAAGAATAAAATTAATCAGCATTAAAGGAAGCAATATATACAGTAAAGTGGAGATAACAATAAAATAAAAAAATACAAGCAAGCTAGATAGTTTTAAAAGTTAATTTAGTATTTCAGATGATGCCTGGCTAAAAGTTAAATAGAATTTATTTCCAAAAAGACTGGTTCGAACTCTAAGGAAATTTTTAGAATGTATATTTTGTTAGTGATGTCTAAGACAATATTAACCATCAAGTAAAACAACTGCATATCAATGCCTATTATACATATGTATTCAACCTAAACTTTTGCTATTAATATTTTCTCAAATCAATTTTCAAATCTGAACTATTGTCCATTATTTCAAAGCTTCATTTTCAACATCTATCAACTTTGTCCAGGAAAGAAGAACTCCGAAGAAAATAAAAGATATTATTTAATCAAAACATTTTAATTTATATTTTCTCTCGTTCCAAAAAGAGAAAAAGTTGTAAGAAAAAACAGTTTTTTAATTTTATATTTCTATAATTATAACTCCAATGTAAATTATCTAATTTTATATAGAATAATTAAATGTCTATTTATAATGATTCGGAGATTTAATTTATATTAAGATTTTATTTTGTTAATTTATGAAAGTTGTTATAATTAAATGCATAGTATAATTTATTATATCTATTTAAAGATGTGATTAATGGATAGTATCAATACATATGAATATTTGATAGGTACTCATGAATATAGCAAGGTTAAATTTAAATAATGACTGGTATCTCTTTAAATTTTGTTTTATAACTGTATTATTGTTAAACTAAACACATACCTGTATTTACAAAATATATGTGAGATTTAATTGGTAATAAGAGCTTTTATAAGAAGATGAGTCATTTAAAGTAATTCTAGATAAATTTAATATTGTACTTTTATTTTGTTTATTGCAGTTGATGCATTGCTTAATTTTTTATAAAAGTAATGTAATGGTATGGTTTTTTCCAGGAGATCAAGGTGATCACATCTAACTATAGTTACACTTAGGGCCTTCATATAGGATACCATGGATGAAATGTTGTAATTCTGATCGAAGATTGAATCTATGTATAAGAAGATAATTTAAAATCAAATTATTCAGTACCGATGCAACCGAGATTGATTCATCCGGTTTATACCTTTATGCTCACAATTCAAACTCAGGGCAGATGTTGCATTTAACTCTCTTCAGGCATTATCATCATTGTCTCATAATGTTAAGATGTAAAATTGATATGATATGTATGTATGAGTATGTGCATTCACCAATATTTTGTTTCATAAAATAACTAAATAAATCAAACAAATAAGAGACCTCCTTGAATTTAAAACAAACTTTAACATATTTAATAAAGATAACAGTATAATTGGATTTCATGTAACGAAAAGTAAAAAAAAAAGAATTTTTTATAACATGTGTTTGTGTATATTTTCTACCATTTATAACATTAAATTAAATAATTTCTTCCCATATTCCCATAATAGTAATATACATCATAACACAAACACATTTCAATAATTTATAAAACAGTAATCAAGTTTTAATTTAATATTATATATATCGATGATGGTCTAAATTGTAAGATTATTGTGAAACAATTCCAATTTTATGAATAACTCCTTCTACTTGTCATAAAAGCCTCTCATTCAAGGATGTTAGTAATACACCCAAAGAATAGTAAACAAATGTTATTATATTATTTAAATTAGTAATAAATGAAGTTACGTTTGTCATAAATAAGTCCAATATGAAGAAAGTAAAATCTTACCTTCATATCGAGTTTAGATTAAGTTTATCCCGATCAATGGCGCTTTTCTTAAATGGATGACCTAAATTTTATTTAAAAAAATAAAATGTTTAATGCAATGATCTTCTATTTATTTTCATCCAAATAATTTTCTTGAATGGAGTATTTGCAGCATAAACAATTTTTGGAAGTAAAGGAAATAAAATTTAGATGTCAAAAGTATATAGCACATGAACATGATCTAAGGTGTTGAATCGAATGATATTGTCGTATTCTCTTCCATGATGAGATTAAGAATGTTCATCAATAATATAGTCCTAAGTTCTTTGTTTATCAACCATCACAGAGGCAATCAAAATATTCCATTGCTTATAATTCCTCCTATCATGTAAAGTTAGCATCCTCTTCTCCAGGTTACTTCACTACTAATTGAATCCTTGCTAAAAATTATGTTTATGAAATATATATATATTAGGCATTTTATAGGATTAAATAATTACATTAATTTTGGTTAAAATACTAGCATTTTATCCCATGACAAATGGTATTTAGCCATGATGCATTTTTAATAATTTTTGTCTTCCTAAAATATTTGAATTTTAATTTTTATAAAAGTTTTTGAATAAATTTCTCTTAGTTAGAATTTCAGTTTATAATGATATTCTAGATTTATATAATTAATAAATGAAAGTATGTAGATAATTTCATTTGAAAATATAAGTAATAATATTAAAGAGTAATTTATTTACTCCTTTTATTGGATGAAATTAAATTTTTTTATCATGAAGAAATTCTTTAAAGTTATTGATCCATCTTCTTTTGATATGTTCCAAATTTGAACACAGCAGAACAAATGAGTGTAGTGGTTAGTTTCTTAGCAAAAGATAGAATTAAAATTTTAAATTATTTGATTTAGTTTTTATATCGTAATCGACTTCAGTAGCATGTATAATATTTGCTTTTCATGATTTAATATTTTCCTATTGTTGAAAAATTATAATTTATAATTGAATTCTAAATTCTATTTTCTTTTTTTTTTGGTTGCTAAGATGCGATATTGATCTGGGGTTATCTCCATGTCTACATCTTGATTAATAATATTAGTCAAATAATTCATATATATTGAAGCACTCACTCTGTAGTCAGAGTGAGCTTCATGTTTTCTTCCTAAAAATCTAACACTCAACAAGGGTTCAAATCCAGCAATTATATTTAATGTACTAACATTGCCGTCACCTACATGGCAACATATATATATTTAAAATATGCTAAAACTTTACTATATAACATATTTTATAATTTTGATTTTGATATTTTGATACTTTTGAATATTGTGTGAAGCCTTTTAGTCGTGTAAAGTTTGTCATTTTAGTAAAAATTATTTGCACTTAATTTCATTTTGTAAAAAAAAAAATAAAAGATATAAACAAGATGGCCGGTTCAAATTAATCCATTGTGAAGTTTTGCTTCACTAATTAAATATTTTAAAAGCTCAATTTGCATTAATTGAAATATTGTTTTCTTATCAAAGTTTTTTTTTTTTTAACTAAAAGTATTTTGCTAATGAGATATTTTTGTTTCATTTATTTTATTCTTAAATTCTTTCGAGATGGAATGTGATTTGAACCTTATCATCTTCTTATATCTTGCTTTTAATTAAGAATGGACTGAAATAGAATTTATTGTCTTATCTACCTCTAGGCAAATGAACCAAGGCATTCCTGTTATAGTTGGAGATGTATAAACAGAATAGATTGGAGATAAGGGACATTCTTTTTTTTTCTTTTTGCTCATTGAGTTTTTCCATATCAAGAAAAGAATTAGCATGATAAAGAATGTCAGTTGAGTAGGGAATCGAACCATCTTTTCCGTGCCTCTTGGGGCTATCTCCAGAATGCTGACACAAAGCCCCTGCCATGGAAGAATGCTGCCACTGATGAAGAAGTAGTAGTGATCAAGATTGCTGTCCACTAATCTTATCCTAAACTGAAGCTCAGAGAGCGAACCATCCAGCTATTGACCCAGAGTATGCCAAAGTAGCAGTCCAATGTCTATGTAAAGTTGTCTGTGCTTGCCTATAAATATTAATTAATATGTTTTTTATATATTTATACTTAATCTTTGCTTGTAATGACTTCTCTATATTGCATAATATGTTCTTTATAATATTAACTCCGATTTCACTTTTATGCTGGCTTTATAAGTCTGTGCATTTTGTTTAATAATATTATATATCTTCTATGAAATTTTAAAGTTTTATTTTATTAATATGCCAATTCAGCTCAACCTCACAAGTTTGATATATAATTGTTTTTTTTTTTTTTAAAAAAAAAAACAAAACAAAACAAAAGTTAAAGTAAATTACAATGGTAAGAATTTATTTATCGTTCTCTCCCTATAATGATTTAATATTTATTATGTTAAATTAGACTCGTGGGGTTGATCATTCTCAAACTCTCTTGTTTAATATTTTTATTTTGTTCATAAAAGTTCACAATAAAGAATGAAGTGTAAATTACTATCATCACCCAAATGGGCCAAACAATTAGAAATTTTAATTTTGTTTAAAGCATATATGTGAAAGTATAACTGACTAATTAACCTAGAAAAATATAACTGACTAATTAAAAATATAACTGACTAATTAACCTAGAAAAATTTATAAAGTAGGCAGATACGTAAGTCAAAAAAAAAAAAAAAATTTTTTTTTTTTTTTAAATATTTTGGTTCCGGTCGTTAGCCCATGTCACTAGCTCAGTGGAATAGCAGAGATTTAATAATATAATCTAAGAGTATATATAAAAAAGAATAAAATAAGCCACTGCCAGTAATTAACATACAAAAATTTACTTACGCACATATATATATATATATAAGATTTAAAATTGTTTTAGTATCAGTTTACATTTTAACATTTAACATTATTTTTAACTTTACTTTAATTACTATTATATTATAATTTTACATTTTAATTAAGTTCGCACATATAAATTTATGAAAGCTTGTTATAATGTTGAATATAGATCGGTTACATAGATTTCACGGTCAAAAACATTTCAAAAGAAACAAACGATCAAAATACAAAATTATTGATTACTGACAATTGCGGAGGGAAATTTATATGTAACCCAATAGTATTCACCATAAGATACTTGCATTGTCACCAATAACTTAAAAGACATCCGAATAAATACATTTTAGATACTCACCGTAAGGTATCATTATTTATCGAATGTCTATATATTTTGATCAAATATGAAAACCCAAAACATACTTAACCGATAACCAATCCATGCAAGCGTCTATAAACAACTTAAATTTAATGCATTTTTATTTAGGGTCAAGTATGAATAGACCACATAGATTTGCCTTTGAAAATAAAATATTCTATCCCTATTTAACCTTAGGCTAAAATTCGCAGTCAAACTGGCATCAATTCATCTGATACATCGATGTATTCAATGTAATACGGAATACGGCAGCACCAAAAAGATTAAGAGAAGCTATTGACTTTCATTAGATAGGAATATTACTTCTATCCAACGAGAAGAACAATAAAAAAAAAACTCCACAGAAAGGAACTGCGCTCTGCGTCTTATAATTCCTTCCATAGGCAAAACGGGAGAGTGCGGCGTATGAAGCGATTCTGCCAGTAGCGAATCTCCGACTACATCTACTAACTACATCAATATATCCAATCCATTGACCCCATCTAACAACGACACAAATAACCTAAGATTACCCTCCCCTAATATAACTTTACAAATCTATACAGCCATTCACGCCCGACTTAAGTTTAACATTTATATAATTAATTTAACGAAAAACAAAAAAATCATGATAAAAACTTAAAGAATAAAAAATAAATAAATGGAAATGATTTTACATAAATAAGAAAAAAAATACATCAAATAACACTATTAATAAAGAATTTAGTTTGGTCAGATAGGATCATATTGTAATCATTTAAATATAGAAAATTTTAATTTAATGTTCATTATTTATAAAGTTCTTACGGTTGAAAACAGTTCATCTTTATCCGTTGCTTGCCATGAACGTGAATTCCCATGCCGTCCTAAGATTGGTATCCATTTAGCCGTTGTTTTATTTATTCATTCGGAGGTTTTTTTAGTTTAATTGGTCCTCAATGTAGGAAATGATAGTTCATTTCTCTTTCTTTCCTAGCAAAACTGAAGAGATTGAATCGTGCGTCTGTTTCAATCCCTTCTTCACTTCCGCACTACCACATATCTCTCACATCGTAATTAATCATTCACTCACTGATTAATAATTTCCAAATTTTCCTTTTATACATATTCGAAGGATTGATTTGGCATTATGTCATCGATGTGATGATCCTTTCGCTGAGGTCCGATTTCCCGATGGATTTCTTTCATTGGCTATTTGTTTCTATTGTTTTCCTATCTGACCGATGTTTTTACATTTAAATGCCCAAGGCTGGTTTACATTTGACTAATTAAATTTATCATTTCCATTTCTGATTAATTAACCTGTTTTCCAAATCAAAGATATATTTAAAGATAAATTTAAAGATATAATTTTATTTCCAAATCTTTTTAAAATTTAGTTTTAAAATACTTTTTCTTTAATAAAGTTTTATTTTAATAATTTTTCATTATCTGTGCGATTTAATATATAAGAGTTTAAGATGATATTTAATTTCAATTTTTAATTCTTAAAGAAAATTTTTAAATGCGAACTTTTTAATTTACTTTCATGTTTAATAAATAAATAAAAAAACAATGTAACGAACGTCTGTGCTCGTTACATATCAGTAAAGTTGCTTAAAAAAAAAATGATAAAAAAAAAATATTTTACTTAGGGTTAGTAATTACGGTACACGACTAACAAAATTTACAAACATTCGGTTAGTATAAAGACTATATATAAAAAACATGTTTACTATCGCTTTCCTAAGGACCATTTACGTCTACGCCTCCTCCCCACAAGAGTTCTATTATTATTTTTTTTTATACATTTTATTTTTACACACGACATGACAAGCAAGTTATTTAAATTATTTATTTAAGAAGGTTGCATTGAGATAACTATGTTTTAAGAAATAATGGGTTTAAATGTGTATATTTGCAGCACAATTATAAATACGACCAACTTATTTATGACTGATTGAAATGCATACATAGGGTTACACTGAAGTAATTCCCAAAAGTACTCTCCGTTAGGTACCACATTTACCATCATAAACTTCCGTGGCTGTGCGCTCCTATACACATTTAAGCATAATTTATATTAACAACACACAAAAAAAAACATATCAATCGCAACCTTTTGACTTTCTTTTTAACGAAATACAGTTTAAAATTATTTTTACTTTCTCGTGTTTAATATATGTGCTATTTTTTTTTACTGGCAGAGCTTTTATAAGATCTAAAGTATACTACTTTATGTAAACAGATAAAAATATTTCATTTTGATAAAATTTGTTCAGGGTATATGTGGTTTTTTAAATATCGGCCCCAGATTGGGAAAGCCAGTTGTAACGATCCGGAGAAGGTAGACTTACGTAATCTGCACTACAGGGCGCCATCTAGGCATTTGAACCTAGAAAAATTTATAAAGTAGGCAGATACGTAAGTCAAAAAAAAAAATTTTTTTTTTTTTTTTAAATATTTTGGTTCCGGTCGTTAGCCCATGTCACTAGCTCAGTGGAATAGCAGAGATTTAATAATATAATCTAAGAGTATATATAAAAAAGAATAAAATAAGCCACTGCCAGTAATTAACATACAAAAATTTATTTACGCACATATATATATAAGATTTAAAATTGTTTTAGTATCAGTTTACATTTTAACATTTAACATTATTTTTAACTTTACTTTAATTACTATTATATTATAATTTTACATTGTAATTAAGTTCGCACATATAAATTTATGAAAGCTTGTTATAATGTTGAATATAGATCGGTTACATAGATTTCACGTTCAAAAACATTTCAAAAGAAACAAACGATCAAAATACAAAATTATTGATTACTGACAATTGCGGAGGGAAATTTATATGTAACCCAATAGTATTCACCATAAGATACTTGCATTGTCACCAATAACTTAAAAGACATCCGAATAAATACATTTTAGATACTCACCGTAAGGTATCATTATTTATCGAATGTCTATATATTTTGATCAAATATGAAAACCCAAAACATACTTAACCGATAACCAATCCATGCAAGCGTCTATAAACAACTTAAATTTAATGCATTTTTATTTAGGGTCAAAAATGAATAGACCACATAGATTTGCCTTTGAAAATAAAATATTCTATCCCTATTTAACCTTAGGCTAAAATTCGCAGTCAAACTGGCATCAATTCATCTGATACATCGATGTATTCAATGTAATACGGAATACGGCAGCACCAAAAAGATTAAGAGAAGCTATTGACTTTCATTAGATAGGAATATTACTTCTATCCAACGAGAAGAACAATAAAAAAAAACTCCACAGAAAGGAACTGCGCTCTGCGTCTTATAATTCCTTCCATAGGCAAAACGGGAGAGTGCGGCGTATGAAGCGATTCTGCCAGTAGCGAATCTCCGACTACATCTACTAACTACATCAATATATCCAATCCATTGTCCCCATCTAACAACGACACAAATAACCTAAGATTACCCTCCCCTAATATAACTTTACAAATCTATACAGCCATTCACGCCCGACTTAAGTTTAACATTTATATAATTAATTTAACGAAAAACAAAAAAATCATGATAAAAACTTAAAGAATAAAAAATAAATAAATGGAAATGATTTTACATAAATAAGAAAAAAAAATACATCAAATAACACTATTAATAAAGAATTTAGTTTGGTCAGATAGGATCATATTGCAATCATTTAAATATAGAAAATTTTAATTTAATGTTCATTATTTATAAAGTTCTTACGGTTGAAAACAGTTCATCTTTATCCGTTGCTTGCCATGAACGTGAATTCCCACGCCGTCCTAAGATTGGTATCCATTTAGCCGTTGTTTTATTTATTCATTCGGAGGTTTTTTTAGTTTAATTGGTCCTCAATGTAGGAAACGATAGTTCATTTCTCTTTCTTTCCTAGCAAAACTGAAGGGATTGAATCGTGCGTCTGTTTCAATCCCTTCTTCACTTCCGCACTACCACATATCTCTCACATCGTAATTAATCATTCACTCACTGATTAATAATTTCCAAATTTTCCTTTTATACGTATTCGAAGGATTGACTTGGCATTATGTCATCGATGTGATGATCCTTTCGCTGAGGTCCGATTTCCCGATGGATTTCTTTCATTGGCTATTTGTTTCTATTGTTTTCCTATCTGACCGATGTTTTTACATTTAAATGCCCAAGGCTGGTTTACATTTGACTAATTAAATTTATCATTTCCATTTCTGATTAATTAACCTGTTTTCCAAATCAAAGATATATTTAAAGATAAATTTAAAGATATAATTTTATTTCCAAATCTTTTTAAAATTTAGTTTTAAAATACTTTTTCTTTAATAAAGTTTTATTTTAATAATTTTTCATTATCTGTGCGATTTAATATATAAGAGTTTAAGATGATATTTAATTTCAATTTTTAATTCTTAAAGAAAATTTTTAAATGCGAACTTTTTAATTTACTTTCATGTTTAATAAATAAATAAAAAAAACAATGTAACGAACGTCTGTGCTCGTTACATATCAGTAAAGTTGCTTAAAAAAAAAATGATCAAAAAAAAAAATATTTTACTTAGGGTTAGTAATTACGGTACACGACTAACAAAATTTACAAACATTCGGTTAGTATAAAGACTATATATAAAAAACATGTTTACTATCGCTTTCCTAAGGACCATTTACGTCTATGCCTCCTCCCCACAAGAGTTCTATTATTTTTTTTTATACATTTTATTTTTACACACGACATGACACGCAAGTTATTTAAATTATTTATTTAAGAAGGTTGCATTGAGATAACTATGTTTTAAGAAATAATGGGTTTAAACGTGTATATTTGCAGCACAATTATAAATACGACCAACTAATTTATGACTGATTGAAATGCATACATAGGGTTACACTGAAGTAATTCCCAAAAGTACTCTCCGTTAGGTACCACATTTACCATCATAAACTTCCGTGGCTGTGCGCTCCTATACACATTTAAGCATAATTTATATTAACAACACAAAAAAAAAAACATATCAATCGCAACCTTTTGACTTTCTTTTTAACGAAATACAGTTTAAAATTATTTTTACTTTCTCGTGTTTAATATATGTGCTATTTTTTTTTACTGGCAGAGCTTTTATAAGATCTAAAGTATACTACTTTATGTAAACAGATAAAAATATTTCATTTTGATAAAATTTGTTCAGGGTATATGTGGTTTTTTAAAGATCGGCCCCAGATTGGGAAAGCCAGTTGTAACGATCCGGAGAAGGTAGACTTACGTAATCTGCACTACGGGGCGCCATCTAGGCATTTGAACCTAGAAAAATTTATAAAGTAGGCAGATACGTAAGTCAAAAAAAAAATTTTTTTTTTTTTTTTAAATATTTTGGTTCCGGTCGTTAGCCCATGTCACTAGCTCAGTGGAATAGCAGAGATTTAATAATATAATCTAAGAGTATATATAAAAAAGAATAAAATAAGCCACTGCCAGTAATTAGCATACAAAAATTTATTTACGCACATATATATATAAGATTTAAAATTGTTTTAGTATGAGTTTACATTTTAACATTTAACATTATTTTTAACTTTACTTTAATTACTATTATATTATAATTTTACATTGTAATTAAGTTCGCACATATAAATTTATGAAAGCTTGTTATAATGTTGAATATAGATTGGTTACATAGATTTCACGGTCAAAAACATTTCAAAAGAAACAAACGATCAAAATACAAAATTATTGATTACTGACAATTGCGGAGGGAAATTTATATGTAACCCAATAGTATTCACCATAAGATACTTGCATTGTCACCAATAACTTAAAAGACATCCGAATAAATACATTTTAGATACTCACCATAAGGTATCATTATTTATCGAATGTCTATATATTTTGATCAAATATGAAAACCCAAAACATACTTAACCGATAACCAATCCATGCAAGCGTCTATAAACAGCTTAAATTTAATGCATTTTTATTTAGGGTCAAAAATGAATAGACCACATAGATTTGCCTTTGAAAATAAAATATTCTATCCCTATTTAACCTTAGGCTAAAATTCGCAGTCAAACTGGCATCAATTCATCTGATACATCGATGTATTCAATGTAATACGGAATACGGCAGCACCAAAAAGATTAAGAGAAGCTATTGACTTTCATTAGATAGGAATATTACTTCTATCCAACGAGAAGAACAATAAAAAAAAAACTCCACAGAAAGGAACTGCGCTCTGCGTCTTATAATTCCTTCCATAGGCAAAACGGGAGAGTGCGGCGTATGAAGCGATTCTGCCAGTAGCGAATCTCCGACTACATCTACTAACTACATCAATATATCCAATCCATTGTCCCCATCTAACAACGACACAAATAACCTAAGATTACCCTCCCCTAATATAACTTTACAAATCTATACAGCCATTCATGCCCGACTTAAGTTTAACATTTATATAATTAATTTAACGAAAAACAAAAAAATCATGATAAAAACTTAAAGAATAAAAAATAAATAAATGGAAATGATTTTACATAAATAAGAAAAAAAATACATCAAATAACACTATTAATAAAGAATTTAGTTTGGTCAGATAGGATCATATTGCAATCATTTAAATATAGAAAATTTTAATTTAATGTTCATTATTTATAAAGTTCTTACGGTTGAAAACAGTTCATCTTTATCCGTTGCTTGCCATGAACGTGAATTCCCACGCCGTCCTAAGATTGGTATCCATTTAGCCGTTGTTTTATTTATTCATTCGGAGGTTTTTTTAGTTTAATTGGTCCTCAATGTAGGAAACGATAGTTCATTTCTCTTTCTTACCTAGCAAAACTGAAGAGATTGAATCGTGCGTCTGTTTCAATCCCTTCTTCACTTCCGCACTACCACATATCTCTCATATCGTAATTAATCATTCACTCACTGATTAATAATTTCCAAATTTTCCTTTTATACGTATTCGAAGGATTGACTTGGCATTATGTCATCGATGTGATGATCCTTTCGCTGAGGTCCGATTTCCCGATGGATTTCTTTCATTGGCTATTTGTTTCTATTGTTTTCCTATCTGACCGATGTTTTTACATTTAAATGCCCAAGGCTGGTTTACATTTGACTAATTAAATTTATCATTTCCATTTCTGATTAATTAACCTGTTTTCCAAATCAAAGATATATTTAAAGATAAATTTAAAGATATAATTTTATTTCCAAATCTTTTTAAAATTTAGTTTTAAAATACTTTTTCTTTAATAAAGTTTTATTTTAATAATTTTTCATTATCTGTGCGATTTAATATATAAGAGTTTAAGATGATATTTAATTTCAATTTTTAATTCTTAAAGAAAATTTTTAAATGTGAACTTTTTAATTTACTTTCATGTTTAATAAATAAATAAAAAAACAATGTAACGAACGTCTGTGCTCGTTACAATATATTGTACTACTGGCATAGCTTAACATTTTTTTTTTGGTATTTCAAATGCTTTGTCATTCGGGAACCTTCAAGAATCAGAGGTTTTCTCTTCCTCTTGAAATCGTTCATAATCAGGGATTATACTCCTTGTGGAATGCAAAGCTAAGGTCTTGGATGCTCTATGGGGGATACCATACTCTGGCTCTCATATCACCAAACCTACCTTAACCTTCATATCGCTTCGCCATATTTGTGAATGTACACTTCTTGAAAATATGTCCAATGACGAAGCTATTCTTTGGCCAGCTGGGCTTTCCTATGTATATGTTTAACCTTTTTATGTTAGTAGTTACAATATCCATTAATTAAATTGTTTTGCTCATTTCATCCCAGTAAGTCATAATGGTGTGAGAAATGTGAATCATGTTTAGAGAAGTGTTTTATAAATTCCTGTAGTACACTTTGTTTAAAGTTGCCTACCCTTTTTAAATATATGAACCATTCCCATATTCATGTATTTTCACTAATAATATTTGTGATATAAACAAGCTAGGTTTATAACTTTGGCCGTATGGCTTGTACTAATTTAAATCATTAATCTATCTTTCATTTCTTGTATCATGAGAGTTTATTTTGGCAAAGTGAATTCGCGCACATGACCTAAAGCAATATATTGTAAAATCCCTGTCAACAACAATTAAAGATTATCCAGTGTTAACATAATAAATGTAAACCTATCTAAAGTGAAATCGCTATACACCTGTGTCTCTTTTTACGTGGACTTATTTAACACGATTTTGAAGTTACGCGATTCGTGTTTCACCGGAAGTCGACCTCCGATAATGCGCTATTACTTTAAATAATAAATTTCACGCACTTATGTTATATTGAAAGTAATAGCACATTATTGGAATTCTACTTTCATCTTAGTAATTTCAATATTTTCACTGCTTTATAATAGTAAGATTTTATGTAATAATGAAATTAAAATCATGATTTCCACATTTTATGTATACACACATTAAATTTTACAAGATTATAATGTAAATTTGTTCAAACATTGTGCGTGTTAATTTTGCATTTTAAATCACATTCTGTTTTTGCTTTTTAAAAAAGAATGTAATCAATTATTAATCATTTAGGGTCCACAAGTTTATTTTCAAAAGGTCAGTAATAGCAGTGGGCATAATTAAATTTGACAATTAAAAATTAAAATCTGATTTTTAATTGTAATTAACAATGTAAAAATTACTTACGGGTGACTTGAAATTAATGTGATGTAAAACGAAATTTGATTTTTAAACAGAATTGAAAATTAAAGACAAAAATAAGAATTCAATTTTTAGTTGTTAGTTTTAATTAAATTTTTCCCAGCAGTGGTGAATAAATGTCTTTTTATTATCATAAGTCTAAGTTCATAAACAATTAATAAAATCATCGTCGTCGTCAACAGAAAACCAGTATCACAATATGAGAGTGAACTTGGCGCTAGTTGTATTTCCTCTTGTGAGAATAATTGCTGAGATATTCTTGACTTCGTTTAAGGAGAAGCCAAATACATCACATCACATCACATGAGAATCTGATTTCTTACTAGTTTGCAAATGAACGTGTTTTTGGGCAAATAGCGATCATAATTAAAACGTGTATAAAAAAATGTAAATTACTGTACTGTAAATTATGCATAAAAATATATTATTTTGAATAAAATTAAATATTATAGTTAAAAAAAGTTTGTCTTGTATCAATTTTTTTCAAATTTGAAATTTTTTATTAGTCATATTTTATTTCCTTATTTTTTTTTTGCGCGAATTTTAAAGTAATTTTACGTTGGTGCTTTGCTTTTACGCGAATTTTGAAAAATCACAGACTGCATCCCCCCTTTTTCAATGTAAGTTACGTCTATTTTTGCGCGATTTCGTTTGCGCGTGTTTTCTGAGGAACCTATCTATCGCGTAAAACGAGACCCAGGCATATATAGTTATATGTTGTGTTCATGCTAATTTAATATTAAAATATCTTAAAAATCCAATTCAGAGTTCGAATCTTTTATTTTGGTTAGTTTTTAAAAATAAGAAAGTTTTATATAATTATATATTATTTTAATTCTTATATCTCATTTGGGGATTCATCTTCAACAGTCCTAATTCGAGTCTCATGTCTCTTTACCACTGTGTTTGTCCAGTACAATATATGAAAAAGAATTATTTTAATATTTTAATTTAATTAGTAACTATTTAAGTAGTTATTTATCTTACTTAAGATTTTAATGTTTGAGATAAGTACATATATATACATATGTATAAAAATATAATAAATTCCCTTATTATAAACTTATACTTATTTTTATTTTATTTTATGTTTTGAACTTGTGTTTGAATGAGTTATGTTTATAAGCTTGTAAGTAACCCTTACAGTATAAGACCATACAGAAATATAAAAAGTGTAATGATACTGATTAAGCTTCATTTCTTAATAATATAATTTTTGTAGTAAAATACCAAAAGATCATTTAAAAAATCATATATAAGAGCTTACTATTGAGTAATATTAATCCCTGATGAAATATAGTGATAGAGCCATAATATATTTTGAGATGGATAACGAATGATTAATATTTATCTAGTGATTGATAAGTCATTTCTCAGTTCTATACAACCAAAGATAGATCTTCAGCAGAAAAGATCATTACAAATGACCTGTTCACAGTATAGAAAGAATATGACCTGCCACACAGAGAAAGCAAGAGATCTGCTTCTATATATGAATAATGAAAATATGAGGAATGTTATTCATTCTATAAGGTTTTTACTTTTGTTTAGCAGACAATTGTGCATCTGTAATAAAGAAAACAATCAAACATAAACTTATTTAGATAGCTTAGTATTTTATTTCAATTTCTTTGATAATATATAACTATTTAATGCAGTTTATTAATAATAAAATAACACTTCCAAGCAAGATTACCAGAAAAATGATTTTCATAAAATATAATGAGAAGACAGTAAAATCATTCTTTAATTATTTTCTTAGTCTTTATCATTGATAGTGTTATTATCGGTTCTGTTTGTCATTTCAAATAAATTGATTTTATTTATTCAATTTGTAAGCTCTTTTATATCATCTTGAATTTTTTATTGTATAGTTACCATCTTGCATTATATATTTAACTTTGAGAAAAAATTTCTGTATATCTGGTCATGATTTACTGGATATAGATATGACAATCTTTCCTGTAATAAATCAACTAGTTCAAAGGATAAGAGATGACTATCATTTTTATTTGGCAACAGAAAATAATATTTATAAGTATTATCAGCATGTTTGTGAAGGAGGATTCATTGATATGTATTTATATGGATCTATTTGATAATACTAGCCAGATTAATTAAATATTTGCTGATTCAATTGAATCAGTGATATCATTTTTGTTTGCAATTTATTTAGATATGTAGCTTAAGGTATATGCACTTATCACTCAATAATCTTTTTTAAATAGTCATTTATTGAATGGGAATACGTTACATGTGGAGTTTTTAATTACATAAAATTTGGTACTTCCAACAGGGGGATCTATAAAAATAATGATTGCAACTTTTTAAGACAGTATATTACATTGTTAATTGAAGACCTTTGTAATCCTTTGAAATAAAACAGTAAAAAAGAAAGGCATTTCTTGATGAAGTAAAAGTTTCTGTTGTTTGAAGTTTTTTACTTGATTTTGATAATTAGAAAGATAAATTTAAACTGAGAAGAGAGCAGGAATATTCAGTATAACTTAAGAAACAATATATTTTAAAAACATTAGTTTAAAAATATATTATTACATAATTTCTTAATATAATGCATTAATTATACTATTGGAGAATTCACTCATAACATATATATATATAACTGCATTATGACTATGCTCACAATCTGAAATTTGAATCTTGGTTGAATGTGGAGATTTTTCAAGCATCAATTAAGCATAAGATTTTTTTTTAAAAATAGTAATTTAGCTAGCCATCCATTTATGAGTTGGCAATGATGAAAATCCCCAATAGATAAAATAATCAAATAGTTAATTACTTGAGAGAGAGAAGGGGATAGGGGGTATATGATGTTCGAGCATATCCATAAACCTTTAGTTTTTAAATCCATCATTCCATTCTTGTGCTAAACAATAGAGAACAGTATTTTGAGTTAATTATATTTATATAATATTTAAATACAAGTCATACCTAATTAATTCAAAAATAGACTTTTACAATTTGTTTATATAAACCTTAGATTATGCAAAAGAGATATTACTATATTGAAATTATTATAATTAATACCTTACTGCATATACCATGCCAATCATATAACTTAATTAAAGAAAAAAGTATTAATATAAATATTCTTAATTTTTTTTATTTGAAAGCAATAATAATATAATATTTATATTATAGTTTAGTATTATCATTTATTTAATTTAAAAATTAATAAAAATTTTAAAATAAACAAATTCCTATTTATGTAACATCAATTTTTAACAAACACAATGTTCTTTTTTCATAATGTAATATTTATATGCCATTCCAAAATTCCTTTAGGAAAAAAATATTGGCTATCATATATTCTTTTTTATTAAAAATATAATTAGTTGATATTCTTTTTATTTTTTTAAAATCTTTAGTTTTGTCAACTTTTTCTTGTATTCAGTCTATTAAATGGAGTTTTATAAAACATTTTTTCTCACTAAATTAAGATTTGTACAATGGCACCAAATGCTATAATGAATGTCATTGGCTGATATAGCACGTTCTATTTTGTTAAGCTTACTAAGTAATTTAATTATCTTATCTATTTATTTGTATCTTTAGTAGTGAAAATACTGTGGCTAGAAAAACAGAATTAGAAAACTAATTAAAATTAATGTAGATATTGAGAAATAAATAAATTTCCAAGCAAGTGGAAAATTGTTAATAGGAATGGCTAAATCAATGATCTTTCTTTTTTTTTTTTTTTTTAGTGATTTTTATTTATTTATGTTTTTTATTTTATTTTTTAAAGTTCAATCTTAGTTTCACTGATATCAATTTTTTCTATGAGTCAGAAAAACAAAGAATACTAATTAATGTAGCATAAGAAGGAAAGATTTTTTAAGCAAGAAAGCAGAAGTTCTAAATATTTCATTGATCTGTGACTTTATGGTTTTTATTAGGATAAATTTGTTTATACTCTTCAATTTTAATGAAAGCAAAAATTGAACTTTCAAATTTACATGTACAGCACAATGTTTAAAACTTATATATATAATTTTAATAAAAATTATTATGTTACTATCAACAATATAAACAAACAATTATTGAATATTAGAAATAACATATACCAGACTATTTAATCTATAAAAGTTAATCTAATTTACAAGATAAAGATTTGTTTAATGTCATATAAAGTGTAATATATTCTTTGAAATGGTCAAAATGTGTGATATATAATAGTGATTATTCTAATAATTTTAATCATGATAAGTAAAGAACATATTTTTTGAATTTTGAAAATATAAATTAAGAATAAATGGTAATGTGAGTAAATGATTTTACTATCATAATTATAATAATAATTGTGTGGTTAATTATTCAAGCTGATTTTTTATTATTGTTTTACTTTAGTCAATTAATAATTGATTTAGAAAGTTCTGGTTCATAATTTTTTAGACTATGACAGTGCTAAACGTAACAGAGTTAAAACAGTGATTTATTGGCACAAATTTCAACTGATAAGTTGATTGAAAGAATGATGAATTTCATATTTTTTTTCATATATCGATTTTAAGAATGAAGTAATTAAAAAGATATATCAAAGTTTCTGAATATCTGGATAAAGTAAATGATATCAGGAGTATTTTGTGATATGAATATTTTTTAGTGATGTGGATATAAACTATAGTACACTGATATTATTTGAAGCTTTTTTAATAATGCTGAATAATGCTAAGTAGGAAATATGTACTGTAATATATCAATTAAAACAAAAATAAAGATTATTCAATTAGTATTTGCATTAAAACGATAGATAAAATTTAAATAACATGATCAGGAGGGATATATATAAAAAAGATTCAGTTTGGTCACAGTATCAGAAGACCATAAAGACTATATATTATTATTTCCATTCAAAAACTGATTGAGAGACTAGCCAATAATGAAATACTTAAACTAAAGACAATGGCATTAAATTCAAATAAAATTTTGAAATTTTTTTCAGGTCCCAAGAAATAATAAGATTTTTCTTTGAATCTAATTAGACATTTAATCATTAGTTAATGAATGGATATCTAGTAATTCTTAAACATTACAAGCATAAAGCTATTTTCTTGGCTAGTCTGGTTGAATTTTGGATTTGGGGTAATTTTATTAATATTTCTTAAGTAGAGACTAAATTCTGATATTTTCTCTAAGATCTCTATATAAAAACATGTTGGAGAGATCTTTGCCTTGTAATGCATAAGTTAAAGATTATTTTACCCAACATATGTACATAATAATAAAGGCCTCATTGTATATTTATTAGGACACTTTCATGTATTCCATAATATGGGATTTAAATTTAGATTGCTAAATTTGTAAATTTTTTTAGAGTCCAGATATACTTAGAATTTATTTTTCAGATGCCAACCCATAGCTAACTAAGCTGACCATCCAATATTAATCAGTAAATGGGTATTTTTTTTAATATAAAAAAATAAAACAAAGGTAGAAAACTGTTAGCAAACCCAGTAATGCCTTCATTTAAAATGTTTTATTTGGAAGGCTGTTTTACTTTTTTTTTTTTTTTATCTTTAAAGTATATTAATAATGTTTATTAATCAGTAAATGTGTTTTTTGTTTGTTTGTTTTTTACAAAGATATAAGGAATGGATTTTTAATAAACTTTTATATTTGAATTTTTTTTTTTCTAATTTAAAATATGTGATTGAGTTTTGACTAGAATATGGAAAAAGTAAATAAAATATTTAAGTGAAAAACTAATTAAAAATTTATCTAATAATATTGCGATATCTACATACAATATAGTCTCGCATGTATCTAGATTATTGATCCTTAATAATAATAAAGAAGGTTTTCGTTAAAAGAAATATAAAACCAATTAAAAAAAAAAAAAGAAATTAGGAAATACTAAATAAAGATTGAAGATTAGAAAAGAAAGGGGAGGGGTGTATAATGAACGCGTCTCTTTCTTTCTTGGTAAATAAAGTTATTGTAAACGTATTGATCAAATAAAAAATGCTAATACATAATTTAATATTCGAAATGTTTTAAAAGAATGAGAGAAAATAATGGTAACTGTAAAATTGGAAAAATGTGAAAGTTGTAACAAAATTCCAGTATAGATTGGTATAAGATAAGGTAATGTAAAGGAATATTGCAGTTAGCAACATTCCAGAGAACAATAGGAGAACGAATCGAGATAAGCAGAACTGATTTTTTTTAGTTAGTTTTTTTTGGCTGGCAAAAACTGGGGAGAAGAAGGCAGAAATTGTCGAGAGAATAACGCGGACATATTGTAGGAATATTAGCGAACTTCGTTGGGTACGCTAACACGAGAGGCTAGTGGCACATAATGGGCGTTTGCTCGGTCTTCTCCGTCCAAACATTGGCTCACTACCTAAACATCTGATATGCTGCTGATAAGAGACCGCCATCATGGAACCAGATATGCCTGGATATTCGTTCGATGGTATCTAAAGAAATGAATCGGTATTAAAGTTTCGGAAATGGAAAGAAATCAAACCCACGCCAGCGGACTATAAAACTTTACACTCCACTTACTGGACGACGGAAGAACAAGCAACCATCTCTGCAAAAGAAGGGAAAGCTCCCACTCGATGGTTGATCCGTCATTTAGGATTCCGTACCTAGGTAACTTTTGTTAATACATGCATGTCATAATTATTTTGTGAACAAAGAAATCAATCAGAAACTAAACTGTTAAAATTTGCGCAATACTTCGTTCAATATAGCTAAAGAACTTATGAGCTTTACTATCATAATGTATGAGACAAGTAACAATTGGGTTACGCTAGTGGTTTAATGAGTTATTTGAATTATATTCTTTACTATTTTATTTGTGTGCATATTATGTTGGTGTGTGGTAGATATATGTGTGTTTTATTGTTTATTATGTCATTTATAAATAATCGATTACAAAATTAAAATTTATTTTGAAAAAGAAGTAACTAGTCATTTTGCAATTTGTCTTTCTTTGCCAAGCGAACAAATATTTAGTGTATATTAAATCTAGGTCATTCAAACTGACAAATGTTATTAATGTAAGAATCATAATAGAGAAATAGAAGTGGACAAATAAGTCATTTCCGATTGTAGGAAAAAAAAAAAAAATATAGGGAAGGGGCTATAGTCGATATTCTTTCTGTACCGCGATAGTCTCGGGAAAATTATATAAATATTCCAAGCACTGGACAGAAATAATTGTTTGATTCAAATAATATGCCCAGCAGAGAAGAAGCATTTAATTGGGAAATATAATGCTGGGGCGATATTTATATACCGTGTCAGTGTTCAATTAAGAATATAGGCTCAAGTTTTGGGTTTATATTGGCTTCTTGCTTGTGGTAATAATCGTCTATAGTGAAACGTTCAGTCACGTGAGTGTAAGTGCGGGTTGGCATTTTACGAGGGAGCGATTTGTTACATTAATGGGGCTAGTCCGGGATATTGTCACATTCGAGGTAATAATCAGATTGAATTAAATTATAGCGCCCTGATTAAAATAGATCTACATATGTGAGGTCCATACAGCAAAGGTTAAATAGAGTCAAACAATCGTAAAATAGAATTTAGACTAAGAAATGTTAGGTATTAGAGTAACATTGGCATCATTTATAAAGCTATGCAAATTAAAATTAATTCAACTATCTTGATTAATTTCAAAATAGGAACAGTTTTCTGAATATTTTTTCTTTTTTGAAAAAAAAAAAAAACACTTTTAATAGTTATATAGTGGGTTTTAAAGACAGTAGAATAGACCTAAGATCTAGATAGAAATACATACAATAATAAAAGGTCGCTTGGTGGGGGAGAAAAGTAAGGCAAAAGACAACCGAATTTTACGAAAGAGAGAAAGAGACGGGGTAAGACTTTCTAGGCACGATCTACGTTATATATATATAAAAAAAAGGGGGAATTTTATTATTTAAATAATAAAAGTTTGTAAGTTTAGGGGATCTTTAAAGCAGCATAAAAAAGTGAGTTAATGAATGGAGATGGGGAAGGCCAGCAAACGTACCTAATATTGAATAAAATTAATAAAACAGGATCGCAGTTAATAATAGTAGTAGTAAAATAAGTACCCAGTAATTGATAATATTTAGTTGGAATCAATGCATACGAGATCGAAAACAAAAATGGACGATCAAGTTGAAACAGAGAAAGTTCCCAGTGAAGAACAAACGGAATCATCCGGAGAAATAGATAGTGAAAGAGAAATAGAAACTAATAATGAAAATGGAATAAAAAATAATAATAATAAACAAGAACAGAAAGTTAATGTAGAAAATTATAATTTAATGAGAATGGTGGAGAAAATGGTGGAGGATCAGCGGCAGTTTATAAAGGAGATAAGGGAAAGAGATGAGCAGAAAGATGAAATGAATAGGAAAATGACAGAAAATCAGCAACAGTTTATGAAGGAGTTAAAGGAAGATAATAAGAAAATGTTAGACGAGTAGCAAAAACAATTAATTGACAAATTTGATCAAAAAACTGAAGAGTTGAGTAAAAAGGTCGAACAAACCTCAAGTCAGGTTGCTGTTACGAATGAAAGGCTGGACGGACAGGCTGAATTACTCGAAAATTTAGACCAGCGAATCACGGGAAATGTACATAATTTAGAACAAGAGGTTCTGATGAAAGTAGATGGAAGGGTGGCGCATATAAAGGATAAAATAGAAACTGTGTGTCGAGAGGTAGAGAAGTTCAAAGTGGTACAAGATGGAAAGATGGAGGAGATTACAAATGGTAACGAGAAAATGATAGAGAATCTAAGAATAGATGTCAATCAGTTAGCGGTTACGATCGAAGGGCTAGAGTTAAAAGTGGAGGAAGGGAAGAGAAGCATAGAAAGTGGGAAGAGGGGAGCCGAAACTAATAGTGGGGAACAGAAGAGCGCGAGCGAATGCGTGTTTATCCACAATGGAAATAACCATGTTGGCTCGGCCAATGTGAACCAATTTTTAAAAATTCGGGTCTTCTCTGGTCACACGGGGGAAAACCCCATAGAACATCTTGGCAGCCTTGAAAGATATGGCATACTGAACAGATTGAGTGAAGAAGCCACTATTGCCATCGCATGCAGTCACCTACAGGATGCTTCACAGGAATGGTGGGACTCGTTATTTGAAAAACCAACAACATTCGAGGATTATAAGGCAGCTTTACTCACTAGTTATTGGAGCGAAGAGCACCAGGAGAACATCCTGCATCAGATATCGCAAAACAGATGGAGACCGGGAGAGATGTTTACTCCATTTTTTCGTCGCCAGGTGGCGAAATTACGCGCACTCACTGCTAGTCCATTATCAGAGAGGCAGATTATTCGAATAATCAGACATAATTTGCTGCATAACGTCGAGCAGATGCTGATAGGCATGGAACGGAAAACGGTCGAACAGGTAGCGGAATTACTAAATGCGTTTGACAGCGCTCATTCTGGTCGTAAAATAGAAGATCAAGGATTCAAACCTCCGAAAGATCCAATGATAAATATGGGACCAGTTAAACCCCAATGAAAGTACTGGGAAGATAGTGAGAGATTTTATGGCAGCTCGGATGGAGCAAAAGGGCCTAGACAGATGGAAAGGGATCAGAGAGTGAAGTATCCGAATGAGGATAGAGGCTTCAACAGACAGAGGGACAATAGTCTATTCCCTAGCACAAGTGGGTATATCCCCAATAAAAAAAATAAAGAACCTCCAGATAGACACTAAAAATAAAAGGAAAAGTAACGGGACAGACACGTTTAATCGACTAAATGATAGCGGCCATGGATGTTGAACATGATAAGGGGAATGTACGGAGAATTAGTAATGGTGAAATAATAAGAGTAGAGAATGCATGAATGAGGTTCTGGATTAGAGACAAATGCATGCGGATATAAGTCATGTGGGGATTGCATTTGAGCTTGGTCAAGCCGTCTTGCCGTACATATAAATCTGCAAGGGAGAATGTGTGTTAATCCGGTCTATACACATAAGGATAGACAGGAAATAAATAAATAAAAATAAATAAACAAACATAATGAGGACTCAGCAGAGATCTGGGCTCATTATCCTGCTTACTGGGTGAAACCCAAAGGTATTGAAAATATACTAAGAATTAAAAGATATTGAACTCAAAAGACCAGGTTGAACAGGCTGTAGAAAATCAGGCTGTTCACAAAATCGGACTCCATGAATGCGGATTGGGAAAAAAAAAGGGAAGAATCAACTCTTTGTAGGATAGTGTTCGGTGGAGATTAAAAGTGTTTGGGCAGTGAAAATCAATCAAATGGAATGAAGTTAGTTTGAACCTAGTTGTCTCTCCAAGATAATCTCATCATCATAAAAAAAAAAAAAAAATAGGGAGCGGTGTAATGCGATATCTACATACAATATAGTCTTGCATGTATCTAGATTATTGATCCTCAATAATAATAAAGAAGGTTTTCATTAAAAGAAATATAAAACCAATTAAAAAAAAAAAAAAAGAAATTAGGAAATACTAAATAAAGATTGAAGATTAGAAAAGAAAGGGGAGGGGTGTATAATGAACGCGTCTCTTTCTTTCTTGGTAAATAAAGTTATTGTAAACGTATTGATCAAATAAAAAATGCTAATACATAATTTAATATTCGAAATGTTTTAAAAGAATGAGAGAAAATAATGGTAACTGTAAAATTGGAAAAATGTGAAAGTTGTAACAAAATTCCAGTATAGATTGGTATAAGATAAGGTAATGTAAAGGAATATTGCAATTAGCAACATTCCAGAGAACAATAGGAGAACGAATCGAGATAAGCAGAACTGATTTTTTTTAGTTAGTTTTTTTTGGCTGGCAAAAACTGGGGAGAAGAAGGCAGAAATCGTCGAGAGAATAACGCGGACATATTGTAGGAATATTAGCGAACTTCGTTGGGTACGCTAACATGAGAGGCTAGTGGCACATAACGGGCGTTTGCTCGGTCTTCTCCGTCCAAACGTTGGCTCACTACCTAAACATCTGATATGCTGCCGATAAGAGACCGCCATCATGGAACCAGATATGCCTGGATATTCGTTCGATGGTATCTAAAGAAATGAATCGGTATTAAAGTTTCGGAAATGGAAAGAAATCAAACCCACGCCAGCGGACTATAAAACTTTACACTCCACTTACTGGACGACGGAAGAACAAGCAACCATCTCTGCAAAAGAAGGGAAAGCTCCCACTCGATGGTTGATCCGTCATTTAGGATTCCGTACCTAGGTAACTTTTGTTAATACATGCATGTCATAATTATTTTGTGAACAAAGAAATCAATCAGAAACTAAACTGTTAAAATTTGCGCAATACTTCGTTCAATATAGCTAAAGAACTTATGAGCTTTACTATCATAATGTATGAGACAAGTAACAATTGGGTTACGCTAGTGGTTTAATGAGTTATTTGAATTATATTCTTTACTATTTTATTTGTGTGCATATTATGTTGGTGTGTGGTAGATATATGTGTGTTTTATTGTTTATTATGTCATTTATAAATAATCGATTACAAAATTAAAATTTATTTTGAAAAAGAAGTAACTAGTCATTTTGCAATTTGTCTTTCTTTGCCAAGCGAACAAATATTTAGTGTATATTAAATCTAGGTCATTCGAACTGACAAATGTTATTAATGTAAGAATCATAATAGAGAAATAGAAGTGGACAAATAAGTCATTTCCGATTGTAGGAAAAAAAAAATATAGGGAAGGGGCTATAGTCGATATTCTTTCTGTACCGCGATAGTCTCGGGAAAATTATATAAATATTCCAAGCGCTGGACAGAAATAATTGTTTGATTCAAATAATATGCCCAGCAGAGAAGAAGCGTTTAATTGGGAAATATAATGCTGGGGCGATATTTATATACCGTATCAGTGTTCAATTAAGAATATAGGCTCAAGTTTTGGGTTTATATTGGCTTCTTGCTTGTGGTAATAATCGTCTATAGTGAAACGTTCAGTCACGTGAGTGTAAGTGCGGGTTGGCATTTTACAAGGGAGCGATTTGTTACAATATATTGATAAAATTATTGATAGATACTAATAAAATTTGAATGTAGAAAAAATCAAAATGTTAAATTTCTATAAAACATCATTATTAAATATATTGTTTTATAATGAATTCTGATCGTAAAATGCTGTAACAACTTTTATTAAGGATTGATCAGAAGTGATCGAAAGTTATCACTGAAATTATAAGAAGTACTTTTTATAACTTGATTACATTATTATTTTTAAAAAGATTTTTCACTTAATTGTTTTTCGGTAGTTTATTTAATATTGGACAGCATTATTGATAATAAATATGATAACAAATGTTCTTACTATATTAGTATTTGATTGATTTGATTTATGTTCATAAATAAAATTTAAAATTAATCTAAGTTTATATCAATAATAACAGTCCTTTGTCAAAGGTGTCTCTTATGACTCCAAAAAATTTACTTGCAGTATATTTCATTTTATTTGTGATGATCATTTTGCCATTCTCAACACAATTTGAAAGTAAAAATGATCAAAGTGTTAAAACTTCTATAAATATCATTGTTCAATATGGGGATTATTGTTTTATAATGAATCTTGATTATGAAATGATATAAATCAAGTAATGAACCAATGACTATGATGTTCAAGTTTTCATATACTCAAAAAACAATAAACTTTTAACATCATTAAAGAATTTAAAACATTTGTTATATTAGAACTCTTATATAATTTTATAACAACTGTTTGATAGTTACCATTCATGCTGACAATTTTATGCAAAGGCTTGTTACAGTATAAAAGATATTCTATAGAATCTTTTTGTTGTTTTGTGTAAAATCTATAAAAAATTTGGTTTAGCAATTAATTTTCAAAAAATTTACATGCTTTATCAGCCAGTGATGGTTGAAAAATTTTACATAATTTTTGACTGGACTATCATCATCAGAATGTGGTTCAATTTAAATATTTTGGTAACTTTTTAGATAGGTATACATGAATACTGATAAGCAGCACAAACTTCAAATACTATTTCTGCATTTAGCAAGTTAAAGATAGAATATTTTATTTCAATGATATATCTATTTTATTTAAATTAGTTTAGTTTAAGTCTGTTATTAAGCCAAACTAAATATGATGCTCCATTTAAAATAACATAAAAGCATTGGAAATTTTTTTAAAAAAAATATTCAGTAATAATGTGAAAATACAATTGAATGATTCTAAAATCAATCATTACATTCTTTAATTTGGTGAGGTATGATGATATTTAACTTATAATTGTAAGGACATCTTTATTGAATTGGATAGATGAAATGTATGAAAAGTATTTTATTGGTATACTTGATCATAGCTTTTTTAAGAGAGGCAGACTCCATTTAAATGTAAAAAGTATTCTCAATTGTTTTATTTGGAAGATGTAATACAATGGAGAATTACAAATATTAGTTAAGAGAATTGACATTTTTTGAATGAAAAGTTTGTTGCATAAGAAGTTAAAAGACAATATTGCAAAATGTCATATAAACAAACTATAAAGTTGTATTATATGATATGGTACATACTGCATAAATTGATTTCTATAATTATTATAAATCTCATTGATAATTTTATGTTTATTTTTTTGCCTGTTTTTTTCTGGAGTAGATGATCACACTTATTATTACTAGGGTTTAATAAATTAATTTTAACACACACACACACATATATATTATAACGATCCAAAAGAAAGTGAAGATCGAATCTTATCGAAATCTGCACTACAAGGGTGCCATCTAGGCATTTGAACCTAGAAAAATTTATAAAGTAGGCAGATACGCGATGTTAAGATCCCACTTTATTTTATATTTAGATCGTTAGCCCAATGTCACTAGCTCAGTGGAGATGCAGAGATAATAATCTATATCTTTAATTTCTATCTCAAATATAAAAAAATAAAAGCCACTGCCAGAAATTAACACATAAAAATATTTATTTACGCACATATATAATCATTTTAAATTTTGAGGAATAAATTTATTGTTTTAGATTTTAATATTCATTTTTAATTTAAATTATTATTTTAAGATTGTTGAGTATGAATGAATTTAATATTTTTATTAAGATCATCGAGTATGAATAGACTACATAGATCTGCATTTGAAAAGAAAATATTCTATCCCTTATTTAACCTTAGGCCAAAAGTTCGCAGTCAAACCGGCATCAATCCATCTGATACATTTATGTATTCAATGTAGCATGAAAATACAACAGCACTATATACTATACTGTCAGGAATGGACATCTGAACAGTATAGTTAGAGAAGACATTGACTTGTCCAATACAGGAATGTTACATCTGTATGGCAAGAAGAACAATAAAATAAAAACTCCATAGGAAGGGACCGCGGCCCTTTTTGATGACTTACAATCCCATCCATAGGCAAAAGGGTTTGTGCGGCGTATACAGTGATTCTGCACATAGCGAAACTCATACTACATCTACTAATTACACAAATATATCCAATTTATTGACCTAATTCAACTACGAAACGAATAACCTAAGATTATCCTTCCTTAATATAACTTTACAAACTATATAGCCATTCATGCCCGACTTAAATTTAACATTTAGATATGTTTGCACAGGTGAATTTTATAAAATTTGTTTTATAATGTTGAGTATAGATTGGCTGCATAGATTCCACATTTAAAAACATTTCAAAATAAACACAACTGACCAAAATACAAAGTCATCGATAACGTCAATTGCAGAGGGAATACAAGAAACCCAATGGCATTCATCATAAGATGCCGCATCGACATCGATGACATATATTCTAATCGAATGTGAAAACTACAACATAATCAACCGCTAACGAATCCATGCAACATCCATACCCAACTTAAATTTCATCATTTAAAATTTAAACAATAAATATTAATACAAATAAAAATAAAAAAATGGAAATGATTTTATAATTACAAACTTAACTATATAAATTTAAACAATCAATTATTAATTTAAAAATCAAATAAGAGTTCATTTTAAAATTTAGATTAGCTGAATCTTTAAAAAAAAAACAATGACGAAAGTTCTTAATTACTTTTTTTTTGTTAATTTGTAAAGTTCATAGTTTACGGTAGAAGAGTTCAGGTTCCTGTTTTTAATTCCCGCGATGTCTCCATTGGAAGACCGATTTAATGTACTGGAGGTGACATTAGCTGGTTCCATTCTGGTATCACAGTCTTTTCATTTTTAAAATAAGTGAGAGAGAACGACAAGTGCGTCTTATCGTTCTTCTCACCAAATCAAGCTGGAAACTGCAGGAAACTCAATATTTTTCTTTTTATAGTAAATCTCCAGATTGAACGAACAAAGATGTCACTAATCCAAATTTTCATTAAGGTCCGAGAGGCTTGGTGCTTCCATTGGTCAAGCTAAATTCTCTTTATTTTCTTATCTATCTTTTATCAGACTTTTTAATTACAGTAGATAAAAACCCTGAGGGCTAGTTTGCTTTTCAATTACTTTATAAAACAATCATTTCCATTTACAAAAATATTTTATCTTTAAATCTTGTATTTTTTTATAACAAAGTACGTTCAAATACTTTTATTTATTAAAAAAAAATATTTTTAAAGTTTTGCATCTCTTTAATTTTTTTAGCTTTTAGATTTTTAATAAATTTATTTTTATTTGCGAACTTTTAAGTTTTTATTTTAAATTAATGTAACGGCATATTTATATATCGTTACAATATATATATTAAAAGTCTAAAGCTAAACTACTCAATAAAAATAATCAAAATTATCCCAAATTCACAACTCAACCAGACTAGCCAAAAAAAAACAAAAAACACAAAAAAAACAACAACAACTCTAAAACACAATCAATGATTTCACTACTACAAGCAGACTTCTCAGTATAAAGGCTTGTAGCCCTTTACACTTGAGAAGTCTGTTGATAGTAGTGAAACCATTGATTGTGTTTTAGAGTTGTTGTTTTTTTTTTGGCTAGTCTGGTTGAGTTGTGAATTTGGAATAATTTTGATTATTGTTTTGACTAGTTTAGCTTTAGGCTTTTCATGTTTATATATATATATCACTGAAAACCAGGAAATACTTATACAATTCTAATATCAATAACAATCAACAATTTCAAACTGTTATCAAGGTAACCTCTTTTTAACAATAAAGTTGGAATCCCTATATATGTATGTGTGTGTTAAAATTCATTTATTAAACTCTAATTATAATGAGTATGATCACTTCAACTCCATTGGTTGTGTTTTAGAGTTTATTTTGTTATTATCTTGTAGTCCTTTACATTTGAGAAGCCTGCTTGTAGCAGTGAAAACATTGTTAATGTTTTAGAATTTATTTTTCTTTGGATAGTCTGGTTGAATTGTGATATTGAGGTAATTTTGATTATATATATATACTTTTTTAATTTAAAATTATTTGGGGGAAGGAGTATGTTTATACGTAAAAATTGGATTTGTTAGTTTTTGTGATAGTAATAAACTAATGATTTACAGATGAGTGTTCTGCATAGTTTGGTGCAGTGATAGAGTGGAGATCTAGAGCTTATGTCCAAATCAATCACTTCTTATGAATTCTTACATAAATGGGATTAGAACTGAGATAATAATAACTTCATTTAAATTAAAAATTAATCATTCAAGATTAAGCATAATAAACAACAGGGCCTTAATCATATTTTTGATATATCCTGATTTTGAGTTATTTCAATTTTATATATACTTTTGTTTTATCAATATTAATGATCTTTCTTAAGGTTATTTTTATATTAAAGACCCTACTCATTTATTTATGATCTATTGTGTTTCAAACATATTCACACATTTGACAAATTTATTTCTTTATAACTACATAGAAACATTCCATTTTTATAGGAAAGTATATAAGTCATGAATTCTAGTTGTACATATAAAAATGTTAGGAAATATTTTGCATCAATGAAGTAATAGTAATTAAAAAAACAACAATGGCAATATGAGAGGGCAGAAGCTATATTTTTTATATTATTTATAAAAATCCATCCAGATCAAAAAGGATTTACAATAATAACTTATCAAGAATAATATCTATTTACTGATATTATTATTATTGCACTGTTATAACAATTGTGCAACAAAACACATTTTCTTTGCTTACATATATCAATATGCTTTCTATTGAAACTTGAGAAATCATTGAGTATTAGATGATAATACTATTATATTCACATCTCTAAATTAGTTTCTGAATTATGACATTTTTCAGAGAGGAATTTATATCTTATGCAATTATATATCCAGTAGTCACTTTTGACTCATTTATAGTATCAAGGTAATAGCTTTGAATTTAAAATAATATTTTGACAAACTTAATTGCATAAATATATAGATCTGACTCTAAGGAATTAGCTACATTTTAATGACCTTAATTTTATGTTGTGTTTACCTTTCACACTTTGTTTAAGATACTATATACCAACAAAACATCATATAATTTTCTCTGCCTACAAATTGCACATGCTTTCAGAAACACTTTTTTTTACTCAATAACTACTTTTGAAAGCTTGAATAATTAATGGATATTTAATTAAGATAGGAGGGTGATTATATTCACATTTTTGTGCTATGAATTACAAGGAAAGCAATGAAAACATTTTCTCACAATAATCAATCCTTCCTTATAATCTCTACGTGATGATTTTATTTCATAATTCTCAGCCAGTTTATGCAATGTTTTATCAGTGATTATAATTGTATACTTTTTTCTCTGAAATAGTGTAATAATAGAATTGCAGAATCTAAAATAAACATTTCCTCTAATTAAAAAACAAACAAACAAACATCTGTTTGGTCAATTGAGCTGACTTCCAAGCTACTGGTCATATAATTATCATTAAAAAGTTCAAATATTACAATTTTTTTTATTAATGTAAATTTAAATTTATGTTAAAACAAATATATTCATAGACAGCAGATATAAAAGATATATTATTTGGATTCATTCATGTGTAATTATCAGTAATATTATTTGACATTTCAACTGAATGACACCTGCCATCATCTAGGTAAAGAAAATTATTTTTAAGAATGTTATAGACACTATGTGTGTTATGATAAAAATCCATTAAAAATAAAAATATTTAAAAAAATATAGGAAAGGATACATTGTGAAACACTATATTGTTGATTGTTATTGATATTGGGATTATGTGTTGATTGGTTTTTAATGATTATATGTATATATATTACAAATCAAAAAATTAATAAACATTCTATTTATACTAAAAACTTGATGCATTTTGAGACCAGGCCATTTATAAAATTCCACATGGAGTTAGTGGTACTTCTTATATGTGGGTCTGAGTAATTGTCACAGTAGTTACAGTTGAGATGATGTGAAAGCAATAAAGCATAACATATCACCTGCTCTATGACACCCTCACAGAAAAATCAGAAAGTCATCAAGATTTTTAAGAAACAAACTATATCAACAAGCATGGTGATGCATCTCTTCATTAGCTCTCATTTGGAATATTTTTTTAAAGTTCATTAATCAAATCAGCAGTTAATTTTGTTAGTTTATTTATTCATCTACTGTGACTACACATTTTCTATTTTTATCGAAGGGATATTTAATCTTGTTTCACATATTATTTGTAGCAAATATATAATGTTTTTAATATAGCATTCGAGATGATGTCAGATGTATTGCCAAACATTGATACAATACTACTGGTTATTATACATAAAGGAACTCAGATAATGACTTTTGTATAATTTTTAAATTATAATAATTGTATCAGATTTGTTGGAGAATCACTTCAACTTTATCATAATTTAGGTTGTATTTGCACATTTTATATATAATAAAGATGTTTATCTATCTACGGAATCAAGAAATCTACTTTCCAAGTTGTATATATTGTTAATATTAAAAATGTAGATGGCTATAGTTTTTATTTTTCTTAGTGATTTTTGTATAGATAATTTATGTTTACATTTTCTCACTATTTAATGTTTTATTATGATAAATGTAGATGATAAAATAGTTTATTTTATATATATTTAGTATATTGCTTCGTAATAAAAAAGCTTTCATATATATTTTGAACGTTTCTAATGTTTTTATTATATAATGTATTTTTTTTTTTTTGCAACAGCTGGTAACCATCACTAACCTGTTAGTCAAATACAGTAATTTGGAAAATAAACAACTTTATTAATATCCCATCTCCTTCCTGTTAAAAAAAGAAATAAAGAATTAAAATATAAAAGCGAATACTTTTTTTTTTTGTATTTTATTATATTAAAAAGATATTAAGACAAAAAGTCTATACCGTAAAAAAAAATTCAAATTTGTATATAATACATATTTATCTTTCCTATATCATCTTTTAAAAATTTAACCTTGTTGAGCTTTTTTTTCTATATACATCCTCTCTTTCTATGTATATATGTGTTATATCAAAAAGTTCCATAATTTAGTGATTACTACAATCAATCGCCTGCCAGATTGCAGATGTGGGAGTTAAAATTTTTTGAAACTTGACAGATTCTTTTAGTTTTCATCAAGATAGGATTTTCTTTTTAATATAGATAATCTGTAGGTATTTCAGCTTATCTTCTCATTATTGATCTATAAATGAGTAACTAGTTATTTTAAATAGATGATAAAGCAAGAAGGAAAAGTTAAATTTCACCACATACTATTTGACTAGAAAGATATTTAATGTCTATTATAACAATTCTTTATAGAAATATCAGATCTCGTTAAAAATTTTCTTGTAGTTTTAAAAATAAGATTTTAAATAAATTGTATTAAAACATATGTATAAGCTACCACCACAAATAATCGAAGCTAATCCAATTAGGGCTAATTCAAACTATAGGTACATTAAGCAGTCACCTAAGGTGTAAAAAATTAGAGGCGTTACAGCAGCCTGTATCCGTTAAAAGAAAATATATATATTTAGAGCTATCACAAATTTAAAATGTAATGGTTTTTTTCATTTTTCTTACTGTTTCCTTATTATTTAATTTGTATGTATATAGCTTTTTGAATTTTATACAAAAAAAAATATTAAAATATTTTTATTTTGTTTTTCTAAGGGAGGGTGTGTGTGTGTGTGTGCAAGATTGAAATCTGGCTAGCTTGCCAAAAACTTTTGGGCCAATCTAAATCCAGTGTTTAGACATCATGAATGTTTTAATCAAAGAATTTTCATTTAAGAAAGTTTGACCAATTTACTGTTTTCTCAAAAGTTTATCGAAAAGCATGTGCATATTGATTTAAAATCACTACATATATATAAAACTTTGATTTTCGACATTTATGCAATGTAACATCATCAACAATTTTATTCATCATTATTAACTACCATTCGTAAATAAATATAAACATTTTGACTACAGAAGAAGAAGAAAACATTGATATAGAAAAAGTCAAAGAATAAAAGTGTAAAAATAAATGAAGAAAAGTAAAGATTAGGGTCAGAATTAAAGACTAGAAATATGATTGTATAAACACACAATCCTATTGCCATTAATGGTGCAGAGAGATGACTAAGCTGCAGTGTATTAATAATATGATAATATCAAATATTATAAAAATCAAATTAGTTTTTGATTATTCTAGACTGCCATTGTTTACATAGTTCCCTGTTTGAGTGCAAATAATATAACTTGGAAAGCTACTTTATAATCATATGAAGATTTTCAATCAGGAAATAAATATCTTTTATCCATAAAAATTATCTAAACATACACAAACATATACTGTATATATATATGCAGGGTGACCATAATTTCGTCACTTTGTAATAAGCATTAATAATTTTATTACCCCAGAAGTTATGGCACAATTAGTTGTTTTGTTTTCTTGTTTCAGACTATCTATCCATTAAGGCTCATTAGCAAAAGCTGAGAAAACTGTCCATATTGTGGCTTTGGGAAGCAATTTCACCAATTAATGTTTCATTATATGATGAAACTTTAGTTTACAACAACAACAAAAAAGGTTTTATTTATTACATAATTCCAAAAAAAAAAAAAAAATCATGTAATATATAAAGTATAATCCATATAAAAAGAATTAAAACTTCTTTTATGTTGTTATTTTTAAACAATAAAAATTTATTATAATAAGATATAATAAAATATCTATATATACAACAAAAAACATGAAAAAAATAAATTTTCAATAGAAAAGCTTTTTTCGATACATACAATTTGTATCTTTTTCAATATGTCTGCTGACGATTACCGTTAAATACATATAGCGACATCTATTCATAATAAAACCAACTAAAACAATATCAACATCATTATTTTACAAATATATACAATACAACATAAAAATTATATATATTCCTTCATTGAGTATAGGATATTCAAATATACTCAAAAACATATAAAATATATTAATATTGATATTTTGCCTATCTATCTTTCCATTCATCTAATTTTAGCCAATTATTAGTCAAATTAATTGAACCTTTATAAATGTTCATGCAATTACTACCATTATTTTATTATTATATCTTATTATAATATATAAAGTGCACCAAAAAAAAAAAAACAACAACAACAAAAAAGGCAAATTCCTTCTTTCTATTTGTTTTATTTTAAATTAACAATTCGTGATTTTATGGTATGTTGACCTTGACCTCATCTCAAGAAATATGGTTAAAACATTTGATAAAATGTTCAAAAGTAATAGTAAAAAAAAAAAAAAATCATGTCTTGCGTTGTTAGCCAAGAGTATCGCAGCCGCCATGCAAGCAAGTAGTTGGTTGCAGACGGTTGTGGGTTCACGTCCTGGCCGATGCTATGACACATGGAAAAAAAAAATCATAGCAATTATAATTTCTTTATTAATAAATAGTTTACACGTTATATTTACACACAAGTTTATGGTTTTGATTAATAATATTTGTTACTTTTAAAACCAATTTTATTGATAATATCAAACAATATATAGATTAACAACATTTTTAATAAGATATTTGTTTATTAATTGGCACTAATTTTCAATTTTTTTTAAAAAGAAGATATTCAAAGTTTATGGTTTATTTTAAATCTGTGATAATGAGTTAAATTTTTTACAGTAGGAAATTTTTATGATTGCTTATTTTTTACAGTTTTCATATAGAATGAGTTTTGGGGAATATATTGTCCTCATTATTTTATGAAAGACATGCATTTTTATATGTATGCTCTCAGACTCATCCTTAACTTGAGTGATAATTGATTTAAATACTGTATTTGTAATCAAAATCACATTTTCATTCTATTCAGACTTTAAAATTGTTTCAAAAGACATAATTATATACAATTCTAGCTTTAGTATTAGACTAGCAAAGTATTTGTCCAGTCTTACCCTTGACCAGGATTTCATGTTTAAAGGCTTCAGATTTTCTAAATTGAAATGACTTATATCAAATTTTCAAACATATCTTTAAAACAGAAATTTACTGATAGTGAATCAGCAGAATTACTAAATATTGTAAAAATGTTTTCTGATTTTGAAAATAGACAAGTTTTTATAATTATGTGATGTTTTATTTGTATATTAATAAATACGTTTTATATTTATAAATCATAAATATTCACATTTTAATTGGATATTAAATTAATAACAGTGTAAAGAGGATTTTATATAATGTATTAATATTTTAGCCATGTTTATTTTCATAGTAACTTGGCAGCAGTCATATGCACAACAAAACATATCACTTATAATTAATCAAATAATTTATTAATATAATGCAAAAAAAAAAAATGTATTTGTCAGTTTAGATTTAAATGCTTTTATTTAAGTTCTTGCCTCTTCTTGTTTGAGCTGAATCTTGTAATTGATTTTAAATTTATTTCTGCCAGACATTTTTTTTTTTCAAATTTTATACATCTATTCAGTACCGATGGCAATGCAATATTTCAGGGTTATTGAGTCTTAACAGTGTTAGTAGGCTGAATTCTTCCACATTCAAATCAGTTCAGTAAGCTTTTAGTCATTTTCACTAGATGGTGCAGTCATTAATATAACTTACAGGTTTGGGAAAAGATAAGGGGGATTTAGATATGAAGGTCATGGAGTTGACAAAGATTATGTTGTGGAAATGGGATGGAGCAGATTATGGGAAAACTTAGGGTGGACAATGGAAAAGGAAGGTAAAGTGGCTAAAAGGTTTCTCTGAGCATAGCTGCTGAGAGATTCCTGACTCCGTTTAAGGAGAAGTCACAGTGCATCACATCACATCACATGGGGTGGGTTTTTAAATTGTAGTATTATCAAAAAGAAGAAGAATGGATGGAATGTAAGAAATAAGTAAAAGGTAGTTGATTTAGATATGTAAAGATACGGAGAAGGAATGGATCTGTAAAATTAATGGTAAGAAAGTTATTTATAAATGTAATGGAGAAGAAAGAATTAAAAAAATTTATAAAAGAGTAGTTAATAACTGAAACACACAGGCTTATTATATACCTGTGTTTAAGAAAGAAGAAATTGTTAAAATTGGATATTTGAATAGGCAAGGTGGTAGGAGACCAGAAAAATGGATGGAATTAAATAAAGCAATTGAAAATGAAGAGCTTGAGATATTAGCAGTAGTGGAAACACATCTAAGAGAAGAAGAAGAACCTATTCTGGAATATTTGGTATGGCAGGAAATAAATAGAAAAGAAAAAAAGGGGTGGTGGTATAGGTGTTATATATAAAAAAATTAAATATTATTAAATGTCAAGAACATTTGTGATTTGAAATAAGGTTGGGTAGACAAGAATGAATGGTGGATATATTTTATATAACTACTGGAGATAGTCAAACTATAATGGAGTGGAACAGTAACATATATTAATGCCTAGTTAAGGATATACAGAGTTTTAAAGAAAAGGGGAAGAGAATAATAGCTGTAGGGGATATGAATGGACATGTTTAAGAAATTGATGATGTAGATAAGTGTTCTTCAACCATTGGTCTGCGGCCCGGTGCCGGGCCACGGAACTTTTCTGCAGGAAGGTATGCTAGACGGGCAGTAAAAAGTTTGTAATAGTAAATAATAAGAGTTTAAACTTTTAATTAATATAGCCAATTTTTATTTATTTTTTCATCTCATTTTTACCCAATTAAAAAAAAAAAAAACCAGAACGAAAACAAAATCTAATCAATCATACATAAATTAATTTGTTTTTCTAGTTATCACAGATGTTTATGGGGGGGGGGGGTAGAATTAAATTTTTTATTACTTTTCTAAACAAATTTAAAAAAAAAGTTTTTTATTATATAAACTCCATATATATATAAAATTTTATCTTATATATTTAACATTGTTGTTTTGATCAGTTATAAAAATTATGCTTATCTTTAAGAAAATTTATCTATAGACTTCTGCCGGTCTGCCAAATCTTATCCTTATTTTTGCTGGTCTGCGGAACCTTATCCTTATTTTTACCGGTCCGCAGGTGTGAAAAGGTTGAAGATCACTGGACTGATGTAGATAATAAAAATGGACAACTTTTGAAGAAATTTTGTCAGAGAATAAATTTGAACATTGGAAATTTATCAAATATTTATGAGGGACAAACACATGGGCTAGAAATAATATATTTCACACAATAGATTATGTATTGGTAGATAAAGAGGAATGAATAAAGTATGGCAAATTAAGGTGTTTGATAATGAAGAGAAAGTATGTACTAGTGATCATAACTTCATTGTAATAGAAATAGTTAGTAATGTGATGGAGAATAGAAATAAAAGTAGAAATAATAATGAAAGATGTGGATGGAGAGTGAATGATAAAAATAAGTTGGAAGAATATAAAATACAAATTGAAGATATCATGGATGAGTTGGCTGGGGATGAGTATAGGACTGGTGTGATGAAATAGAAAAAGTGGCAAATAGGGTTTTAGGTGAGAATTATCAGAAGAATAAAAATAATAATTGATAATTAGTAAAAGTGTAAAAGAAAGGAAAGAAGCACGCAGAGAATATAAGTATGCTATTAAGAACAAGGAAAGTGAAAGAGATATTAATGATAAATGGGAAATGTACTTAGAAAAGAAGAAGTTGGCTAAAATAGATAATTATAGAGAGAGAATGAAATTGACTAGTAAATTGTTGGAGGATATTAATAGAAGGGAAGAGATGTGAGTAAAAAATTTTGGAATTACATTAAAAGGAGAAATGTAGGGGAGAGAGCGAGATAGTATTACTAGATGATGCGGGAATAGAGTGTAGTTCTAGAAAAGACTTAGAGAGAATTTTACATAGATATATAATGGATATAGAAAAGATGTTAGATGTGAAAGACAGAGTGATAGAAAACATGAAAACATATAGTAATGGGAATATTAGGTTTACAAAAAATGAATGAGGTAGGGAAGAAATTGAAAAGTGGAAAGGTAAAGAGGTTTTTCGGCAGCAGAGATGGTAATGAATTTAGTGTATAGGGCAAAAGTAAAGCTATTATCCTATTTTAATAAGATGGCACAGAAGAGAATTTTTCCAAATAGTTGGAGTAATGCAAGATTGAGATTATTATTTAAAGAAAAGGGTAAGGATCATAGAAAATTAAACAATTATAGACCGATAGCGGTAACATCAGTTTTATATAAAGTTTTCTCATATATGGTGGCTGGAAGAGTTGCAAAATGGATGGAAGGGACTAATGTAGTGGGGGAAATGTAAGGAAGTTTTAGATCAGATAGGCATATAGGAGATAGTTTATTTGTAGTTACACAACTTATGGATATGAGTAGGAATTCAGGTAAATAGTTATATATGAGTTTTATAGATATATAGAGAAGGCATATGATAGAGTAAATAGAAATAAATAATGGGTAAGTTTAAAAAATTTGGAATGGATGAAGCTTTAGTGGATATTATTAAGAAATTTATATGAAATTTATTATACGTATCAATTAGGGAATATAGAATCAGTTAAAGTTAAAAATGGGTGGGACTAAGGCAGAGATGCCCTATGTCACCTATTTTGCTTTTGTTGTATTTGAGTGAAATAGAGAGAGCAATAGAAAGATTAGAAAGAGGGATAGAGATACCATTAATAGGTGGCAAGGGAGTATATACTTTGTCAGTTTTTTTTTGCAGATAATGTCTTTTTATGTACAGAAAAAAGAGAAGATATGGATGTTATGCTTTGGACATGTGCAAGGGTGGGTAAAGAGATGGGGATTAAAGATTAAATTTATTGAAGAAAAATCAAATATAATGATGGTTAATACTGGGGAAAGAGAAGATGTAGAATTGTTATTGGGGGATATAAAGTTAAGTGTGGTGAATAGATATAGTTATTTGGGAATTATCTTAAGTAATCAGAAAAATTGCTTGGATGAATGGGAGAAAAAATTGATAAATGAAGCAAAGAAAAGAAAGGGATTGATAAAGAAATTAACAATGTTTTATATAATAAATATGATGTAGCTAGAATTGTATGGAAGGGAGTTGCAGTAGCACGGTTAACATATGGTACTGATGTGTTATGTGTTAGTAAAGGGGTATTAGATTATTTAGAAAAAGTACAAAGGGAAGTAGGAAGACATGCATTGGATGCAGATGTGTGGACAGCAAGGGAGGCAATTCAAGAAGAAGTGGGATGGTCAAGTTTTATATGAGAGATGCAAAAAGTAAAATGAAAATGTTTGGTAGGTTGCCTAATATGGATAATAAAACAATAGCTAAAATAGTTTTTAACTGGGTTACGAGTAAAGGGCAGGCAACAAGATGGGTGACAAAGGTAATGCGGTATGCAAAAGATTTGGATGAAGAATTTATATCAGTATACTTGTACAAAAGGTGGGATGATTGTGCTAGGACAATTGTTGAGTATTATAGTGATAAGGAATGAAATAAAAGAATAGATGCATTAATAAAGAATAGGGAGTTGGAAAGATGGAGAATTAGTATGGAGAGTAATAATAGTTTAAATATATATGGAAGTAAACGGAACATTGGGTGTGAGTTAATTTATGATAATAGCAAAGAAAGTAGTTTATTGTTTAAGGGTCAAACAGAATCTTTAGCAACAAGAGAATATACATGTAAATGGAAAAATGTGGGTGATTTAGTCTGTAAATTGTATTAGGAAGGCATAGAAAATATTAGGCATTTGTTAATTGAATGTAGCCTGAAAGCAGAAAGAGTATAAATAATAAAGTTACGGAAGAATAAATATGAACAAAGTGTTTATACAGAAAGTGGGTTATTTATTTTTATGTTGGGTTTGGGAAAAGATAAGGGGTATTTAGATCTAAAGGCCATAGAGTTGACAAAGATTATGTTGTGGATATGGGAAAACAGGGTGGGGGAATGAAAAGGGAAGCTAAAGTGATAACAGGTTTCTCTGGGTATAGTTGTTGAGAGATTCCTGACTCCGTTTAAGAAGGTCACAGTGTATCACATCCCATCCCATGGGACTTTTAGCCATGTTATAAATATAAAAAATTGTTTAACAGTTATGGGAACAAAAATGAAAAAAATTCAATTACTGAAAACATAGCGACATTTTTTTAAATTTTCATTTTTAGAAACTTGAATATGACTAGTTTTTTTTATTTATGTCAAATGATTTCAAAAAATTGAATTGATATAGGACTAGACTTCCTAACAAAAACATTTTTTTAAAAAAATACTTTTATTTAATTTGAGGACAAATTCACTAAAAAGTAAACATTTTTTTTTTCTTGGACACAATTTTGGTCATCTGTAAATTTAAATAAAAGCATGGAATATCCATAATTTAATTAATTCAATCAATATAGCTTGCAATCAAACTAAATATTTTTATTGCTGGAATTAATTAATTTATGAATGTGCTTTTATTTAAAGTTGTATGTAACAACCAACATTGTGATATATATATATTGCTTTTAAGTGCATTAGTTTTCAAATTAAATAAAAGCATTTTTTTAAAAATATTTTTTATATATATTATTTTTAGAAATAACAAATGAAGAATAGATGAGGAATTTTCTGTTTGCTCTCATTTTCTTTTCTCAAAATTTAATATGCAGTACTTAAAACAGTTTTGAATTTGATAACATGTTTTGATTTTGATGTATTTTTGTAAAAAAAAAAAAAGTTCATTTTTTTAAATTTTATGTTTGTGAATTTTTTTATTGGTAAGTAATGAGTGTAGATTTGTAATAATGCAATATTTAAATACTATTTGCAAATTAAGTAAAATTTTTGGGAATGTGATTTTTCTTCACATTTAAATGTTTTGTATAATTGTTTTGCTTGCAGGTAGATTAAACATTTATGAAAGCATTTACAAATAGTTATAAAAAGCATATAATAAAGTAAAGCAAATTCATAAGCAAGCTCATACTACATCACATATTATTTATTTAAAAAATAAACTATAAAAACATGAAAATAAAACTAAATAATTTTCTCCAATGATTTGAAATGGGTATAATAATAATTAAAACAGCTATCAGCATCTGAAAAAAGTTATAATTTTATTAGAATACCACCAAATCTAAATGGCAAATCAAGTAGAGAAGTAAGGTTCTTTGTTTCCAATTAGATATTTTTAGTAATATTGACTTCTCTCAGATGTTGCAAACTCTAAGAGTAACTCTAATTGTATATTTTGAAATTTATTCTTCACATTTATGTATGTGCTGTGTATTTATATAGATATCCGTGTTAACATATTAACACATATTCATTAATATGCAAATCTTAATGTATATATTAAATTTTAAACAAGTTATTGATTTCTATTGTGAACTGTGATCTTTGAATTTAAGAATTTTCTTATTTGTATTTTTATCTTGTTTAATAAATATTCCTTTTTTTATCTGCATTAAAATTTTAATCTTTCAGTATATTAATTTATGATGAAAGTATGTGAAGTCATTTGGAAAAATTAGTAAATTGGAAATATCTGAATTCAGACCTATATGACTATATAAGCTAATGAGCTTAGATTGAAAATATTATTGTGTTTTCAATTTTATTCTCTTAGTTTTGTAGTTAACTAGAGATAAAACGTGGCTGCTGGAGGGTTGCATTAGATCCTAAGATCTAAGTACAGTGATCTCAGATCCAAAGCTCCTCACTGATGAAAGCCACAAGCTAGAACCTAGTATGGGGATATTGGATGAGTAGGTACTAGATAGGGATTTTTATGCACAAGCCTTCTGGTATCCATTGATTACTCCAGCTTGCACTGAGTGGCATTACTGCATGGAGAGTTTTGCCTGTTTTAATAATTATTATTAGATGAAATATTAAACATATATAAATAAATAACTCTTTAAAAAAGGTTTTAATTTTTTTTCCAAATTTTTTTATAGCAAATAATTGATTGCAAATCAAAGTAACGAATACAACATGTTAATGATTGCTATGGCCAAACCTGTTATAAAAGTCCATCGCTAACTGGAGTGAAAATGTAATTCAATTTTTTCTCCCTCAAAATATTTTTAATGGTATCAAAATATTTTTTGGTTTAAAATAAAAATTATTTGAAGCATCACAATAAAAATGTCGACTTTTTTTTTTTACTTTGTTAAAATTAATACTTTGAATAGATTAATAATTAAAATAAATAATCAGTTATTTAGGAGATTATGAGATATTCAAGCACTAAAAAATAACAATGTGGGCTTCAATGAAAGAATCTTTAGTTTTTATTTATCGCTGTACTTTTGTGCTAATTTACATCTTCTGAATGTTTTGTTTTAAATTCAAGATAATTTTGTTTTAATATCTTAATTAGATTTCAGGCTTTAAAGCAAGAATCTTTTTTTTTAGTTGAGGAATATTTAATGATTGTTAACTAGCTTATTGAACTTCTATAAATTGAAAATTATCAATTCAATCTTATGCAAGTTAATATGAAAAGTTTTTCAATTATTGTTAATTGATCCCTCAACATTCCTCATAAAATAAAATTTTGCAAAAAAAATAAACAATTTCTATAGGGAAAAAAATAATTTGTTACTTTAAATTCAAAATATAAAAAAAATGATTGAAAAAAAAAATAAAGCTTAAATTGAAAAAGGTATTAATTAATGAATAAACAATTTACTTAGTGTATTATTTTAAAAAAATGCTAACTTGTTGAAAAATATACTATTTCAAAATGTTTTGGTAGCTATAATTAAAAATATATATATATAATTTTTCCATTGCTGAACTGCCATTTTGTTCATGTTGCCACAAAATATTTCTCAAATCACAATTTGTTGAATTAAGGTAAAGCATGAAGAAAAAAAAAAAAACTAATCAGAATGCACATTTTAAAATTAAGAAAAACAACACAGTACACATTTTAAAATTAATTTTTCGTTCACTTTATATTCAACTATTAAAGTTTTTTATTTTTGTATTTTCTTACCAATAAGTCTTTGAATTTTTTTTAAGCACTGTCATTTTTTTTAAAAAATGGGAATTTTTAATTTTACATAAATGCAGTGAAATTAATTAAAGCATAGATAAAGAAATGCAGTGTACAATTGATTGCTTTAGTTTTAATAATATGTATGTAAATGATTAAATCTTTTTTGTTTTGCCAATCTATCTTTATGATAAAACTGGCTACTATCTGAAATAAGTTACAAACAAATTATAGAATTATTGATTTAAAAGTCAAAAAATAAATGGCATTTTAAACTTATGTTTAATAACCTTTGGTCATATAATTATGCATAGTATATGAAACCATTTTTTTCTCAAAATAACTCACAATTATGATTACTTATTGCAGACAAAATAATATTCTTAAGAATTTTAATCCATAAAACTGATTGAATGAATATAGATGAGTTAATATAATTTTATAATTAAATATTAATACACATGGTTGTTGTACATAATCAAAATATGTTACTGTACTGAATGAAACTGACATATTTTTTTGATTTTGTAGCTTATTAAAGATGAAAATCTTTTTTACTTTGGATGTCATAAATGAAAGCACTGAATGTTTTGCAAAGTTACTGAATGAAAATGAAATAAAGTGCATTAATTGTATTTGAATTCTATAATCAAAATATATTGTATACTATATAATGAATAAACCATTATATATTTTTAGCTTGAATGTCAACATTTTGTTTTCAAAAGAATAGCTTTAAAGAAGTCATTATCCTATGATATCACTAATTTTGCAAAATATCTGCCATTTTTTGACACACTTTTTTCATAATGACAGTTGTTTTTAAAAGTTTAGATTTTAATAGTGAATAATCAATTGTAAATCAAAATATGGGGTGCACATTAAGGTTCATTACTAACCAGGATAAATATGTATTTACGAAGTGGAAAAGAGGTAAAAAATTTACTATATCAAAAGATTGTAGTATTCTACCAACTTTATTATTAATATATTTGAAAAATAAAGATATGCTAATAATATAAATTTGTTTTAACTTTTGTTTTAAGTGTTAAATGTGTTACATTAGAAAAATAAAAATAAGTAATGACATTGCTATTGTTTATAAATATTAAAATTAATTTTTAATTTAAGAAAAAAATATAAGTATATTATTATCTCATGGATAATTTAAAAATAAATAATTATTGATAAGTTGATGCATGTGAATAAATGAGAAAGTAGGGAATATATGGAAGAAAATATTAATACAGTATTCTTCATAAATTAAGAAGATTAAATACCAAATATAGTATTACTATAGTATTTACTAATTTTATTTAATTCATTTTATTTTAGTATTTTTAATTTAATTTCAAATCAAACAAATTTTCTTGTAAAGTTGCTTTTTAAAAATACATTCGAATTTTTTGCTTTATTAAAGATGTGAGTTGTTTGCTTTTTTAAAATTTTTATGTTAAATGTGTATTGCATGCATGTTCTTTATTTTTATAAAAAATTAAAATTACAAATAATAATAATTATTTTATATTTTTTCTTAGAGTTATTAAATTGCAAACTCTTGTGCTTTTTATTTAATTTAATTTCTTTTCCTTTTTTCATTTTATTATTATTATTATTATTATTATTTGAGGTGTCAGAGTAGGTTTTAGAAACAAGTTTATTCTTTAACAGCCACCAATTATCTCCTCCCATAAATATATATATTTTTCTTCTTATGTTATTGATACCTTTGGCAAATTAAAAAATGTTTTTGCTCATAATTATTATTTTTTCCTTGTTGTAATATGTTAATTTTCCTTTTAAAAATGTTTACCATTTATTAATTAATTATTTATAATTAAATTAATTATACTTTTTGAATTTTCTTTTTTTTTATTTGTTGGATTTATACATATATTTTTTTATAATTAATATATAAGTATTCTATTAGATATTTTAGACATTTTTGAACAATGTGTTATAAGAATTGCCTTCTTTTTATTTAAACTTTTTAAATATCTATATTCATATAAAGTGTTAAAGTAAAACACATTTTTAAATTAAAGTTATTTTTTTAAATAATCTTGAAGTACTATACTGCTTTAAAGAATGGGAAAAATTAGATTACTTTTTTTATTTGTAAGCATCTAAATATTATTGTTTCATGAATTTTTTTTCTATAGATGAATATTTATTTAAAAGATCTCTTAGTATTGTTGTTGATTTATCTGCTTGCTATTTCCATGACATACTTTCATATCCAAGTAAATTTCATCATATTTTCAGACTTTAAAAAAATCTTAAGATCTCTTGATTGGTTCCATTGCTTGCTATTTCCATGATTTTGATTTATATTCAAGGGAATTTCATCATATTTTCAAGTAATTGATTGATAGCATCCTTTCTAGCATCTAATTATTAATTGGTAAAAGGATATTTAGGTATTGTTAGCCAATGTGTAAAATCAGGAAGAAAATCATTTAGTTAATCTCATGAATAATTTCTTCTTTACTGTTTAACTTTTGGAAGACGTTATATGGATCCTTGTTCTGAAAATTTGACTATTTATTTATTTGTATGAATGCTAAATATTTCCATCATATTTAATTAATTTACTAGATTTTATCTTAATCAAAAATAAAATATGATATTAAAACTATAACAAGACCTGTCTTGAGAGATCTCTTATACTTTATATAATTTAATCAATAAAAAAAAAAGATTTTTTTAAAGAGTATTGATAAAATCAAACTGGGATTAAAAAATAATGATATATAAAGGTAAATGAATAAAAAAAATCCAATGGTATATTGTTAAGGAATTTATAAGAAGTTCGATTACCAGAAGTGACAGAATTAAAGCTGTAATCCATGCATTTGAGCTCTAGAGTCCACCATTTCACCACTAAAATAAAGCATGCAAGACAGATGTATGATTTTATTGAATTGTGTAAGGCAAAAAATTTAAATTATTTATAGCTAAAAGTATTAGACATGATTGTTTTTATTTTTAATTCCTTATACGAATTAATACTATTTAAATGAGATGCTAATCAAAAGATTGAAGTTTAGAATTGGAGAAAAGAGAATGCATTGTATAGATATACTGATGATATGATGCTCATTGAAATTAAATTTGATAAAATGGTAAATAGAATAATGTAATTTGTAATGAATTTTGGGATAAAAATAAATATCCTAAAAATGGAGAATCCTGGAAAGAATACAAATTTAAGGTACTTGATCTGAGATTATGGATTAACTAAATATAGTAAAAAAGATTATGTTTTATGGATTTTACTGTTATATTTAAGAAATAATTTGATTAAATATTTTATTTGGAGTGCAAATAGAATTTTCATGCAATTCTAGCAAATTTAAGTCATTTATGGTGATGCCAGTTTTTGCTTTTATAATATATAAATAATTATCTTTTAATCAATATAAATGGTATTATTACTTTACCCTAATTACATATAGTCTTAAATAAGTGACATTTCTAATATCTTAATAATATAAAATAAAAACAGAATAACAAAAAGTTTTCATGAATCATTATGTTCATAAGATACTTTAATAATTTAATTAAAATAGTACATAATTATTAACAATCAAGCCCAGAAATTTTTATTAAATTATTGTAATTTAACCACTATTTCAATAAACCAAACATTTTTTTTAAATGTTTAAAGATATTTTGTATGGATAATATGTATTATAGATGGACAGATAAAAATAAATGGGTTAAGATGAATGTATATATAGAAGAAATGACAGTTAATAATTTTTTAATTTAATATAAATATAGTATACATAATACATATAGCAGCATTCATAAACGAGTATGTTCATGTCCAACTTCAAGAAAAGAAAAGAAAAGAAAAAAAAAAAGCTCTCGAAATGAGTTTTGCAATAACTATACACACCAATCCATTTTTCTGTTTATTTGATATTTTGTGATGCTGTCTTTTAATTTCTTCAGCAGAAAACTTTTCTTTATGAAATCTTTCAACATCATTTCTAATTGATCTCTTCAGTGTATTTATTCTCTTCATTGTCATATGTTTCCAATAGAAACAATCAATTTTGCCTTTTTTTTTTTTTTGAGATAACTTTTGTAAAAAAAAATAGTCTATCTCTCCCATGAAAATCATGCTGAAATTGGGACCAGAGATGTTGTGAATGTGTCCCATTATTACAATTAGTTTAAGGAAATGTCAGATGGCATGAGAAACTCATGACAATCACATTCTGTACTAATTTAAGTGACTAAAGAAGAAAAAGAGGGAAACAAAAAATTCTGTTTGTATGGGAAATAATACCTATCCTTTGATGAGTCAACATCTTATTCTATAAAACAGTAGGAAATATTCTTAATCAAACACATTTTATTTGTTATTCATAGTTGACTTTAATATCTGAAAGGTATTTTATTATGCATTATCTGTGGAGTTCTTTAGTACCCAGATTAAAGCAATACAATTAATAAAATGGTAGTAGTAATAATATTTTATGTTATATATATAATTATGTAATTGGTTTAAAAACTATTTAGTAACTTAAACTAATAAAAGTAATCACAATTTTATTTGTATCTTTTTCATTATTTTAGATCTCCATGGCAACGAATGGCTGGAATTGAGACGATACCAAGAAAATTTTTGATTGTTGATTAAAAATTAATCAGGTAAACTTTTTTTGAAAACTATTCAATTGACATTTTATTGTGGATTTTGTTTTCTTTTATGTAACAAATAGAAATTTTATGCATATATTTATATAAAGTTAAAAAAAAAAAAAATCAATCCTCATCACATTTATGAGAAGGATGCCAGTTTTGAATTTAATGCATGCAAAATAATTTCAGTACATACTCCGTTCTTTTATATATTTAAAATTTTGTGAACGCTATAGGCGATTTAGCTAGACTTCTGGTATTGAACGATAAATGGGTATCATTATTATTAGCTAAAGAATAAAGACTTTAAATTAATTAAGCTGGAATGGTAAGGTGGGTATCAATACCATGGTTGTAAAAATTAAAAATTGTAATATGGCGCAGTCTTCACCAGCGGTGATGACAGCTTCTACAGACCCAAACTTCATGAATTTTACTTTTTAAAGATTACGAGGAATATATATATTTCATTTTACGCATATTTACCTAACCATTTTTTTTTAAAATTTGTCATTAGCCTTACTTCAGATAAAGTTTTATCAGTTAAACAATTTTTTTATTTTTTTATTAACTGGTTGGTTAGATGATACACCGTTTACTAAATTTCTCTCTGTTTTACAAATAAATTTTGAAAGTTACATTTTTATTAGATTAGAGTCACTACTATCCTTATTATTTATTGCTTCTTCCAATTGCATATCAAATTTTATCAATTTTTTTTTTGTAGTTCTTTAAAAATATTATTTCCAAACATTTTGCAGCATTTAACACCTGGAATAGCAGGCACGTTTTGATTCTTAAGTATTTACCATACAATGGGGAAAAAATGTAATCTTTTTTTTCATTTTTATTTAAGAGTAATAAACTTTAATAGTGATTTTCTTTTTTTTTGTTATAAATAATGAAATCTTTATTGTATTATAATGAAAGAATTTATTATTGTTCTGAATGAAACAAATAATCTTTCCAAAAGTGATTTTTATATTTGTTTAGCAATAAAAGATATCAAAGTGTTGACATCTTTGACCGGTTCTACTTAAAATGTGTAAAATTCCAAGAATATAAATTATGTAATTTAAACAAAATTTTATGCTTGTTGTCAGTTTTTAAATTGGAAAAAAAAAGAGTAAATTATTAAAAAAAATAATGCTTTTAATTTATTTTTAAAATTATTTCACAATATAAGTGAAATATAATAAATTATATGGCTGTCTTTATAAATTATAATAGAATAAGTTATACAATTTATTATTTACTTAATCAATTGTTAAACATTGTGTGTGTATACACCATGGATGTATTATATACATATATAATGAAAAATAGTGATGACACAAGATCATGATTTTTCCATATCTTGGGAATCCATTAATGTATTGTGAGATTTTAAGAACAAGAAATCTTTCTTTGGTCATTAAACCACATGTTAACAGCCTTTTATGTAATATAAACTTTGATCAGATTTCGATACAACAGTCTGTTAACAAACCAATCAATATGAGAGAATAGGGTTATTATAATCTGCAGATAATTATGTTCTAAGTTATTGTTCAGGATGTTAATGATGATAAAACTAGATATCCCTTCCAGTAAAGATAATATAAAATGTCTAGAAAAACTGTGTACTGTACTATATTTCCTCATCATAAATATTAAGGACTGGATTATGATCAAAAAGTAAGTATGCATCAGAAATGAGAGAGGTATAATTAAAAACAGCAACAGTTATTAAAATTTTATGTAATAAATAATTTTATTTGATGGATTTGATTAATAAACAATTATTCATATTTAAATGCATACACAAGTATCTATATATATCTTGGAACACTAGATCAAAAAGATGTTAGCCAATTCGTTTCAAATATACAGAAAATGAATTTTTAATGGACTATAATTTTTAGCCATTTTAGACAGAGTAATATGCCATGTTTCCTGTATATACAGTTTATATATATATATATATAATACTGTTATTCAAAGGAATATTGCATTCACTATTATTCCATTAAACAAATAGCAATCATTACTTTTGAATCACTATGAAAAGATTATATGGAAAAGAAAAAAATAACACGTTAATTAAAATATATAATAAAAAAGTACTTTCCAAATATGATAAAATTTTAGGCTCAATTATATTTACAAATGATCTCATTGAAAAAATTAAAGTTGGGCTGGACATATTGCTAGAAGAGATGATGATAGATGGACTATTGAAATTTCAAACTGAATTCCAAGAGATTGTAAAAGACCCAGAAAGAGGCCACATGTGAGATGGATGGATGAATGAAATAAGAAAGTGTTTAGAGGTGATGTGGAGAAGAGAAGCTAAAGATTGGAGAAGATGGATTGAACTTGGAGAGACCTTCATCCTGCAGTGGATTGATAATGGTTGATGATGATATAATGAAAATTATTATTGCAGATTTGAGAAGTAAGTTTATTTATCTAGGTACATAATCTAAAGCACATACTTTATCATTGTATAGACATATATTAATATTCTAAACTATGTTTGGCTTCTTGACAATCTGAATCGGAATTAACCTCAAAACCCAGAGTCTTCTAATTCTTATAGTTTATATTTCTGCAAATTAATAAGTTAGGTTAATTTTTGAACAACAAAAATATCATTCAAGCATGGAAAAACAGTAGGTTGACTTTTGTAATGACGTCATTTTTCGATTATAATACAGGGTATCTGTTAACTTTTGAGGGACTGTGTGAAAAAATTCATCGCAGTACTCTTATAATAGCCAGTCAACACACACATAAAGATGAATCATCACATTAAAGAAGTTTTCCATCATAGATGGAGTAAGGATAGCATTGAAAAATATGGCAGTCTGATTTGTATGGGTAGTTAACACAGAATCATTATTGCAGCGGTGAATTGACATACCTATTATGCATTTCATTTCTCTTTGATGATACTAATTTAGTTGACCTTCTTTTCCCCACTAAACACTGATAAGAAAGCATCCTGAAAAAACATTTTAATTACTGTCAAACAGCTGCCTGCACTACATATTACTGTCTCATAACTAACTTATCTAACATGTCTAATGCATCCATCAAACATGTTTCTCTCAGCTAGACTCATACATTTTTTTGCTAAGTTATTTTTTTGTATGCTTACTTGTCAGTTGTTTTTCAATTTTAGATTTAATTAAATAATTAAGATCATTGTGTAATTATAAAACATTCATTAATGCTAATTAGTTATTTCAGTAATGTTAACTTTAATTATTTAAATATGTATATTAATATTTTCCTTTGTGATAATGTTGTTTTAGTTGTATTTTTATATTGGACTATTTCCATCATCTAATATGAGTATTGAATGTCTTTAGAAAAATTTAACTTTATCTAAATATTCTAAATACATTCATCTGTTAGTAATAGCACATCAAACAGATTAGTAAATGCACAATGTTTTGAGAGGTATTATTCTCCCCTCTTCTTCAGGTGTTTCTAGCCTGACCAGCGACACTACTAGCACGGGATTCAAACCTGGACCCTTATATTCTTGAGTATTGAATTTTTAAGGTAACAATCTAACCAACTGAGCCATCCTGCCAAATGCAACAATCAGTAGAAATTTCATATATTTATCTATGAGGTTCCTCCTGATTTCTCCACTTTTCCTAAGAGCAAAGTTGATTAATGGTTTCCATACATTATGAACAGTCACACTAATTTGGATTATGGGATTGTTTGCCATTGTCATGTGAGTAGTTTCTTTAAATTTTCTTCTTTGAACCTTCTCTTCTTTATCCAATATTTTTATATTTTCCCACTTGAACATATGTTCATTGGCACATGCATGGTCTGCTACTTTAGACACATCTGTTTTCTTTCTTTTAATCATCAGTTTGTGTTCTTGCAAGTGGTTTTCAATGGGATGACTGGTCTCACCAATATATTTTCTTCCACATTCACATGATATTTCATAGATACAGTTGTTTTTTTAAAATTTCAAGCTTAGGCTTTGTAGATGTTAGAATTCTCATTGTGTGGTAGGGCTCTGGAAAGCTGTTCTGATGTTATACTGATTGCAGATTTTCTTTAATTTATCTGCTTTTTTGGAACATATGAGTACACTTCAGTCTTCATGGTTCTTTTTGTTGCCAGTTTAATGTTTTCTTAATAACAGCTGATGGATAACCATTTTTCATAAGAGTTTGTTCTATATAGATTTTTTCTTTTTGCAAGCTGCTGGTTTTTGAACAAACTTCTTTTGCTCTGTTACATAGTAATAGTATAACTCCATATTTTGTGTTTCTTGTATGATTGTTTGTATAGGCTATGTATTTTCTTGTATGTGTAGGTTTCCAATAAACTGTAGTTTTGATTTTGCCATGAGGGATTCTTGTCACAAGAACATCTAAGAATGCTAAATTTTTGTTCTTCTTCTGATTCTATTGTGAATTTAATTAAAAGGGATATGTTATTGATATGTTTCCAGAAAGTTTATAGCAATGCTTCACCATGTGACCACACAACAAATATATCATACACATAGTGAAGCCAAACTTTATGTGGATATGGAGTAGTTTTTATGACTAAGATTTCAAGTTCTTCCATGTAAATATTGCTAATCAGGGGAGACATTGCTGAGCCCATAGCCAGTCCTTGATTTTGTTGCAAGAATTCTGTTATATTGAAAATAGATTGCTTTTATGCAGAATATTAGTAGTTCTGTTGTACTATCAATAGAAAGAGCTGTTCTGGTTTATAAACTATTATCACCATTTAATCTTTTTCTTACAATAGACAGTGCTTCTTCACATAGTACATTTGTGAACAAACCATTCATGAACAAACTTTCCCCATAAAAGCTTACAGTAGTCAGTTCTTTCAATTTTCATGTTCTTGATTAATTCTACAAAATCTCCATAATCCCCAACAAAGGACTGAATCTTGTATGCCAAAGGGCTTAGAGCTTCGAGAAGAAATCTTGCCAAATTTTGGTAAAGTGAATCTCTAGAACTAACAATGGCTCTTAATGGAACATGATTCTTATGGATTTTAGGTAGACCATAAAGATGAGGAATTTTGCTGAAATATGATGTTATTTTACTTTTTTTCTGAATCAGTGAAGTATCTTCTGAGTAATGCTTGTAACTTTGTTTCCATACTCGGTATTGGATTTTTTGCAACTTGTGTATATTGGCCTGCTGTGAGGAGTTCTTGAAATCAGTTGCATCCATTACAACTGTTGCATTGCCTTTGTCAGCAGGGAGAATAATTATAGATTCCTCTCACTATAGGATATGTTTGACTTCAGATTTGTTGTTTGTCGAGTGTTCTTTTTATTCTCCAGTGTAATTCTGCTGCTTCTTCTAAAGATAATTTTTGAATGACTTCCTCAGTCGCTGCCATTATATCTAATAAAGAGATTTTAGATGTTGTTATGGCAAAGTTTAATCCTCTTTCAATAATAGAAATTTCAGTATCTGTTTATGTTTAAAACTGAGATTTTTAACAGATGAAGTACATTATGATTTTTGATAGGCCCATCTAGGTTAGCAAGTTTCTTTTGACATTCTTTTATTTTTCCATGTAATGTAGAATATAGTTATTTTTTAAAAAACTTTCTACATTATTAATGGAATGCATTGTTTGATACTTAGAAAACCTTTGAGTATTTATTCTTTCTCTTAATAGGGCTTCATTTGCTCTCTGAGTAATTTTCTCAGCTTTCTGAGATGAATTGAAGGTTTTAGTTACAAACCTGAGGAATTATTTCTTCAGATTTACATTTTCTCATCTTCATGGTCTATCTTAAATCAATAAGGACCATGTTCCATTAACACCCATTGTTAGTTCTAGAGATTCACCATGACAAAATTTGGCAAGATTTCTTTTCAAAGTTCTAAGTCCTTTGGCATACAAGATTCAGTCTTTTGTCAGGAATTCTAGACACTTTATAGAATTAATCATGAATATGAAAATTAAAAGAACTGACTTACTGGTAAGCTTTGATGTGGGAAGTTTATTCACGAATGTACCATGTGAAAAAACATTGTCTATTGTAAGGAAAAGATTAAATAGTGATGATGGTTTACAAACCCGAACAGGTCTTCCTGTTGATAGTACAATGGAACTATTAACATTCTGCATAAAAACAACCTACTTTCAATATAACACAGAATTCTTTCAACAAAATCAAGGAATAGCTATGGGTTTCACCATTGTCTCCCCTGATTAGCAATATCTATATGGAAGAACTTGAAACCTTCACCATAAAAACTACTCTATATCCATCTAAAGTTTGGCTTTGCTACATGTATGATATATTTGTTGTGTGGCAACATGGTGAAGCACTACTACAAACTCTCCAGAGACACATCAACAACATATCCCATTCAATTAAATACACAATAGGGAATCGGAACAAGAACAAAAATTGGCATTCTTAGATATTTTTGTGACAAAGACTTCCTCATGGCAAAATCAAAACTACAGTTTATTGGAAACCTACACATACAAGAAAATACCTAGCCTATATGTCCTATCACAACAGAAACACAAAACATGGAGTTATACTATTATTATGGAACAGAGCAAAAGAAATTTGTTCAAAAACCAGTGACTTGGAAAAAGAAAAAATCTATACAGAACAAATTCTTATGAAAAAATGATTATCCATCAGCTGTTATTAAGAAATTGTTAAATATACAACAAAAAGAACCATCAAGAGAAAAAATAATTATTGGTACTGTAGTGTACCCATACATTCCAAAAATAGCAGACAGATTAAGAAAATCTACAGTCAGTTTAACATCAGAACAGCTTTCTAGGGCCAAACCACACTATAAGGAATTCTAACATTTACAAAGCCTAAGCTTGAAATGCTAAAAAGAAAAAAATGCATCTATGAAATTCCATGTAAATGTGGAAGAACATATATTGGTGAGACCAGTCATCCCATTGAAAAGCACTTGCAGGAACATAAACTGATGATTAGAAGAGAGAAAACAGATGTGTCTAAAGTAGCAGACCATGCAGGCCAATGAACATATGTTCAATTGGGAGAATACAAAACTATTGGATAGAGAAGAAAAGATACAAAGAAAAAAAATTAATGAAGCTGCTCACATGACAATGGCAAAAAATCTCATAAGCTAACCTAGTGTGACTATACATAATGTATGGAAACCACTAATCAACTTTACTCTTAGGAAAAAGTGGAGAAATCAGGAGGAACCTCATAGATGAGTATATGAAATATTTACTGATTGTTGCCTTTGGCAGGATGGCTCAGTTAGTTAGAGCGGTACCTTAAAATTCAATACTCAACAATCTAAGGGTCTAGGTTCGAATCTCATGCTAGAATTGTCACTGGTCAGGCCAGCAAAGAAGAAAGGAGAATAATACCTTTTCAAAATGTTGTACTGTTACTAACCTGTTTGATGTGCTATTACTAACAATTAAATGTATTTGGAATATTTAATTAAATTTTTCTAAAGACATTCAATACTCATATTAGATGATGGAAATAGTCCAATATAAAAATACAAATATATATTTTAAATTTGATTGTATTTTTTTCATATGACATATATTTAATTTATAGACATTTGAAATCATACTTTTTTTTATATTTAATTCATAAATGAAATTATGGTAAAAAGATGGACTACCTTATATGACCTTTTACATTTTATAACTATGCATATTTATTTACTCTTAGTATGTACACAATTTTACAAATTTTTAAACAAATTTATATTTAACACACATTTAAAAATAAAACTGATTACTATACACCATTATATGAATATATTCAGATTAATTGCATTATTCCTTTTTTCATAAATTTAATATGTTTAGCATAATGTTTAATTTAGAACTGACTATCTAAACCTTGCAGAATTTTTTTTATATTTTACAGATAATTATATCTTACATTACTAATGTTTAGAATAGTAATGATGTTCAAACCACATATCTCTTTTAATAAAAGGTCATAAAGTTATGTTTGGAAGAACTATATGAATTTATCTTTTAATAGCTTCATTCTTACAATTAAGAAAGCATAACTAAATTTATGAGGCTAAATAAAATAAAAATTATTGAAAATCCAAACTGGGAAAATTAAATAAAATTGAACTGATGATTTGATTGATAATATTTACACATGGTTGCAAAGATAAAAGAAAATGTCTAAATTGTAATGAATATGAAATAAATATATTGCAGGTACATTTTTGTTAGGATGTAGTTGGTTAATTGTAAATTAAATAGAATGTTTTAAATTCATTAAGCTTAAGAATAAAAAATGATTTAATGTGGGATATTCATAATGATGTCTAGTAATTAATTTTATTTTAAATATGACATTAAAGTACTTTAATATTAGACCTGCTGTGAAATATCATAGCCATACTGGGTTAGCATTATGGTTAGGTTTAGTGTTAGGTTAAAATTAGTGTTGAAGTCAAGTTTTATCACAGCCGGTCTGCTATTAAAATACCAAAATTATTAAAAATTTGTTCAAAAATAAATGTTTGTAAAATTGTATATCTGCTAAATGTAAAAAAATCAAGCATAATTATAAAATATAAAAGGTCATAAATAGTTATTTTTTTACCATATATTTAATTTACGAATTAGGCATATACGTAAACAATTTCAATATATATATATATTGAATGTCTGTAATAAAAATGCTAAATCAAATCTGAAATGGAAAATATATAAATAATATGTATGTAAAATTTAAATTAAACATAGCTTAATGTAGATGGAGTAATCAGCACCTTCCCCCTCACAGGCTGTGAATTAAAAAAATTCGTAATGTTGAACAATGGATCAAGAATAGAATGAATCCACACCTATTTATATAGATTTAATAAATAGATATTAAATAATTAAATCAACATTATAGAAAATAATTAATTAGCCTTACCTTAATGGATCTCGTATAATTATAGGATGATAATTAATACATTTAAATTGATTTAAGTAAACCTAAAATTGAAAAAACAAGTACAATTAAGGATACAGAAAAGTTTTTAGATACATATTTTGATAATCAGAAGTCTATATAAATCAGTTATGAGAGTTAAGGGTATATATATATAGTCATATTATTATTACTATTTGCGGGATATTCCGTGTAGTGAAAAAGCTAAATGCTGACGTTTCAGTACAATATCAAGTACCTTCCTCAGAGCATCCTCTTTCTCAAATCATAAGAATGCATGTGAGATTTAAAATCGTTTTTATCGTTTTCTGTTGGCATTATTGGTATAAGAAGTGTACGTATTGGAAACATGACATATTAGCTTGTTAAAGGAAGCTATAAATTACATCCTATTAGAAATTAGAAGTGGCTTGGGCTGAAATGCTTACTAATATATTTTCAATGAATAGTCTTCCATAGAAAAGTGGTGATTTAATGAAATATTAGTTTAAATTCTGATTTTAAAGAAAGTTATCTGAAATGCAACCCATAGTTTTTCTAGAAATATTTTGTATAATTTTTATTATAAGGAATATGAGATTTGAATATTGTCATCATTCTAAATATTAATAATATAAAATATGATTATCCACAGGTTATAAAAAACTATTCTCTGATATCAGATAATTTAATTTTCAGACAGTTAGTACAAAATTTTATTTATTAAAGTCTCCATTACATTAATGACTAACAAGGTGTGGCTTGATCAAAAGAGGATAATCATGTTTCCATACTAATTTCCATTACAATGTACTGAGATGCAGTCTCTATAGAAAAATGAGAATCAAGATTTAAGTCTATATATTGGCAAGATGTGTACAATTAGATTTTTTAAAAAAAAACAACAACTTTGTATGTAAATATTTTTAGTGATATTTGATTGGGTTAATATCCTGGCATGGCAGAAGAAAAACAGCATCCAGAAATCAGTTCATTGAGCTTTAAATTTTCATAGTTTACAATTTTGGAAGTTTGCTAATATATTGTCCTATTATAGTGTAGCTATTGTCCAACTGAATAGATATCTAAGAGTTCAAGAGGGATATTTTTGAAGGTTACATTATTCTAAGCAGAGCAATTCATAAATTCCAACACCTTTAATCTATTGAATATTACTGCTGTCAATACCATATCTATTCATAATTTCCTTAGAGACATTATAGTAAACTCCATACATTCTAATTGATAAACAATATGATTTTTTAAGCACATATTAAAATGATTTTCATTAGTATTCTGCTAGTGTGTTATGATATTATGATGAAATACTTATTTGTTTAACTTATTAAATTGAAGCATCTAAATCTGTCTTTTTATCTAAAAAGTTTTCAATATATTTATATAGATTCACATTCTGAAATTAATAACTTTATTCTAGCTAAAAAATTGAAGTTTTTTTTTCATTATTGGCTTATAAAGCATATGAATTTTTTTGACTATTAATTACTAGACCAAAATCTTTATAGTTGTATTTAAAATATTAAGAATATTCTATAGATTTTTCTTCGAATTGCAAAGATAATACAATAACTAAAATATTGTAAATCATGATAGATTGCATTCTAAATGTGATATGGCTTATGGATACCTTTATTTCTAATTATCTTGCAAAGCAAACAACTTCTATTGAAGATTCAAATGATATTGTAATCTCCATTTGGACAGATAATTTTTAAACATATAGTATTTCCAAATTTTTTAATACAAAATGGTCCTTCACTTCGTTTTCAGATCTTCCTATTTCTATACATGTATGAGATTTCAGTTCTGATAGGAGCCTTTTAAAATATACAAATAAGAATCAAGCTAATTGTTAACTTTTGGAATGGATGGTTTTAAATAACAGAGGCAATTCTTGATTTATGTTTTGAAAAAAAATTATGATTCATTATTTTTTGCTGATCTACTTATATTGGATCATTTTCCCAGATACAACATAAATGTAATTTAATTTTTTTTCAATTTTCATGTTTATTCTATGTGAGATGGAATTTAAGAAAAATTGATTGAAGTCAATATACTTCCCTTTTGCTATGAAAGGTTTAACAAACTTATAAAAAAGCTATCAGTGAGTTTATCCCTTGATAGTAGTATTCTTTATTACTAATATATCTCCTAAAGAGCTAAAAATTGTTGACAACTTTATTAGATTATTGGATGATGCTAGAAAATAAAAATGGAGGCAGTCTCTGGAAAAGTGAAACTTTACAAAAGGCATTGCCACTTTTATGTTGGCTTGATAAGTAGAACTGTTACTGTTATTGTTAGATTACCAGTCTTATATATCTGATTTTTTAGAACAAGAAAAAGCATTATTAGAACATAAACTGGTCCCCCATGTTTTGTTACTATAAATCTAATAAACCAATAGATATTAGTAAACTTGAATTTGATTGCCTTAAACCAGAAAAGAGCCAAGAGCAGACAGCATACTTTAAGAATTTCTAAAAAATTTAGTATCTGAAGTCAAAGCTTAGTTGACACAACTATTTAGCAGCATTATTCATACAGAAACTATTACAAAAATTTGGCATTTAAAGCAAGATTATGGTAATTTTAAAACTAGACCAATCTTACAATGGTTAAAAAATTGTCAAATCATTGCCATAAATATATATTTTTTATAAACTCTTTATTTGAAAAACCATATTAACAAGAATTTCTATCATAGATGAGCACTGTCTATCCATAAAGCAATCTGGGTTTAAATCAGGAAGAGCTGCTATGAATAAGTTTTGACTTTAATAAGTCACATTGAAAAGACTTTCAGAGTGAATTAGAAACTGATGCTACCTTTATTGATATACCCTCAACTTATGATTCTACTTGCAAAAATAGTTTTAGATTATTAATATATTGTCAAAATATTTTCCAATAGAAAAATTCAAAAGACATATATAGTAATCAGAGTAGATTTGTCTACCTTTCACCTATTATTTAATCTATTCATCAGATTTATAATGAAGAAAATTAAGCTATTCTGACAATTTTGCTTTGACTTCACAAATTTAGACTCTTTCCAGAAATACTCAACAAAAGTGTGAAAAGTTTGGAACTTTTTTTCAAAGATTGGAATCTTTTTTCTAATCCAATAAAGATAATTTGTTCAATTTTTATCTAAACAACAGGATCTCATAAATTGAATAAAATATTTTCAACAATAAATTGAAACACAATTCTACTTTTTATTAATTAAGAGTAATTTTGAGCTATAGCATTTTTTCACATTTATTTGACTGGCATTTCAAATACAAGTACTTTAGAGACAGTTTTCTTAGCACTAGGTTATTTTATTGGTAGAATACTGTGACGCTCTGTGGAGAAAAAATGCCTATATTAATCTTTAAATATTTACTTAAATATTGCTATGAAAAATGTTCCTGTTACACTCAAATTATTTCTTTGCACTATCTTACTGTTATTTCACATATTCTTTCAATAGATATCAGAAAAGAAGTTGCTTCACAGAAAATTTACAAAAAGCTATTAAATAGATTGTACTTTCCAATAAGCTAAGATATAGTTTTGGTCTCAAATGAAAATCTCCTTTTTGTATTTTCAACCAAGGATCTATAACTGAAGAATTATGGTATAAAAATGGACTTTGAGATTCTAAACAATGTTTTTCCAGATTCAATATTAATTTAGCCGGATTTTATTTTCTTAGATGTTATTAGAATTTCTTTAACAGATTCAGGATAACCCATGCTCATTGTACTCATTTGCATTATAAATGTAATTTAATAGTCACTGATTTATGTAGATATGGACAAATAGAAATCACAAATCATATAATGACAATCAGATCTATGATTACATTGAAAGAAAATTGAAAGACTTGCTAGTGAATCTATCTGTTGGAATCTCGACAGCTTTCTTTATAGTTAAACTATATAAAAAAAGAAAGAAAATTCATATTCTAAATAATAAATACTCTAGTAACTAATGAAATGAAATTGAATTTAATGATTCTTTCATCAATCCTTTAATATATCTTTATTTTTCATTTTTAAAAAAGTCAAAACTATTCCAACAATCTTTTATAAAAATAAAAAATAAAGTTGAAGCTATTACACATCACTGATAACATTATTTTTATTTCAAATGCTTTAGATGTTCCACATGCATCAGTAATGCTTTTGCATATTATCATGTGCTTCATGCAACAAACTAATTTCATATATTACTATAAACCTTTTTGATTTTTTATGTTAAATGTACCGAATTTACAAAAACAATGTGCAAATCTTGGTTTGGTTTTGATGCTATTCTCACATTAGCCCGAAAACAAACATGTTTACAGTGATTTTTAATTTTCTAGCTACTTTTTCATAATTAAGTGAAATCAATAAAATTTTTGAAAATACTTTTGGTATAGTTATAATACTGATATTCCATGATAATTACTGTAGTCTTTTCTATGCTTTTATTTTTTATAAATTATAACAATAGAAGCATTCTTAAAATTTTAGGATAGCTTCTAGGTCTATGTATTCTTAAAAAAGTTCTATGACTTGAAACTAACTTATCACCACCATATCTCACTGAACATCTCATTGGGATCCATAATCTTTCCATTTTTAAGATATCACAAAGCTGAATAGATCTATCTAAGTAATTTGTTTGTAGTGATATTGGTATTTATAGACATAAAAATAAGTTAATTGGCAATTACAGACAAATCATTACTACATAAGATATATACTATGATCAGTAGAAACTGTATACAGATAACTTTAAAAAAGAGAATTTTAAAATGAATTTAATGTAATATATGAAATTTAATATGAAGAAAAGTTATAGAAAAGAGGATATAAGTATACATTTTCATTTTGTATGAGAATTGTAAATTACTTAAAGGGATTTGAATCTACAAATCATATGTGGTGCAATTAAAACTTTGAAATAACATGACATAACAGAACCTGTATTTTGAAGAATATTTATCATAATGTGACAGCAGTGATGAGATTATATAATAGTGGAGTATATAGATAAATATTAGTAAGGTAGTATGTATGGCTTGTAATTTCATTTCCAAAATCTTTTTAGAGAATATGAAGAAGTAATAAAAATAAATAAAATTTATTAAATCATTTAGATTTTGTAGATAATGCTTCAGAATACCAATAAATGTTAAATAGCAATTAAATGAAAGTAACAGCTATGGTCTTAATTAACAAAAAAACTAAAACATTTTGAATTAACTTTTCAAAAAGGATTAAATAAAGATTGGCAGTTATAAATTAGAAGAAATCAACATGAATAAGTATTTCTTCAAATTATTAGTACAGATTAAAACAGAATGAAAAATCATTTACAGAATTAAATTTAGAAGCAATGCTTTCAATACAAATAATTTAATATTAGAGAGGAATATGTTTATATGGCTTTAAAATGTTTTAAATGTATTTTTTATTAATGCTTAACTTATGAATCTGAGGTTTTGATTTTTAATAAAATGCAGTAAAAAGATTGTAAAAAAATAAGAATAAAAATTTGTGTTTTGGGTTAAGAAAAGGAAATCAAAAATGAAATATTAAGATTTAAGAAAAGTAAGATACAGTAATACTAATATCAATGAAAGAAATAAAATAATTATAATGGATTTGGATTGGACATGTTATTAAAAAATGAATATAAATGAATAGCAAACTGGATCCCATGGAATTCAACAAGATATAGAAATAAATCATAAAATGAGATAAATAAGTTTGCTAAAGTGATTTGGAATAGTGAAGCAAGAACTGCTATAGATTGAAAAATTGAATTATATTCAAATATATTTCTTTCTCCAATAAATAAATACAATTGATAATGATGATGATGATAATATTAAGTTTAAAATTTGACAATATTAATCAATCTTGTTTTAAATGGACATTATGATCACAATGCATTATTATAATGGTTTACTATTTAGGTATATATATATATTTATTGTTATTGAAATAAATGCACCTATACAAGCAAATTTTTTAATACTATAAGTAATAAAACAATAATAAAAAAAATCTTATAATGCAACCAATGCATTCATTAATTTTGTGATAAAATGTGTATATGAATTGCATGAATAAAGTAAAGAATAATTTAGTTTTATATACTATTTTCTTTGAAAAGATTAATAATTGAATAGTTACAAATTGTTTATTTGTTGAATTATTACACTTTTGCATTTAGAATTTAAGTATTTTTTTTATACTTAATGTTGTATATATTTTTTATTGTTATTGAAATAAATTTGTGCATATGCAACCAGATTTTTTATACAATAAATAATATAACAATAAGAACAACAAACAATTTATGATGCAACTAATACTATTCAATTATTTTGCTAATAAAATATTTATATGAATTGCACAAATAAAGAATAACTTAGTTTTATACCATTTTATTTGAAGAGTTTAAATAATTGAAATAAATCTATACACATGCATGCAAATTTTTTAATACTAAAAATAATATAACAACAAGAAGAAACCAACAAATTTATAATGTAACCAATACTATTCAGTAATTTTACTGATAAAATATTTATATGAATTTTATGAAATAAAAAATAATTTAGTTTTATATACTATTTTATTTGAAAAGATTAATAATTGAATAGTTACAAATTATTTACTTATTGAATTATTACATTTTTGTGTTTAGAATGTAGCTATTTTTTATACTTAATATATATACGTATATTATTGTTACTGAAATAAATCTGTGCCTATAAAAGCAAATTTTTTTTATACCCTAAGTAATATAACAATAACAAAACAAAAAAAAACTTATGATGCAACTAATATTATTTAATAATTTTATTGATAAAATATTTGTAAAATTGCATAAATAAAGAATAATTTAGTTTTATGTACTACTTTATTTAAAAAGACTGATAATTGAACAATAGTTACAAATTGTTTATTTGTTTAAGTTTTTATATTTAGAATTTAACTGTTTATGCTTAGTGTTATTTATATTTTTTTATTGTTACTGAAAAGTTTTGTGCATATATGAGCAAATATTTTATACTATAAGTAATATAAGAATAACAACAAAAAATGAATTATGTTACAAATTATTTATTTATTGAATTATTAAATTTTTGCATTTAGAATTTAGCTGTCTTTTTATTTTTAAAAATTTGCAAAATATTTTGGAAATTTTATCCAGAATTATATCTATGGAATTCATGAAGATAGTTTCATGCATTAAGAAATTTAAGATAGTACTGGGTGTATTTTTAATGCATTGGAATTTGGTCAGATATTTGTGTGTTACTATTGAGAAGTTAAAAATGTTTTAAGCGTTAGTTATTCTCATTAAGGATTATGACTTTGATATTAGTTTAGAGTATTTATTGAGTCTTCATAAAATTTATTACTTGTACAGAAAATTGACTCTATGGTTCCCATATCTGATTCATTGCACATAAATAAATTAATGAACTTTAATTTTCAATATCATCATTAAACTTCACCCATTTAATTACTTGACATTTTATTAGGTTTATTGGATTCAGTTGGGTGATTAAATAATATCATTCTAATTTGGAAGAAGTAATTCTATTTTGGTCAATGCAAAATTTAATAAAATCATTAGACAGTTTTTTACAATTATATTCCAATAGTAAAATGGATAGTGGGGTGGAATACAACTTTAATATGGCTTATAAAAATTGTTTTTAATGTAGTTCTAGTTAGCAAAACCTTTTAAATCACATGTTAATTGTATGTTTTAAAAATTTCTACAAATATTTCTTTTATTAAAATTATTGCTTTTTAAATTCTTCTCATTATCATTGTTATTGTTGTTGTAATTATTATTGCCATTATTATTTTTACATCATTCTATATAGTGTAAGTTGTATATTTATTTATTGTAAACACTATTCGTAATTTAACTTGGTATTGAAATCTTTAAACAAGAAAATATTAAAAAAAACAATATCAAAAAAATTTAGAATAATGCTTAGAATTTTAACTTTTAGCCCAAATATATATTGTTACTGAGAGAAAAATGGGCCGATTTTTGGCTGTGTTGAAGATGTATGTTTTATTTATAATTGGCACACATTGGTCAATGTAAAAAATATAAAGTATAAGAAATATATATATGCACCATGTCAATCATAATTTATATATTGTTACAAAAAAGTTAAATATTTCATTATACATAGAAATTCTGAAGTTAATTTTAATTAAGAATTGGTTATGATGATGATCAAACTATGGATTTTCATTTTATGAAGATCATATGGAAAAATTATAAAGAAACCCACATATTTTATGATCATCATCAATTTACAATCATCTATATGAAAGTCAGACTAAGAGGTGCATCAACTAGTAGTTTAATTTATAATCAGGATATACCAAATAGATTCCTGGAATGCTATTTCCATTTTTGAAGAATATATATGATAATGTAATTCTCTCATGTCATACTATTCTAATTCTTTCTCATTAATATTTTGATATATTCTCCAATCTAAAGCATAAGTGTGTTAGAAATCTTTAAGTATACAAACAAAAATGAGACAATATTTTAAAAAAGATGACATAGATATTAAGTTTAATTTTAAATAACAAAAATAAATAATTTGTTTAAATGATTTGATAAATTAAAAATTACCCAAAGTTATATGCTCATACTGATATAATAAAAGTACAACCCTAAACTGATATGTCAGGAAAAAATACTTTTATGTGCTTTTTAATTAAATGAGGGGAGTGAGTATTTTGTAAAGGGCGGTACTTATGACACTCACAGTTCTTTATACATTAACGTTACTGTCACATATCTATATATGTGTGTATGCGCGTATATGTACATTTTATCATAATTCAAAGAAGCAGCATTCAACCATAAGTCCATAAATAAATGCAATCATAGTATTTGAATCGCAATGTGAGGAAAAAATATAAACTTTAAATAAAGTCAGTATATAAGAATAAGATTAATTAAAATGTTTGCAGATATATTAATGAAAAAAAAATTATGTAGGTCTAAGTACATTTACATTTACCGTATTTATATCGAAAGTCTTACCATGGATTTTAATAATTATTAAACTTACTTACTGTTCAATATTTTTTTAAAACTATAGATTTGACTTCGGCATAGTAGTCTTGCAAGATTTTTTAATACCATTCTTTGGTTCTCTCATCAATCATCTTGGAATTAAGCTCCATCTTGGGATTTTTGAATCCTTTAATTATACACTCATGGTGCCCAACCTTTAATTTAACTCGAGACAAGTTGGAATTTAAAAATTTTAGATGAGCCACAAATAAATTTTGCACTTTTAATATTTCTATTTTAAACGTATTTAATACACACATACAAAAAAAAAAAGTAATATGATAAAAAAACTATGTAGTTTATATAATCTTATATTTGTTACGGATTTAAATACAAATTAAATGCAGGATAAATATATTTTAATGTCAGACCTGACTTTGCATGTCTTCTACTAGTTTATTGTACTCAGGCACATATAATTTTATAACTAAAGTCATGCAGTTATTCAGATGTTCATTTGTTATTCTGGATCTGAATTTTGATTTTAAAAAGTTTATTGTGAACAAACCACTTTTGTAAAGGTAAGTTGACCTAAAACAGGAGTTTAACTATTGGAATTTTTTTTTTAAGAGTGGATATTTTTTTTAATCTGCAAGTGTCCAAAAATCTATTTGTGATAATCATGTTTTTAATTGTAAAACAGATTGAAAATCATTTATTTTCATTTCTAAATTAATGGCATTTTTATTTATCATACTTGCAATCTGTTGCGATATTTTAGAAATATTAATATCGACAAATAGATTTAAAATGAATGAAGCAATTAGCTGAATTTTACGAAAATCAGAAAATCTAATTTCGAAATTATTTTAACTTTAAGGAGATTTTCAGAATATTTTTCTGTTTCGATTTTTTTTATATTTTTTAACGTAGTGCTCCAAATTCGGAATATTAAATAATTACAAAAAAGAAAAAAAAATCAAGTCAGATGTCACATGACCTAATTTAATAAGCTTGTATTACAACTGTTATATATAGAGCTTGCAAATAAGCTCTTAACAAGCTTTGCTGAATATCCTCAATCCCAGACCGGTTTCTGCTATTTGGCATCCTCAGTAAGGTGCTAGGATATTCAAGCATTACTTAAAACAATAAGTGTATGTATTAATAAACAATAAGTGTATATATTAATTTACATAACTTTTATCTTTAGAAACATTTTATTCATTTTGAAATCAATATATTCGACTCAAATATTTTTTAGTTGTATATCTATGTGTAAGCATCATCAATAGGGTAATTTTTATTTACTTTTAAGTTCTCAATTATTTTATTTAGTTATTATTATTATTACTTAACTATTTAGTATATAGTTTTCAATTACTTTAAACTTTACTGAGCTTTTTGTGATTTTGAGTGAGTCCATCATTGATTGAATTTGTATTCTCACAATATACATACATATTTGCAATTCCAGTGTATACCTCTACCTGAAATAAATGTCTAATATCAAATCAACTCAAATGATAATAAATTTTCAGCTACACTCTATGAATAAGCTATATTAGAAGCCGCATCTCAAAACAACCAGTCCAAAAAGTACTTTTTTGGATTGGCTGTTTTGAAATGTAGACGTTAATTTATTTATTCACAGAGATGAAATTTTCTTAATGTTTGAGGTAATTTGATATATATATATATGTGTGTGTGTAAAGTAATGACATGCTTAATGTAATGTATATTTTGTGCATATATGTTTAGCTTTAGAATTACTTAGATAAATTTTAGAGATGGGAGAAAGAGGGAAGAGAAGAAAATGGTGAGGGATTGAGGTCTTTTATCTCAATAGAAAACTGTTAGCTATCAGAATTTAACATTTTATAATTATTAATAAGTAGTCACAAGATAAGATTTTATACTTATTTCACTACTTACTTATTAGACCTGCTGCCCATATTTGTGACAGCAGAATGCCGTATCTTTCTCAAGTAGGGGGGGGTTGCAAAAGCAGAATGCCATATTAAAAAGTCACAGCTATCTGTTTTTATTTAGTATTTTAATGTGTTTATTATTTTTGTGTACAAATTTATACTTTTTGTATTGTTATGGCATTCTTCCACTGCAAATACCCTCCTCTTCCCACTGGAGAAAGGTACAGCATTCTGCCATTGCAAACATGATCAACAGGTCTAATATGTAATTATTCTTATCATCTTTTATACATCGTCAACTTTATATGGCATTTTTCAGAATGGTGTTTTAATTCTGTTGAAGCCTGCAGTTAAAAAATAAAAAAATCTAGTTTATTAATAAATACTTTTACAATAAATATTATCATTAATTGTATATGTATTTTTGTGATGATTATTGAGTTTTGTTAGTTTCAATATACACTGAGACAACTATTAATCCATAAACCTGTGTTCAGATCCCATTTTGGATTTTCAAAATTTTCAGAAGTAAACAGTTGCTCAAATACAAACCTGTAATTATATCAGTAAAATGGAAATTATTTAAAAAATTAAATATAATATATTAATGTAACTTAAATTTGGCTTAACAAATATTTAAAAAAAAAAGTAATTTGATAAAAAATAGAATCAGTAAATTTAAATTTATTACCTTATTTATCAGATGTTGAAAAAAAAATTGCATTGGCAAATAGCATATATCAAAAAAGTATGGTAAAAAGAGCAAAACTTTAAGACTTGCTTAATTTATTAATAAATACCTGTATTGCTTAAAAAAATAATTAAGCAAAAAAAGATATATCTAAACCAATAATCTATTTGTATTTGCTTGAAATTTTGTATTAGTAAATAATATAAAATTCATAATAAAAATTGATGTTTTTGTATGCTTTTTCAAAACTGGTCTAATGTAAAAATGAACATTTCATGATTTTTTTTTTCTAGCCAAATTTTTAAAGAAATCATTTGGCATAGAATTGCAAAATTTTTGATTTTATATTTCATATAAAATACATGGCATTTTAATAATTTAACTTTTTCATAAAGAGGAAATTTATTCTGAGAACATATTCCTACATGAGTTATAATTATGTTATAATGCATAGACATTAACCTTTTGCAGGGAATATTACAGAAAAATGTGTAATTATGTTTTGATGCTAGTAAACTTCATCACACAATAATGTATTGCAGCATTACATCAACCTAAATCTGAACATTTTAATGTAATTTTGCATTGAATAGTTCCATTTTAATGAGAATGATTCTGCATTTTTGTTTTTATTAATGCATAGAGGACTACTAAAAAAATGAAGTGGAAAAGAGCAAGCATCAGCTTAAGAATTTTAGCATGCAATTTTTACTTTATGATAAGAGAGAAAGAGTAATTTATATTTTATATATTTCTATATCTATTTTTAAATTAAATGTATTTTTATTTATTTGATACATAATATAATTATAATAATGCCCTGCATAGGTTGGTGCAGTGATAGAATGGTGGACCCTGGAGCACAAAGTCCATCGATAACAGCCCAATTTCATCACTTCTAGTATTCAAATATCTTATGAACTTTATAAAAATATTATACAGACAATTTGAACAATATATTTTTTTGGTATATTTAAACTGCATATTAGAAAATAATAAAACTTTTTATGGTATTATAGTAGTCAGATTATAAGCTTTTTTATTATTTTGCAGCTTATTTAATTTTTTAAAAAATAATTTCATTATTTTATTTATTTAGACCATAATTGTTAATAACAAATATGTAAAAGAATAATTTTATTTTTCCACAAATTATTTAAACTGAAGATTGTATAAATGAAAAACTAATCCAATAGTTTGAATGTCTTGATTTAACTGTGTTTAACAGACAGACAAAAGGTTAAAACCATAACTTTTGTTTTTGTGAAAATGAATTTTTAGTGCAGATTAGCAAATTTTTGATGTTGGTCATTCTGTAATTACAAATAAATACATGTTCATATAACATGTTTTAAAAGCAGCTAATGCAACCATGCTTCAATTTAAAGTGGCAAACACATTTTACTGATGTATATATATTTAATTTTTAACATAGAAATTACAATTTTTTTGTTTTTGTAAATTACAATACAGAAAGTTGGAAAATTTAAATAACATACTTCTTTATAAAAATGTATTATGGATATTAAACTTAATCAAGTCAATTTTATTTTTTTAATTTGGCTAAAGTAATGACAATCTGGCATTTGAAACTACTGGTATATTCTATAATTTCTTTTATTATTGAAAAAAAAAATCATAGCATAGAATAGCCTTTTTTTTTTGCTTTCAGAAATTACTAAATAAAAACTTAAGCATAAGTTTTAACTTTTTTTATAAAAATGTATTATAAGTATTAAACGGTGATCAGTTTGGTTAAGATAGTATAATAATCTAAATATCGTATAAAATTTATTTGTTTCATTTGCTATTAAAAGAAAGTTTTAGTAAGGGTTTATGTAGACAGTTGAGAATTTTATGTATTATTTGATATTAAAAGTTGCTGCCACATGTTATCCATCATTTATTATTGAAAATAAACATTTAAGACTGAATCATAATTTTTTTTTGTTTTTTGTCTATGCAAACATTTGGGAATAGTTGGTTGAATGAGGATGACAGAAGTGAGATGATGAAGTTAAAAGAAGAATAGCATTGGCAAAGAAGGCATTTATTAAGAGAAAGAATATATTTTGTGGACCTTTGAAAAGAAAATTAAGAAAAAGATTAATATAATTCTATGTGTGGAGTGTACTAATGTATGGTTGTGAAACATGGACAATGAGTAATAAAGTTAGGAACTGATTGGAAGCCATTGAGATATGGACATGAAGAAGAATGAAAAAATCAGATGGATGAATAAAATAACAAATGAAGAAGTTTTGAAAAGAGTAAATGAAAAAAAAAGATTGATTGAGGAAATGAGAAAGAGAAACTGGATTGGATATATGTTAAGAAGAAATTATAGCTTAATGAAAGATGTTTTGGAGGGACTGGTGAGTGGGAGAATGAAGAAAGGATGGAAGAGATTGACATTGTTGGATGATATAAGGAATGGAAAGAATTACATGGAATTGAAGAGCTAGCTGGTCAAGAAAGAAAATGGAATGGAAAAATGGATGAATTGATGATGTGACTACTCTCTGGACCTGTCTATATCTTAGTAATATCATTATTATTAGTCAGAGTAAATAAACTCTTGAAGTTTTATTTAAGCTTTGTTGTCCTTTTTTTAATTTAAAAATATAATTATCCAACTGCTAATTGACTGCATGACTCTGGATATATTAAATATAAAAAATAATAATATATAACAGCAATAATTGCATACATAAAAATAATACAGAAAAGTTTTTTTTTGGCAAATAAAAAAAATACATTAGTAGTGATCTGGTATTAGATACCGCAGTATTTTTTATGTCTCTCTTTTTTAAATTAATGAAAATAAATTTTTAATATAGAATTGCAAGTTTTTTTTTTTTGTTGAGAATAGATATGCATTAAGTGTTTTGACTTAACATTCAGATTTTAACCCAATTTTTTAACAATTCAACTTCTTCATAAAAAATATATGCACTATAAAAATTGTCATCTATATAATCTTTATGCTGCTGTATTGCCTGATCTAAAATTAAAAAAAAATAGAAAGATTCAAATTCATGCAATTTGGATTAATGGCAAGTATATTTGTAAATACTATTATATTGCTTTCCAAATAGAGACAGAAATATAAAGATTCTAAATGATGCCATTAGATTATTTGACCACTATTGTTCTTCTCTATTACTAAATAACTAAATGAGATTGTTTTAATTGTTTATTACTTTCTGATTAAGAAATTTACTACTGTTAATTCCATTTTAACATTTAATTTAAACTTGTTTAAGATAAGTTATTTTTAGTATATTGTGGAAAATATTTTGCATTAATTCAAATGTAATAATAGCCTAATAGATTTTAGGTCATACTCTAAATGTTTATGTACATAAAAAATAAACCATCAGTCTTTAAATAGCCCATCACATGACAAAGACTATTTTAATAATCTTCAAAAAGGAACAGATAAAAGTAGACATTACTCATCGGGCTTAATAACTGCTTGATAGTAATAATTTTAGCTATTTTTTTTTTATTCTCTAGCTAAGCATATATATATATATTTACAAATCTATTGTGGATAGCTAAAACTGTCAACCACTTGAAAGAAAATTGTAAGTCTAATTCGTAATTTGGAAAAAAAAAGATTTCATGATTGATTTTGTCTCAAATTTGAATCTCACATCATGGTCTTAGCACATGTTTTTTTTTATGGTTGATGTATGAGTGTTATTTATTTATACTGCTTCTAATTTTATTCTATGATTGCAAGTAAATGTTTTTTATATCTTGGATTATTTCTTTCATCTTGTTGAATTGTTAAATATTGTAGAAAAATTTGAACTTTATTTTTATTTGTTCATATAAATTCAACTATTAATAATAGCATTTAAGTTAATATACACTTTATAATATGTGTAATAATTGAATGTATTTGAAGAAGTGTAAATAAAGTTTAAATTTTTCTACAGTTTACTTATTTAATTAGGTAATGGCAGTAGTTAAAATGTAATTACATTTAAAATGTCATCATCACAAACCTTCAGTCAAACATTAATTATTAATTTAAATTTATTTATTTATAACATGAGATTTCATAAACATTTTAATGTTTACTTACAGGTCATAAAATGAAAAAGTTATTAATTTTTCTTTCACAATTCTGAAAATGTAACTTATCTAATAACATTTTTTATTTAATACTTATAATGATGAGTGTTAAAATCTTTTTTATTATTTTTTAAAATTTGTTTCAGAACTTGAGCATTTGATTTAAATGAATACTGTTTTTAAAAACAAATATTTTAAGATATAAGTACTAATTTAAACACAGTTTATTGTGATATTGAATATAGAAATAAATAACAAAACTATTATTAGCTTAAATGCCTGTTGTTAGTTAATATTTTGAAATTTCTTTGAATGCATACTTCACTTAAAAATATATTTATTTCTAATTATTATTATTTAAGCATGTTTGTAAGAGAATGTATTTATGATATCTAGTAGTTGTCATAAAACTTATCTTTAATTTTGTTTTTCTTCTCTATCTTCTAAAGTTAGAATAATGATATTTGTTTACATGTGATTGATGGTGATTAATAAATAGGTAACATATACCCCCCCCCTGCTATTTAGAAATAATATAAATAAAAAAAAACATTGGAGTTTTACTAGTAGCCAGTTGGTTCCTAGAGCAAAAACAAACAAATATCTAAGAATATGTATATGCAAGAAGTAGGCAATAAGTAAACAGGTAGATTTTTACAATTAACATACTTTCTTTCTCCTTATATGTTAATGCTTTCTAAAATGTATTTTAATCAATCTGACAATCATATAAGCTTAATCCTAGTTTTCTCAATATCTTACACAATTATTTTGTATTTATTGATGAATGTAAACATTAAAAGCATAAAACTAAACTAGTCAATAAATAATCAAAATTTTGATTATTGAATTATCTTATAATAAATATATGTATCATTATTAGTCATATTATTATAAAAGAAATATAAAATAGAATAGTTTTTAATTAATATAAATATGATTAATAATTATTTATGTATCTATTGAAAGATGATTATTATAAATATATATTTGCTAAAAAATATCGAGTTATTACTAATACTATGCTAGTATAGAACAGTATGATTTTATGAAATAGATATTTTTAGAATAAAGCATTGCAATTTCTGTTAATCTATTTTTTAAAATTATACTTTAAAATTGTATTAATAGTTTATTCAAGATAAAAAAAAAACACTTAAATTTTAATTTTTTTTTTTTTTGCATTTATTTATAAAAAATGCTTTTAGTTTTGTAAATAATATTTTGTAAATGTGATTATTGAGATATAAACATATAAATTAATATGTAAAAAAGATTTTGAGAATTTTTTTATTATTTAAAAATAGATCCAGCAATAAAATTAGTAGAAAAATTTAAGCAGGCTTGTTTAATGTGATTATCAATGTGGTATTTTATTGTTACTCCCTTACTCTCTATAGTTTGATATATCACAACTAGAACTACATTATAGATTTTAATACTTTTAGTGTTGGAATTTCACCACAAAATAATGCAGAAGTTATAAACTCTATATTTAAATTATTTATCATAGTTCAAGAGACAAATAAATAGTAAATATTCTTTAGTATATTGTCTCTGCCTACTCATTGATAAGTGTGATAATCCAAGAGCTTAAGGTTCTTTGATTTTTTTTATTTTAAAGAAAGGTATATATAAGGGAGTATCTTATTTTGGCTCATTGAATGGAACTTTTGTATGACTTCCTAAACATTCTAACATATGACAGGACATTATGTGAGAAATAGAAATAAATTTATTGTGTGATAAAGCATATAGCTATTTCACAGCATATTTATTAAGCAAAACTTGTTAATGAACAAAGTAATACAAGTAAATGTATTTATATTTCTATTTAAAATGAATGTCATATATATGCATTACTTTTTAAAACTGCTTTATTATAGTTTTATTTTCGTATTTTTCATAGTAATAGAAAATGATATATATATATATTCAATAATAATAATTTTATATTCAAATAGAAATGCTTCAAGAATTGTGTCCTATATTATTTCAATTCTATATTTTTAATTTTTTTTTTATTTTTTATTCCTGAGTTTTCTTTTCCTTATGTAATTGAAAACGGGTTTTTTGTTGGCAAAACTATTGATCTAAAATAGTTTTCCTGTTATTTATTATTATTATTTTTTCTTTATTTTTTGTTGAGTTAAACATAGTAATAATGGAAAAGCTCACAGGTTATTTGTTAATATTAACACAGCTATCTTTTGGTTAATGATCCATAAAGGATGTCAAAAGTTATTACAAAAAAAAAAAAAAGTATTGAAGTTTTGTTTAATATTTTGCTCCAGCATCTGTTTACGATATATATATATAAACATTAATCTTATATTGATTAATGAATAGTTGGGTTAGTATATTAATAGTAAGAACTTGTTATCAATAAATAGTAACGCACATAAAGATTTTTTGATTGTCATGGTTATTTTATTAGATTTTTAAGGAGAAGTATATTTTCTGTTTAAACACATATTGCGATATCTAGAATACTCTAACTCAGTGATAACTAGTAACAGTTCTACTTACTCTAAAGACATTTTAGCATTTGAATATTTAGATATATGTTATACGCTTTAATGAGCCTTTTACATTATTAAGTTGCATGAAAAATTTAAAAAAAATAAAGAAATATTTTTGATTACATTTATTGTCAGCACATTTTAATGTTGAGTAAAGAGTTAATGTTATTTATATAACTGATAACAAGGATTATACACATTGCCAAGTTATATGAGTATATAGCTCTCTTTTCTTATATCTATCAATTATTCTCTTGAGTAATTTTAATGAACACTACTGTATTTAACAATATACAATTTTCTTCTTTTTCCTTCTTTCTTTATATATTGATTTCTATATTTGCATATGATACCATTTTCAATTTTCTTATACACTTAACAATACTATTTTTCACACCAAAACTTTACTCTTACAATTTTGACTGTCCTGCAGTCATCATCAGAGCTACAATATCCAAATATATAATCATACAATTAATATATTATATTTATATACATAATCAATAACATACATCTTAGCCTGACCATTATAAATAATCATTTTCCATTTTATTATTCTATTCTTAACAAATTTTATTTTCTTATTTATAATATTTTATTATTAAATTATTCTAAAACAATTTTATTTAATAAAATGATAGATTAAATAGTAGAGTTTAAAGATTAAAGTTTTAAAATTATAATAAAATTGTTTTAAAATAATTTAATAATAAAATACTATAAATAAAATAAAATTAGTTAAGAGTAGAATAATAAAATGGAAAACGATTATTTATAATGGTCAGGTTAAGATGTATGTTATTGATTATGTATATAAATATAATGTATTAATTGTATGATTATATATTTGGATATTGTAGATGAACTGTAAGAGTAAAGTTTTGGTGTAAAAAATAGTATTGTTAAGTGTATAAGAAAATTGGAAATGATATCATATTTAATAATATACATATCTAAAATCTATTAACTTTTTTTTTAAGTTAGTGATTCATCTGAAATTTATCTAATTGATTTTATAAATAATTAAACATTAATTAATAGCTATATACATATCAAATAATACATTTGGTTTTAACTCATAAGGCTTATAACTGAAGTTAATAAGATGTACTTGGCTCTTTTTTTAAATATTTTTCACTGTAGTAGCTACAATACCTGTACCATTGCTTTTGGCTGTCATTGATTTTTACAAAGTATTTTATAAAATGCATTTTATATATGTATTATTTAAATAGCTATCAAGAATTTTTGAAAATTTTGAAATTGTTAATTTTTTATGCACACATTAAAGTGATTCTGCTTTTAACTTTCTTGCAATTTAATTTTTAAAAAAGCTATAATGAAGATGGACCTCAAACTTATTGTACACAAAAAATAAACTAAGAGATCTCTCTGTGATTTTTTGTTTAATTTTTAACTAATAATTATTAGCCAAAGATATAATTTATCACAATTAGGTGATAACAGATTATTAAAAAGATATAAATTTCAAACTAGTTTCAGAACTTTGTTACTATACAAATTAATAAATTGGCTCTGAAATCTTGTGGATTTAAGTTATAGATCATTTGCTTGAATAAATAAAGCTACTAGAAGTAATCATATTTTGATATAGTGGTATCTTTTTTCTGAATGAATGCCACGTAATAGAATTCAGGAATAACAATTTGCTTTGCTATGTGATGTTTTATCTAAAATTAAGTATTAACTATATGTAAAATAAATATCATTAATATATATATATGCTTGTGTGGGTATAAAGATCTAACATATTTTAAACAAAAGTTTATTTTACCATTTAATGAAATTAGAATATGCTTTTGCAATGGACAACTAAATGGAAAGTAAAATGAGGTTTAGATTTTGGCTTTGAAGAAATTATTGAAGTATTTAACAGAAAGAGAGAGAAAAAAGAAATTAAGAAGAAAAAAAGGAATTCTTTCAGGCACTTAGAAATAGAGAAATTATGAGGGAATAGATAGTAGATGAGAATAAAAAGGGAATAATAAGAAACAAATGCAGATGATTATAAATTGTATTGACCTTAGAGAAATCAATAAAAACAAAGGAAGATGTCAGCCTTTAAATAAAATTGTACAATAAATCTGAAATAATGTGTATGTATATATATATAAATGGATAACCTATATTGGTTTTATTGATATTATCAAGTTTGCTCCAATAATAAGAATTTGTTTAAAATACTAAGCATAAAGTTGATATTTATCTTTTGCAATTCCTTTAGCAACATTGTTAACATTATTAATAATCCACTGAAAAATGATTTTTCTTGATTTAATTCTGTTTATCTGATTCAGCTTATCATTTCCATATCACTCAGCGAATTTCCCTTATTTCAGATATTTTTCGATATTTTTCTCATATATTATCTCTCTAATGTTTTTTGAAATTTGTTAACATATCGTTCAAAAGTTTAATTTTTCATCCATTGTTATCCTATTTAGAAATGTATTAAGTGCAGGTTTATTTCAATTTCTTAATTATTTTAATGATACCACTGATATCTGTTTATTTTCTCATGCATCCTTAATTTTTTTCTTATTAATTCCAACATCCATTTTTCTATATTTTATTGTGTCCGAGCCTCAGAATTATCAATATATACTAGTAAAATGCATCTATTAAAATCCCATTTTTTTCCAAATATTCTTTTAATATCATTTTTATCAAAAGTGCACCTCCAAATTTAATTATTTGATTAACTTTAGCCATTATGATGGGATGCATATACATATTTATAAGTTCCTGAATGCATATGTAAATCACATTCTCTTTATCCAGTCTCTTAATTTTGGAGTTCTCCTAAGTTATCAATTTTGTTGGATTAACACCCCCCCTCATATAAATTCTTCACACACTCCATCTTTTCTCATAAATCTCCCATGTTTTTAAAGCATCTGTATGTTTGCTGAAATCTTAAATATTAATTTTAATTTGTTTTGAGTGTATATTTTTTTTTGCATATTTGTATAGATATAATCAAAATAATAATAATAATTTGCTGATGAATTTTTTTTTATCTTTTTTCCTTTACTGAAATTTACTTTTAAAAACTTATTTAATCTCTTCTATACTAGTTTTTTTTAAAATTAGTCACCAAAAATATGATTTTTTTTACATATATATTTATATTATATATTTTACAGAAATATTTATATAAGGCCAATATTCTAATACTTACAAAACTTTAGAAATTCTTTGTGATAATTTCTTATAAAATTGCTTGTAAGAGTAAAAAGTGATATAAAAAAATTATAAAGACTTAAACTTGATAGTAATCAAATCAGAACTTTTTTTAAAATTAGATATATTTTTAATGTTCTAATAATCGTAAAAAAGCATTGTCTTTATAAAAAGTTACTGTAATTATGAACATTTATAAATTATATACTAAAAATAGTAAGAATCGAAATAAATATCTGTGTATGTACTAACTAAGGTTTGTTCAGGTTAGAATTTTGGACTAGTTTTTCTGAGGCATATTGAAACATTTAAATATGAGTATTAGCTGAACTCTAAAATAGTTTAACAATTCAGAATATTTAAAATATATTTCTAACAAATTATATTCATAGAAGATATTTTTTTTGTGACGCACTTCTCATTGAAATCTCTGTTTATTGTAATCTAAAATATTATGGAACCTCAAAAGACTTTTAAGACCTTATATGTGATGAAAAAGTATCAAAACTATTAATATCTTAGCCCAATTTTACCTAAAGACCTGACCAGATTGCATTTTAGAAGTTACTGACAAAATGGGATGAAATTGGTGTAAAACGAATAAAATATTATATCACTCTATCAGCTTAATCATTGCTGTTTCAGGAGTTATATTTTCTTCTTCACACTTCTATGTTATTTATTGTAAGCTTTAATTACTAATAGATGCCATATGATAATGATCAATTCTGGTACAAAATAATGGTGTCTATAATATATATATATATATATTGTAGATTAAATATATAATATTTATATCAATTGATATTATATAAATATTATTTGCGCTAATGATGCATACGCACACAAACTTGAATTTTTAAATTCTTTATACATTACAATAATACAAAATAAATATCTATAAGTGTGGCTCTCATAGTCATAACCATGTTGTAACTAAAGAAAGTGGTTAACTGCAATGCAAATGACTTTATGTATTCCATTTCTTGGATATATTGTAGCACATGTCTTTTCTGTTGATGGTGTGGTTGTCCGTAGCATTAAATTTTTTTTTAAGTCATGTCATTCTCTGCAAACAACAGCAGGGTCCTGTGGTTGGCAATCATGCACTGCTGAGCTACAATATATATATATAAAAAATAACCACCATACATTAAAATAAATATCTCAAGTTCCGCCTTCTGTTTTAAGATCTATATTTCAAACAAAACAAACTTTAAATATTTATTGTTTTGGTTTTTTTTTTATTGAAAATTTATAATTTAGGGGTGAAATTGTATGTTTGTTATTTTTATTGTGTGGGTGTATTTTTTTTTATTTTTTTATTTATTTTAAAATTTTTTTATATATATATATATATTGAACTGGGTAAGCTCTTTATCACTATACTATAAAAACAAGTTGTTTTAAATTGAAAACTTTTATATTTTTTAATATGGGCTGATAGCTTGATAATTAAAAAAAGAGATGACTGATGGCTGTCAGAGGAGAGGTGCATTAGATTCTAAAGTTCTGAGTAACATTGTTCCAAGTTCCATAGCTTTTCAGTGATGAAAGCTCTATCTTGAAACTAATCTGGTGATATTGGATAAGGATTTATTAAGCACTAGTATCTAGCATCTATTAATTACTAATGCTTATAAGGTGGCATAAAGGTGTGAAAAAAGTTATGATGTTGAAACAAAAATGAGTAAGCTGAACTGATTTGAATCTGTCATGATATTTTATTAAATTTTATACCAACTCTGGACACAGGATAAAAATGTCAATATTTGTTAAAAAACTAAAAACACCATAATATATAGATATTGAACTAGTTTCCAGTGTATATGATTATACTATAAAAGCAAGTTGGATTGAATATATATATTTCAAGTTGGGCTGATAGCTCAATAGCTTAAAAATGTAGGTAAATAATGAATGGGAATGTGCACTGTTCCAAGATCTAAACATCATTGATGAGAATCTTTAGCATCAAAATAATCAGGGAATATTAGTTAAGACAATCCTAGATAGAAATTTATTATGCACTATCATCTGACATCAATTAATTACTAAAGCTTATATAAGATGTCATAGAGGTGCAGAAGAAATATGCTGCTGATTGGGGGGAGTTTAAAAGACATATAAACTATTTTGTATCTCAATATGACAATAGTATCCAATGATGTCACATTGCTGTGCAAGAGACATCATATTAAGCAGAGAATAAAGTTATCAACAAGAAAGTAGAATTGATGCTCATAATTGAAGCACTATAAAAGAAGAGGAAAAAGTTTATACTATCAGAAATAGAAGTAAATGAAATAAAATTATTCAGTTTTGATCGCAAAAATGGATGAAAAGAAAATCCTATTACATTCATTAGCATAACTAGCAATTAGTAATTTAAAATTATCTTATTTCCAGAATTCAGGAGTAGAAGTATTGATAGATTATAAAAAAAAAGATTCAGAACAGCAGCAACTAGAGTCTCAGATTAGTCTGGCCTAATTAGAAATTCACAAATCTAAGATAAGCTATGCTGGTCATTTGGTAATCAGCAGATCTAGGGTGAACTATATGGGTTATATAGACCAGTGGTACACAGCCTTTTTACATTTGTGATCACCATACTTAGACTGAAATTTTATGTGATCCATTATATGTTACCATCCTATTATAAGCATATAAGAATAGTAGTAATAAAAATAATTTTATCACATACTAATATATATCTTTATATTATATTTCAATACATATGATTTGATATAAGATCTTTGAAAAAACTGCATATTAACAAAAAATGTATAATAATACTTGTTTCTTAATAGATCTGTTGATTTGTAGCAATTACAACTTTTTTAGCTTGTTTTATAAAATTTGTATATTCAAGAACATAGTGCCACATCACATTAGGAGGATACTAGTACAAAGAACAAAATTGTGAGAGTGAACAAGGAAATGAGAGTAATATAAGTGAAGAGCCATTATAATGTTCTGATATTTAAAGTAGATTATAATATGAAGAAAGAAGGGTTTAAACACAAAAATGATCAGACCCACAATAATGAATTGAGCACTTTTTATGTATTTTTTTTATATTTATGTTTAGGTTTTTGTTTTATTATCCAACATGAGAATTTATCAAAATTTTTATACCCCCAACAAATTTTTCTGTGACTCTTTGAGGGGTCATGATGCACAAATTGCACACTCCTGATGTAGACCATCAATTATTTTTGTAAACCATAGGATGTTTTTTTTAAATGTTAGTATTTATATATTAGTAATTGGCTGCAGAAAGGAGTTTGCTATTAACTGAAAGGAGACCCTTTGATTCCTCTTGGAGGCCTTAAAGGAACTGAGCAGGGCAAATTCCTAATGTCCATTCCATACGTTCTTGTCGTTGCAGCTGTTATTACTATATGTTTATTCATATAGTATACGAACATGGATGGGCTGCTCACCAACATGCATTAGCCAGCGTGGTGAGTTTATTGGCTTTTTACCTCTGAGTTTAAGATCAAGAAACACCATGGTCTTTCTTCTCAGTGCCTGATAAGGCAGAATGAATGTTTGTGTAAATGATAAAGATTTTTCCCAATTATACAATTATGACAGACAAAAATAAAGCATGGCCCTTAATCCCAGGAGGCTGTAAAGTCACCAACCAAGGTAGCGGTTGGTGGCCGAAGGCGGAGGGTGCTAAGAATATCCTGGAGGCGGACACAGGCTGCCATTTGATGATGACTTTTTATTTAGGTACTTACAACTGCAGATCACTTTCAAGTGAAGGAAGATTGCAAGAATTAGAAGAAGAACTCTCTTATATTAAATGGGATATTATTGGACTTTGTGAAGTTAGAAGAAAAGGTGAAGAGACAATTGATTTAAAAAGTGGACATATGCTCTATTATAAAGGCACAAATATTGGAAATACAAGTGGAGTAGGATTCATTATAAATAAAAAGTGGAAGAACAATATTGTGGAGATTGATGGTGTATCAGACAGAGTGGCAAGATTAGTTATACAACTTAATAGCAGATATCAAATGCAGATAATTCAGGTTTATGCCCCAACAAGTTCTCACAGTGATGAAGTAGTAGAAGATTTTTATATGGATGTACAAAAGGCTTTTGATCAGAGTAAACAACATTTTAAAATTGTTATGGGAGATTTTAATGCTAGAATTGGTAAACAAATGAAGGATGAAAGTGTTGTAGGTAATTTTGGTTATGGTAATAGAAATGAGAGAGGACATAGACTTGTGGAGTTTGCAGAGAAGGAAAAACTTTATATTATGAATTTTTTTTTTGAGAAAAATGTTAGAAGGAAATGGACATGGAAGCATCCAAATGAAGGTACAGCAGAATTGGATTATATTTTGACTAACAGGAAATACATATTTCAAGATTGTAATGTTCTTAATAAATTTAACACAGGAAGTGATCATCGATTAGTAAGATGTAAGATACATGTTAATGTAAAACTAGAGAGACAAAAATTATTAAGAAAAACTATATTTACAGTTGATATTCCTAATCTTCAGAAACATTCTAATGAATTTAAATTAGAACTTACAAATCGGTTTCAAGTATTAGTAGATTTTGAACATGATTCAGATTTGAATGAAATTAATATGAAAATAACTGATACATTTTTAAAAACTGCAACAAAGATAGCTGGTAGAAAAAAGCAGCAATTGACTAATAAAATTTCTACTGAGACTAGAGAACTTATCAAGAAAAGAAGGAATATGAAGATATGCAAGAATGATGCATTAAAAAGAATTGAATATCTCGAATTTTGTAAAATGGTGCGGAAAAGAGTTGAAAATGATATAAGAAAGTATAACTGTGAACTAGCAAGAAAAGCTGTAGAAGAAAATAAAAGTCTTAAGAATGTAAAACAACATTTTGGTATTGGTAGGAAATTTATATCTGCAATAAGGAAAAAAGATGGAATTATTACTAAAAAGAGGGATGACATTATGAAATTGGTAGAAGATTTTTATCAAGAATTATATAGTAATAAAGAACAAGTACCTCCTATATCTATTACATCTTCTGAATTGCCCAGAATTTTAAATGAAGAAGTGAGAAATGCAATTAAATGTATGAAAAAAGGAAAGGCTCCAGGTAATGATGGAATTATAATTGATATATGTGAAGAAACAGAAAAAATATTAGCAAAGTTATATACCAAATGTCTAAATGATAAAGATGTACCGGATGATTGGAAGAATGCAGTAATAATATTAATATTTAAAAAAGGTGATAAAGAAGATATTAGAAATTACAGACCTATCAGCCTTTTATCAGTTTTATATAAAATTTTTACCAAGATAATTACAACTCGTCTACAGAGAACCTTGGATTTTCACCAACCAAGAGAACAAGCTGGATTTAAAAGTGGTTTTAGTACAGTAGATCATATTCAAGTATTGAGAGAAGTTATAGAAAGGACAAATGAATATGAGTTGTCATTATGTTTTGGATTTGTAGATTATGAAAAGGCATTTGATTCTATAAACATTTCTTCAGTGATTAAAGCATTGGATCATCAAGGTATAGATCCAGGATATTGTCATATTTTAAAGAATATTTATAAAAATGCAACAGCAACAATTAGATTACATAATGATACTGGGAAAGTCAACATTGAGAAAGGTGTAAGACAAGGTGACTCCATATCTCCAAAACTTTTTACAGCAGTGCTGCAAGAAGTATTTTGTGGATTAAAATGGGAAACTAAAGGAGTGAAAGTAAATGGAGATTATTTAAGTCATTTAGATTTCGCAGATGATGTAGTTGTTTTTGCAAATAATGCTTCCGAGCTGCAGGAAATGTTGCAGGAGTTATCAGATGAAAGTAGGAAAGTAGGACTAAAGATAAATGTTAAAAAGACTAAAGTAATGTTTAATCGATTTGCTCAAAATATGAAAATAAAGATTGATTATGATGAATTAGAAGAAGTTAAGAGTTACAAATACCTTGGTCAGATTATTAATACAGATGGAAACATAATAGAGGAAATTAATCATAGAATTAAACTTGGTTGGAGTGCTTTTGGTAGAAATAACTTGATATTAAAAGGAAATATGCCTATGTGTTTGAAAAGAAAGGTTTTTAACAAATGTGTTTTACCAGTTCTTACTTATGGATCTGAGACTTGGACACTTAATAGAAGATCAATACAGAGACTTCAGACCACTCAAAGGAGTATGGAGAGATGTATGTTGGGAGTAACAAGAAGAGATCGAAAATGCAATGTATGGGTAAGAGAACAAACAGGTGTTACTGACCTCATTGAAAAAATTAAAAGATTGAAGTGGAGTTGGGCTGCATATTGCTAGAAGAGATGATAATAGATGGACAATTGAAATTTTAAACTGGATTCCAAGAGATTGTAAAAGACCCAGAAGGAGACCACATGTAAGATGGATGGATGAAATAAGAAAATGTGTAGGGGTGATGTGGAGAAGAGAAGCTAAAGATCGGAGAAGATGGATTAAACTTGGAGAGACCTTCATCCTGCAGTGGATTGATAATGGTTGATAATGATGATGATGATGATATATTAGTAATTATACATTTTAGTGAGATATATATATCTTTGCAAATAACTATTTTTAGGTTTTATATGAATTGTAAAATAAAATAATTTAGAACTTCAGATATTTGCACTTGACTGGCATTCTATGCAGAGTAGAGTAACAAGGTTAAGCTGTTATGTACTGCTGAGATATAGCAGATATTCTGGAATACCCACCTTATTTAGAGTATTTCTAATACTATTTGAATGAAACAGTGGATTACAGATTCAGATAGCAGTTATAACCAAAATATATAGTTGAGGATAAAGGAAGCTTTTTCATGAGAAATCAAATAAGTGATGATCAATCTGCATATACCACACTATTTCATTACAGCATATACATATTACTAATTACTGTATGTCAAGTTAATGATGAAGGAAAAAATATTTTGTGAGAAATCAAATGTGGTGATTGATGTATATATACCATATTACTTCATTCCAACATATATATAATACCAAATACTGTATGCCAAATTCAGTTTCAGTATTTTTTTTAATGCAAATTATTATCACTTGTTATTTGCAATTATTTTACCTAGTAATTCAACCACACCTTATTAAAATATTAATTGTCCCACCCATCTCTTAATCTAAAAAATATCTTATCTTAAAATTAACTAATAATATACTTGCATATGTTTTTGTAGAATATTTAATAAGGAAGAGTTATTAATGTATATTAAATTAGCTGGAATTATTGTAAATCTTGTCTTAATCAAACTTCTACAGCATAATTTTTCATCATCTTTTGGAAACTTAGATAATAAAAATTAAAACAGGCAAAACTCGCTATACATATTGCCACACACTGCAAGCTAGAGTAATCAATGGGTGCCAGAAGGCTTGTGCATAAAATCCCCATCTAGTGCCTACTCATCCAATATCCCAGACTAGTTTCTGGCTTGTGGCCTTCGTCAGTATGTATAGTGAGTTTTGCCTGTTTTAATAACTGTTATAAGCAAGCATAAGAAATGGTGATCATGTGATAATAAAAATTAAAACTATTTTTATTAATAAAGACATTGATAAACAAGAATTAAAAGTTTACCTATTGGGAGGGAGGATGATTAAAATTTGTTTTAAAAAATATTTATATAATATAGCACACAAATAAGAAAAAAAAAATTAACAGAACCTTTTTTTCTGGATATTTTCCTCTAATGTTTCTGAATCTAGGCTGGTAGGATAACCAGGCAAGAAAGTATCATGATTGATATTATCATTAATTACAGATTACCATTGCTTGCAGTCACCCTCTTAACACAATTTATTTTAGCAACTTTATTTTAGAAATGTTTTATTGAATAAGTTTTTATGTATTTTTTTAAATGATACTAATTTCATGTTACATATGTTAGAAGTTAAATGTGATAAGTTACTACTTTTTTTGAACATCTTATGTGTTGCAGTCTAATTTTAATTTCACTGAAGAAAATTGAGTTTTGATTTTTTTATCAGTTGTTCCTTATTTTAAAAAAATTAAAGGCATATTATGCTGCACATGGTCAAGTTAAACTGTGATGTTTAATTTTGAACTAAAATTCTTAGCATTGCATGAATTCTTTTGTAAAAGATGTCTAAATGTTATCTATAAAATTATACATATGATTTCATTTATGTCTTAGTCAGTTATCTAATTCGAATTTTTATAGAATTTTACCAAACTCATTGTTTTTATCAATTGTGATTATCCTATTTGGGTGTTTTTTTTTAGGCTACTGTAAGCTAGCATTGTATGGCGTATGTACTTTACATAAATGTGAAGTATTTATGCATTTTACTATTGCCCCAAAGTAAAGCCATTTCTGATCATGATCAAGTGTTTATTTTCTTATTATAATATCTTTATAAAAAGCATTTAAAACAAATATCTTCATAAAGATTACATCTGCGATTTGTTTTCGGATGAAACTTAATTTTTTTTTCCCGGATAGCTGAGGAATTTCCTAGTTGATCTGTAATCAATTCAACTGACCATCTAGTTAGTGAATATCTAATTATTACATTTTTAACAAAAGTTTAAAACGAGAAAGGCAAAAAACGCCAAACAAAAAAAAAAAATCTAGTATTCCACAATTGATTGGCCAGGTTAAATACTTTTTCTTCTTCTCTATTTCTCTGTGAAGTGATCTGGAAGAAGTCTTTAACTTGCAGGGGACTTTTGGAGGTTATTCTATCTTTTATTTATATGTATATGGTAGTATATATATTGTTCACATACTCGCTTATCTCAGTATATTCATACTTCAGTATTTTTATTATTTTGTTTCTTAATACTGGGATATAAAGTAATCATTTTTTACTACTGTTATTTAGTTTTCTTCTTTCCCCCTCGATCAGAAAATAGTAGCAGCCCTACTGTTAAAAGTTGATTGGTTAAATCTATGACACTCTCAACAGACTCCAGAAGATCGTGGTGCAATAGAATATGACTCGGAATATTTTGAAAACGTGTTGTGTCTAAATTAAGTTATATTGCTAAAACGTAAACTTTACTTTAATAAGATAAAAACTGTGAAAGTTATATTTTACTACTTCCTTCAAAACAAAAAATATTCGGAATAAATAAAGACTGCGTTTATCATTTATTTTATTCATTAAGATCATTATAAGTTAATGCTTTTCATATCTTGTAAATAGGATGTACTCACCGGTTACCAGGTGAGAAACGAAAAAAAAAAAACAATCTTCAAAATGTCTTTTTAAAATTTATATTTAAAATCATCGAGAGATTCTAAGTGATTTGCCTGCGTTTTATTTTAATCGACCTGTTTGATAATCCTGGTAAGTTAATTAAATTAGTATATTTTTTAAAATGGATATTATTCTTTCAATTATTATTAATTATTTTTCAAGTTTTACTTATTTTAAAAAAATACCTGTGGGCATGTTTATTTATGATTATTGAGTATTCTCATTATTACTTTAATAGTTAAAAGCTATTTTTATTGCTTTGTAGAAAAATATTTATTATAACTTGGATTTCACTGGGAGTAATTTATATTTTAATTTAGCAACAATATAATTTATTAATTAAATCTATTATTTAGATTTATAAAATAGACAAAGGAACCAAATAAAAAGTGAAATATTTGAAAGGAGTTTTTCTAAAAAAAATATACTTCCGATTGTCGTTTTTATAGCCTGTTTAAACGCCAGGTATTATTAGTGGGTCAACTTCTGAGGGGTGTAATCATTTATACCAGTTTTTTTTTTTTTTTTAGTGGTGTTTTGTAAACTTATGTATGAAAAAAAGTTTTCGGAAATTTTGTTATTTATTAAATTATTTAAAATACTGCATATGTATATTACAATTTCTCAACTTTTTAAAACATGATTTTGAGTTTTATTTTAAACATAGTAAAAAAAAATCATACAATTTAAAATAGAAAAATATTGATAGCTAAAAAAAATATTTATATTTCTGTTATGCCTATACACACATTTATTTATCAATTTCAACTAAGATTTCAACACATGGTTGCATAAATTTGCTGATGGTTTCTGTAATGCATTTCAACCCACCCAGGTCAGCTAGGTCAAGTCCCACATAACTAATCTAATATTACATACTGTTGCTTTATATTTATTGATGTTCATCATAAATTTTGAAAAGTTTTATGAGAATCAATCTAACTGAAAAGTCATTTAATTTGAAATGCTTTTCAGGTGACAATAGCATATTTTTTCCGATATCTACAACCATTTGTTTTGAAATGCAAGAGGGAACTTTGATGTAATATTTAAAAATAGATCATTGTGCATATGTATAAGAGTATTAAATGGATAAAAGATGCATCTAAATAAAGTGTATTTTAGATATATTTTGGAATTCAATAAACTAAATAAGTCTAAATCTAAAATTAAATGAAATATATTTTTTCTAACGTAATAAAAAATAATTAATAATTATATGTGTTTGCTAAAAATATAGCACTCATAATTTTTTTTTTTATATGACGTGTATAATAATGTAAATTTGTGTTCTAATATTTAACTCAAATATAAAAAAAAATCTGAATTTATCAAACACATTTATAAACATTTAGTATATTTTTTTCCTTTGGTATTTTATTGTTTTGTTGTTATTGTTGTTGGTGTTCATTATTCTGAATTGTGTATATTTCAGTGGATGAGAAAGGAATATATGTGCACTTGCAAAAATTATTTTTGGATTCCTATCTGTTCATTTCAGCACAATATTATTACACACCTGCTTTCAGATTGATATTAGGAAGTGTTTTTTTTTTAAAATACATCCTCAGTATAAGCTAGTTTTATAATTTGATGATTTATGGGCTAATTAAATTTTATATTGTAATTCTAAAAAAATGTGATTAAAATGAATCATGGCAAAGGGGTGGCAAGCACTGGCAAACTATATCTAATGATCAGGAGAAAAACATACTTGAGTCTAAAACATTTGTTTTATTTATGTACTTGTATGCTATTGAAGTTTAATAATTTTGTTGAGAGTTATCCAATGGTGAATGGTGCTCTATAGAATTCTTATTGTTTGCCGATAGTGCCGTTGAAATCTTATTTTTAGAATATTGCTTTATTTAAATATATACTATTTTTATAATTATAATTAAAAAAATAACAGTTTATATTAATTTTGACTTTAAGTGCACTATTTAATTAATATATATATATCTAACATAAAGTTCACATGCAATAATTTATAAGTTGGCTAAATTATTAAATGTAATATTCTTTTATAAATTAAAAATATTTATTATAAAATATGTGATTTGTCAAACTTGTATATCTGTACAATCAAGGCAAATAGGATCCTATGATTGAGCCATTGATATATTTAAAATTTTCCATTTTTTGCCAAAAGTTTAACATTCATAAACTTTAACAAAATATATGATAAAATAATAAAACTTTTTACATCATTAATATGATTCTGTATGGTTTGTAGAGTATCACATTTTGGAATGTAAAGTCCATGTATTGGGACCCAATTCTGTCAGTTCTGATGTCCAAACCTTTTATGAATTCTCTAGCAATATACTATTTGATTATTATTATAAATATTATTAATGTGCATAAGCTTTTTTATATAGCATAATAAAAATTATAAGTTTATATCAACTAGCTATTAAAGTTGTGATTATAGATGTAAAATTATAAAATATTTTTTGTTTAGCTAGAAATGAAACTAGGATTCTTTTAAGCATTACTTTATTGCTAATATTTTTGGAAAAATAAGACCTAGTGCTTAAATTTTTAGGTTAAGCCTTCTTTTCTGTTTGTTCTCACACTCAGCATTATCACCCACAATCAGAAATCAACAAAGTCTTATTTATGTAAGACAGATATCAATTGTCTCCTTTAAAAGTGTGAAAGATGCTTTATGCATATTTATTAAATGCACAGTTTTAAAGATAAAGAAATATATATATATATATGCTTGTTCATAATAAGAACTTTACTTGTAAATAAATGGGTTAACCTTTTGAAAATGTGAAACATTTTATAACAATGAAATGTAATATCTACTTACCCACAAGATCACAACAATTTTCTATATCATGCATATAAATATATATATGCATGTTTTCTGCTTATAAACTTTTTTTGTTCCCAAATTTCCCACTCCTCCAAACAAAGATAGTATAATCAATCATTTGCTTGTATAAGTGATCTGTTCATTACTTTTTATATAAGTTGAATTTCACATAAATCAAATTTTACATAAGTTGGAATTTTTTTGGAAGTATATATTTACTACTAGCCATGTTATAGAATATGAAAATATTTTTTTAACAAATGAAAACAAACATGTCCATATATTCAAGAGCTATTCATACAGCATGAGACATATCACATTAAAAAAAATATACTTTATATATATGTCAAGAATTGCTTACATAATTCTGGCTTTATCTAAGGTGAGTTTATATAATTAGAGGCTTTCTTGTCAATTAAATTACATAATATTTAATATATATGTATTCCTTTTGTTGTTGATGCTAATGATGATAAACTGAATAATTCTTTCTTAATATTGTTCCCAACACAGTAATGAATAAAAATATCTAAATACCTGCTCCACTTATGTCAGTAATCCCATCAAGACAAAGAGAAATTAAACCAGAAGATTTTATATATATTTTGTGCTGATAGGTTATAATATATTTTTAGCCATTTCCAAGATGTTATCTTTCACTATATTTCTAGCCAAAAACATATCTTTTTTTATATTTTCATTATTATTTCAAAATCCTCAAAAAAGAACTGATATACATTTTAATCTTACCTTTGTTAGATATTCACCATTGTGACTGCTAATAAATTTTACTGAACATTTCTATTTTTAATGGCTTGTAAATTCTTTTAGTTCTTCTTTTCTTTCATAAAGAAGAGATTTATTGTTTCATAATGCTGTTTTATTGACAAAGTTTTAATAATAATGTCCTTGAACATAGAGTACAAACAGCTTTATGGCTCTTATTAATCATTCCATATTTTTCTATCCACGAACTTTGGGAATTCTCTGCTATTTGATTTCAATAATTTTTTTTTAACTTGTGCTGGTTAAGTAGATCAGCAAAAAAAATTTCTATAAAAAAATATTGAGAAAAATCTCTTTGTAAAAATTAATTTTTAAATTTCCTTATATATATAAATATAATAATTATTTTAAAGTGCATCCATATCATAGCATCCATTTCTATATTAAGTTTGGTGCATTTAAGCACTAATAAGGTACTTGCCTCTTTTTTGCATTCTGCTGGTGTGCCATGCAGTATATGCTGGTTACTGATACACATGTAAATGCCTTTATGATTAGAGATGGAGGGAGAGACATGACAAGGAAAATTAATTATGTTAATTTCTCTCATACAAACAGAATTTCCTTAATTATTAATAAATGATTTTATAAAATACAGGCTTATATGATATCATTTATACATACTACCAAAATTTTTTTGTATGTCATCTGTGACACACATGCTATAGGTTTTAAACCACTAAACATCACATGATCACCATCTCTTATACTAGCACATAATTGTTATTAAACAAGGCAAAACTCTCCATACAGTAGTGCCACACTGTGCCAACCCAAGTAATCAATGGATGCCAGAAGGCTTGTGCATAAAATCCCTATCTAATGCCTACTCATCCAATATCCCCAGATTAGTTTCTGGCTTGTGGCCATCATCAGTGAGGAGCCTTGGATCTGAGAGCACTGCACCTAGATCTTAGGATCTAATGCAACCCTCCAGCAGCCACCTTTTATCTCTACTTAACTATAAAACTATGAGAATGAAATTGAAAACACAATAATATTTTCAATCTAAGCTCAATAGCTTATATAGTCATATGGGTCTGAACTCAGTTCAGCACTCATACATTTTGGTGTCTTTGACTCTTTAACAACCATAGCCACCACTATCCTATTAGGCAGGATTGGTGTTAAACCACTAAATATCACATGATCACCATCTCTTATACTAGCACATAATTGTTATTAAACAAGGCAAAACTCTTCATACAGTAGTGCCACCCTGTGCCAACCAGCATAATCAGTGGACGCCAGAAGGCTTGTGCATAAAATCCCTATCTAATGCACTACTGTATGGAGAGTTTTGCCTTGTTTAATGCTATAGGTTTACTATAGTTGTGGTAGATCAAAAATAAATTTGTAGAAATCTTAATTCAGTACTTACTCTAATTATATATTTTAATGATGTAAGAGCTTAATATATGAGGATGATAGCTGAATTCTAATTAATAAGAGGAAAGAGGACCATAAACATACTACTGATCAAGTGTTTTTTAATCATAGTCATTAAAGCTACATGATATTAAACATTATTCTACTCATTATTTAACTGAAATATAAATATTATATTACAGTATTTTGATCTATTAAGATTACTACTATCCTGTACTGTTTCTGATTATTTATTTTGAAAAGAAAAATATTTTTATTTAAAAGTCAGAATGAATTTAACATCCAAACTGTTAAAGTCATTAATTTATTAATATATATTCCATGTCTTTATTTCAAATTCAATATACATTTAACTTTTAAAAAGCAGCTTCGTACATCTAATTGCATTGTATGATCAATAGAAAAGTGCAACAAAGAAAAGTCATCTGTAGAAAATCCATCTATAATTTTAGGTAGATTTGTTATTATATTACTCCCTGTCTAAATTAAATACATTGAGAAAATATTTCTTCATATTTATTAATAATATATAAGTGGTATTGCAGATAAAGAACTATTTTTATGTGAATTTGATGGTATCAAAACAATGGATTAGAATGAAGACTTTTGTATATGTTCCTGGAAAGCCTTAAAAAAATTGCTCATTCATGGAGAAAAGACAATGTTTGACTTTTTGATCTCCAAGTGGACATTTGTTCATGAGAATAAATCTTGATAATAGACACTGTCTTGGAGTAGATTCTTTAGTGAGACAATTGATTAGGTGAAAAATAACGCTAAGCCATAGCAAGAAATTTTAGCAGTAATCAAGTATTATTATTTTGATTGTAGTAGTCTTATAGCTTATCACTGATTCTACCTTTGGAAGAAAACTCAAATAGTATATATAAGTAGAATTTTATCTTAAAAATTAATTTTAGTTTTACAGGATATTTCAATTTAATTATATATAAAGTTCAGTATATATTATATTTATATTCACATTATAATTTTTATAATTAATATTGCTGAAAGAGCAATTATGTGATGTTATATGACATATATGTATATATTACAATATATAATTTTGTTACCACTTCATTGTATATGTAAAAATTTTGCATATGTATGTTGGTATGTCTGGTAATGTAGGTTATATAGAGTGTCAAGCATTATATATGTGTAAATTTCAATAAACTATTAAGTAAGTTATGTGTTAGTTGTGGGGCATAATTTATATTGTTTCATTCTACTGTAAATTTGAATAATTGATGAGCAGTTAATGGGAAGCTATAATACCTACACCTTCAGCTGAGTTTTTGACTTTTGTTGATATTAACCTTCTTAGCTAAAGGTAGAAGAGGCTCACAGTTAACATAAAACTGAAATCCCTAAAATATAATCACTCTAGTGTCAGATTAAAATAACTATGTAAATGAGTTGTTTGAATTCAAAATCTTAGTGATTTTTGTATTTAATGTTATTAGCTTGATTAATATAAAAGAGTTAAGGATACATTAATTTCAGTTTTGAATCCTAAGTTTTCACTGAGAAAAACAAAAACCAAAAGATGAATCATTTTTGGAAGCATATATTAAGAATAAACTGAGAAAATCATGCAATGTTTTGTTGTTAGTATTGTATTTATTAATTATTTTTATTTTTTTTAAAGTAATATGAATGAAGGATTTGCTGTGGACAAGTACAGTCAGCACTGATTTTAAGCAAATAAATCATCAAAACTACTATTTCTTCAAAATTATCTTACTAACTCATATATATTAATTTATTTATTCTACTTGTCGTCAGCTAACTGCACCTGCCTTAGATAATCTTTTTTCTTTTTCAAAATTAAAAATCATTTCCTGCATTCTTGCCTTTAACTGACAGAATACTTGCTGGAATTATTGTATGTTAAACATTTTCTGAGAAAAAAATAAAAACTTTAATCAAGTTGTCTGTCTCTAACTGAATGTATTTTTATATATTAGACATTTTAGCTCAGCGGTTACAGTATATTTTGAATATAAAGATTAAATTACATTATCAAAATTAATGTATAGTATGAAAGAAGCAAGTCTTTTTCAACTTCATGTAAGTTTAGATAAAAATGTTGCTCATCATAATAATCAAATTCTGTGTGACAAGGATATGAGGTCACCCCCCTCCCCCGATTTATCTCTTAGCTGGATGACTAGGTTTGTTACTTAAAAAATAATAATTTGAAACCTGAAAAGATTTCAAAGTTTCAACTATAATAGAACCTCATACCATAAAAATTGTAAATTAGATGCTACTATATCCTTTTATTGACTGCTGCTTTTATTATTATTGAAAAGTATTAAGATATGTAATAAAATGTTCAGTGCTTATTTTATTTATCTTTTAAATAATTACTGAATAAACAAGTTTTTTTATAAGTCTCTATTTAATTATTGTTAAATTGGATGAATTATATATATTAGTTTTCTCAGAGTAGTTGCTTGGAAAAGCAAAAGTTATGATCTGTCCAACATTAGAACAGAATTACATGCTTTTCCTATTATCAAAACACAAACATTTTTTCATAGAAGAGAATACAAAAAATGAAAAGGTTTTTCTTCATATTTTCCAGCCAGAAATGAATAATTTTTGTTTTTCTATGCACAAAAGCAATTGCAATTTTGGGATTATGATTTGGTCAGCATTGGAATTCTATAGCATATGGAATTTCATAATTCATTCAAAATGATCTGTTATTGTTTTATATGTTATGTTTTATACCTGAAAACATGTTGATCTTTACTAAGCAATAGGATTCTATAGTTAAATGACATGACTTGATCATCATTTATGGTCCTTAACGTAACTCATTTCAACATCTTAACTAATCCTGTGCATCATTGAAATGATCTTTAATGAAATCTATTTATTCAAAAAATATTTATAATAATTAGTGGGCATGCATGTTCTCTATAACCAGAAAAGAAAAAAAAAGGTTATATTGATCATTTTTCCTTTTATATATATGAAAATACTACAATAAGCCATTTAAACATCATGGGATAAAGGATTCATAAAATATTGTATGGTATGCTAAATATTTTATGATTTGACAGAAAAATAATTATGATGCAGTGCTGGAAGATGAGGCACAGCATGAGGAAAGGCCAAATAATATTTCTCAGAACTAATGACTAATATGATGCAATTAAATCAAAGCTATTTAGAAATCTTGATGCAGATATCACTATGTGGAAAAAGAAACTGTAAATCCATAAAGAAATCAAAATTAGAATGTTGAAAATATCCAACTAGGAAAGTTTAATATGTGAAAGTAAAAGTGAATTTCTTTTATATTGATATCTTAGAAGTTAGCAAAGTAAGGTAGATTGAACTGGGTGATTTTTTTATTATTATCAAAACCCTATTTTTTCTTAATTGCCCATGCTTAAATAAGTGTATTAGAAAGGACATTGTAAGGACTGTCATTGGATTTAATCCTGTGAATGATTGATTGATTTCATCTTAATTTAATAGACTTTTATTCAAAATTACTATAATACAAATTTATGTCCTAACAAGAAGAAATTGAAAAGTTTTAATCAGGTGTGAAAAAATTTCAAAATTTGGAAGCAAAATATGCGTTTAGTGATGTGTGTTTGGCTTACCAAGTTTAAAAATGAAAGGAAATGGTATTGGACAGCATTGATTTGGAAATAGAAATGAAACAAGAAAAGAATTAGAATATTTTTGTGAATTTAATTATCTTTTTATTGTTATATATTTATTATTGTTATTGTTGTTTTTTGGCTTTGACTGTGCAGTATTTAAATTTTATAGCAAAAATAGAGTTAGGGGAAATTTACTGAATGAATTATGAATTAATTATCTGCAAATTTAAATGAAAATAAAAAAGAATCATAAGATTACTAAATATTCTAGTTTAAAGAATATACTGTTGCTTTTTATAATAACATTAGAAATTAGTTTAAGGTAAACTAGGTGAACTATATATAAAGTGTAAAAAATAACTAGATATCAATCTGAGATATTGAAAACATGTTGAGTTTTAAGTGAGTTTGTTGAAAATACCAAGCAACAAAAAATTCAAGAGCTTTACACATATATCAATACATGATGGAAAATGATAACAAATTAACCTAGAAATCGCTGATGAAGTCATGGCCACAGAAAGTGGTATTTAATATTGCAAAAGAAATTTCCTGTAAATTTAAGAAGAATCACTAAAAATACTGGCTCAAATATGCCAATGAATTTAGCAAACAGCTCACTGAACTATAAATTGAAAGAAATCAGTTTTTCAAAGAAATATTTTGATAAAGTATGCACAATATTGTAAAATATTTCTTACACAGTGATAAGTTAGCAAGATTACAATGCAAATTATTCAGCAGAGTATAGTCCCCATTCTTTCAGATTTACAAAATGCTTTCACAAAAGGTTATAAAACAATGGTTATTATTGCTATCATATTGGTTAATTGAAAAAGCCAGAAAATATTAGAAAGAAATCAATCTATTCTTTTTTTTTACAACCAGGCTTTTGATTATTTTAGGCAGGTTAAATTGAAAATGCTTTCAAAACATGTATACAGAGTATCTCATTTTTGTATTGAATTTCTATATGGAATTAGAATTTATCTTTGAAAAGAATATGCTAAAGTAGACTAATTTTTCATTGGTTGCATATTGCTATTCTTATGACAGAAATCAGATTAGAAGATGACAAATATGAATCAAGGTTGTTCAAAGATGTGACAACACTAAATTTGCAGACGTCTTAAAGACATTTATTTAAAATTTCAAGAACAGGTAATCAATGAGATTACAGCTAAATCTGAAAATACTAAAATTAGGATGATAAAAAAATACATAACTGATTTTAAAATTGTGTTGATGAGTGTTGATTGTTTTTACTTTCTGACATCATTCATCTACAAAAAGAATCCAGCTTTGAAAATATTTATTATCTATTGTCACTGAACAGAATTGCAATATAAATATCATATAAATTCAGTATCATAATGTTTTTGAATATAGCACTGAAAAACATTGTTGAGAACACCATCAAATATAAGAAAAAAATAAATAGTTAATCAATAAGATTAGATGTAATATTTAATTACAGGATAAGTGACCAGATTGTCATTGGTCTATTTTGGTCATTATAAAGTGATCTAACATATTAAAGTTGATGATTTAAAAAAAGATAAAGGATGATCAATTATAAGATAGATGGATATCTTCAATACATGTTTTTTCAGGTTCTTCAATGGAACATTTATCATAATGTTAGTCAGGGGTAGATATAGACTTGAAGATTAAGAGAAAAAAATTTTTTTATAGCTATTTAATATTTAAATAGTGTACAATTATTTAAAACTATTTATTTTGCAGGTATAGTTTTATAAACAATAACACTGCAAAAAAAAAAAAAAAAATCAAAGACGATTTTAATGCAGTAAGAATTGTTATATTCTGAATTATCATTATTTATTTTAGTTACATTTGATACAAAATACTACTACTATTTTTTTAATTTTTTTTTTTTTTTTTACTATCCCAAGTATTGTAAGATTTTATATAAATAACTCTAGAAAATGTATTCTGCAAATTAGATATTATTCACAAAATTCTTGGAACTTATGATTCTTTAATCTTATAATTTGGAATTAAAAATTTTGGTGGAATCTTAGATTTATAATTCTTGTTGTATAAATCATTTTAAAATAGTAGAAAACTTTTATTGTTATTGACATTTATGAAATATAAATAATTCTCATATTTAGAGATAGCATAATAATCAAGATATAGTAAACAAATTAATAAAATAACTTTTTATAAAATATAATCTGAGATGCTGAAATAATTAATTGAAACCAAAAATGATAAAATTATTAAGCATCAGTATTTGCAAATGCCAAAGCAGTGTCTAAAGTCTTCAAGTCATTACTGAACTTCTCTTAATTAGTGAATGGAATCAATCCAAGGAAACTTGGTTTTTATTGTAGCTGGCAAGGTTTATGTTATTCCAGTGAGTTTCTTTCCAGGATTTCTTAATGGAATATTTGCTTTGCTTATTTTAGATGGAAAGGCTAGAAGAATTTAGCAATCATTCTGTACCTCCACTGTGATTTTTAGTTATTGTAATCAGTTTTGTTGGGAATAAAGGTTCAAATTTTAAGCCACATAGTCTTTGGTGAGTAAATTTATCAATATTTTTCAATAGCTTTTTTTTTTTCAGTGTTAGTTGTTTTACTTTTGGCTTTTCAGATGGAAGGCACATTTTTTTAAATGTGATATTACTTAATAAATATTGTTAGGTTCAGTGCTATAAAACTTTAATAAATTGTATCTATAAGCAATTGTTTTGGAAGTAAAGATTTATATATTATGAAAATATCAAAATTGATGAATTGACTGAACTTTATTTACTAACATAGCTAATTGACAAAATTTGATCACATATTTTCTTTGTGGATAATGTGTTTTATAATTTATGATCAGTTGATCAAATGTAATCTTTCTGTAGGCAAAAATTTAGAAGACATAGGTAACATTATTCTTTGTTGATATGTGAGAAAAAGATAAAGTTATATAACATAAAAAAAGTTTGATTTTAAATGGAAATACTTTTTTTTTCTTTTTTTTTTTTTTAATTTTTATTATTAATATTTGATTTTGCTGTTTTATTAATACTGTTAATGTATAAATATCAATAGCTTATTTGAATCCCTTTTGTATATACAATGGAGTTCTTTCAATGTTATACAGTGGAGTTCTTTCAATGAATATAATTAATTTCAGAAGCACATTTTATCTTCATTGATAATTTGAAATACATATATTTAGGAATAATCCATTTAATTCCATACTCTAAATTAAAACTACCATACTACACAATTATTTAAATGTCAAAAATATAATGCAAAATCAAAAATATGTATAAAAATATATTTGATATTAATTTTACTATATTTAGTTTTTATATACTCTTCTGACAAAATTAAACTTTGAAAAGCATAAAAAAATATTATATTGGCTCTATTACTTGCCATTTTCTTTTTATTAACCCACTTAGTAAATTTCCATCTGTTCCATGATCTTATAACGTGCATTGCTTAATTTTATCCTCAAATTTTAAAAAGGTATTCAATATTCAGAACTTAGATCTCTGATAGTTTATCACTATCTAGCTGAATGGTTCTTTCCAGATGTTCAAGTTTTCTAATTTTATTTGTCTAGATCATTGCTAAAATTATTAGGCCATATCTTTGTAGTTTAGTTTTATATATATAAAAAAAGCATAATATAAACAGATAAGAGAACTAAATGATAACAAAACTCTTATAAAATATAAAAATTTCTGATGAACAAGCACAAATGACCTGCAGTGTCTAACATATGTATTCTGTGTAGTGGGAATTTAAAAATTTTTAAATTATTATATTTTAATTTATTATTTATAATGATATTTTTAATAATAATTAAATTAAAAATATTTATATTTTGCTATAAATTTTATTTGTATTTGTTGATTTAGCATTTTATTCTTATTATTGTAACAAAAATTATTTCACATTATATTAGTAAAGCATAAAGATAAGCCTTTTATTTAAATTTTTAAGTTATTTACTTTTTAATGATATTTTAAATGAATAGTTTAAACTGAAAATCATTTAAGCCCTGGTTTAGTTATGTTGATTGTTTGACATTAATTTAAAATTAATTGTTAATAGCAGATGCATGAAAGAAAGTATATTAAGTTTAAGCTTATTTCATTCTGTTATTGTAAGAAACTATAGAAAGTTTAAGTATATGCATTCTATTACTGTATTTTATGAAGTTATATATTTCATCTTTAAATTAATTTAAATATATATTATTGTGAACATACATGTAATATCTCAGATACTGTATATGGATAATTGTCTTATGTTTGATAACTCAATTACTATAACATCTAGAAATCAGGCATTTTGAACAGTGAAAACAATAATTGGAATTAAATGAATAAAATTGTTAGTGGCACTAATACTTACAAAATGTTTTTGTTGTATAATTTGGCTGTTGTATTTCAAACTGTAATAATGCATCTGTAGTATGATTTGTACATGGCATGAATCACATGTTCTGCAGAGTTCGATGTACTGTTTATATATGATTGCATAATGTTTGTGTATTGACAGAGTTGTTATTTATTAAACAATGGGACAGTATTTAGAAGAAAAAAAAGAAAAATGTGCAGAAAAATCTGTTTCGTGGTTTAACACATTTTCTCATAATCCTAGAATATGAAGAAATTTTTGGATAGCTTAAATATTTGCATTATTACTCTTCATTTTATATTATGAAGATAAAATTTGATAAACACTGATGAAAAAACTAGTCGGTATCCCTAAAAAATTATTTTTTAAAATAAAATTAAAATGCTCTTTAAATTTGTAAACAAATGCACAAACTGTTTTTATTTTATTTTAACCTTTCTAAATGAGATTGTAAATCTTCAATCGTTTCACTTTTTTTTCTATTTATTTTTATTTTATAATATCATTTTTATAATATTTATAATATTTAATTTTTATAATATTTATTTTTATTTTAACCTTAAAATAAAATAAAATTTCTAAACAACATTTAATAAAAAAAATCCCTTTTCTTGTTTTTAATTTTGATTTATAAACCATTAAAATTTTTCCTTCTAATTTTCTCACACAATTTTCATTCCACTTAACTCAGTTTCTGTCTTTTCTAACAATTAGGAAAATCATTTTACTGCAACTGTTCGTTAATATGCACCAAATATTTAGTTACAGGAGATTGCATGTCTCGCATACATGGACGATATCACAGTCTTCTTGACACCCAAGAAGCAAATACCACAGCTTCAGGCAGTGCTTGAACAATTCTCAAAACAATATGGAATGAGAATAAACCTAGAAAAGACTGCAGCCTGGACACTATTCACTGGAAGGCCATGTGGGCCAATGTATCAAGCAAAACCTATTCCATTTTTAGGCTTTCCTTTTTTTCTAGGAGCCACTGGAATGGGATGTCAGATCCAAACCAAGCTCAAAGAAGAAGTCAAAAGCATAGCTGAATCACTCTCAAAGGCATATTTGTCCATATATACAAAGGTGCAACTGATTAACAAGCTTATAATAACTAAGATAACATATTATATGCCTGTAGTTGAATTTTCAAAAAAAATTATGGCATCCATTCCATATGTTGCAAGCTCATCTGGGGGAAAAAGATGGTGGCAATTTCAATGGCAAAACTCAATCGCCCTCTTATAGCAAATGGACTGGGGTTGCATAGCTTACAAACATTTCAAACATTCAAAACAAGGAATGCTATAATTGCTATACTCACTCAATTTCCTAAATTAAGACACTTAGAGCAGATAACTCCTACAGATAGGCCTCCTCCAAAAGATTGTTTTTTGGAAGTCACCATCTACCAATGCAGGAGAGAAAGAACAATCCCGGATCAATTTGAACAAAAGTATAAATATTGGGAAATATATAAGTTTATACATCAAAATAATCTCAATGAGGAGATCCCATCAATACTAAAAATAGGAAACAAATATCTGATCAAGCACTACAAAAGATGGCAACTAGAATCTAAGTTCCTAGATTGTATAATCAAAATGAATTTGAATGCTTTACCTACTAAATATTTTTTACATCACAGAAGAATGTACAGGTCAGTTGATCCTTTCTGTGGCCTTTGCCATATGGCTGTGGAGACTTTACAGCATATAATTTTCAACTGCAAGGTCATGGAGCAGACTAAATGCATTCTGCAGGGGAAATATAGAAAACAAAACACTACAATGATACAAATTATGTCAACTTACAAAGGTAGGTCTGTACCAGCCATAAGGGCCTCAACGTTTGTCCTATATGTACTTTGGTGCACTAGGTGTGCGTTTGTATTGGGTAATAACCCCAGAAGGCATCCAGCCACATTTGAGAATAAGTTAATTAAAATTCAAGTTAGAGACAAACAGATCAACAGCCCGGATATTTATGCAGCTACTTGGTCCCTGCTCAGACAAACAGCAAAGTTATAAATAATGGACAATCCAGTATATTATATGTAGACAAGAACTATGTTTTAAGCTCATGTAAATTCAGAAAGAACTCTATCAAAATGACAATGTAAATGTTAAAATTTGTAATCAACTTGTAGCAGTTAATTTACTATGTAGCCACTAATGTTGTATTCTTTTGAGGCAATAAAGGCCTTTTGAAACATATTTAGTTACAGGAAAATTTGCACAGTGCATTTTAGTGTAATCTATGATTATGTGTAATCATTTATGAAAAGATATTAAAAATTATTTTTATGAACAAATTTGTATTTTAATTAGGATTTTGGTAAAAATATATGCAGGTGTGTATCAGATAATTGATGCATTTTTTGTATTCCAAAATTATGCATTAAATGATGCAGATTCTTCACTTACATTAAATGATTTCTGCTCTAATCACTAATGAGCATCTGACAGTAAAACTAATGTTTTTTATCATCAGCTTTATTGGTACTAGTCACTAGGAAATTTGATTTAAAAACTGATTGAATCTTTCATATCACTAGAGTGTCCATTAAATGGATATAATCTAATAATGAAAGCTGTCATGAGAATAACTGATTAGCCAGAAATTTTTTATGAAAATCATTAATTGTCATTTATTGTTTATGTAGTTGGCTATAGATAATATTTGTATATATGTAAACAAACTATGTTAAATTTTGAATGAAGGATCAAGAATAGAATGAATCTACCTATTCTTGGAGTTCTGATGTTTGTAAGTATATCTTTGTCAACATTGGTGATAATTCAGAGTGAAATTAATATACCAATCAGATGAAATATGTTTAAATATTACATCTTATTTAATTATTCCAATCATGATATTAAGAGAGATTCTGCCTACAGTCTTGCATAGAATAAGGATTCAGTCTATTCAAAATGTAGTGCTTTTAATTCATAGCCTGAGAGAGAGAGGGAGAGAGAGAGGGAGGGAGAGAGGGAGAGAGAGAGAGGGAGGGAGGGAGGGAGGGATTTACTTCCTTTGTTTACATATACAGTGAGTTTTATTTAACTTAATGTTTATGTATATATATAATAAGTTACTCATTAAAGTATACTATATGTAAATTTTTAATGATAATATTGATAGGTAATATATATATAATTAAACAGAAGTATGTTTAATTACATTCTAATCATTATCAACTAAAATGATGTAGACAAAAAAAGCAAATATCTCATGATTTTCCAAGAACTATGTATATCGATATTAGCAGATGGTCTATACAATCTGCTAATATTGATATACACAATTTTTGGCAAATCATATAATATCTGCTTTTTTTGTCAACATTATTTTAGTTGATAATGAGTATAACATAATCAAAAGTATTTCTGTTTAATATATATATATGTTATTATCTACCATTATTATAATTTTAAATTTGAATATATATTGAGAAGAATTATTTTTTTTCATGTTTTTTTCTCAAAATAGCTATTATTAAGCTTATTAAAGTTATACTTATTAAATGATAATATGATAAGTTTCAAACATTTTAAATATGAATATGTATTGTTAGTTATGGGTAGTTGTAAAAGAGAAAAGTATATATATAAAAAAGAAATAAGTAAAATAAATATTGATATTTTTTTTCTCTCTTCAGTAATTTTCTTTACTAGCTTTTAACTTAAAAAATAAATGAATGAGAAATGAGTAAAATTTAAATAATATTTATCAGTTTTTAAAAGAAAAGAAAACAATTTTAATATTTTTTTTTAAAAGATGCTATTATTAATTAAAGTTGATTTTTTTTCTTTTTCTCTTAAAAACAAAAGGCAATGTTGTTTAAATGAAAGTGTAATTAAAGGATTATACTGTTTTGGTAATTAATAAGAAAAAACAATAACTATTGAGGAATTTTTCAGTGATTGAAAATTTTAATTGTTTAAAAGGAAAAAAAGAGGGAAATAACCTTTTTGCAAAAATAGAATCTTTTATTTCAGGGTTTAATGCAGCCATTTCTGAGATATTGTGTGGATGGATAACAAGATTGTTCCAAAAAATAAGATAGGGATAGGTTAAAGCAGTGGACTTTAATATCTAGTCAATAACAGTCATTCTTGATTCAGCTATGAAGACAAACAGTAATAACAATCCAGCTGTGAAGATGACAGTCTGAGAAATTAAGAATTTAGTTTGTAGTAAGACTAATCTCAATACTAGTTTATAAAGATGTTTTTTGAAATGGAGTTGAAAAAAACTAAAAAGAAAATATAGAAGTGGAGTAGCCCTGGGAGAAATCTGCAACAAGCCTTGTATTCCACCCAAAAGAATTATTGTCTCAACCTGTGTTAACCTGACTACAAACTATTGAAAAATTGATAAATTTAACTATGGTAATCTACTCTGTAAATCTGTGTTAATTTGGAAATATCATCATAATGGAAATTTGAAGCTACAAAAGGATAAAGTTAATGAGAGAACTTCTATAAAAAGAATTATTTAAACTCAACACTTGAAGCTTTAAGAAGGAAAAATTAATAGGAAAGAAGCTGAAAATTATAACTACAAATAAAGAACTAAAATAATGAAATCAATTGTAATAAGTTATTGTAAATATACATCTACATTTATAAATAATATTAAAAATAATTAATAGTAAGGAACAATTTTGAGTTAGGTTTTTTTGTTATTGTTGTTAAAACCTGTTTTTATATAATATTGGTATTTGAATTCAAGTATAATTTATATACTTGGAGTTTAGATGTAATTATAAGGGATTTGAACATGGACTTTTAAGCTTCCTTCAGCTCTCCATTCTATCTCTTTGATTTGAGCCAACTGATGAGTGCTGGTTTATTACAAAATACATATATTGGAGGTTATTTATCTTTTTCACATGTATATGGTCATGCATATTAGTTGTATAAGATAGAATGGATTGAAAGTTTGTGTCAAATCCCTTATAATACTGATAATAATTGATTACAATATGCATTTTTCTTTAAAAATGTGAAGATATGGGAACTTTCCACTTTCATAAAAAAGGAAGATGGTTTTAGCTAATTTTAATTTTTTTATGTTTTTTAGTTTTAATCAGTAAAAAGAGAAATAAAGTAAATATTAATTAGTTTAATAAGAAGAATCAACTAGTTAATCTTATATGCTATGTGAAATTATATATACATTTAGAAGTTGTTTTAGATTTAAAATTGTCATATTATTATATCTTCTAATTTTTTTTATTTATTATTCACTTAGTAAACTTTATTAAATAATTGTTAAAAAGTAGTTTCTGAAATAATTTTTTGTGCTAAAGTTTTTATTTCTCCAGCTATCTGTTCTATGAATTTGCAGCATGTGTGACTATTTCATCATAAGATGGTGCTTTAAATAGTTTCTAGTTTATCCCAGTAAGTCTATTTAAATTAAGATAGATTATGCATATTCATTTATATTTGCTTTTGCTCATAGTCACAGTCTCTAGGGTTCTTGTGATCCTAAGTTAGCTCAAGAGCAATAACAGTTAATTGAGATATGTATTTATCCTTGGATAACCAGATATTTCTCTGGATGGCACCAAGGTCAAGATTATTTTTAAAGACCATTCATTGCACTTTATACAGATTGGAAATTAATTTATAGTTGGTTTGTACACTCATGGCATCACATGACCAGAGCATTGATGATGATCAGCATGTATCAGAATCTTAGCATTTTTATTATATGATACATACTTTAGCACTTAAGTATATATGTGTAAATAATTATTTGTATATTATACTTTAAGTTTGCCCATGGCTCATAAGGGATGACTGTGGATGTAGGTTTGTAACTTATAATTGTTATAATTACTTATTTTATTTTTGCTGATTCTCTCATGCTCATTTTATATTTGTTGATGATTATTGGTTGATAATGTTAGTTGAGATGATTGTGATATTTAGGGATGATGATTTCCACAACCTGATAATCACCTCTTTATTTTATCTCATTACAATATATATATATATTATGTACTGTATCTATATACAATATATATATATATTATGTACTGTTCTGGAATACAAGTTGAGGAATTTTAGTAGCATTTCAACATTTAGAGCTATATTTAGCAATAAACAATAAAAAGTTGTAGTTAGTATGATAAAAATAAATAGTAAGAAAATTCTGAAAATAAAGAATTATAAAAAGAGAAACACAGTTTGAAATATTTAAAAAGTTGTGTTTTGAGATTGAATGAAGTATAAAAATTGTTTATGGTAGTAGGATTGCTAACTTTGACAGGAATATATCTTATGAATTAGTGAAGTTAAATTTGAGAAAGTTTCTAGTAAAATGCTTTGTTGGAAATGTTTGTGAATGCAAAGTAAATGCAAAAGATGATGCTAGATGTAAAAAATCCTAACAATATAAAAACATAACATGAAACTTATCTTACAATGTGTTTGAAAAGAAAACTATTCTACTCCAAATCTGTCACTTACTGTAAGCTTGGAAAATTAATAGATGGTAGATGTTGGGTTTTTAAATCACTATTCAGTATTCTTGAATCACATCTCAGACTAGTGTTTTCCTAAAGGTTTGTGATGATGGTGTTTTAGTTGTATTTTTATATTGGACTATTTTCACTATCTAATATGAGTATTGAATGTCTTTAGAAAAATTTAACTTTGCTTAAATATTCCAAATACATTCAATTGTTAGTAATAGCATGAGAAACAGGTTAGTATATGCTCAACATTTTGAGAGTATTATTCTCCCCTTTTCTTCAGGTGCTGGTATGACCAGTGACAGTACTAGCATGGGATTTAAATCAGAACCATTAGATTCTTGAGTATTGAATTTTAAGGTAATGTTCTAAGCAACTGAGCCATCCTGCCAAAGGCAACAGTCAGTAGAAATTTCATATACTTATCCATGAGGTTCCTCCTGATTTCTCCACTTTTTTTTAAGAGCAAAGTTGATTAGTGGTTTCCATACATTATGTATGGTCACTCTGGATTGGCTTATGGGATTGTTTGCCATTGTCATGTTAACAGATTCTTTTAAATTTTCTTCACATGACAGTGGCAAACAATCCTATAAGCCAACCTAGTGTGACTATACATAATGTATGGAAACCATTAATCAACTTTGCTTTTATGAAAAAGTGGAGAAATCATGAGGAACCTTACAGATAAGCATCTGAAATTTCTCTTGACTGTTGCCTTTAGCAGCATGACTCAGTTAGTTAGAGCATTACCTTAAAATTCAATACTCAAGAATCTAAGGGTCCAGGTTCAAATGCCATGCTAGTACTGTCACTGGTCAGGCCAGCAACACCTGAAGAAGAGGGGAGAATAATACATCTCAAAATGTTGTGCATATATTAATCTGTTTGACAGTTGAATATATTTGAAATATTTAAATAAAGTTAAATTTTTCTAAAGATATTCAATACTCATATTAGATAATAAACATAGTCCAATATAAAAATACAACTATATCTTAGGCTAGTTTTTGGTTTATGGCTGTCATCAATGAAAAAAAAAGATTGTTTAATGAAAAATGCATTAGATTCAAGTCTTTTAATTGATGAAAGTCATAAACAAGAAACTAATCTGAGGTTATGAATATGATACTAATATACAAGAAATTAATAAGTACTTATGTAATGGCTGCTAATTATTCAAGCGTAAGAGTACTAGAATAGAATAAATATTTTGTCTTTGATGCTAGATATGATTACTAAATTTAAAAACATATAATACCTAATACTTGATATTCTTATATGTTTTTCTAAATGATTACTGGTTTTTAAATATTGATAAGATATTACTCATTTCACAATGGAATAGATTTATCAAAAAAGAAATATAAGTGAAGAGTGTTTTCACACAAGTTCTCTTTCAATGTTGAAATATTTAGAAATTTCGCTTCTTAAATGCGAATGTATAATAGAATACAAAGTGAAAACCTATTGTTGATTAAATTTAATAAATAGATTAACCATATTCTAGAAATAGAATAATTAATGTTTTGGACAAAGTTGTGAAGAATGAAAGGAAAATACTGAAGATGAAAAAGAGTATTATGTTTAATGTTAAGAATATAAAATTACTTTTAGGAAAATTATGAAGTAAAATGGAGGATGTAATTTAAACAGCTTTGAATTAGAATTCATTTAATTAGCTTTAATTTTTTAAATTTTAAATTTTTTAAATTTATATCACTATTTCTGCAGTTGAAAAAATGTTTTATTTGGTAATTACATTTTTTGTAGTTATATTTATATATTTTAAATTTCTTGAATGATAAATTTTGAGTTTATAGAAATTTGTAAAGATTGTTTTTAAAATGTAAAAGAAAATGTCATTTGTCAATTTTCTTACCTGAAAAAAAAAGAAAAGAATTTACTGTCTTAAAATGAAATCTGTCATATATCTTACTTTGATTGGGGTAGGTGGGTAGTATTTTAATATTACAATGAATATTATAATTTAAAGTAAGTTAATAGAATTTTAAAATCATGGTTGTCATTGGATATGAAGTAAAATGCAACTCCCCTTAAGGGTTCTGAAAAACATCAACTTAAAATATGACAATTTATTATGTATGTGTTTTGAGTTCTCTGCCTAAAGGTAGATGAGATAATTAGACTAAAGAGTATTATGACTGAATAAACTCTCAGTCATCTTTATTACGATTTTGTCTTTATTGTAGTATATTATTTAAAGCTTTTCGTTTTACATATTTTTTACTTTAATCAGCCCATTTAATTAAATGATATATATATATATTTAATAACGTTTGCTTCTCAATGTATGTGATAATGATGAAAAAATTAAATCCTTTACTGTGAAAATTTTCCATAATTGTGAAGATTGAGTGGAGAAAAATAGACTTTATGCATCTTACTATTATAATTTCGTCATCTTTTTTTTTATATATATGTCATAGCATCGGCCGGGAGGCGAACCCACAACCGTCTGCAACCAATTACTTGCTTGCAAGGTAGCTGCGATGACCTCTCGGCTAACAACACTTGACCTAATAAAAAATAATTTTATCATCTTAGAATGAATTTGTACACAATCAGAGGTTATTACATTTTATTATAAATGCTGTAAGAGAAAATATTTAAAATCTCTGTCTGAAATACTCTCATTCCCAGACCAATTGGTTTCAAGCTTACAGCTCACCTCAGTGATGAGCTAGAAATATTCAGAGAAAATATTTATAATCTCTATCCGAAAAACTCTCATTCTCAGACCAATTGGTTTCAAGCTTATGGCTCACCTCAGTGAGGAGCTAGAAATATTCAGACACTAGACTCAAGCTTATGTCTCACTTTAGTGAGGAGCTAGAAATATTAGTGTCTGAATATTTTTAGTTCCTCACTAAGGTGATCCATAAGCTTGAAACCAATTGGTCTGGGAATGAAAGTATTTTGGATAGAGATTTTAAATATTTTCTCTTACTGCACTCATCATTTAAGAGCTTGTTTGAGCTATTGGTACACTTTCTGTATTATATTTTTGTAATTACAAGCTTATAAAAGCAATGGCATGTTATATGTGACTTGCTTTATTGATAATTACACTTTATTATGTAACTCTAAATATGATGTACTAGATTTTCATGAGATGACATTTCTAGGATGTTAGTATCTTTGTTATTGAATTTGCTTTGAGGCTGAAAATTTAATGTAGATTTGAAGGGGGACTTCTGCATGAGTTTTGGATTATTTAATATTTTACATAACAAATTAAGAAGTGTATTAATTTTGCTATTTGTTTTATTACTACTATTAAATGTTGTATACTCTTGATTCTTGGCAATCATATAAGTAGCATTCCTCAAGAATGATTTAAGGAATCTTTAGTAGCATAGTATAAGAACAAATTTCATTTATTTCATTACTGCTTGTTTCTCTATTTCTTTAATCTTTACAAATCATCTCTTAAAACAAACACAATAAGTCACTTTCAGCCTTGTTATTTTAGTTTCAAGTTATAATTCAAGACTAATCTGATTAAATGCCCATTTGTTTAATTAATTACTAGAAAAGTTAATAAATTAATACAGCTGTATTTTAAATTCATTATCAACCCTGTTAAAATGTTAATACTTTTTTTTCTTATATTTTTTATTCCAACTTTAACATTCATAATAAGTAATTGTTTTTATTTAAAAAAATAATGAAATGATTTATTGCTTGGGACCCTTCAAAAATGTTCAATCACCTAAGCAACAAATTGACTGGTATCCATGGCCTTGAACTCCAGAACTGTCACTTTATCACTGCAACCAAACCATGCAGGATATTATTCTCATTGATAAATTCTTTAAATTATCACCTGCTTTAGAAATAATTGTAAATGTATATTTTCATTTAAATTGGATTTTTTAAATTTTAATTTTTAAATAAGAATTCAATCTTGCTAACAATATATATATATATAAAACGTTTGTAGCAAAAGAACATCAATAATAATGATGTTATGACCATGATTATAATATATGATTGCTTATTAGGTACTCAAAACAGTCTTTGTGAACAGAATTTGATATATCTGTGTGCAATAATTCAATAAAACTATTTAAAGGAGTGTAATTTCTCAAAATCAGTAAGTTATTCAAATAATGCCCAATAATTTCAGATTCTCTCAAAAGTCATAATCATTTTTGTTATTTGTAATTGATTTATATAGAATTCAAATTAGTGTAAAACATTATAGACCATTGTATTCACTATTAATCTTTAATCAAAAAATTTTAGTTTTAATCACCATAAAAGTTAATAAATAAGTTTCATAATATTTGCTAAAATTATATTAAGAGCCAATATTTTGCAGAAATAACTAGGCCACGTCCAATATCAGTTGATATTGATATGTTTGTACATAAATTGCAGGATATTTCGTTTCATTATTAACAACTAAAATTTTCCTTAGCAGTGAATAATTTGCATTTGAATCTTTTATATTGAAACTTGTTTATATAACTGATGCTTATATATAATTAAAGTTGTTTATAGTTTGTTTCGAAAATTAATTAAATTTAAATTGTATCATTTAAGAAATAAATATTATTTACTTATTTGATTTTTTAAAAAAAATAGATACTATTTTACCATTTATTTTTTGTTTTAATTAATAATCTGTCAGAGCATCTATATCTATTGGAAAGGCATAAAAAACTGAATAAGGGCTATATATGGCCTTAAGGCCTAAGTAGGGAGTGCCACTATTAATGTAATTACTAAATTAAATATCATAAAACTCTTCATTTGTTACATTAAGTTAAAATTTCATTTTTTTTTAAAATATAAAAGTTTACTCTTTTTAAAATATGATATAAGGTCTGCAAAATTCATAAATATGACACATAGGTCTGCATTCCCTTATTTTTTTTTTTTTAAACATCAGAATTAAATTAGAGGGTTGAAGTGAATATAATTTTTTCGTTATATTTATAATATCTTTAAGCATGATGAAAAAAATTAATATTATTTTTGTTTTAAATGGATGTAAATAATGTTAGACTAAAGTAATAATTGCAATGATTTATCAGTATTTATTCACTATATTTGTTGCTTAGTTTTGGGTGGATATCAAAAATTGTGGATAATTGCATATCCTATATAATTTGTTTTTAATACACACACACACACATATATATATATACAATGCTATGCTTATATTGTTTATTTTTAATATGTATATAATATATCAGGACTTACTTTAATAATCCCATAAACAACATTCTACCATGAAGACAGAGGAATTTTTTTTTTTAGTGATGTGATTTACCTGAGAATATACCTAAATAGCCATCTCCAGTTGTAACTTAGCAATGGTCAACTAAACAGTCTTCTTGTAAAGACAGTTTGAATTTCCCCGAGGCAAAAAATTTTGCCATCAGAAGATGCTACTTTCATTATTGAGGAACTATCCACATATTCCATTGTAATGCATTAATACATTGTCTCATTTACATATCCAACATAGCACCAGAAAGAGCATGGACTAAAATGATGATGAACCACATGTATAGATAACCATAAATAAATACCTCATATATATCATGGAGAGAAAAGCGAACCAAGGTCAGTGATAAATTTAACCAGAAAATTTTATTAACAAATGTAAAATAATAAATAATAATTTTATATAAATAATAATAATAACATACAATGGTTTTATTGATATCTTTGACATATACCCTTGGAATTTTTACATAGATGAATTATCTACTATTAATTTTATGAAATTAATCATATGTATTAATTACATACTTTTTTTGGTTGCTAAATTTAGAATAACATATTAATTAGTGACATGTACACATTGAGAAAACAGCAGGAATTATGCACTCCCTCTTATGACCTTCTGTTCTCCTCTGCCCATCTGAAAGGAAGAAGATAGTTGCAGGATCAATTTTTTTTTTTATCTTCTTAAATTATCAAGAAAATGAAGAGTGTGCAAACCACTTATATATATAATACCCACATATATGTAAAAAAAAAATCCATTTAATAAACAAAATCTCTAAAAATAAATTCAGGTTTATCACAACTTAAGTATGTATCGCCTTTCCTGTAATTGTTCACAATTAAGAGTATTTTATCATAACAATATATATACATAAATTTAAATGTATTCAAAATAATTGTTGTAAAAATGTTATAATAAAATTATTAATGCACATATAAACCCCCAAACAATTGTTAATTCATGCCAAAAAAATAAAAATAAATAGGTCTCTTCAAATTTATGCTATAAAAAATGTAAACTTAGCAAAATATACAGCATTAGTATCAAATGATGTATCTGAATAATATGTAAATTTTATTTCCCAAGGGCTTTAGATTAACTGTCTAATGTCAGGCCAAAATTTGTCTGAATTTAGTTAGTCACTTCCTTTTGATAGTTACACAACAGTATTTTCTAAATGCATTTTATTAAGTTTGATCATTTTTCCAGGTGTAGACAGCATATTTGATAATCCAAGCTATCATTTGCCTTCACAGACCTCCAGCAATTAAATATCAAGCTTTCCATATCTTCGAAGGCTTACATGGTCATAAATGACGAATGGAACTATGGATAAGGGATAAATATTGAGTAATTCTTATGATCATCCATAACTATGTAAGAGTAGATATACATGATGCTGATTACACAGAATGTTAGAAATACTGTTACTGCTGTTATATCACTCTGTTTTATCTTAGAAGTGTCTGTGACTATCGTTCTAGAAGAAAAAAAAGATTAAACTGAAATGCTGTATGTTAACTCTGAAAAACTATTGCAACAACATACTTTGAAACTAATATTATTTCTAGCTTTTTATACAAAAATCACCTGCCTATTAAAAATGTCCACATGTGTGACGCTTTAAAAAAAAAGAAAAGATTGCTAATCACTTGTTTGTTCTACAATTTTCATTAGCATTCCTATTTTAATAAAAATTAGTTTTTTATTTTTTTTCTAAAATACGATTTGTTTCAGATCGCTATTCAGAAATCCAACCCCCCACCCCCCAAAAAAAAAGTCCATTAAAAATGGGAAAAGTACCAAATACTTTTTTTTTTTTCAAAAAGAAATTAAGGAGCATTTTTCTTCGTTAACTTTACAAAAAAAAAAAAAAAAATGACTGCATTCTGTGAGGAACATAATCCGTAATACAGTTTTTATCAATGGAATTTTATATACCCTTGAACTAAAAAGATAAAATTTTGTTTAAAATAGCCTCAAAGTGCAAAGTTTATGTTAGTATCAATTCTGCCAGGGACTACTTTTTTAAAAAATTCATACTGATTTTTGAATTTATAAACCCATCTCTTATAGCAAATGGTTTGAAGTTACGTTTTTCATTTGATCTTTTGCTAAAGTCTTTATATAGATTTAAGTATTTTTGTTGTCATATGTTATCCCCTATTAACAATCATAAATTCAATACTTATTCCCTTTTCACTGAATATTTCTGGTACTATGGACAGTAGCATAGATAGAATTTTGGGCATTCATACAATATTTACAATGTATATCTTAATACTTTTTTTTTTCAAATAAAAACCAGCTTTAGCAGACTTTTTTTTCCCCACAAAACTAAATTAATTACTTTCATTTTAACAAATAAATAGAACATTTCTTGTTTTTTTTTTTTTAGATTTGGCAAAATTTCTACCTATTATTGACTTTGCAATTTTGCAACCCATTTTAAATGAAATTTTAATTTTCATATTTACAACATCAATATAGTATTATAATTGCAATCATTTACTATTACAACATCACTATATGTAAGAGGTAAGAAAATAATTGATGATAGATAACTAATATACATGTGAAATTTATGAATTTTTAATTAATTAATTATTTTCAAATCATGAATTATTGAATTTTTGGTTTTTTTTTTTGAAGGAGTGATTTATGCAACTGGATTGTAATAATGCCATTTTGGAAATGTCGTATGATTATGCATTATCTAGAAGTTATATGACATGTTAAATTTAGACATTTGTTTGCAATATAGTTTAAAAATTGCAAAATATTAAAGTAAACTAAGAACTTTCAGGCTACATTGGATTCTTATCCTATTATTATTTTTTGGATAGTAGTCAGGTTATTATGAGTTCCAGTGAAAGAAACAGATTGGCAGTGTACTTTATTTATAGAGCATGTAGATGTTATAACAAAATTTTCTTATCATTTATATATTATATCATCATTATTTTTCTTATTTTATTTTTTCAGTCTGAAAATTTCAAAACTTGTTCCGTGATACTGAAAACCATTATAGTAATTATATTTTTATTTATCTCCTTTAATTTGCTGTAAATTTTTGCAGTAATGGCATTGTTGTATATTTTGATGCTATTAATCAACTAAATATTTATAATCAATTAATCTAAATGAGAATCATGAAATAAATATGTTATTAAAACACTGAGGATATGAAGTTAAAATTAGACCAGAAATATAAATATTTTTCCTTCAGAAAATATTAGATAAGCATAAATATTTATAGGGGATGTGAACTCAGACTTTCAAGCACCCACCAACTATCCACACTATCTCATACAACTGATGCACATGACCACACACATGTATTTATTTATTTATCTTTTCTACATGTGTGTGGTCATGTGTATCAGTTGTATGAGATAGTGTGGATAGTTGGTGGGTGCTAGAAAGTCTGAGTTCAAATCCCCTATATTTACAATTAAGCTCCAGGTTTATGAAGAGTGCCTGGTTTTCAAATATTTATAAATATTTATGAAATGTATTACTAATGCACTTATTATCTGACTTTATTATTGTGCATTATGGAATGAAATTTAAATACAGTTTTGCTTATCATCTATTCTTTAAGTTTGGAGAAAAAACAGAATCTTTTTAGATAATTGAATTAATTCAAAATATATCTTGGGCTTTTCAGCTATCCATAGACTGAGATGGCCATCTAGTATTAGTAGTATGAGCTGCTTTTTATATATATCTTTGTACTTTTTCAAATAATTAAAATGGAGGCAGTACAATAGGATTAAAACATTGTCTTTCATTCATGCTTTAAGCTTTTGATGTAAAACTTTATAATATATATACATACTTTGAGTTATCTAATATCTGATATAGATTTCTGGTTGTTAAAAGTGTATTGTCACTTTTCTTTTTTATTCTAAAATTACCATACTTTAAAGAATTGATTGTTTCTTATAACTAGTGCAGTTTAGTAGAGTCATAGTCATTCTAACTGAATTAATATAAAAACTAGTTTACTTTACTATATACAATAATTTATATATATCAATTGCAAATTTGTTTCATATTTAAACTCAAAACTTAACATACTCTATTTAAAAAAATCATTGATATATTTTGCTGTCTATTTTTTTTGTATGACTCCTAACATAAGTACTTAAATGTATAAAACAGGTCTTTATTGATGATTATGTAATTGTGAATCCACATTTCACTTAAATTATAGTGTATCCTATAAATTAAATAATCTCTGTGACCACATTATAAATCTTATTTTTTTAAATAGATATTTCTTACATCTTACTAGCTATATATCTCAAGGGATAGTACAGTCTCATTATTTTTTTGTCACCTATCAAAAAAATTGATGTCAAAATTTTCTTAATGTGATATTAAAGAGAATTAAATTTGATCTTAAATTAATGAAAAAAAGACAATAATCAGTGATATGTAGAAAAATTTATTCATCTGAACCACATAATTTATATATTGTGTCAAAGGATCATCTTTGAGTCTTGTTGAAAAATGTTTAAGTTGGGAAAAATTATATAGAAATTCAATGCTAATATGGGTTAATTATTCATACAATAATTTTTTTAAACACTTTATAGATGAATGGATTTCCAGTGGGCACCATGTCTGAATTTTAGAATAAATCATTGATAGACTTTTGTATGTGATTTGAGTTATGTAAGATTCTCTGTCTGATCTCTTACATCCATGTAGGTTAGTCTCCATCTCATCACGTATGATATTTTTGCCAATTTTATCCTATCAAGTAGCTGACATTTTAAGAAAGTTAATGTCAAATAAAGAGTTACTATATATTCTTCCAAATGACTTAACTTTTATGAACTGACAAAACAATCTCAACTAATCTAAGACTGTTGTTTCTAGTCCGTCTTTTTAGAATACTGTATATTAAAAGTTTTGACCCTGTTCCTCATAAATAATTATTTATATATTTATTAATGTGTTATTGTTTATTCATTATACCAGTTCAAAATGCATAGTATGCTAATAGACTTTTGAAAAGAACTATTTTAATTTTTGTTCTCAAATGTTATTATTTGGATTGAAAGTTAACAATTTTGTCAAAAGTATGATTCCTTTAATAATTATTAAATTAGTTTTGGTCACTGATGTATATATTTGAGTACCAAGAAATTTAGTTGGAATAGCTGTAAACATCGGTGGTATAATTGTTCCTGTAATATTTGCTGTGCTGAAGATTTGTCGTCTGATACAATTGATTCAGTTATTCTAGGAATTTTAAGAATTTTTCAATAATAAAAATATCAGTAGTTTCTTTGATAATTATCACATTATTAACATAGACCAGTATATTTATTTTTCTTCCTAGATGTGGGATAAATATACCTGGAATAAAACCACTGATTTCTCTTAAGAATAAATCAATGTAGACAACAAATAAAGCAAGAGAAAGAGATCTTTAAATAATATCTTTTGCAAACTGAAATATTGATGATAGTCTCAAGAAGCTTTTTATTGTGAAAATATTAGATATATGTTTAGTTAGATAATTAAGATTAACAATTGCAATTATATCTGATAGATAATTTTGCTTCAAAGTTAGCAGACAACATTTCAGTTTAATCTTTTTTCTTTTTTTTTTTTAAAAAGAAAATTTCTGCAATTCTAGAAGTTTTATAATTCTAGGACAATAGCCACAATCATTTATATGCTAAGCTAAGGTAAAGTATAATGATGTAATGGTAGTAATAGTATTTTTAATATTCTGGGTAATCAATGTTATATATGTTTATTTTTTTTAAGTTGTAGACTATCATATGTATTACTGAGTGTTTATCTATAGTGCCATTCATTATTTTGTCAATGTAAGTCCTTGATGTGGTAAGCTTGATGTCTGATATATGGAGGTCTATAAAATCAAATGATAACTTGGCTTATTAGATATATTGCCTGAAAAGTGACCAAAGTGCTAAGTTGCTGAGCTATGAAATATAATATTCTGAATTATTCATGAATTGGTAAGAAACCAAGAAGATGCATTTAGAAAATATTATTATGGAACAATCAAAAGGAAATGATTTAATTTCAGACAAATTAGACTAATATCAGAGAAATAATCTATAGTCTTTGGGAAATGTGTGCGCATATTAGTCATATACTTAATTATATCTTGATGTTGCAGATTTTGATATTTAACTTTTTTAAAGTATTATTTTAAAGAGATCTGCCCATCACCTTTCCTCCTTGTAGAAAAACTTGTGAAGATTAAAGCATTATTTGTCAGCTTTCCAATTGATAGATTATGAAGATTTAAGTATTTTTTTTATTCTTCTTTTATTTAAATAAAAATAATTAAATATCCATTTTCTAACTAATATTGGATTATTAGTGATTTGACTATGGCTAGCTATCTGAAAGTAAAATCTTAAGGCTGTTGTAACCTGAAAACATTTTCAAGTTTCAGTTAAGTGGTTTTCTTTAAATTGTTTTTAAAAAAAAACATTACTTCCTAAAAAGAAAAAAAAAAGGATTTGATTAGATAAATACTTCAAATGATCAGTCTTAAAAAAATTTCCCATAATGTTACTGTCTTTTTTATAAAATTTAAATAATCCATCTTAAACAAATTTAAACTGACAAAAAAAAAGTTAACATCAAATTAGGCTTTCATTCTTTACTGGAACTATATTAAGATGTTTCCTCTTTTATAATCACATGATTAACTCACTCAGTGACATTATTTAAATTATACTACAATAAATATAAATATTAAAATACATATAAAATAGAAATTCACATAATATTACAATACTAACCAAAAACAAAATTTTACTAAAATTCTTCCACAACTATCATTTCATCTACTTACAAATTGATCTTGTCAAATGAAATTCAGCTATACATACAACATTTACATACAAAACAAAATACTTCCCCATCATTCACTGCAAAAATTAACTTCCTCAGATTCAACAAATTTTATCATCAAAGTTTCTTTTAATTCTTCTTATTTCACATCTTTCATAAAATATATCTTCTGCATTGTCAAATAATATTTTATGATCTGTATTTAGTTCATGAATATACAAAACTGGGTCATATATATCTATTTTTAATTATACTTTTATGAAATTTGACTCTTTCTTTAAGACTTAATTTACTTTGACCTATATAAATTTTACTACAACTGCAAGTAATCTTATAATACACCAGAAATAGATTTGTTATTAATTGTCTGTTTTGAGTTATTTAATAATGAATTTAAATCAAGGATTTTTTTTCTTTCATGAAAGGCCTTAAATTTTAATTCATTATTAAATGGTTCAAAACAGCCAATTGATAGCAAATCTATTCTGGGTGTATTTTATAAGATTCTTTGCAGTTATAGTAAAATTTATATAGATCAAAGAATTAAAGTTTATAACTCAGCTTTATATATTTATGAACTAAATATAGATCATAAAATATTATTTGACAATGCAGAAATATTTTATGAAAGAAGTGAAATAAAAAGAAGAGTTAAAAGAAAGTTTGATCATAAATTTTTTTGAATCTGAGACCATTAATCTCATGAAGACATTCCTTTGATGTTAAAGGAAAGTTGATTTTGAAGTGAATGATGGGAATTTTGTTTTATGTATATATTGCATGTTTAGATGAATTTCACTTGACAAGATTTATTTGTTAATAGATGAAACCATGGTTGTGGAAGAATTTTAGTAAAATTTTCTTTTTGGCTAGTGTTGTAATGTTATATGAATTTTTATTTTATTTATAATTAGTAGTATAGCATTAAGCAGTATTTAATTTTAAAGTACATATATTAATAAAAGTGAATAAATTTAGAAACCTACTATAACCCCCCCCCCCCCAAATTTACAAAATAATCTGCAAAAATAATATTTTGATTATAACTCTAAAGTTTCCAATAATCCAACATTGCTATTTTCCCTCTAAATGTACCAGGCCTTTAACCATGTTTACACACATATTTAAATTTTTTTGAATATACAAACTTTCATAACATTTTCTTTCCTTGAATTTTTAACATATTTTACTTTACAAATATTTTTTTTCAGGGTTATACATTTATTTTTTAATACTGGTCATAGAATGAATTGTGAAAAAAAATATTCAGATAATAAAATGTGTTAAAAATTATAAGTAAAGAAAATGTTATGAAATTTTGGATATTTAAAAAAATTTAAATAAATGTATAAACATGGTTCAAGGCCCAGTACAATTAGGGGAGAAATGGGCATTATTAGAATATAGAAAATTTTATAGTTATAATTAAAATATTATTTCTGTAGATTGTATGTAAATTTGGGGAAAAAAATTGGTTTGTGATAGGTTTCTAAATTTATTATTTTTTAAATATATGTGTATATATTTCATTATTTATATGTAATATAATACAATGTAAATAATATCCACTAGATGGAGTTGCTATAGAGTAGTTGGTCAGCAAAATTAAAATGATCTGTAGATTGCAGTTTATGGATAATAAGAGAATAACCAAAATAGTATTTAATTGGGTTATGAGTAAAGGACAGGCTTTTATGGATAATAAGAGAATAACCAAAATAGTATTTAATTGGGTTATGAGTAAAGGACAGGCAACAAGTTTGGGTGAGGAAGGTAATACAATATGCAGAAGATTTAGATAAAGAATTTTTGTCAGTATACTTATATAAAAGATGGAATGATTGTGTTAGAATTGTTGAATGCTAAAGTGGCAAGGAATGGGATAGAAGAATAGATGTATTAATAAAAAATAGGGAGTTAGAGAGCTAGAGAAATAGTGTGGTGAGTAAAAAGGGTTTAAATATATATAGAAGTAAACAGAATATTGGGTGCAAATTAATTTATGATAATAGCAAGAGAAGTAGTTTACAGTTTAAGGCTTGAACAGGATCTTTAACAACAAGTGAATATATACAAATGGAAAAATATGGGTGAGTTAGTGTGCAAGTTATGTAAGGAAGGCATAGAAAATATTAGGCATTTGTTAATTGAATGTAAATGCCTGCGAGTACAAAGGGTACAAATAATGAAGTTGTGGGAAAATAAATATAAACAAAATGATTATACAGAAAGTGGATTCTCAGGTTTTATGCTGGATTTTGGAAAAAATAAGAGGGATTTAGATATAAATGTCATAAACTTGACAAAGATTATGTTGTGGAAATGGTATGGAGCAGGATAGTGAAGAATATGGGAAGGGGGAGGTAAGGTTGCTAACAGGTTTCTCTGGGCATTGTGGCTGAGAGATTTCTGACCCCAACAAAGAAGAAGCCACACTGCATCATATCACATATGATTGTAAAAGAGAAAACATTTGGATAAGGTTCCAAGAGGAAATAAAAGTCAGGTTCGATGTTAAATAAATTTATTTTTAGTTGTCTATTTCAATTTTGTTTAAGATTGATTATTTTAAATTTGATTAGATAATTCTGAAAAACCATAATTCCATGATTGAAATGTAATCATTTTTTATTAATGATTTATTATTATAGCACTCTTTTGAAATAATTCTTAAAAAAAGTCAATTGACTATCTGAAATATAAATTCTAGTGGAAGTGTTCCAAACCTCTCTTGCATACATTCATGTTGGGCTGATGTATATTAGTTTTTATTTTGTTGATAAGCTTTGATTTTCATACATTGTTTACCATATTGTAATTTTATAGTTATTTTGTAACATGCACACACACACACGCGCGCGCGCGCACACACACACATATATAGGCAAATTTATAAATAAATATTTAAAAATACAGTATTTAAAAACTTATAAAAAAATATATGTATAACCGTCACTTAGGAGCGCTTTCAACTAACTTGTAGCTTTGTCAACTATCACGGATAGTTGACAAAGCTACAAGTTAAAGCTACAAGTTAGTTGAAAGCGCTCCTAAGTGACGGTTATACATATATTTTTTATAAGTTTTTAAATACTGTATTTTTAAATATTTATTTATAAATTTGCGTATATTATTTTGAAGAAATACAAATATCGATTTTTATATATATATACATAGCACAGGTATTTTTACGGGAACAGTTTGCATATATAAATTAAGATTATAATACAAACAAAAAAAGATGTAATTATTAATCATGATGTGAGAAAGCACATTTGCAAATGCATTTACTCTCTATATTCACTCATTCATATTTATTCAAAAAATAAAACTAATAAAAAAATGCTGCATCATATTTTTAATTTTTTTAATAAAATTATTAGTGAAATGTCAAACTTTTACATGATTAAACATACTCTGGAAATATTTATCTTCAGTAACTTTTTCCCCTATGGAAACATAATAGCAGTCCTGTTAGCACCAGACCATGATCTCTGTAGTTTGGATGATTTTGTTTTTATTGATTTCAGAAACCATAAACTTAACCCTGTATGCAATTTTCCATTTTAGATTCTAGAATAAACTCTTCAAACTTTAAACTTTCTGAACAATATAAGAATGTTTTACAGTTTTTTTTTCTGCCACCATAAAATAATAACTTTCATTTTATTACTTAAGAAAGATACTTTTTGATTTTTTAATTTTTTTTTTATAAAACTTCTAGCTTATGGTTAGAAAACATTTTATTACATGAAATATTATGTCATAACAATCTTTTGTAAGGATAAAAAATGAAGAATAAAATGTGTATGCTTTCAACATAACCACAAGAAATGTTATTAATAAATATGATTGCATATAGTGTTCCAAGGTGAAAAAATTATTGCTGCCACTTTGTAAAATTTATAAAATTAGATTTTATTTTTTGTTTGTTTATTTATTTGAATAGCATCCAAGTTAGTATATATTATATCCCAGTTCCAGTGCATTTTATTTTTTTAAATTTTTTAATGAGAAAATTTATTACCATTTTAAGCATGATATTTTTTTCAATAAAAGTATGTTAAAGTATAATGTATAATAATAATCTGATTGAATTATCAAAGTGTATAATGTCAATTGGCTAGACATCTATTATTATAATCAACAACATTGACATTGTTTTGACATATAATGATAAAAAACCAAAAAATTAAATATCTGTGTTTTTATCATGATGGCTTTGGTTTAATAAATGATGGTATTTAACTTTTTGGAAATGATTTGGTGTTGAATAAAACTTTTTGATTTGATAATTAGAAAAGTAATTAAAATAATAAAACCTTTGCATTTTTTTTTGTCATTTTATTGGTGAAAGTTAGCTGTTTGCTTATTTCATATCTTTTTCTAGAGATATGAATGATTTTTTTTTTAGAATTCCTGGATTAAACTTGATTAAAAATAATAATTTTCTTTTTGTCATCTTCATTTAAATTCACTAATGTTTTTTTTAAAGAGGGAGAGAATATCTGAATTAGTGTTTTAATTTATTTCATTGCTATATTATTGTAATTCAAGACACAATCGATATCATTATCAGATTTTCTTGCATTCAAAAGACAGGGCATATTTTCGAAAAGGATAGGTAAAGATGTTTCTTAATACTAATAATAAAAGAGATAGAAAAAAATTAAAGAAGCTACCATAATTAAAAATATTAGATGAAGTTAAAAAAAAAAGGCTTAAAGTTATTACTTTTATAAAAATTGAATTTCATATAGCTTAAATATATAAATTTAGAAAGGAGAATAAAATATTTACAAGAAATATTTCCAGAGGGAAATAATATATATTAAGTAAAAGAAAAATTTTAAAAGTCACAAAATTTTAATAATTGAGAGAAGATAAGGTTAAAAATAGAATAAAATTTAAAAAATGTAAAAGTATTTATGAAATTATATTATAATTAGAAAATGTGTGAATAAATTTAATAAAATAATTAAAATGAAAGACATAAATTAAATTAATAAATAAATGATAGACATAAATTAAATTAATAATAAATAAATAGTTAATAGTAATATAAATGTAAATTATAAAATATATAGTATTTTATACAAAGAAAAAAATTATAAAGTTATTAAAAATTATGTATGTACATTGATTGAGTTTTTTAAAGTATAACTGGATTGTATATAATCTATTATGCAAATACATAGAGTATTATATATAATGTATAATATTTAATTATATGTAGTAATACATTAAACTGTGTTAATTATGTGGTCATATATGTTTGAGTATTGTAGCTCTGGTTGCAGAAAGGAATTTACTGTTAACAGAAAGAATACTCTTTGATTCCTCCTGGAGGTCTTAAAGGAACTGAGCAGGAGCAAATTCCTAATGTCCTTTCCATACATTCTTGTCATTGCAGCTTTATCACTATGTGATTATTCATATACTATACACACATTGATGGCCTGTTTACCAAAGTGTGGTGATTTCATTGTTTTTGTTTTTTTACCTCTGAGCTTAAGATCAAGAAACACCATGGTTTTTCTTCTCAGTTGCATGATATGGCAGAATGAATGTGTGTGTGAATGAAAAAAAAATTCTAATAGGATATTTACAATCATGACAGGCAAAAATAAATTATGGCCCTTATTTCTAGGAGGCTATAAAATCACCAGCTAAGGCAGCACTTGAGGCTGAAGGCAGAGGGTGCTAAGAATTCCCTGATTGTGGATCCAGGTTGCCATTTGATGATGACTTTTTATTTAGATACTTAAAACTGCAGATCACTTTCAAGTGAAAGAAAATTGCAAGAACTGTCTCATATTAAATTGGACATTATTGGACTTTGTAAAGTTAGAAGAAAAGGTAAAGAGATGGTTAATTTAAAAAGTAGACATGCACTCTATTTCAAAGGTACAAATATTCAAAGCACAAGTGGAGTAGGATTCATTTTAATAAAAACTGAACATTCTGGAGATTGATAGTGTATCAGACATAATGGCAAGATTAGTTCAACTTAATATCACATACCAAATGGAGATAATTCAGATTTATGCTCCAACAAGTTTGCATAGTGATGAAGTCATAGACGATTTATATATGGATGTACAATAAGCTTTTTATCAGACCAAACAACATTTTAAAATTGTTGTGGGTGACTTTAATGCTAGAATTGGTAAACAATTGAAAGATGAAAGTGATGTGAGTAAATTTGGTTATTATAATAGAAATGAGAGAGGACATAGACTTGTGGAGTTTGCAGGAAAAGAAAAACTTTATATTATGAATTCTTTTTTTGAGAAAAATAGGAAATGGACATGGAAGCATCCAAATGAAGTTACAGCAGAATTGGATTTTATTTTGCCTAACAGAAAATATATATTTCAAGATTCTCATGCTCTTAGTAAAATTAACACAGGAAGTGATCATCAATTAATGAGATATAAGATACATGTAAATGCAAAACTAGTGAGACAAAAATTATTAAGAAAAATAATATTCATAGTTGATATTCATAATCTTCAGAAACATTCTAATGAATTTAAATTAGAATTTGCAAATCGTTTTCAAATATTAGCAGATTTTTAACATGATTCAGATTTGAATGAAATTAATAGAAAAATAACTGATATACTTTTAAAAACTGCAACAAAGATAGCTGGTAGAAAAAAGACTAGAAAATTTATGAAGAAAAGAAGAAATTTGAAACTATATAAAAATGATGTATTAAGAATGATTGAATATCTCGAATTTTGTAAAATGGTGCAAAGAAGAGTTGATAATAATACTAGAGAATATAATTGTGAATTAGTAAGAAAAACTATAGAAGAGAATAAAAGTCTTGAGTGTGAAACAATTTTGGTATTGGTGGGAAACTTATATCTGCAATAAGGAAAAAAGATGGAGTTATTACTAAAAAGAGTGATGACATCATGAAATGGATAGAAGAGTTCTATCAAGAATTATATAATAATAAAATACAAGTACTTCCAACAATTATTATAACTTCTGAATGGCCCAGGATTTTGAATGAAGAAGTGAGTCATGCAATTGAATTTATGAAGAAGGAAAAAGCTTCAGGTAATGATAGAATTGTAATTGATATCCTAAAAGAAGCAGGGAAAGAAATAGATTTTTTTTTTGGCAAAATTATATACCAAATGTTTAAATGATAAAGATGTACCAGTTGATTGGAAGAATGCAGTATTAATATTTAAAAAAGATGATAAAGATGATATTAGAAATTACAGATCATGATATTAGAAATTACAGATCTATCAATCTTTTATCAATTTTATACAAAATTTTTATCAAGATAATTACAACTCATCTACAGAGAACTTTGCAACCAATCAAAAGAACAAACTGGATTTGAAAGCAGTTTTAATACAATGGATCATATCCAAATATTCAGAGAAGTTACAGAAAGGACCAATAAATAAGAGTTTCCATTATGTTTTGGATTTGTAGATTATGAAAATGAATTTGATTCTATATGCATTTCTTCAATGGTTGTAAAAATATAACAGCAACAATTAGATGGCATAATGATACTAGGAAGTTTAATACTGAGAAGGGTGTAAGATAGGGTGATTCCATATCTCCACAACATTTTACGGCAGTCCTTGCAAGAAATATTTTGTGGATTAAAATGGGAAGATAACAAAATAAAAGAAAATGGAGATTATTTAAGTTATTTAGATTTTGAATATGATGTAATTGTTTTTACAAATAATGCTTTAGAGCTTTAGGAAATGTTGCAAGAGTTATCAGATGAAAGTAAGAATGTAGGACTAAAGGTAAATGTTAAAAAGACTAGAGTAATGTTCAATGGATTTTCTCAAAAGATGAAAATAAAGATTAATAATGATGAATTAGAAGAAGTTAACAACTAAAAATACCCTAGCCAGATTATTATTATAGATAGAATGGATGAAACTAAACATGGAATTAAACTGGTTCAAGTGCTTTTGGTAGAAATGATGTAATATTAAAAGGAAATATGCCTATGTGTTTGAAAAGAAAGGTTTTTAATAAATGTGTTTTACTAATTCTTACTTTTGGATCTGAAACTTGAATACTTAATAGAAGAGCAATGCAGAAACTTCAGACTACTCAAAGACATATGGAGAGATGCTAATTAGGAGTCTAGAGAAGATCAAAAATGCAATACATGGGTAAGAGAATAAATAGGAGTTACTGATATCATTGAAAAGATTAAAAGGTGGAAGTGAAGTTGCATTGGACATATTTCTAGAAGAGATGATAATAGATGGACAATTGAAATATTAAACTATATTCCAAGAGATTGTAAAAGACCCAGTAAGAGACCACATGTGAGAATGTGTGCAAGGGTGATGTGGAGAAGAGAAAGTTAGAGATTGGGGGAAATGGATTGAACAGGGAGAGACCTTCATTTTGCAGTGGATTCATAATGGTTGACAATGACAATGATGATTGTGGCTGCAATGAAGACTACTAGTAAATCAAAACTGGAAGGGAATGTAATCAAGGAATAAATAAAATTAACTGTATTGTAAATAGTGAATTAAAAACATGTAATAAATAATTTACAAATAAGGAAAAAAAACCTTCCTCTCCCAAACTGCAGAAGTCACATTGTAAACAATAAATTAATCAACGACCACTAAGTGGCAGTGCAGTGAAATTGTAAAAGTGGTTTCTAAGTGTAGGTATTTTAAAGAGAAAGTCAGGAGAAATGGAGCAAAATGTAATTGAGGAAGACAGGACAGAATATAATTTCAGTGGAATTTTAGGAAATATGTTTGGAGAAATTAGTAGTGCAATGGAGAGGGTTAGCCAAAGAATAAGTAAGATAGAGGAAGAGGTAAAGGATGTAGAAACAAAATTAAAATTGTTAGAGTTGAAGTGTGAGCAGATAAAGGAATTATTGAATAGGAATGATAAGGAAAAAGTAGGTAAGGAAGTCCAGAAAGTGATAGAGAATTTTACAGATAAAGCAGAGAAAGTTGACTATGAGAGAGTATTGATAAGAGATTCACTAATTAGAGAGTGTGGAGATATAATTACAAGAGAAAATAGAAACAGGTATGTAAGAGTGTGTTTGCTCAGAGCGAGAATTGGGGTTTCTACAGATAAGGTAAAGAAGCAAGGAAGTAGAGATGTGCATGTTATGATAGGGACTAATAATTTGTCAAAGCCATCAAAGAGAGTAATGGACGAGTACATAGAATTGATTAGGAATTTAGGAATAGTTAGATTATTACCAAGATTTGGCAAGAGTTATTATGTTAGATAGGGCATGTTCTATAAATGAGAGATTGAAAAAATTGTATGAGAGAAAGGATATTATGTTTATGGATGTGTGGGATTTTTTTTATTAGAAAGAGGAAGTTATATAATAAAGATGGATTGCACTTAGAAAAACAAGTAAGTGAAGTTTTAGGGAGTTTGATGTATAAAGAATATAATCCAGGAAACTTATAAAGGGGGATGGGGTTTTAAGTGGCATTGATATCAGAAAAAAAAGAATTTATAAAAGAGTAATTAGGAAAGAAGAAATTTGTTAAAATTGGGTATTTGAATATGCAAAGTGATAGGAGTCTAGAAAAGTGACTGGAATTAAACAAAGCAATTAAAAACAAAGAGCTTGAGGTATTAGAAGTAGTGGAAACCCATCTAAGAGAGGAAGAAGAACTTATTCTGGAAGATTTGGTATCGCAGGGTATAAATAGAAAAAAAGAGGTAGTGATATAGGAGTTATGTCAAAAAATATTTAAATACTGTTAAATGTCAAGAACATTTGTGGTTTGAGATAAGATTAGGAAGACATGAATGGATGCTGGCTATAGGATATATACACTCTGGAGATAGTCAAACTATAATGGATTGGAACAGTAGTATATATGAATGCCTAGTTAAGGATATACAGAGTTTCAAAGAAAAAGGAAAAAAGAATAATGCTTATAGGGGATATGAATGGGCATATTGAAGAAATTGATGCTGTAGATAATAAGAATGGACAGCTTTTGAAGAGTTTTTGTCAGAGAGTGAATTTGAGCATTGGAAATTTGTTAAATATTTGAGGGACAATGTACATGCTCTAGAAATGATATATTTCACATAATAGATTATGTATTAGTAGAGAAAGAGGGAATGAATAAAGTATGGACAATTAAGGTGTATAATGATGAGAGAGTATGTAATAGTGATTACAATTTTTTTATAATAGAAATGGTTAGTAATGTGCTGAAAAATAGTAATAAAAGTAGATAGTGAAAGATGTGAGTTAAAAGAGTATAAAATAAAAGTTGAAGAATCCATGGAAGAGTTGGTTGGGGGTGAGTATAAGGACTGGTGTGGTAAAATAGAAAAAGTGGCAAATTGGGTTTTAAGTGAGAATATTCAGAAGAATTAAAAGTAATAGGAAAGTGATAGTTAATATAAGTGTAAAAGAGAGAAAGAAAGCATGTGGAGAATATAAGTGTGCTATTAAGAACAAAGAAAGTGAAAAAGATGTTAATGTTAAATGGGAAAAGTACTTAGAAAAAAAGAAGTTGACTAAAATAGATAATTATATAGAGAGAATGAAATTGAATAGTAAATTGTTGGAGGATATTAATAAAAGTGGAAGAGATGAGAGTAAAAAAATTTGGAAATACCTTAAAAGAAGGAATGTAGGGGAGAGAAAAATAGTATTATTAGATGGTGAGAAAATAGAGTATAGCTCTACAGAAGAATTAGAGATAATCTTAAATAAGTATGTAATGGACATAGAAAAGATGTTAGATGTGAAGAATAGAGTGATAGCAAACAAGAAAGCATATAGTAATGGGAATAATAGGTTTGTAGAAAATGAACTGAATGAGGCAGGGAAGAAATTGAAAAGTGGAAAGGCAAGAGGTTTGGATGGGTGCACAGCAGAGATGGTAATGAATTTAGGGTATAGGGTAAAATTAAAACTATGGTCATGTTTTAATAAGATGATACCGAAGAGAAATTTTTGGGATAGATGGAGTAATACAAGAGTAAGGCTACTATTTAAAGGAAAGGGTAAAACCAAATGTCAGTGTTATATAAAGGTTTCTCATATATAGTGACCGGAAGGGTCACAAAATGGATGGAAGAAAATAATATAATGGAAGAAATGCAAGGAAGTTTTTTGATCAGATAGGCATATAGGAGATAGTTTATTTGTAGTTACACAACTTATGGATATGAGTAGGAATATATTTATATATGGTTTTTATAGATATAGAGAGTGCATATGATAGAATAAGTAGTAATAGATTATGGGTAAGTTTAGTAAATTTGGGAATGAATGGAGCTTTAGTGGATATTATTAAGAAATTATATGAAAATAATTGCACATCAATTAGGGAATATAGAATCAGTTTAGCTTAAAAATGGAGTGGGTCTAAGGCAAGGATGTCCTATGTCACTTATTTTACTTTTGTTGTATTTGAGAGAAATGAAGAGAGCAATAGAAAGATTAGGAAGAAGGATAGAGATACCATTAATAGGTGCAAGGGAGTATATATATTATTGGGTCTTTTATTTGCTGATGATGTCTTTTTGTGACAGAAAGAAGGGAAGATATAGAAGTTAGGCTGAGGACGTGCACAAGGATGGATAAAGACATGGGGATTAAATTTAGTAAAGAAAAGTCAAAAGTGATGATGGTTAATTTTGGGGAAAGAGAAAACAAAGAATTTTTATTGGGGGGGGGATATAAAGTTAAGTTTGGTAAATAGGTATAACTATTTGGAATCATCTTAAGTAATCAGAGAAATTGCTTGGGTGAATGGGAGAAAAAAATTGATAAATGAAGCAAAGAAAAGAAAGAGATTGATAAAGAAATTAACAGAATTTTCATATAATAAATATGATATAGCTAGAATTGTATGGAGGGTGGTGGCAGAAGCAGGATTAACATATGGTAATGATGTGTTATGTGTTAGTAAAGGGGTATTAGATTACTTAGAAAAAGTCCAAAGAGAAAATAGGAAGACATGCATTAGAAGCAGATGTGAGGATGGAAAAGGAGGCAATTCAAAGTGAAATGGTTGGTCAAGTTTTTATATGAGAGATGTAAAAAGCAAAATGAAAATGTTCAGTAGATTTCAGTTTATGGATAATAAAAGTACAGCAAAAAGAGTATTTAATTGGGTTATCCATAAAGGGCAGGCAATAGGATGGGTGAGAAAGGTAATGCGGTATTCAGAAGATTAGGCTAAAGATTTTTATGTCTGTATACTTATACAAAAGGTGGGATGATTGTGTTAGGAGAATTATTGAGGGTTCTAGTGGTAAGGAATGGGATAGAAGAATAGCTGTATTAATAACGAATAGGGAGTTGGAGAGATGGAGAACTAGTATGGAGAGTAAAAAGAGTTTAAATATATATAGAAGTAAATTAAATATTAGGTGCAAGTTAATTTATGATAATAGCAAGAAAAGTAGTTTACTGTTTAAGGCTCGAACAGGATCTTTAGCAACAAGGGAATATACATATATATGTATAAATGTGGGTTATGTAGTCTGAAAATTAAGGAAGGCATGGAAAATATTAGGCATCTTCTAACTGAATGTAAATGCTTACATGCAGAAAGGGGAAAAATAATGAAGTTGTGGAAGAATAAATATAAACAAAATGATTATACAGAAAATTTAGTTATTGGTTTTTATGCTGGGTTTGGGAAAAGATAAGGGGGATTTAGATATAAAGGCCATGGAGTTGACAATGATTATGTTTTGGAAATGGGATGGAGCAGGATAAAGAAGAATATGGAAAAACTTATGGTGGTGAATGAAAGAGTAGGTAAAGTGGTTTACAGGCTTCTCTGGGCATAGTTGCCAAAAGATTCCTAACTCCCTATAAGGAGAAGTCACTGTACATCACATCATCACATGCTACTAAGTGTTCATTGAATTTATTCATTGTTTATGTAACAGTTTCTGGAATTAGGAAAGAAATATTATTAGATTAAATAATATGAATTTTTTTAATGACAGTAATTTTTGTTTTGTAATGTCTACAAATTATACTAATTTATATCTATAAAACATTAGCTTAGAAACATATTTATTGTCTTTGCTTTTTTTAAACAAAAGGATCAGTAATATAGTTTATTATTTGTACATTGTTAGTCTTATTTTTACATTATTTATGTTATTGTATTCTATAATAAAATCTTTTTAAAAGTTTAATATATTAAAAATCGTATTTGTCTAAATAAAAAAAATAGCAGACATGAAATACATAATTTTATGTGTAAATATAAATATTTCTTCTGTCAGTGAATCACTTATCATTACTAAATTACTAATTATTTAGTAAATGACATAAGTAAATAACTTTGATAAGGTATAATTTAAATCAAAAGTAGGTTGTTTAAATAAACTTTTGAATTCAGGGTATCATAAAAATAAAAAATAAAAAGACATTTCTATCTATTTTATTAGAAATAATTCTGCTATCAATGAATTATTTATCAGCATTACTAAATTACTAATTATTTGACAGATGACAAAAATTTAAAAAGAAGTAACTTAAAGCAAATAAGAATTCTTGATTTAATAAATGTCTTTGAAGTTATGATATAAATTTATAAATGAATATCATCTAGTCATGTTATTATAAATTTTAATTCATTTATATTATTAATTTTAATAATAGTTTAACAAATATTTATAAAAAAGAAACATTGTATAAATAAATAAGGGAACAGTAACACTCTTTTGAAAGTTTGTGATGTTTTAGTTGTAATTACATGTTGAACTATGTTGGATTATTTCTATTATCTAATATACTAACCTGTGTGCTATTATTAATAATTGAATGTATTTGAGAAGTTTAAATAAACTAATTTTTTTCTAAAAACATTTAATAATTAATATTAGATAATGAAAATAGTTCAACTTATAATTACAATGATTATTATAATATATAGGGTATATGAGCAACTTTCACTGATACACTTGAACACATATGTCGAAAAGATAATCACCAATATACATATTGCATGCTAAACCAGCAATCATCAGTAGAAAAGAATATAAATTTGTACATATATATAATATTAAATAATTGGAAAAATAAAAATATAAATAATTAAAAAATAAAAAACTATAATTAAAAAATAAAAAACTATAATGATTATTATAGGTTTTTATTTTTTAATTATTTATATTTTTATTTTTCCAATTATTTAATATTATATATATATGTACAAATTTATGATATTCTTTTCTGTTTTTTTTTTTTTACATATGAATATGAAATAATATAGTTTATTTATGGAAAAAGTTTTTGAAAAGAAGTTAGACAAAGTTTGTGAAGTTATTTATAATGTTGGAGAACATATATATTTTAAAAAAGAAAGTGATTGTTTAATTTGTTATTATAATATATATTGAATACATAATTATTAAAAAGCAATGTGATGTCTATATGTATGTATGTGTGTGTTAGAAAGTACTGTGCAAATACAAAGCACTACAGTCAACAATATATTCTGTATTATAAACTAAACATTACAAATAAAACATGAGCTATTATCCACTTATTGACCTTTGCAAGAGAGACTTGGAGGCAAAGATAGACAATATGAGGATTCCATTATATTTCATTTTAAAAAGATTTGTTTACAAAATACTTTTGTGAACAAAAACAAATAGTGGTTATCTATGTTATCATGATTAGTTGATAGCTACCAAATAGTAATTTGCAATAAAATGTTCTGACTAGTGGATTTATCAGTGGAAAGCATTGTATTTTATATACAATTTAGCTGTTACTGTTAATGCTTTTATATTATTCAATAGCCAACTTGGTTGACACTAGAATAGAAAATATATATTTTAGTGATATTGGCCATTTGTTAGCTGCAAGCACATTTGATAAGCATAATGATTGAGTACCACTATCAAATCATTATTTTAGCAAATATAAAAGATATAAAAATGACTTATTAAACTTATATGTGCAATACAATGTTTCTCATTGATGGAAGTTAATAGTCAAAAGCATTAAACTGGGAATTTGGGTGGCAGTATTATCTGATGTCCATTCATTATTATTTATATTATTGTAATAGGTAGTTCTCAATTAAATTGATAGAGTTGATTATTGCTTTTAATTCAGATGTTAAATGTAAGCTGGTAGAGTTATGTAATGATTTTATTTAATAATTCTCTATTGGCTTTGACAACCATTAAAATTATAACTGCAGCAAAAGGCTTATTCGAGAAACTATTACAGTAACTTTCATATTTATTTTGTATAATTTTTTAATAAATATGTTTACTGGGGTCACAAAGAATTTGTTTTGCATTATATATTTTTAAGATAAGCTCTTGCTAAACATGTGTAGAGAACTTGTTTTTAAAATATTATGAATTATATCTTAGAGTAGTTGGTTTATAATTTATAGATAGATGGATAAATAAATAATTGCCAATATTTAAGCATGTATTTATCAGCATTACATATACATTATTTTAAACCTGCTTATTCATTAGGAATACCAAAGTATTCATGAACAAAAAAAGCTCTAAATTTTGATAATTATATGAAATTTATCATTATGTTTTTATTTCAAAACAGATTAACTTTTGCATATTATTCTTTTAAAAAGGTTTTAATAAATAAATGTGTTGACATTACATTTGAAATATGTTAGTCTTTATCATTGACCACATTTTTTCTAAAACTAATTTATCAAAGTACTTAAGTCTGTAAATGAGTAACTAAAAAACTATTGAAATATATGAAATTTATTTTAAAAGTAAATATTTTATATTAAGTATTTTTAAAATTATTGATGTTTTAAAAATTTAATTTTTCTTATGACTTGTTAATAGTTTTTTAAAAATATATCTTTAAATACTTATGCATAAAAATCCTTGTCTTTTTTATTCAAGTTGTAAACACAAACAACAAACTGAATAGCAAAACACTTATCTGATATGATAATCAAAACCAAAATATAATCTCTTTGAATTTAAGGTTTGCCAAGTTCTTGGCTATTATATAGAGTAAAGATTTTGATAATTAAATGAAAATTTATTTTTTGAAATGTTTATTAGTAAGCTGAAATTAATTATGAATAATGCATATTGTTTTTTTGGAATTATTGTATTTGATTTATTATAGACAAATAATAAAATTTAATAAATGACTACTTTATTTTTGTTACTAAAGGGTGTATTTAGGAGATCATAAAACATTTGAACATCAGAACTGATAGAGTTGAGTTGCAATACAAGGACCCTTAAACTCTTTAAGTCCACCTCTCTATCCCTGTTTTAAACTATGCAGGACATTTACATTAATGATAACTAAATAAATATTGAAAATAGTATAATAAATTTTTGTATTTTCCAATTATTATTTAATTTGCTTCTATGTTTATATATGTAAAATTTCTGTCACAAATATCAATAACCTGTATTAAATCTTATATATTGAAGGAAATCTAGGTTACATTAAGACTTCAGGCCATAATTTGAAAATTTATGCATTACACAAATTAGTTTTCATACTAGAATCAATTTAAAATGGTAAAATATATTTCCAATTTTTTACTATCATTTTTTTATTTTTTATAATTTAACATTTTAGTTAGATTAACTACAATATTTTTTTTTGTATTTGTACATCTATTTGAAATTTTTTAATCATGATAATATGTAGCTAATCATTTGTTGCTGTATATGTTATTTATATTAATTATTGTTTACAACAAGTCTTACCAATAACAATAAAAAGATGCATTGATTTAAACTTTGCTCAAAATTTGAAACATTCTTTTCCTTTACTAAACTTTTTTTTAAAGACTAAACAAACAGTTAATATTGCATCAAAGAATTTCAGCTAAGTAGAAATAAACAGTCAATATGATAGTCATATTAACATTTATTTAAAAGTCACAAGTATAGTGAAATAAAAAAAAAGATAATTGTTAGTTATCATTTTTAAATTATCATGTAATTAATAAAACTAAATTTAGATATTAAAACTAAACATTTGAAATTACAACACAAATTTATAATATTTCTGGTGATGTTTTTATATTAAAAAATATTTCTTTGGATTAATTTTACTATTAAGATAAGCATTATATACAGGCATAGTTTAATAATCCATATTTTTTGAAATGTTTATTAGTAAGCTGAAATTAATTATGAATAGTGCATATTGTTTCTTGGATTATTGTATTTGATTTAGCACTACTGAATAGTGCTTAATGATTAAATAAACTATGAAAATATCTGAATCTTGAACAGTTGATTCATTAAATCTTTTATTGACTTCCAACAGAAGCAGGCAAAAAACAGTCTCTCTTTCACTCTTGTGGAATGTTTTTCTGATGGGATTCTATTACCTTGATACATGATTTTACCAGAAAAATCATATGATTAAATTAGCAAAGCATACATTGAAATAAGTATTATTTTGTCTAGTTTAAATTTTAACACATTTCTTTTGTTATTTATTTTATTTGATCATATAACAATTTCAGGAAATTAAGTATTTTTTATATATTATTTTTATTATGCTGATGCAGTATTCTCAGATTAAGAATGTCAAAAGATTGAAATTTATAATAAAAGTCAATTTAGCTGTCTATTAAATACCATCACATGTTCATTTGCTTTTGTATTACATTTTCTCATATGACTATTGCTTCTATAATTTGGTTTATTTAATAAGCATTACTACTTTTTAATGATAAAGATTTAATATATCATACGTTTAATAAAGTTTTTGAGATAATGAAGCTTAAATTGTTTCTAAAGTAAGGGAACAAATTAATGGTAAATATTTATATATGAATCCAAATTTAATATGGGGTGCTATAATATTTAGGTAAAAGTTTTTTAATATGACTTTTAAATAGTACTGTCTTTGAGAATTAAATGACTGAGATTAATAAAATACATATGTAGAAGGTCTATTATTTAGATTAATTAGACTTCTCATTTCTAAAGCATAAACAATGAGCCTCATTTATAAATCCCTTGCTTATAGAATACTATACAATAGACATATTAATACATTATTACTTACTCTATAAAATAACCAAATAATTTGTTTTAGACACATACATTTCAATATATAAATAATTTTTGTTCTAATTTGGGTACATTGTAGATTTAATCATAATAATCATATGAAGATATATCTACTCTATTATTTTTTTATTACTTTTATTAATAACTTAGCATGTAGATGTGTGTATTTGCTAATATCAAACTTTACAAAGATGGAAATTCTCTCAGATTAATGTTAAATTTTAAAGATTTATATTTGTATAAAATTGTCCAATACATTAGTATATTGTTTCATGTTATGTTGGATTTCAATAAATATGCAATTGCTTCATCTTCTGAATTTATTAATAAAATTAAAAATATTATCTCAGATAATAATGACACTTATAGCTTTATTAGTTACATAATTATATAGATTATCTACAATATATACATATCATTGAGAGTGCTTTACATGAAATTTCAGTAAATAAATTTTCAATAAAATTTATTATGGGTTTGTTAAAATTGATAAATGATAACATTAGTGACAAATGCAACAAAATGGCTAAAGGATAGCTTATAGTCTCCTTATTATTGCACAGATTTGCAACTTTGCATTATCTAAATATGAATAAGCTGTTTAAAATACTGATAACTTTAAACATATTAAAATGTATGCTAGGTATGTTGATGTTTTTATTTGTGGCCTTGAAAATATTATTGAGGCTCTTTTACATAAATTAAACAATTTAAACAACCTTAAGTGGATTAACAGTAAAGAACAAAATAAAATTATAAAATGTTTAGATTTACAAATCCCTATAAGAAATGATTATTTAAACTATAGATAAATTACTTATCAAACCTATCCAAGAAACAGGATATATTAATTTTAAATCATTTGTACCAATGATATGGCTAGTTTTAAATCATTTTTATAACATAATGAAAAATTAATATAATACACCATATACACCTCAATTGATATTCTACAATGCAGTTTAACATATGATTTATTTTATCTCCTCCTGCCTACAGTTTCAACTGTTCAGCAATATCATTGGTTATAGGAGGAGGAGGAGGAGGAGAGCTGAGTGTTTTTTTAAAAGCTCTGATAATGATTGCTGAACAGTTGAAACTGAAGGCAAGAGGAGATAAAATAAATCATATGTTAAACTGCATTGTAGAGTGTCATTTAAGGTGTATATGGGATATTATATTATATATAATTCAGCAATGCAAATAAGGAGAAGTGGAAGCAAATTTTAATAATGAAAAATTATATAAATTATAAAAGAAACAAATTACAAAATATTGAAGTGTTTACTCAAGAACTTGTAAATGTAGTATATGATAGAAAACAAATTCTACAACCATTAACTAATTTGAATAATAAGTCTTCTAAATAATTTTCATTCCAAATATATTAAAAAAAAGTATTTGATGGGAAATACAATGTTTCATTTTATATTACTCCAAATATAATAAAAGATTAATAAATAATTCTATAAATTCTATTCTTAAAACAAAAAAAAAATATTACTTATCATAGTACTGTATATATGGATGCAAAAGTAATGCATTAGTAAATTAGTGTGTTCTTTGTAAAAATGGTTTCATGAACATCAACTACTTTACAACCACATAAAAATTATACAAATGATCAGTTTAATTTTGCTTTATTTTTTTTTGACCATGAATAATCTTGATAATAATCCATTTAATATTGCTTTTTCTTTGATCATGAAAAATCTTGTAATCTTCACAAGAATAATAAATGAAGAAAAATATTATTAAAAGAGAAAATTCTTATAAATTTAATTTAAAGATTGTATAATAAATAGACAATCTGCTAATATTGATATACACAGTTCCTGGAAAATCACATATTTGCTTTTTGTCCATTAAGTTAATTTGATAATGATTAAGCTTAATTGAAAATACTTACTATATTATAACTTACACATATCATGAATAATAGCAAATACTTCTAAATAAATATGTCCATCTTATCTCCAAAAAGAGTCAGAGAGAAACAAAAATTTAAAGATGAGTTTTATGGTGACTATCAAATCAATTAATGAAATTAAAGATATATCTATATATATATTACATAATTATTCTTATATATATCTACATGAAGTATCCGTATAAATTTTTAAGACTATTTTGTTAAAAGTCACCAAATACTTGTTCAGATTGATATTTTTTTCATAATGAAAATCAAGACCAATTCTTATGTAAGAGATATGGGAACAATGTTAAAGTTGAGATCTTTCTAAAGAAAGTTATAGTATACTTAATTAAAAATAATGATATAAAAAGTCTATGTAAATGCACCTACATATTCCATTTTATAAAAAAAAATTATTTTCTTTAAATTAATCATTTTTTCACTCATGTTTTCAAAGTTATTTATTTTTTATTTATTTTTTTTTTTTTTATCTTTCTTGGCTCATAGTGAATTGGCTATTGTAACCATCAAAAATTTGAAAGTAAAAAAAAATTAATTATTTTTTATAATAGAATAAATAAAAACGTTTTTTTATATATTTATATTGCACTCTTTTATTATTGACCAGACCTAATAAGAACTTTCAGAGGCTTGACAAATTGGACAATTCAGTGCTGCTAATATGTTGATATGCAAAAACTGTTGCTAAATTATTTGGAGAAAAAATCAAGTACCATATTTGGATTGGTTTAATTAAATAAAATCCTCTTTAAAATTATTAAGATATTTTGGAATGACTGTAAATAGATTTAAAAATTTATAGTAATTACTAAAATAGAAATGGAATTATACTTCTGATATTGTTTTCAAAATTTAGTAGAAAACATATCTAAAAGTTTTAATGTGTATTAACCAAGATGGTTCAGCATTGTAGATATTGATTTGAATAGTAATTATTGTTTATAATTCAAGTAATTTGATGAATTTTTATGATATAATGTATCTGCATAATTGAAAAATAGAATTTTACTTGTAGTTGTATAGTGGACTATTTTTATTTAGTAGGAATGTTAAATGCTTTTTTTTAAAAAAAATCAAAGTTTATTTATATTTTCCCAAAAAGATTAGCATGAAATACAGTGTTTCAAGTAATATTTTTCTTCTCTTTTCTTCATGTGTTATTGATTAGATAGAGCTTCTTTTTAAATTCAGTAATCATGAATCTAAAGGTCTCTGGTTAGACCAGCAACTTCAGAAGAAAAGAGAATAAAAATACAACTAAAAATATTGAGTTTTTCACTAACCTGCATATTATTACTAACAGTTAAATATTTTTGGAAAGTTATAAATAAAGTTTTAATTTTTCTAAAGACATTTTCTTGAAGTAGATGATTCATTTAAAGTTCAACATATAACTATAAATAAAATATTTAATGCAATTAAGTTGGATTGGTATATATTTTGAATTGTTTTATTATTAATTTATTGAGGCGATTTAATAAATAATGGTAAGTGTAAAACATGAGATCAGCAATCTTAGTTATAAGTCATCTTTGAGGAAAAGATTGCATCATACTACAGTCCTATCCTTTTTTTTTATGATCAGTGCATTGTCATTCATTTTATAGCTCATATATTGTGGGATTTATATCTTCAGCTGACCAATAGAAATTGCTATTGATTGGCCACTTGAAAAAAATTTGAATGTGCTCAGAAACTTTTTAGCTACCTGAAAAAAAAAAAAGAACTCAATCCTAAATCATGTTTGTTACAGAGCAAATTAGTCAAGTGATGTTTGCTCATGTGGTTTAGTGCAGTAGCAGAGTGATGGCTTCAAGAGATAAAGATTTCAGGATCAAAGCCGGCGGAGTCTGCAATGTGATATGATCTTCCAAGCTATTCCCTATTCAGTAATTTATATATATTGTGATGTTCATGGATTAAACTATATTATAATATTGTTAAATTATATAGTGATTTTTTATTTTCTTTTAATAGATATTAAAATATTTTTTTGAAGTTTTGAAATTTGCAATATTTTAAAAAATATATGGGCAAAATCTTAACTTGAACATATATAGAAAAGGAGGGGGAGGGGATTATAATAAGTTAATGGAAGGCGTAGCCTATTGCTTATTCAAGAAATCTAAGCACGTTTCTCCATGTATTTAGCAGAGGGCGGTAAGTAGCCCGGTTGAAAATAATTAATATTTAATAATCATTTAGGATAGAGAAAACTCTTGGTTTACTGAGAGAAGGTGTTTATAGATGCCAGAATAATGTGGTTTTCAAGTATTAATAATAGCTTAGGGAAATGGGTGTAGAAAGTTTTTTTTGTTGTTGTATCGTCCTCTTATATATATATTTTAGAAAAACTATATAATAGTAAATACATTATTTTGTTGAATTCTTTTTAAAATTTCATAATAAAATTATATTATGTTTTATAAATTATTATATTTATTTAAATGTCATAATCGGTATCTTTTGGAAGTACAGTATATTATAATTTTTTTTTCTTAAGTGTCATAGCATCGGCCGGGACGCGAACCCGCAACCCGGGCAACTACCTACAAGGCGGTCGCGCTGACCTCTCGACCACCAATGCAAGACAGTATATTATAATTTTATACACGTATTTAGTTGATTTCACACATGTACACATATAAAGTATATATTTACTAAGACAATAAAGTCAATTACTTTATACAAACATATCAGACTAGAGATAAAGGTGGTATTACCGTTATTGTTAAAGGAGATTGCCTTGACTATAGGTTGAGATTTTTGATAGCTTAAGAGTTGATTGTTATTATCTGCATTTATAAACCTTTTTAAGCTGTGAGTAATTGGCTTTATTGTCTTATTGTCTTAGTAAATATATACTTTATAAGGAAATTGGAAGTTATAAATGAGTATTTATTAGTCTGTTTTCAGAATTTGAAAGTTATAATTGACTATTTGTTAGTCCGTTTTCAGGACAGATTATATTTGCCTGATTAATGAGGTTTGTTAAACTTATTTGTATTATTAATCTCACACTCCTTGATTAAGTTGCAATCTAATAATAGTAATACTAACTTGATTTTTAAAGGAGGTTGCCTTGACTACATCTTGAGATTGTTGATAACTTAAGATTTGATTGATTGATATACACATATGTTCTCAATAGTCATAACACAAATGAAAAAAAAGGTGGGGGGGGGGGGGGGGTGGGGGGGGGGGGGGGGGGGGGGGGTAAAAAAAAAAAAAAAAAAAGTTTTAGTAAGTAGCACATAGTTTTCATTTTATTATTTTATGCCTAAGAATATTTCTTTATTTGCTTAATAGTGATAATTATTACATACAACACTTATGTGAAGTGTCAAAGTACCTTATATATATATATACAGGACATGTGCACATACACCCTTATATATTATACCGATCCATCCTTCCTTCTCTCGGTCTTACAAGTAAACAACCCATAATCTCATCGAGCATGAAATGACGTATATGCTAAAGTTGAAAGGTTGGTAATAACTTTTAATAATACCCCAGATTAAATACAAATAAGTATGTACTAAAGAATTATTAGAAGAGGGGGATTTAATCTAAAATAGATCAATCTAAACTCTCCCTTGTTAAATTATACCCACTCCCATCCAATTATATATATTCTAATGGAAATCTCTGTCCTTCTTTTGCAGACCTTTGAGAGACGGCACTATTGGAGTCTCTACGCGCCACCCCCGTGAAAGAAATCTTACCCCCTTTTCTCTCCCGAGAGAGTATGCTAAAACAGATTTGGGTAAACATTTTTATAATGATATTAAATAAAGAAAGCTTAGATGCCAAGGTGAAGTCAATCTACCCCCCCCCCCCTGATAAGTTTATCCCATTAGCTAGCTCATAAAATGATTTTTTTATCTCAGGTTATTTGTTTTGGTAAGTCTATCAACTATATTTCTATAAGTTTAAACGTAAATGAATTATATTAAAAACAGATTAAAAGTATAAAATAATATTTATTTCCTCTATTCCCTATACCGAATACTGGCTTGCATAATACCAGTCTATATCATAAATTCATTTATTGAAATAAGAATTTGGTTAGGTTATAAATAAAGTAAAAAAAAAAAAAGTTGCATAATGGATTAGATCTATATTCCCTCCCCACTTTGTAAACACTGTGTAATGAATATAAAATAAATAATTTATTTTACGAATGCATCTAACTTTTTTTTGTTTCAATTACATTTGTTTTAACAAACATTACCTACGTCACTCTTATTCTGTACATATATCGATAATGTTTAAATGGCATGGGTATTAAGACAATCAACGTGAGGTGTCGCCTCAGTGATTAGAAATCAATGAATTAAATGGCTCCTGCATGTAGCAGATCGATGTTAGATGCATTATGTAACCTCTAAAATGTTTCTTATCAAAAGTTATTAAAAATAAATAATTAATAGGAATAATCTATGCATAGATAGAATGCATAATATTATACAACATGAAATAGGTAATACACTCAAAATTATAGAATATAAAAGAAAAAAATATATATACACTCATCTTGGCTTCTGGGCTCCCTCCAAGTTGAACTTCTAGGCAGACCACATGACTATGAAACAGGGCTGCAAAGGCTTCATTGTGTATACATATGTATTGTCCAATTTTTCAACAGGGTAGGCTGGATCATTTGCATTCATATCTGGGCGGCGATGATATGAATGGTGCGGGTGCACTGCCCTGGGAAATCTACTCCATATCTATTAGGTCAAATAAATAAGATATTGGTACTATCTTTCACATGTTCCTTTCAAAAAAATATTTTAATTAAAACTTGTTGCCAATCTCGTTGGTTCTTTATGGCAAACTACTTATGAAGACATAGTTTTTCTTCAAACTTCTTTTAACAGCAAATTAATTATTGTATGCTATATAGTTGCTATTTATACTTCCAACAATTCTCTCTAAGTTATAGGTGAGTATTCAGATATCTCTGAATGTTGTAAAAAGTGGGGATAGTGAAAAATGTAGTGTTTTAATAAAAAAATATTGACATTGTGCGATTTCCTACACTTATTAATTAAATTAGTTTTGGCATACTGCTTTTGAGCTATACAGCCTAAATATGAATTTTTATATATTGAAGAGTTTAAATCCAGTCATCAAAGAGGCACTCTTTTCTGGAACACTATTGTTAGATATTATATTGTTTATGATAAAATTGATGTAATAAAAATTGCAAACTAATGTAAAATTTCTTTTTGTCAAAGATTTACTTGCAAATATATGTAAGTCTTAAGATATTATTAAACTAGCTGATAATAATCAAATATTTTGTTATAAAAATGACTATGTAAAATTTCTTATCTGCTCTACAAATTTTTATAGTGGAACAGATCAAAACAATTAGTTTATGGAATAGAAATCATGTTAGAAATGAGAAGTTTGCCAGTTTTAGAAACATTTATTGTTACTACTTTTAACATGTGGGAGTTTAATGTTCCTGTAGAAATTTAAGGTGTATATGTTTCTGAATTAAAATATGGTTTCATACCTTATGGTTTTGAATCTTGGCTCACTGACATTAATAATTTTTGTTAGACAAATGGCTAGTTTTAAGTGTGTTAAACACTTGCAGTTGGTAAATACTTAACCTTCATTCAGTTGCATGCATCACAAAGAAACATCAAAATTTCCTTATTTCAATAACAAGAGACATATCATATTGAATTTAGCAATGGGAAAGTCTATTTTACCAGAAATTAATTCTTAAAAAAAAAAAAGGAAGAATGGGATTATGATAATTTCAATGATATACTGGAAATTATTGTAATTTTTGAAGAAAAAAATTGCTTAATTAAAATAAAAAGATGTCAGTAGGATATTGTCAATAAAAGGAAGAAATGGAGTATATACCAGGATGACATTGTAGCAATAACTCCCAAAGTTAATACAAATTTTAATGACACACTAAATATAAAAATAAATAGAATTATGGATTTTTTCATTTATTAAAATAATTTTACCTAAATCAATCTAGAAAATCTTTCTGATTCTAAAATGTATAAGTTTGATTTTTTAAAAAATGTCAAATTTGATGATCCAGATATTAAAATATGTCATAATTTATTAAAATGGTTTTTATTTAGAATAATAATATTATTACATTAAATGTTTTTCCTAAAAATTTTAGAACTATTATAGTACTGAAAATAATATATAGTCAATGCATAGTATGTAAATATACGTATGTATATTGGATATGTAACTATTCTTCTTGATTGAATGCATTATTTTCTTTATTATTTCTCCACAAAAGTACATGAGAGAAGTCTTTATTTTACAATGAGTGACTTATACTACATTTTATTTCTATTGTTGTTTTAATCTAGAGTAATATGTAAAATTTTGATTTGTAATGTGAATTTATTTGAATGAAGTAAAAATAATCAAATTTATATATATATATTTATCAAATTTTGATATACTTTTTTATATTTGTGTGACTATACATACAATAAAAAACTATTATTAGGGAAAGAAGAAAAGATTTAGTTTATTTGTTGAGTGGGGTGATTATATCTTCTATTTTTCATTATGTATTTCTTTTTATTTTATTTTACAGGTATTGAAAACAATGGCAGGGAATCTGTGTAAAGAAAAAGTGGATTCTGAAGTAATTTTGGAAGATTGAAAATGTCAAGAAAAATGCAGAGAGGAGAACAATAATCATTTGACACTGTTCCATCAACACAACTAACAATTCATTGTCTCAGATGTGCAATTATATTTCAACTTTTAGACAAGTTTGAAATTTTCTCCAACAACTTTACAACATTTCTGGAATTTGTTCCCAACTTTGTGCCTCATAATAACACACAAATTGCAATTAGCACCAACTGCATATACAACTATTTCTGTTGATATGGACTGGTACTTTAGAGCCACTTGTTGGTATCAAATATCTCATACAATAAATTTTTATTTGGCTTGATGGAGCAATGTTAAATGCCACTTGCCATGCTCTGTATACCATCTCAATATTTTCATTCTTCCAGTATTGTTTAGAATACACTTTCTTTGTTTTTCATTCAAATTCATTGTCATCATTCTCAATATTATAAAATAAAAATAAATAATAATTAAAAGTAAAAATACTTAATTAGTAATTATTACTGGGATTTGATTCTGGATGATTTTTTTTTAGGTTTGAATAAACTTAGACATGACCCACAAGTAATTTATATAGATAATTTATTAGTAATCAGTAAATATTTATGTTTACATTGTTATGTAGAGAATAAGACAAAAAAGAAAACCTAAAAGAACTCTTACTCAACAATTAGTGAAGCCTTTACCTTCAGTAACTTTTTGTAAGAGGAAGCAAAGAGGCTCTGTTTTGTAGATTTGTAGCTATTTATATAGTGAAGCTGTATATGTTTTTATTTTTACAGTGTTAGTTTTTCTTATCATTTAAGAAAACAGTGAAAATAAAAGAAAAAAGATTTTATAAAATTGCATCATATTCCAATGATTTTTTAATTTTATTTTATAATCAATATAATACTTTTTGTCCAACTCAAATTGCCTGAAAACTTTCCTGTTCTTCCAGCTAATATTAGCCAGATATTTATTTACTAAATAATGTTGGCTAACATTTTGCATTGGCTATAGATAATTGCCTTAGAAAATCCTAATTTTTTTTTGCAAATTCTTATTTACTTAACAAATTTTTCAATCTTTATCAGGATTTGAATTTGAGATTGATAACCCTTTTTTATATATGCCTACTTAAATAATTATAAAACAACTTTTTTATTGTACAATAAATTGTAAAGCCACTCATCTCTATGTAAAAAAACTGGCTGATTGACTCTCAAAGCAACAAAATTCAGTCACATATAACATATAAATTTATACATACAGAATTACCCAAAATGGATTTTAAAAGCTTTATTTTGTTAAAATTGGTTGAAAATAGAAATTCACTTTTTAGAATGATCCCAATACTTTATTATTATTATTATCTCATTTATTGGAAAGAAAAAAATATTTTTTACATGTAGCCTGCTAGAGACATTAGTACCTCATTTATTGGAAAGAAAGACTATTTTTTACATATAGCTTGCCAGAGTCATTACGAATTTTGGTGTAGTCTGTAATCAGAAAATTTGCCCACCCTGATTCAGAATTTAGAATGGTTTAATTATTTTTGTTTTAAAAATTTGTTAAGCACCCTAAGTTTAAATATACATATAAGTATAATTTTAACATATATATAAATTTAATATTTATGTTTAAACAATTGATTTAATTTAAAGATATTTAATTTATAAAAACTTTTCAATGATTATTTATGCTTATATTTGAGCAGATTTTGATTTAATTTCAAAGTAAAAATAAATAAAAAAGTTTTAAATTTTGAAATATGTTAAATTTATGATATAGACTATTAAGTTAAAATATTTATTTTTAAAATAAATATAAGAAATGTGAAAGGAAATAAATACTTATATTTTCTACATTAGTATGAAAATAACATTGCACATTCAGACTAATGAATGTTATTGATATTTAATAGTGTCTAGTTAAACAGAACATAGCAATAAATATACATGGAAACTGACATGATTGTAAATTTCAGTTATTTAATGTGTAACTACAGTATTTATAGATTTAAATATAACTACTAGACATGTTATTTTCAACATACATATTTACACAGAACTAATTAAACTTATAGAACCCCTTTAACTTGAAAGTTTACTCATGTTTGCAGACTAACTGGATTTTCAGGGACTTGTAACCAGTTCTTATGAAGCTTTAAAGCACTGAATTATGTTCAACTCTCTTCTAGTTCTTTCTTCCAATATTCTCTCAATTTACACTCATTACAAATTTAATCTTTTTTTATATATAATTTTACTATTCATTTTCATAGTTAATGTTAGGTATCAGATTAATCTGTATATGTTTTTAAATTCATAATAAGATCAATATAATCCTGCTTAGAATATATATATAAATTAATTATTTAAGGAATATATACGTTTTATATATGTTTTAATTAATTTACTAATTTTTAATTTATTTTCAAAATATTAAACTAATTAATATATTTTTCTAAATTATAGAAATATTTTCTCTGCTATTGTAATTAATTATTTTCTTTTCTAGGAAGCAAAGTTCTGTGTACAATATATATGTGTGTGCATGATCTATACTACTTTAATATTTGACTTTTCTCTCTCTATTACAGAAGTCTAAAGATATATTTTTTTTAAGTAGATTAAATTGGGTTTTTTATTTATTTATTGTAGTATTTTGCGTCTTCTACTTTTTCTTTATGCTTTCAAAAACATCTCTGGTGAAGATGGTATTTTAATCTGATATTTTTTTCTGTGCATCATCAGATTCATCAACTTATTTTGATTTACTACTTTTTTATTAATAGATAGTAATTTAATTTTGTTATTAGGTGATATTTTCTTCTATTTCTATTGATTCTTTGTTTTATGTTAGTGATTCTTTTTTAGAATATAGTCTTTTTTCATAGCTGGTTTATCTTCTTTGTTTCAACTAGTTTTTCTTCTTTTATTTCTATCAGTATTGTCATGTTTCTGATTCCTATCTGATAATATTTAACAATCATTATAATTTATAGTCAGATAATTTCAGAAGTGATTTTTATATTTATGACATCTGTACCCATCTTCTATTTTAATTATAAACACTTGTCTTTGTATCATTAGCTGTAACTTTTCCAAGTTCCTCAGACAATCACTATAAGCGACAATAGTTAGGAGGACTTCAGTAGATGGATAATCATTTTATTGGATGCAATTAATACATTAAGTCTGTTATGAAGATTATTGCTGCACAAATAAGGCAAAGGGACACCACTTTGTATTATAATTTCCTTGTTTTTTTATTATGAATATGTTCACAGGTTTGATTCAGATTGGTGCTGAGACCTTAGTTAAGGGTGGCTTTGATATATTGCCCAGAAAGAGTAGACTTGAGGCTACACAGATAATAAACCTGAAAAATTTTCATTAAAGATAATTCTTATTTATACAAGTTTATATGCCAACTATCAGTCATGATGATATTGAAATTGAAGAACAATATGAAAAATTAGAAGGAATTATACAATGTGAGGGTGAAAGTACATGTATATTGCTATTGAGTGATTGTAATGCTGATGTGGGGAAAGTTGTTGGGTATTATCATATTGGGAAAAGAATTGAAAAAGGTAGTTGGTGTGAGGAATTTTGTAAGGAGTATTGGTTTATGGTTGCAAATACTTGATTTAGAAATCATTCAAAAACATCATAGAATGATATCAAATAGACATATAAAGATTCAGGATAGATATAAGAATGCTTTTAAGGATTAGTGTGCTTTGCTAGTGCTGATATAAACTGATCATAATTTGATTATGGCTAAATTAAAGTTGAGTTTAAAAAGTATAAAAAGAGGGGAAAAAATATGTAAGATGGGCTTTAGATAAATTGAGAGAAATGGAGAAAGGAAAAATTTAGTTTAATGTATTAAAATATAATAAAAAGAATGGATAAAGATGAGGAATATATGAAAAGTTTTGATAAACATTAGTGTAGGATTAAAGAAGGAATATTAAGAACAGCAAAAAACGAAATAGGAAGTATTCAGTTAAAGAAAGCTAAATGGCAGATATAAAAAATATATTGGAAAAGATGGAAGTACAGAGAAGATTGAAGAATGTTAATATTGAGGGCAAAAACCATATTGAAAAATTAATAATGAATTAAGGAGAAAAGCAAAGAAAAATGGTTGGAACAAGAATGTTGAAATATGGATATGCTTCAGCAGTTAAAAAGATATGATCGGATAATTGATAGAATTAGAAATGTCACTTGGGAAGAAAAAATTGGTTAATAAGTGAAATAGCTGATAAGAATAGAAAGAGATTTAGAAAAAAAATTCAGTTAATTATGATCTTGAAAATGAAAAAAATGTTGAAGTAGATGATAAAGATATTGACATATTGACAGATGAAATAATAAAATTAATTGAACAAATGAAAATGGCAAAACTGTCGATTTGATACAATACCTATAGAATTTTTGAAAGAAATGAGAAAAATTACTATGAAGGAAATAGTTGGACTTTGCAATTTGATAAATAATAGTGGAATTTAACCTGAATATTATTTAAGAACTATAATGATTCCAATTGCTAAAAAGAACAAAGCTGTTAAATGTGAAAGGTATAGAACAATAAGTTTGTTATCTCATGTTTCTAAAATTTTATTGAAGATTTTAAATTCAAAGAGTTTATGGTTAGATAGAATACTATATTAGAGAAGAACAGTTTAGTTTCCAGAGAAGGAAAAGTACTAAAGATATTAATGGTATTGCTAGAATAATTGCAGAGAGATATATTGTAAAAGATAAAGGAATTGATATAGTAAAAGATAAAGGAATTGATATATGTTTTGTGGATTTGAAAAAGCATTTGATAGAATAATCTGGAATAAAGTTATCATCTTAAAAAATAAATGAATATTTTGGAAAGAGAGAAGTTGATTGTGAATATTTATACTGGGAAAGAATAAGAATTAGACTGGAGAATAATGGTGTTAATGAATTGAATAATGAAAGAGGAGTTAGGCATATGTCACCTATATTTTTTTATATTTATTTAAAAGACATGTTAAATAAATATTTAGATGGTAGAGGAGCAAACATTGGAGATAGATTAATAAAATGTAAAAGATGTGAAGATGATAAGGAATTTATATCTAAAGAGGGAAAGAATTCAGAATATGTTGAATAAATTGGAGGAAAAATGTATGGACAATGGAATGAAGATTAATGTTGAGAAGACCAAGTATTTATGAATAAGAAGTAGTACAAAAAGACTGAAACTTGGAACTCATGATAATATTGTTAAATAGATTTAAGTATTTGTAGTTGGTTGAATGAGGATGGAAGAAGTAAAGATGAAATTAAAAGAAGAATAGCATTAGCAAAGGAGTCATTTACTAAGAAAAAGAAAATATTTTGTAAACCTTTGAAGAAAGAACTAAGAAAAAGATTAATTAAATGCTATGTGTGGAGTATACTATTATGTGGTTGTGAAATATGCACAATGAGTAAAAAAATTAGAAATAGCTTCATAACGTTTGAAATGTTGTCATGGAGAATGAATGGAAAAAAATAGTTTGATGATTAAAATGGCAAATGAAGAAGTTTCATGACTGAATAAAAGGTTGTTTGAAAAAATTAGAGATAGAAAGAGGAACATGATTGAGTATATATCATGTTTTGGAAGGAATTGTGAATGGAAACTATAAGAAAGGAAAGAAAATTATTGACTTTAAGTGAATGTTATAAGAGATGGGAAGAGATATGTGGAATTGAAGAGCTGGTAAATGAAGAGGACAGAGTGGAAAATTTGGATGAAATTTGTGGTGTGACTAATTTCTGGATCTATTCATAAGATGGAAATCTATTGATTGATTGTTACTCTGTAAAAATTGTAAATATGCATAATATTTTTTTATCTATCATATATATATATATATATTATTTAATGAAATTTATCTTTAAGAAATATTATTTTATTATTTTTTGAAAACTTTTAAATAGAGGAAGATATTGATTTTAATGATAAATACCATACAAAAATTGCTTCTCATTTAAAATCCTGATTGCTAAAAAGCCTTGTGTAATGGGAATTCAAGACAGAAACTGCTGCTTATTATCAGAGCACATTTTACTTATTTTGATCTGATCATTTTATATGGGTTTTTATTATTGTTATACAGATAAATTTTATGTTTTTTTCTTACCACTTAAGTTTTAAAGTGCTTAATCTATTGCCAAAATTATTTAGCAATGTCTTAGGGATATCAACTGCAGTCAGCTAAATCAAAATCTGAAAAGGTAGATGACTTTGTAATTTATTTTATCATTGTTTTTATGTGTTTTATAAACAGTTTCTTCTTTTAATAAATATCTTTAATTTATTGTTTATTTTTACAAATCCAATACTTGTTTCTTTTTTTCCGAAAAGATTTTAAAAAAATATATATTTTTTTAATTTAACGAAAATCTAAAAATCAGCTTTGAATTAACAAACTGCTATACAAAATTATTACTATATTTTCAAATTATAAATCCTATTCCTTCATGCAAGAAGAATCAGTAATATAACTTATAAGCGTACATAAATCACTGATATTTAAATGCCTGAAATTATGTCAAATGGTAAATTTCAATAGATATTTAAAAAGACCATTGATCATTTCATAATTTCAAGTTCCAAATAAATACAATACTGTAGTGAAAAAATAACTTAATTTAAAATATCAAAATTTTCTGAATTCTGTGTATGTACATATATACCAGGTCTCTTGACATAGTTCTTGAACTGTTAATATAAATTATTGATGCCATGATGCAACAAGATTGTTCTGATAGCATTTCATGGCTGTTCCTTTCATATATCATGCAACACTATTACTTAATCACTGATCTGTGTTTCTTAAGAAAACCCATTGGTTGATTTTTTGAAATTTCATTTATAAAAATGTCTGGCATTTATAATAGTCAAATTTTCTATTAATCTAGGAAAACTTTTGAAATATTAAAAGTATTTAGGTGATGAATCGATAAATTAGCAAACAGATTAGAGTAGAAGATTCAAAAATAACCAAATTTTAATTTACAATAATGAAATACTACTAGTTAAGGAGATAAGAAAACATGTGGTGGATTCTAATGAGTTCATATCTCATTTTAAAATAACCATAGTCAATTTTCTATTGGAAAAAATACTGTAAGATATGTTTTAAGATAATAAAGGATAAGTATGGCTAAACAAACTTTAAATAAATGCACTAAAGTTTTATTTGAGAAATTCAGAAATATTTTGAAGTTATATTTATATAAAGTTATTAAGTAAGATATTTATTTTATGTAGCGCTATGTTTTATAAACTTTAATATTACTAATTTAGCCATTAAGCTAATGCACATGCATTTTGTGGATTTTTAAACTATAAATGAATACTTTCACTTTCCAAACACAAGATAAAGTCTTTGTGAAAAGATAGAATGAATCCATCTATCTTTTCAACCCAAACATTTATGTATGGGCAAATCTTAAGCATTTGGAAATGAGAGTGTGAAGATGTTAAGCGATCACTTTAAATTACTTTTACTATGCCTGAATGAATGACACTTGCGTGCAGTAGTTGTAAGTACTGAACAATAGTGATTATGAATAGTGGTAGTTTGCTGTATTTCAGCAAGTTATAATGCCACTAATGATTTCTAAACACATTTTTTTAATATATAATTTTACATTATAAACTTTAATAATGAATTGGAATACTTAGCTCTTCATTATATTAATAAAATGCATTTTCTCATTCTAAAGTATTATATTCAGCTTATCAATGTCTTGTCTAATGTATTTAAGAAATATTAATTTTATTGTCTTGTCTAATGTATTTAAGAAATATTAATTTTATTTTACACCATTCTGCTGTAATCTTTAAAATTTTATATAATAATGAATTTAATGCATAATTAAAATTTATGAAGTAATGAAATTGGAATTAGTGTACCGAATATTTTTATTTTAACTGTAAACATATATAGGGGACTATATGGAGTTTAAATGCAGCTTCTAGTTTTGTGATTTTAGCATATTCAAACTATTAAAAATAATATATCTGTAGCCTTAATTTTATTATTTTTAACTTCATTTGTAGTATTGCATGTTTAAAGCTATTAAAGGCTTTTTAAGAACATTTTTCCATTGTTTACCATTACATATTAATTGATTAAATATTAAAAATTATTGTAGGATTGTGTAAAATGAAATTTTTTTAAAAAATTTACTTCTTAGAAAAGATGTTGGTATTCATTGCATGTTTTATTTATTATTATCTAACTTTTATACTTACAACATAATAAGAAATAGATCAATTTTTATTTTCTCAAATATCAAAGTATCACTGTTTTTAAAAAATTTTCAGAGCAGTCATTTTGAAAATATCATTAATGTTATAAGCAGGGATTATATTCAAATGTGAGAAAAAGTTTGTACTGCTATTAGTTAATTCATTAATAAATATTACTAAATTTATTAGTAAATAAATCATTATTTTTTACTATCTTACTTCCTTCAGTCACTTAGACTAATTGTGACAATGGATTGTGTTTGTGAAACCACATTCCCATTCTTTAATCACATGCATAGCATGTTTCCAATTTTTTCTTTGTTTTGTAATACTAACTCTATAATTGTATTGTAATAATTTTGTACATTAATATAAATGTTTATTGCATGAAACAAAAATTTCAAAATACTTATTATTCAAATCCTTAAATGTATTTTCAATGCAGAACACCTTTTTCAAAATTCAAACATTTTCCGAATTTTATTTTTGTATCTTTTTTCTTCACTTCTTTTGAAATTAAAATAGTTGTTATACCTGGCTGATAATGGTAATAATGTATGTATATATGTTTAATAATACCTTTATGCTATATAATATAAGATATAAAGATCAAATGTATGAATAAAATGTGTTGCATTGTGGTATCACTTGTACTACTAATATAGCTAATAAAATTTGGGTAAGCTGAAGTCATTTTCCCATAGTGATGTCAGTTTCTCTACAATGTTATTACACTATGTTTAAAATCATATCAAATAACGTTAATTCTAATTTTATTTTATATATTTTTACTATTGTATAATTATAGCCATTATGAGGTTTCTAATTACATATATTCCAGCCAAGCATAGAACATCAATGTATGAACGTATATGTTTATGTAATATGAAACTGAAAAATTTAATTATCTTTAAAAACTTAAAAATAATAATTATATTCATACTTTTATTGTATTTTATTGTCAAAATAGAAGTGATTGGATTATATGATGATACTAGGAGCAGAAAAAAATAATTCTATCTCCTCAAAACTTTTTATAGTAATTTTATGAAAAATAAAAGGAGTAAAAAGAACTGGCGGTTATTTAAATCATATGGATTTGTATCAGAATAAATATAATCTATGTCAAGTTGAGGGGGAAAAGTAAAACTAAAGATAGTCTTAAATTGATTTTCAAAAAAAAAAATAGAAAGAGAAAATAAAAACTGATAGTAATAATGAATTAGAGAGTAAAAATTTTTGAATATTTTTAACAAAGCATTAATATTGATAGAAAAATAATATAAGAAATCGGTAGAATAAAACTTGACTACAGAGCATTTGATAGATATGAGTTAATATTAAAAGAAAATGTCTATGTGCTTGAAAATAAAAATACAAACCGTAATACATTATTTTTATTAATGATTATTTATATAAATGAACATAGCTAAGAACTGTTGATATATATATTAAAGTTAACAAGGAGGAATTGAAAGAATAATACATGAATGAGAGAACACACATCATTGGGATAATTAAGAAATGTTAGTACAAATGTGCTAGAAGAGATAGTCATAAATAAACATATGAATTTCTGAACTGAATTCCAAAAAATTTAAGAAATTTTATTTGAGATTAATGGATAAGTATATTTGTTGGTGTTGAATGTGGAATAACTATGAACAGGAATAACTGGATTAAACTTTGAGAAATATTCATTTCACAGCACATAATTTATATCTGAAAATGGTAAGGCTGATACAATAACAGTTATGATTTGCTAAATACTTTCTGCTCTAAATTATTAATTGAAAAAATAATAAAACAATAAAAAACATTCTAACTTTGTGATATGAAATAAATTAATAATGTAATAGAGAGATTTTAGAGCCATAGTATACTTAGAGAAGGAAAACTTTAAATATTTTATAATTATAAGTAATGTCATTACTATTAAAAGTTAGCATGATAAGCTCAGTAGATTAAAAGAATGAATTTGGGATGAATTGTCTTATTCTTTTATAATGGCAAAAGCAAGAAAAAGTTTTATTATATATCTTTGAAAATAAAATTTTTGATCATTATTTAGGTGAAAAATCAATTCTTTAATACGGAACTATTAATAGTAGCAACAGTTAAAGTGACACATTTTTAATGATATTTTTGCTATTATTCTCAAAGCCAATTTCAATCCATTGATAGAGAAACAGCTTTCTTGAGGGATAGGAGAAAATTTAATTTTTCATTCTAAGGTAGATTTTAAGGCATTTGTCCTTTGTTAATCATATTAAAATGATAATTAAAGACATTTTGCCAATGCTGAATTTATTCTGATAACTCTCATCAATGTCTTTTTTTGACAGGCAGTTGTTCATTAATATCAATGTTTCCACTACTGTGGTTTTAAGAACCGTTTTTCTCTTATGTGGCGTATTATTGCTCTGAGATAGGAGAACATATACAGTTAAACTAATATTAATTTAGTTCTCATTGTAATATGAGACTTCCATCTTAACTAGTCTGAGATTTTTTAAAATTTTTATTATTTGACTTTTTTATTTATTTATTAAGGAAAATACATACAATTACAGCATGAATCTTTTAGTTTTTAATTACTACTAATTGTTCATTAATAGCAGGAGGCTCATTATCTAGTGGTAAAATTTGCACCCAAGTATCAACATAGAGATGCTCAGGCACTAGTAGGTGATCTCTGTTTCTTAGCCTATCTATAGTTTCTCTATACACTTTGGTTCCAGACTGTCCTGTCTATAGACAAGCCTATTTCTCACTAGTCACATGGCATATAGTAGAAATATTGCCATTCTTTAGAGTTTCACTTATTGACGAGATGGTCTTATCAGAGATCATAACTCGTCATGATCTGCCTGATTCGTGCTAGATGAGAGCAATTAAAAAATATGTTTGATCATTTCATCTTCAAAATTACATGTATTCAATCTGGAAAATCCTTTTCTGGTCACCAGAAAATGGTTAGTCAGAAGTGAGTTTAGATTATATTTGATTAAAAAATCAATGAACTTGGGCTCAAATCCCCATCGTTTTGATTTTCTGATTAGCATTTTTGTTGTAAATTTGAGCTCAGCAATCTCATATTTGCAGGATTCTCATAATTGTAGATTTCCAAGTAAGGGTTCTTGGCTTCTATGATTCTTTTTGTAACTTTGAAAGACTGGTTTACATGTGCTAACAGTTCTGATGCCCATTTACTTGGTATGGGTGGAGGCTTATCGGTAAGTTCCACATCTTCTTTGGACAGTTGCTTAGATGTCTGCATGCATTGCTTTAAGAACTCTTAATGCCATTTGTATGTAGAACACACTGACATTATCAAGACCAAGCCCATTTAGGTCCCTCAGTCTCTGCACTCTAGCTAGGCTGATGAATATGCTCTTCCACATTATACTGGTGCAGATCGAGTTGATCACATTTTGAAAGGACTTAGTAGGTTTAAGAATTTGCATGTAATAATTGATGCATGGAATTACCATCATGTTGATCAGTGTCGCCTTTCCAGGAAGTAACAGGGAGATCATAGATAGAACACTTGTTATTTTCTTGGCTTTTTCTATTATATTTGTTTGGAGTACCCTCCTCATTGCCATTCTGAACACAGCCATGGGGAAACCAAGAAAACATTGTGGTTTTCACATATATCTTGATGGAACCATAGATCAATTGCTGATCTTCCAGACTGCATATTTATCAGGGTTGATCATTAGTCCATATTTCCTGGTATATCTGTCCAGTAGTTGGTATAGTTGTGGCAGACATTTGTGAGACGGGAGGAAAATGGTGATGTCATCCACATAGGAAATGTGGTGGACTTCCTCCCTCAGTGCACCAGGACATACACCACTGGTATATGTTTTCTATCTCCATTAGCAGGGGGTTAACATAGGAAATGAAGCACAAGGTGCTAAGCAGAGTCCCCTGGAGTATTGACAGATGAGGTTTGAACCCTGGGGCCAGAGAGCCATCTAAAGATGCATAAACTGGCCTGTTTATATGTACACCATAGGAACCCCATAGTGCTCAAGCAGTGAAAACAGCTGGGTCAGCAC